>JABWDB010000049.1:600000-1200000 GCA_019614645.1 Stratiolaelaps scimitus
TTCCTATGTATACCACTACCACCATCGTAAACTCCAGCAGAAAGCTGCATAGCCACGATTGGCCATGCCACTGCCGACAACCCCCCCCCACACACACACACAGACCGAGTCGTCGTCGTCCACCTTCACGGAAAGTAGCGACAATTGACATCTGGCGTTGTCAGCGACCAGGCGAAGATGATTGCCGCGAACGAAACAGACAGATGAAACAGAGAAGCGATGCCGGCACCAAGAAAAACCAGCAGCTTCAAATGATGTAGAAGACATCGATGCGCTAGCAGGGGCTCCAGCAGCAGCAGCAGCAGCAGCAGCAACAACCGCCATCGCCACCGTCTCGATGAAGAATACGGCGCTGCCATGGCTCACAGCAAGCACAGATCGCGACAGTGACCGGTGGCCAACGTGAGCCGCTCTCGCTGTCTGCCACAGATCGACAGACAGACGGACGATGCGATCAGCTCCATAAACTTATGTAATACCAAGTTACGTACGTACCTGTCCCTCATCACCACCAGCTACCACCAGACACAGCAGCGCGGCCGGCCGCCAGCGGTGACGCACCGGCGACGATGATGCAGATGGGAACATTTCGAACGTTTCATCGCCGTCGACGGTGGCAACGACGACAACAACAATGCGCTGCGCCTGGAGCAGAAGTGAGAGCAGCAGCAGCAGCAGTTCGTCTTCCCGTATCGCTCGCCATCGCGTTTCTGGCAACAGTTAACCGCCACCCGAAAGCAGCACATGAGAGGCAGCGGCTCTGGTACGGCTGCAGTAGCAACACCAGAAGAGGAATAAAAACATCATCATCATCATTATCATCGTCGTCGTTGCCCTCAGCAGCATCAGCTGATGAGTGGACGGACTCACGGATGGAGAGATAGAGGAGGGGGGTGACGGGGGTGGGGGGAGGAGGAGAAATCAGTGGCCGGCAGCAGTCGTCGCAACAGAAATAGCCCGCGAGCAGAAATTTAATGTGTCAATAATGAGAGAGCATCGACGATCGTGGCGTGCCCGTGAATGGCCGCAGGAGGATGATGAAGAAAGTGATGAAAATAATATAAAGAAAAAAAATTAAATTTGATGTTCCCCGGAGAGAGAGAGAGAGAGAGGAAGGAAGAACGAAAGAAGGAAAAATCGTCAGCTATAACTGGAAGACATGGCTGACTACGGTGAGTGCCAAGAGAGAAGGAGACCTTGACAACAAAAAAAAGAACAAAATGAGAGAGAGAGATGTATTTGCGGGTAGCAGCCGCCTAGTTTATAAAAAGTCAAATGACAGTAGTAATATGCCCATGATGATGGTGCTGATGTCGCTCGGCAGGTCGACAATTTCAGGCATATATATATATATATATATGTATATATATATACAGAAGTAAATGTCTCCTAAAAAAATAGTCATGGTGATGATTGTGTGGAAATATAATCACAGTTTGTTTATTTGCATATTTTTATAATATAATATATTGAAATAGTTTGCTTGCTCTTCCTAGTAAACAGTACAGATGTTGCGTTCTGCTGTAATATTAAATGTAATGTACAGTAGAATGGGAACTTGACTGGTGCGCGTTCCGGCTCGACATATGTATAATATAATACATCCGAGAGCCGTGGACGACAGAACAGCGTAATGAATGCAGGGCCGTAATTAGACTAGGTGCTAATAGCCAGTAGGCGCTGTTGAGCATTTACCCCAAAAACAGAAGTAGCAATATATTTGTAAACCTGCTTTACTCGCACTTACTCTCGATTGGGGTTCGATGCCTCGATGTTGAACGTTGCAATCCAGCAAAGTAAAACTCGAAGTGATCGTCATCGACTAACACCTTGACACGTGAACGAGATCGCTCTCCGCTGACTCGGTTTATCCTGTTCCTTAGTTCCTATTATATTCATTTGATTTTGAGGCTTCGGTATTTTGCGAACTGCAGTTTTACAAAGCTTAAGCTCTCTCGTATCAAAAATCAATTGTATATATGGTATTCTCGTTCACTTGATGACCTTCACCGTTTTGCGCCAATCATAGATTGATTCTCGTCCCGCTCCTCAGGTGTAGGCGATCCCCAATGTATCTGGTTTTAAGACCGTCTCCTTAAGACCGCTTGCCGATGGCAAGAGTTGATTGGTTGCCTACTTCTCCATGTAATAATACTATGTACGCAAGATCGATGTGCACAATGAATGAATGCCAATCTCAGGCACCTTCGCAGCCGACATGTGTCAATCATTATAATTCAACATCTCCGGGGAGAGCGGGGGCATTGATCGTCAAATGATGCCGACGACGTCGTATCAGTTTCAATCAAACCTAATGGAAACGGTTGAAGGCAAAATTGAACCCGAGACAAATTACTGCTCTTAGCGCTGGGCCGCTGTTGCAGTAAATTCTTCATTTCATCAGTGACGTCTTTCGAGCTATTGTCCTTGTGGTAACTGATAACAAGCATACATCATAATGATGATGATAATGTAAGGCGGCATTTTCCGCGATCAGGGCAGAGATCTCATTTTCATCGAATTCGCTATTGTGTTGTAGCGATCATTGTAGTAACTTCATCTCACCCGAATCACTAGCACTCATTCAGAGATAGACATGCATTCTCAAGTGTAAAGTCACAGAGAATATGGTGTAGCCGTTGACTTCATCGAATGTCCATGTATCAATGTTCAACGACATGGATCGTTCATCAGTATATATGAGCGTACGATGATACGCCGAGACGCACAGCAGTTTGATGAAAAGCATTTCTGTGCTAATCGTAAACCGACCATATCCCTCTATCGGTGTCCGCATGATGATTTCACATGAAATGTGCAAGAGATGTGAATAAGTGTTGAAATGTCTCTCAAATACGAATATCGTCCCTGCCCCTGGGTAGGGGCTATGATCGCGATTTATTCGATTTCAACTGTGCGTGTAACTTCGGTTGTAATATACCTTGATATATATTTATGTAACTTTGATATTCACTTGGTCATATTATTCGTATTATTCTTCTGCTTCATATTATGTCACCGTCGTTGATCATCTATATATATATATATATACGATAATGATCTGCGAGAGATCTTGGACGTCTCCGTTAACTAGCCGGATTAAATTGACCGTCTGGTATAACAAACTGCGAGAGCCGTACATCCGCCATTCAACTACGACTTATTATAATATTATAATTCGGTTAACAAAATCGATCTTCGAATCTAACGAAAGCGAGAACGACGAGTAGATATCCATTGCAGAAATAGACAACATAAGAAGCAAGCATATATGATGATGTAACGCTTGTATGGTGAAAGACGAAATGTTTACTAACTAGTCGTATCGAACAAATGAATAAGCGCAGCCTTCAGCACCCGTCTAGTGACAATTTCACGAAAACAAAACAAGACGGAATTAACCTTTTAGGTCACCCACACATCATCACGGGGAACTTTGACAAGTTAAGCCCCGTATTATCGCAACATTCACAACTCCACTAGAGGGCCTTTCTCTATACCGTCTAATGCCATAGGTTTCATGCCATGCGCATTGATCGTTCTCTGTTTCTCGTTCCTTTTTTCGTAAACATACATTTTATACACATATATATATATATATATATATATATATATATATATATAGCGCTTATTCTACCGAGTCGCTCTGCTCGTCCGATTTACTCGCTACCATCGTGCCGTTACGTAGCGACCCTGTCGCGTATAATAATAATAATATACGCTCGTCTCTGCGTATGTTTATCGGCCCCACCGTAGCCGTGTGCGCTTGTGCGTATCCCCTGACGTTTTATGCGCGGGCAGACTCCTGTTGTGAGTGTCCTTTTGTGTGTTCGTCTTTGTGTCTAGGTACGCATGTGTGTATTTTTCAAATATTTCTTCGGAAGGTTGAGGGCTTGCTTTTTCTGCCCCACTCCAATCGGTCGGTCGGTCGGTCGGTCGGCTGGTCGGCCGGCCGGATTCCGGAACAGAACTGCGTGTATAAGTATCTGTGCGCGTCTGTTTACGCGCCGCGTAACGCGTATGTCTGACTGAGTCACACAGCCGCCGTGAAGTCGACGCAGCTCGGCTACGTTCCGACCCCGGACATTTTCATCCGAATGCGCTGCTGCTGCGAGCCGGCGGGTGACACAGGAACGGCCGTGGCTACTCTTGCCGAGTTGCTCCTCTTAGCGCGCGCGCGCGGGCGCGCGGTACACGCAACCAGCGGCAATGCTATAAGAGCAAATGCCAGAATGGCGACAGTTGTTCGCGCGGCGGCCCGGCGAGAGGGGCCCGACTGGGAACCATCCGCTGGTGGCTGCGCTGGCGCCGCATCGAAGAAACCGATGACGGCAACTACTGGTAATGGCAGGCCAGGAGCGTAAGCAGGAAAGCAGGCTGGCGTTGGCTAGAAGCAAGACCGAATCGGAGGAAGAGAGAGAGAGAGAGAGGAGAAAATTCCTGTCAGCGTCGATGCGATTATGCATAATACTATTACTACTACTACTACTACGAAAATCTGAACAGCTGGCGTTTCTCTATCGTTGTTCGAAGAGTCCGTCGTCTCTAAGTCAGTGCCCTCTTTTTCGATATATATATATATATATATATATATACTCAGAAACATGCATATATATATATATATATATATATATATATATGCATGTTTCTGAGTCACGGCTGGCCGGACTTTCCAAGTAGGCTGGTAGGAAGCAGAGACGATTCAACGCAATAAATAAACCAACAACAACAACACGAATGCCACCACTACTGTGCCCCGAGTGAGGGCCGACGAAAAATTGCATTGTGACGAAATAACGAAAAAGGTAAAAACGAGCTAGAGAAAACACTGGTTTGCATGCGCCCATATCGAACACAAACGTACCATACCCATAGATGCTGGTGGACTTGATTTTTACTTTTTTGTACTTGCCGAACGCTGTAGTCTTCAGTATCAATGCGATAAAGATACGGTTGTAGTAGATCTTCCTGCGGATTTCGTATTTTGGGAGCTTTTTACAACCGTGCGCCTTTTGCAAATGAAAGCTGTTGTGTATCAGAGTTGGTGACAGCGGTGGTAACAGGCAATTGAAATTGAAAAAAAAATGGTTATTGTGGTCACCTGTGAACAACTTAGCAAACTCAAATGAGATCTTAAAGAATAATTGATGTGACGATGGTAAAACACATGATACATGGTAATATTCGAATATATTTGTGTAAATTGAACAGTACCAGAAAACGTCCCACGCGCACCGCATGGGATAACCGTTGGCCGTTAATAGTACGACTGACTGAGCACGAATTATCAAATCGGGTAGTGAGTGAACCATTAATTAAGGTATAGTTGTATTTGAGCTAGAGACTAACATTAACCCATTACTCGGAGATGTTTGGTCGGGATCAGTCGGAACGTAATAAATATTGACTCGAGTTGATTATCAGTGTGTCATTGATTTTTTAGTTATGTCAAATTGATGTCATCACACGTGCTTACAGAACAACGTGTAACATAAGCTAACAGTGATCTGCCAAGAGCCATATCCACTACAGGTTCAAATGCTTCAGGATACATAAAAAGAGTACATTGCAGAAAAAAAAACAAGATAACATTGTCTGTTTACCTTTTAAATACTAAATTTCCGGAATAAGCAACCCCTACACAAGGTTCAAGAGCAAAAGCGTCCATTAGTTCTACTATAGCTTAAATGCAAAGGTGGACATACGAACCGACTCAGTGTAGGTGTGCGGTTTCCGGACAGCGGCACCACCGTAACACGTGAATGCAGCTCAAGGAGAAGATTTACTTATTGAAACAGCATCAGGTGATTGGAGACTCTCCCATTTTTGAGGTGTTTCCCGATAATCATTGTGGCTTATGTTGATATCGATCTAATTGTTCACTATCGCAATACGTATTTTTCTGTCTGTAGCCCAGTTGGCTGTTTCGTTAGCAGAAACAGTCTCTCACTAGGCATTTCTATCAATGTTTCACAACATACATGACTAAATGAGTACATTTGGACGCGTCCTGCATAAGTTCCTGCGTAGATTCGTTATTCCGCGACCGCCTCGCCGCCCACGTAAACGCCACCTATTCGGTCTACGCATCTGTCTTCAACACTAACCGAGGAAAGACGACAACGAGAAGGATCACCACGGAGTGTTGCCATCCGGTCGCCCCGAGGAAATCGCCTATTTCACAATCGTATCGTTTACCCCACATTTGTCAAACGTAAAAATTCAATTCATCATTTTCTGTGCTCATCGAACAACGGGCAATAAACGCTCGAATTTCTTCATACTGTTGTAGCAGTCGTATCAGTCATAGTATACTATAGAACCTTTGTTTCAGTTCGGATGACGATGACAGCGAGGGCGGCGGCGGCGGCGGCGGAGACTTGAATGATCGAGGCGATCAAAGCAAGTCAAATCGTTAGTGGCCAACCGATATCCGGCTTCGGGCTATCTACGGGCTAGTCAGAGTAAGCCAAGAGCGGCTTCATTTTCAAATACACTGCAACGGCAGTGGCTGTCGTAGTCGAGACGTGAAGCGATCGGACAGACCAACCACGAGTGTTCCGCTCTTAGAAGAACTCACCATTGAGCGCTCGCTCCGTCCTCGCTTGGAATACATTCTCTTTGAATGAATGATAAAAGTCTTATATTATTCTTAGTATGATTTCAATAATATATATATATATATATATAAGCATCGTATAACAATCAAACAACAACGATATTTGATTATCGTCATCTCAGAAGTTGGTGCGCGGAACGATGATGATGGTGGTAGTGGTGGTGGAGGCAAAAGCCAGTGTCAGGGAGTCGGTATTATCAATTTCGACCTCGTTGTTTTTGTCGGCGGCGTTCGTCGCTGATGACGCATACCGCTCACATGGTCGTTCTTTGAAAGTGACTCGCAGACGGTGCCACTCGAGCTGGTAACAATTTAACACCAGGCGGATTGGCCCACATTGAGATTGTGGCGGTTGAGTTTATTCGATTGCGCGGGGGACGGCGTGCTCGCAATCGGACAAGCTACTGGAAATTGGAGAGATATTCACGATACAGTAATAATGATAACTTTATCGCCGATGATGACGAGGATAGCGATGGCTATAACAATAATGACAACAACAATAATAACGATATATAAGATAGATTGACATGAGTCCTTAATACGATACCGTCTAACGGTAAACAAATGGTGAAATGGTAAACACTGCGACGGTGGGTACAAACGCTAGCCCCAACGGCGCCATGACGCACAAAACACTGCCCGCGTACACTGCGCACAATGCAAATTGACCACATTATGCAGCGGGTTGTCCCTTCACAGACGATAGATTTCTAGAAAGCTGCTATTGCTGTGTCTGAATGCTTCAGAATCTCTCCCCAGTTCTTTCCGACAGCGCGCCCCACACAAAATGTACGATATCACAATACCGACATTCACACACACACACATATATTCGTACGCGAATGTGCAGACCTGGCATATGTGCTCGAATGTCCGTTGTGGATCGGCGTCTCGTAGAAACGCTGGACCACGAGCAGTACCGACAACCCCCAATCCGCTTCTTGGGCCGTCGCCACAGCCGCCACCGCCGCCGCTAGAACCACCCCCGCTGGTCTCTGCCCACATTTGAAATGTCGATTTTAGTATCATCTATTTGTATTGATCTGATGCGGTGCCGATTGCTGTTGAGTGGTACGCCTCGGCGGCACCGTCACTATGCAAAACGCTACAAAATATCATAAATAAATAAGTGCATAAGCAGTGCATGTGGCTGCCATACCGGTTTACCACCGATAGAGCTGCTGTTGTCCTCGCTGCTGCTGCTGCTACAATATCTCTTCAATTGGAAACTATCGTTTTTGTCGTTGATAAATATGATACACTGATTAGGACGCTATATATTTGGCTGGAATTCACTTACTATTTACACATATATGATTATTTGTCGACCCTGGCTACTGAGAACAACTACACCGCACGGTACACACACACACACACATACACAGATATAATACACGCTGACGTAACGGAGAACGAACTTCATACAGTTCGCACATGAGCTTAGCAGTGTTTGAATTCTCTATTTTTAGCGAGGATCAGGCAGCCAGTGAGTCAGTCAGTTACTTACTAAAAATTACGCCTGAGGAACGCGCCGTCGTATCGTTGCTGGTGTCCGACCGACCAGACCACACTGAGATAGACAATGGAGCTCTTTGTTAAATGTTACGCGACTTCACGCCTCCACGTGAGCGAAACGTTGTCCTTTAAATTTACAATCAACTAGTTGATAAGTAGAGCTACTGTTGTTGCCCTGCTAAAGCAGTCATCGAATCGATGCGGCCGCAGGCTACGTGGCCAGTGCGCGCTATGTCGTGTCTCCATTTTGCGGCGAACTTACTGTTTTGTAGAACAACACGAAACATTTTCGAGCTTGTAGCGAAATGGTGCCGCTGTTTCAGCATGTTACATTGTGCGCGCGCTGGCGTCCGACGCAAGGTGCTAATATTCTAGACGGCCGGGGATCAATGTAGCATAAGAAGGAGAAACACAGGGAAGCATTTTGCCATCACCCCAGCTCCCGCCACAAGGCGGACGCTTGCAACTCGAGACGATTGGAACCCATGACGCCTGACGAATTATCAAGTTATTCATACATTTTATCTGTTGTCGACTGTGTAAATTTATCAGATCTTGTAGATGGACACGCTCGAGACGGATAATTTGACAGTATTTTTTTTTTAACTACACAAAGGTGAGTACATATTCCGCTGACGGAGATATATATTCTAAGATTTATTCAAACACAGAATAATTAGGAATTATTTCTAGGGTTTATTGGGGAGGGGGGATTAGCTGGGACCGGGCCTGAGGCCGACATTGTCCAGAGGAAGGCGATGGCATTGCCTCTGTGCACAGCGACGGACAGGCGTAGCAGAAGGAAAGATCCTGCGCGCTTGTTCCCGGTGGCGCGTATCAGCCTATGGTAGACCGCTTCGAGGAAGTTCGAAGTGAGGGGGCCGTGCCCGCCTAAGGTCTCAAAAGCAAGGGGGAAAAAAGGTGGGTTGCCTGGAGCGCGGCGTACCGTTCCCTAGCTTGGCCCGCTCTGCACGCGCTACCGCGTAACTGGGGGTGGTTGCACAGTGGTTGACATAAGAAGGTGCTAGAGTGTCAACTACCGTGCCGTCCCAAACGAAGTGCTGGGCTCGGTGGAAGGGGATGAGAGTGAGGGCGTCAGGGCGGCGCCCGTCGGAAGTGTCGAAGCCCTGTGGCTCCCTTGTGCAAGGGATACCGGCAGAGTGGAGGGCCCTCAAGAGCGTGTCATTAAGCATCGTGTGTCGCGGATGGCGACCGGCGCTGCGTTCGCACAAGAGTCCGTGGTGGCCATTCGTTGCGACAGGGTCCCCGCAACGCCCGCAGCTGTGGGTTGCAACCACAGGGGCTCCGAGCCGGAGGCGTACACAGAAGCGAAGGGAGAGATCGTCGACAGCAGTGCCAAGGGACGAGAAGGGCAGCGCGTGGAGCCATGCCCCCGCCCCAGGCCTGTCGACAGCCCGGAGGCGAGCTTGGTCAGCAACGTGTGGCGCTGAGACCAGGAGGGAGTCCCGCAGCTCCTTGTGGAGGACATCAGACCATACACGCTCCTTGCTCTGCTTGTCCTGAGGGACTCGGGCGCGGACGCCCGTCTGGTCAAGGGCAGCTTCATGGGAAGCGGAGAAGTGGGCGAGAGCTTCGGGGGGGAGGACTGTAGCAACCATGTCGGCGCCCGCCGTGGCCGGGGCTGCGTAGCAAACGTCAGCCAAGCGGTGTACACTGAGGATGCCGAGGCCACCGAAGCGGACCGGAAGGGTAGCCTGCGACGCCGGAGGAAGCTGGAGGTTCAGGCTCGTCGTGAGTACATATGTTACTGGTACTGTACTATCGGCCAGATGCAATCCCCCTTCTATTTTGCTTGCTGCTGTCCGTCGAAAGCAACTAGGCTCGGCATACAAATACCTCGTTGGTCGACGAACAGTCTGAACGAGCAAATGTTGTATGTCTATATCGGCTACTCACTAACCATCGTCACGGTCAATCTCAGTATCAAACGCCGATTAACATCGTTTTACGCTTGCTCCGTTTTTTACTGCTCCTCATCATCGTCGTGCTCATATCAACGTATGTCCAACTCTGCGAGAGTACACCTTTGCTGGGTCACAGACACCCGTTCAATTCGTTTCTCGTCTCGCCTTCGACATGCACACGCACGACTCTCTTTTCGAAGGAAAATGGTTGCTAAATCAATTGTGGTTTTACTTGAATGGACTTTGGTGCCGTCGTACGGGATCCTATGACATATGGACATATAAAGTCCGTGTCCCTATGACATATGGACCCTATGTGTCCCTATGACATATGGACATATAAAGTGAGCTATAATGTTTACCATTATGTGGTGCGTCATCTTTGGTCGGAAATACGCACCACCCCCACTCCTTCCAAAATTTCCCCGTCACTGTTCCATGAGGGATATTCATCGTCTGATTATACACAATCCTGATCATTTCTCCCTTGGGCGAAATCCGATCATCACGAATTGGGCGCGGTGACTGGTTGCACTCAGAGGCGCACCGTTGTCAATCAACGAACGCACAGACCGACCGACCGATCAACCTGGCCGGTGCCGGCTATCTGCTGTTACGCTCGTTTTCTGATGTAGCGATTGGCAACGATTAACTTTTGCTATGCTGCACAATACACAAATCAGATATAATACAATACGTATTATATTATTATGTGCGCGCACCTGCGTGGTCAGTCTGTAAGTCGGTCACTGAGAAAGCTTGTACTCAGCGAAACCTGCGTTTTCGGTGTTGCTATTGCGGTGCACGGCGATTTGGCGAAAGTGACTGGACGAACCAATCAAGTATTACATTGTATACGGCGATCAGTTGAACCCGTACGACAGTGGGAAGTTCGTTTAGCAGAAGGTGTACGAATGATCATGAGGGAAAAAGACAAAGGGAGAGAGAGAGAGAGAGGGAGAGAGAGCTGATTGTCACTGGTGGAATCACCCTCCTTCGTACAAATACGTATTTGTATGCACGACAATTTCTCCGCATCCTCAGCAGCGTCGTTGGCGACATCAACGCGATGATATAATCCAATGCTGTCGTATCAGTTTCGTTCTATCCTCGGACATTTTTAGCCAAATTTCGTTTCTTGGTAACATCCACGCTTTTGCCTAGCATATAAATACTTGAGCATCTCTGGACTAATCCCAATTGCTTGACCAGCTGTTTGACCCTCCTGGTCACCAGGGGAGATCAGTTCACATCGGTGGCACTCTTTTGTGGCTCTGGCCGGCCGGGCGGCGAATCCCTAAGCCGGCAAACTTTTGCGTTTCTTTGAGGTAACGTCCTGCAACAACAGCAGCAGCAATAGTACAAGTGGATTGTGACGACGGACAGCGTGGACGTGCTGCCAAAAATTGGCCTAAGGCGCAACTGAACCCAGTCATTGGGTTCTCTCATATAATAAAAACTATATAGCAGCTCTTATCTGCTTTGCTCTGCCCCAGTGGCGGTTTCGGCGGCGCGGCTCCGATCATGGACGGTGGTGGAGGCATCTTCTACTACTAACAACACCGCCGCCGCCGCCACCACCACCGTTTGTGCTGGTGGCATCGTTCAGGGCAGATAGGCAGGTTGTCTCTCCTTCTCTTCATCGTTTCTCTTGGTCCTGTTCTGCTTTCTCTTCTATTTCTACTTCGTTGTCTTCTCGCAAGACAGCAACAACAGCCGCAACTTCTTCTGCATGGCGAAGCGATTTTCTTCAGCTTCGCTAGATTCCATTCGATGACGATGACGCCGGCTCTACTGTTACTGCTGCTGCTGTTGCTGTTGCTCTAGCTCCAGAGGCAGAACTCTGTCCCTTCTCTGCATTAGGACAGCAGGCAACGCAGCGGCGGGAGCCGCTGTCGGATGCCACTAGCAGCATATAATACATACAAGCTAGCCAGGCAGTTATCAGCAGCACGAACGGCGGCTGAGGCAGCAGCGGTGGTGGTCGGATGTGGCGCGCTGCTCCGGCTGTGCCGTTGTGCGTTCTGCCGTTGCGCTGTGTGACTCGGGATTCACCTTCAGGCGAAACGGAGCAGGCAGCCAGGCCGACACTCTTAACGTGTCTGCCGCCGCCGCCGCCGCCGCCAATGACGACGACGACGACAACAACAACAACAACAGCAGCAACGGCAACAACGAAGATGACGAAGAAAAAAACGACGAAGAACAGAGAGGAACGAAGAAGAGGAAGAAAACGCAGAAGCAGCAGCAGAAGGAGGCGAAGGCGAAGACGAAGAAAAAGAAGATACAGCCGCCGGTCCTGTTGCTGGCGCTGGCGCCGCCGCCACCGCCACGCCAGTGCTGCTGCTGCTGCTACTGTTAATGCTTCCGTCACACCGCGCGCTTCGCTGCGCTTGCGCCGCAGCCGTAAACCGAGCGAGTCAAGCGCGAGTCGAATGAGTGACTGAGCCAGGCAGGCACCAAGCAGACCGGCAGGCAACGTCAGCCAGCCAGCCATCTCTTCTAGCGCTAGGCGGCAATAGGTAACACCAGCAAGACAATCTGCTGGCTGGCGGCCGGCCGGCCCAATGCTGCCCCATCAGGTCGGCGGATGCTGCTGCTGCGGCGGCGGCCGAGTCGAGCGAACTGAGGAAGACGGCGGCGGCGACGACTATGAAAACGAAGAAGAACGAAGAAGAGATAGAGGCAGCTACTGCAAAACGAGGGAGCTTCTCTCGCTCGCAGTCTGTTGCCTTAGTGACTTTGCCTCCCGACCCGGTGGAACAGAATACGACAGCGCCGCTGACGACAACGGCTGACTGACTGACTGCGGCCTCGTCGTCGTCGGCGGCGGCGGCGGCTGCTGCTGCCGCGGCCGGCGACACAGAAGGCAGATGGAATCGCACGGCCAGGAAGGCCCTGCTTCTGCGGCTGCTGATCCTGTCGCTGCTCCAGCGCCAACGGGCCAAAGCGGGCCAACGGGAAGCAGCGGCAGCAGGGCACTATTCAGCGCCAACTCTCGATGACCTGAGCGACCGAACGAGTCAGCCCTGACGAGGTCCTCAACCGAATGATCTTCATGCTAGAGGAAACATAGGGATAAGATGGAAAACTAATCTGGCAGGACACGGCACAAAAGAGACCACCCTTATGCATCGACAGGCTTGAGCAACTATTCGATGTGTTAATGATCTGTAGTGATGATGAATATGTTGTACACCATATGTATGCCTCAAATAAGAGAAAATATGAGGCAACGAAAGGATCGTAAAAACCTTGAAAAAGTCCTCGTAGCGAATCGGTAAACGTTTGGGTGAATATTAACAATTAGCTTGTTTCACTGCGACATTTCGATAAGATAGTTCTTGAAGCGCTCAAAGAGTATACCCAGGCACAATTCAACAACGGTGGAACTCGTAGACGCACACGGCTATACATAAAATATAGAGTATCTCTCTATGGACAAGTTTTTAACTAATATATGATTAAATATTCATCAGGAATGGACATTGTATATATATATATATATATATGGAAGACCGTCAGTTGCGCAAGTTTTGAACCATAATAAGTTTTGGTTCAAAACTTGCGCAACTGACGGTCTTCAGGCTTTGTTCATACATACGATTGAAAGTTAGCCCGTCCCGTTCGGGGATTATCATACACCCGCTGCTCTATTTACATTTTCGATGGATTCGTTAGTACCAGCTTTCTATGGATCATATCGAATATGGTGACAGAAATTCTGCATTATATACGACACTGTCTACCTGGATACCTTCGCATTGACAATAGTCCCGATGAGACAGCAGGAATTGTGTAAAGGGGCAATTCGCAGTATCTAAGAGGTTTGCAAGAACTGGCCTCAGTGCTTTCAAGCTAATGATTTCCACTTGAACCACAAACAATGCTTAGAAAGGCAGAAAGCATGTGTCAGATGATAATTCGGCCCTGTCAGCCCGAGAGCTCTCTGACCAGATAGGGGTTAGCCGTACCACCGCGTTGAATCTGCTGGATAGATTAGGGAAGATCTTAAAGGAAGCAAGGTGGGTTCCATATGAACTCATTGAAAGTAAATCAATACCACTGGCAACCAGCTATACGAATGGCATTGCTTGCTCGGCAGAACTGCGCACGACGACAAACTCCGACAAGGCGGGGAGAAGAAGGAGGTCCTGGCTGGCTCAGATTGTAGCTCAGAGATCTTGCATCATCGAATTACCACTTGGCGAGATCCGTACAGTACGGCCTCGAAGGTAGGCTATTCAAAACAGAGGTAGGGTGGGGGAAACAGGTTTACGTGTGGGTAACGTTCATGCAGGGTTAATTCTTTTGCCGAGGAATACATCTCTTGTCCACAGGGTGGATATGGGCTATCGGACGACAAGGCGCCAGCGGCATTAAATCTTAACCCTTTTTTTGAGCTCACCCTCAGCTCCTTCCCTCTTTGACAGGCCTCAACATTTAACCCTTAGGTATTACGATGAGGACCTGTTGGGGCCACCTTTGCTTGTTTTCACCCGTACTCGTACCTGGCAAGAATCCTCAGGTAAAGAAAGATGATAAAGAACTCCAAAGATTCTCCGCGTCTGACAGGATTTGAACCCAATCGATACGTCCGTCTGTCTCTGCGGTCTAGCAGTCCAAGACGCTCACCACTGGCCCATCCAGGAGACACTATATATATTGTAATTGTATTGATTATATTAGTTCGTTTGCCCTTCCTGCATCATGTAGGTGTTCGCTACATGATATGCGTGTTTGTTAGTTGTAGATGCAATGGCCACAATCTCGCTACAATAGGATGATTCGAAGCCTTCGAAATAGGCAACTTGATATGAAATGACGAATACAACAAACATTTCGAGTGTTGTGAAGTCCAGTAATGGGGGGAGCGGGGGCGGAGGGATGCACGTTCATCACGCACTCTCGTCGATGTGCGCGGTAACTCTGAGCGTCAATGTCTGTTAGGAGGAGGAAGTAACGAGATAGACGTGCCTCGATATGTAGACCACTATGTCGCGTCCTCTCCGCTCGCCTGGGCTGGTTACTAGCCACACCCCAACGTCGGTATCACACCGCTCCCGAATGATGCCAGCACATTATCGCTGTTCCTATGAGGACGACGACAACAACAACAACGACTACAACCACTGCCGCTGCAGCCTGAAATGACCACAATTAGCACAGCCACTATGCTGTCATTCATTGGCTAGTGATTCAGCAGTTGCACAATTGCTACCATCCCCACTACGACGACTACTCAGCACGAGTGGTAGTAGTGTATAAGTGCACGCACGAGCCTTAGAGCGGGAGCCCGCGGGAACTTTATTGTTTTCATCCAGCTTTTTTGTATTTTTCGTTTTTGTGATTGCCCACCGACGCCACCACCATCATCATCACAAGCAACGGCAACAACAACAACACCGAGTTGCTGTCGCCGACGCCACGATACCAAGTCGCCTGCATGGTTGGCTGGTTGTTGCGCGGTTTGTGCTATTGCGAGCCGTTCGCCCTATAGTAGACCGGCGGAGTATAGACAAAGCCGCACGAGTCCATTTACAGCGACTGGGCCGACTCAACAGCCAACGGTGGCGGTGGCGGCGCCTTTACTTTGCTCGTCTGTGTCTGCTGCTCGGTTGGAGCGGGAGACCGGACGCCTTGAGTCTCGCTAGTTGGCTGGCTGGCTGGTTGGTTGGCTGCTCGGCCGCTGCATGCTCGGCTGTTGCTGCTGCTGCTGCTGTTATTGGAGGCAGGGCACGGCACAATAACAGCTACGAACAGCACGGCCGTATCAGCAGCAGCCGCCGCCACCACTAGCACGACCATTATCATTGCTCAACTTGCTGAAGTTCGCACTCTACAACTGCTCAAAGCGGTTACTGTTGTACGGAAGTTGCCTTGTCTGCTGCTGCTGCTGCTGCTGTCACCTGCTGCAGCTGCTTATGGTGTTTATGCTTCTAGCTTTGATATTATTATTCTCTGGCGATAGTGCACCATGGCGCGCAGCGGTATAACATCATACAACAACGAAACAGGGAGTAAGTAATAGTACCAACAGCAGCAGAGAAAAGCCCGCCAGAAAAGCCGCCGGTGGCCCTGGTCCCCTTGACTACTGTCTGTGGCGGTGCCACTACCATCATCATCACCCCCCATAGGCGAATACCGTTCGTCGTTGTCGGACCCGCTTCGTTGTGGGAGTTTCCGGGCCTCAGTCGGTTACCTGTAACGTCCCTTCAAGCTGACCATCCCTCCCGACGAAGTCTTGCACGGCTACTGCTGCTTTGAACGCAGCACCAGCGTTTGTGTAGCATATATATATATATATATGGTACACAGATGCTGATGCTGCGTTCAAACCAGCAGTAGCCCTGTAAAACTTCGTCGAGAGCGAGCGGTGTATAGGTACAAATACAGTGGTTCTGTAACTTTGCAACTCTATATAATATATATATGAACGTTTATATAGAAATGATATAATATCTAATGGCCAATTAGCGGAAATACCTGTGGTGGCGGCGGTGGCTTATGCTTATCTACGTCTCGGCTTGTACAGCGCACGGCAGTCCAGCCGCAGCTGCCACTCATCGGGATGTTGCTGTTGTAGCCAGCGAAACAGATAGCCCTTCTAGTTAGCAGAGAGCCGCCATACAGCCACTAAAAGTGTTTATAAAATAACCACAAGTTACTAGCGTATAATGGTGCTATTCGTAACATAAATCGATGTGTACATGGTCGATCTGCTATTACAGCTATACGACTATAACTAGTTGCAAAGTGGTATCTGCAGCATGAAACGGTACAGAGCGTCGAATACTGTTCAAAAGTGACGACTATAATACATGGTCCATCTCTCACTCGCAGGCTATATATGTGTGTGTGTGTGTGTTTAAATAGACGTAGTGCTATAAGCCTAACTATAGTTGGTGTTATTACAAAGACTGGACAGAGGCACAGGTTAGCCTAGAGCTCGACCACCGTAATGACGCGCTACCAATGATGACATATAGCGAACGACAGCAGAAGACAACATCGGTGGTAGTGATAGTGGTGGTGGCGGTTGATGTGTAACATATTCAGCCGACGCGGTGCAGAAACCGGTCAGAAGAGACACACAGCCGGAAAGAGAGTCGCCCTTTGATTCCGCTGCTCACAATTAAGCGCTATTAAGCGCCGCTTGCTGCTCAGCCGTTTTTTTTTTCTTTCTGTCTTTCTATGAATGCATGAATGAAATGGTCTAGGGGACCAGGAGCGGCGGTGGCAGCGGCGGCCAGTCACTGACTGTGACGGAATGAAGCGGCCGGGTAGGGCGAACGGCAGAGATGGACGGACGCACAGCAGCGACAGGCCACCACCACAACATAAAAAGAAGGCCAGGGTGATACACCAAGCGGTGGTCCAAGAGATCACCGCTGGTTGCGGCTGAGGAGGCTGCAACGGGAGTACATATCGGATGGACATTCTGACACATCACAGCCACCACCACCACCACAGTGTTGTAGCTGCTGCTGCTGCCGAACGCAGATATAATACATAGAATGCAAGTAGGCAGGCGGCTGCTCTGACGACGCCAGTCGTCGCTCGGCATCGTCCCCTAGTGATGCCGCTTGGTCGGGTTGGTTCGGCCACCTGTATAGAACGTCTGCCGTTGTCTGGACATCTCATGCAACGTCGCGCCAACACTATTATCACCGGCACCACCACCGCCACCACCAACAGCAGCAGCAGCTAAAACAAGAGCAACTTGCGCCAGGTTCCCTACTGTTGCCGTTGCTACAGGACTATGACTCGTTAATTTCGTTTCTATCCAACTGCCGCCTAACTGGCTGCTATCACCGAACGCTTCAACGTAAGCGTTATCATCATCTGCCAGCGACACCATCATCGTCCACCGCCGCCGCCGCCGCCGCTGCAATCGTCACCACGATCATCACCAGGAGCAACAGGCACCAGCGGCGTTAGATCCGAGCAACAGCAGCAGCAGCAGCAACAACAGGAACGATAGCGGCATTGGTGACGATGACGACAACAGCCCAGATCGGCCACGCCACGGTAACTGGGTCCGGCCTTATTTCGATGCTGCGACAAAATGAACACAGAGGAACACACGGTCGCCATTTTCTATGGAAATAAATACAAATTTCGCTCTTAATTTCCGAAGGTTGAGAGATGTCACACTGGCAGGAAACTACTGTTTCGTTTTCGCGTGGACTGGGGAAATTTATGCGGGTTGCTTTTCTTATCTCCGATTTTTCATGCCATATTGTCATATTGTAGTTTCTATAGTTCATGTGCTCTTTACCATCACGCAATTCCGCTTACGGGAACGGACGAAATCCGTGGATCTAATCAGCTTCAGTCACCGTCAAACTGTGCTAAGTGCCCTGTACGAGCATTGCGTACGGTGCAGTGAGAGCCGATTCCCGCAATAGCCGTAAGCGAAGCAAAGCTTTAGAGAAACTTACTTCGCATACTATCATAGGAAGATCATACTCACCAAAACTCGGTATACTCGACGAACAAAGTCTGCACCGCAATATGCCCCTCTGTTGATTTCTGTGAGCATTTTACAGATTTGCCAGATTCTATTGCGCATTGACGGCGAGGAGGCCAATCGTTGACTGAGAGCAGCAACTCTTTTCATGAGCCGACTGCGGTCAGAGAATCCTCGCAAACAAGCTGAACGTCACCTCTATGCGCGTATGCAGAATCCAAAGTAAAATAAATAAATAACTACAACTGGATACCACTAAACATACGAACGGCACCGTGGGCAGTTTCAGAATATACACACATTCATATATATATATACACCTGCGAATATACATCCATGTAACAAATACATAGGACCGTCGAAACAAATGTGTTTTGTTTTCATTGTCTCTCCTTTCTATTAATGTGTATTACCACTTGTGTATTTCCTCCTAATCATATCGTTTGCATAGGGTCCGTATTCGATAAAGGTCCTTTTCGGCGTTGTGCTAGCCGCGATGTAGCCATCATTCGCATATGTGGTATAATAACACGAAGAGGCACAGGAGGTAAAAAACACGTCTAGAGAGGAACAGCGAGAGAGAGAGATAGAGAAAGAGAGCGGGCTATGACGGCGACATAAGAACTGGCGGAGCGATGAGACGATGAGGTTGGATCCTCATTCGACACTATTTTCTCCTCTGCCTCGTCAAAAGCAATAATTTTTCGGTTTAATTCCACGCAGTGCGATGTCATGCCGTTCTCGCACTTTTTTTTTCCTGCTAAGAAGCAATAACTCACCTGGAAGGTTGTTGCTGCTGCTGCTGTTACGGCCACTGCTGCCGCTGTTTGTTGTTGTAGATGATGCATGTATCTGTCCACCTTCCCGATTTGGCTGGCCGCTAGCTCGTACGAGCGCTAGCAGCCATTACAGTACGAGCAGGCGGTACACGCGAGCGATAGTGTGTGAGGAAGCCAGGTCGGTCGGCGGGACGACCGACTTAAGAAACCGCCGATGGCGAAGAAATGCCTGTCGGTCCATTTGCCTTGTCGCCCTTATATATATATATATATATATATATATATATATGAATGTATAAGAAGTGATTTCGTTACTTCGTTGATTTCCGCCGTCGAATTTCCCGCGCCAAAGGACGTCAACAGCGATTCGAGCTGCTGGACAGTATTCTTACGCTGGTTGCGTTGAGGAGGAGAACGACGACGATAGACCACAATCGCCTTCGCCGTTGTTCATCTTCTTCGTCTAGAAGAGGTGAGCAGTCAAGGTCAGCAGAAGTTCAGCATGTATACTACTATACAGCGTCTACGAGGATGTATACACCATAAACGCCGATTTGGTGGCCGCCCGGCAGCCGAAGGTGGGTTTTCCTTCAGCGCTGATTTCTTCTCACTGTGAATCCGTCTACTGCTGATATTGCTGTTACCACGTGTCGCAGCCATCGTCACCATCAAGGCTTCAATCAGCAGTCGGCCACTCCGGCTGCTGCGTAGCGGGAGGGTTCTTCTTTTTTGCGAGATCGGTAATAACGAAAAGAGAAACGTATGATTGTACAGCCAATTGGTAGGTAGATAGGCGATTTGATTGAAAATGATCCTGTGTTTGTGTGAAGTATTTTCCCTATTTTTGTTTTCTAATTCGAAAGAGCGTCTCGTATATTAACTCTTTCGATCGGGGGTTGCAATTTAGCGAGTGGCATATATCTCAACCGTCGACGGCGGATCACAGATCGAACGAGCAGCAACTTATATACATATATATTGTATTATACACTGTATATATATATACAGTGTATGCACAATCTTTGCAGAAATATCATATATGTATATATATATATATATTCTAATGGCAATACCTGCCACTTCTAGCAGCGAGATCAGCAACGCACGTAATAAACGGCTTGCAATTTATTTTGTCCGCAGAACGGATCGGAAGGCGACCGCGCTTCTGTTAGCTCGATCTTCACCTTTCCACCCTGTGACCAATGCAGATTATATCGCCGGTGGTTTCTGAATAGGTGTGCTTTCAGCATCGAATTGACCGTCGCGACAGATCTTCCCCGTTAGCCGGGATACATGCCGCCTATAGTCGACTGTGTCATGACGCGTTTTGCGTGGCTGACGAGACAGACTAACCAGAAAAGAGCCTTCTCCATGCTGACACAGAACGAGCAAATGATAACACTCGAGATTGAGGGAAGCGCACAGGTGTAGAATCTTTGTAAGGTGATTAGAGCAATCTACGAACCTGATCGGGCCTCACCAACGAGGCCACATATATAAACAAACAACACACACACAAGTGGGGGCCACACCGCTGCGCAATGCAATCAGACGACGATGTGTTGACAATGTCCAGATGCTGTTATCGCATCGGCTATGATGACGCAACGAGTTGGGGGTACATCTCACCGACGTCACCCGGAAAGCAAGGCTCACCCGCTAAGTGGCGCATCTTTGCTTCATGTTTCACACTCACCTGTTGCTCCGTACACATCATCTGTCTTTCAGGCAAGAGCACACTACTCGTATCTATCACACGGGATCGTATATCTATTCGCTGAGACCAATCGGGAACAAATCGGCTGGATCTGCAGCATTTTCGTGACTTCGTTCAAAGGACACGCCCATACTCTCCATCCCCGAAACAAAGCATTGGTTTCCTTTCTCTGTTTGTTGTTTTCTCGGTCTTCGTGCCATTGTCCCTGTACGCTTCGACTATCGTTCCCCTCGAAGGGTTCAGCTTGCTCTGGATTTTCGTTAGTCCGCGATACCGTCACCGACACCATACGCGCAGCATCAGTATCAATATCATCAACATCATCATTATCGTTAGCAACATCGCGGTAGTCCCTATCTCGACTGGTGGCGTTACGCCATCTATGCGTGAGAGACCAACGCCCATTACCACACGTCAGAGCAGGCAACTTTTCCGGTGATCAGATAGCGTGTCGCCATCGACGCGATACCACAATACGATAAGATATGGACGGATAAGGCTCTGTGGAGCTCACAGCAGGGTTACAAAGAGCCGATCGAGTCAGCTAAGCTAAGTTGCCCAGCCAGGGGCTAAGCGCGCGAAAGCAGCAGCAGCGATCGTGGCTGAGACGACAACGTCATAAGACATAAAGATTCTGCTTGGATAAACAGTCCGCTCGTGGGATACGTCGAATGTTGCACGTTGATATTCTGCCGTGGTCTCAGGGAGTTACAGATAGTTTTATTTTTTTCCGCCATTTTTCGAAGTAATACCATAGTATGAAGTATTGGTACTGTCAGAAGGGTGATGTTAGAAGGGTTGGACCCAGCCGCAAACGAATTATCATAGGCTAAGCAAGTATGCTGCTGCTGCTTCTGCTGGACCTCTACGATTGTGATGTGCGCGTCCCTACGTCATCAGCCACCAGCGCGGAAGGTGAGATAGCGTTGACACTAGTGTGGGGAGCAATCGGGTCGTGAAGGCGCCGTAAACGGTGTAAGCGCGATTAGGCCGCGGCTGCAACGACGACGACGGCAGCAGCAGCAGCATCTGGGACGAGTCACACGGGAGACGGGAGCGTTCTGTCTATCTGTTTGTTTGCCTAAGACATGGTCATCGTCTCAGTTTCTACCCATCTACCTAACGATGAGAGCTGGCGACGCGCGTTTCGTCCTGGCCAGCTGCTGGCGACGGTACAAATACGTGAGGTTGGCATCACCGGCACACTTGTTTTTGGTGTCATTGCTGCTGGTCCAGTTAAATAATCTGTTTCTCCGTCTTCTCCTTCATCCGATGCTGTTGCAAGTGCCAAGTGCATTTGTAAACATTTGCGTTCGGGGGTGAGTGAAAAGAAGATGCGTCCCACCGGAATGACCAGCAGGCGCGGCGTCACTAACGACGACATCGACAGCAGAAGATCTCCGCATGGTCGTTGCCACCGATGACGCCTCTGCCGCCGCCGCCGCCTTCGCTGTGTGACGCAGTCAGTGCTTTGAACAGACACAATGTATACCTATCGATCGAAGCACTGCGTGCCTTCCACGGCTCAGCGTCGGTCGCGAACCTCGCCTTGCACCGTTCTTCATGGTTTTGTTCACAAAACGTCAAGTCGTACGTCTACCGGGGGCATACTTTTGACACCCACGATACGGGTCTTGTACAAATCTATGAGACGACTTAGTTAGAAAAGCATGCATTTTTCTATGTTCCGACAAATAAAACTCGCACCTGAGCTAAATATTATACGTGACAACAAAACGTGAGTGTGATTGAGTTCACATGATCTCACGAACTTCTTACATGCTGAATTTTATAGCTGCTCACCACTGAGGGCTACTAGTAAGGAGTGTACGAATATTATTGTTTCTTTTAGAAGCCCCCTATGCGTTTTGGCTAGTTTGGCCGAAAGCTTCACACTTAACAATCTTAATGCCGATTTTAGTTCCAGTGGCAACGCAGGGTCGGCAAGTAGGTGTTCGAGGAGCAAGGATTTGTGGTGAGGTCCATAAGCAATGGCCCACCTTTAGAAGGCCAAGTCCTCCCACACTACCACTGCTGGTTCAGAGACAAGAAGCTCGAACAGAGATAACATCGATTGGAGCCAGCAGCGGTTCCAATCGTCGACGTACCCGGCCACGTGCAGTAGCGTGGTCAGATATATGGACAGTCCGATCGCCTTACCCAGAACCAGCCCGCACATCACTACACCGCGGTGACACCATCAGTGGTCGATTTGGGGCCTCGAAAAAACAATGAGCCACCATAAACGAAATCAGAATGTTTGCTCCGCCCCCGACAGCATTACAACACGGTGTACGCGACAATGCCTTGTCTTGTTGTAGCGATTCTCCGTCGGAGGTGTTGCTGCTGCTGCTGCTGCGTTGAAGCCGTTAACCACCCACCCACCCAGAGTAGCGTGGTCTGGGATCATCGTCAGATCTTCACTGCTCGCTCTGTCCAACCAGCAACGCTGACCTTGCCTCGCTGGCGATGTTACTCGGCCATACGTTTACGTTTATAACGTAGGAGGCTCTGGATATGGTGTGGTAGCGACGGCAGCTCGGTTATCGCGCGAGTCGCCATCGAGTCGGTCAATCGCGCCGCTGTTCGAACGACCAACGGTAGAACGAAACCACAAAGCACAACCTGCATCTCGAATGCGATCCGTGCATCCATGCACAGTACTACTTTGACATCGACGACAGTAAATCGTGAACATCGAGTGAACATGACATCTGCTCCTCTGCCCTTAGCCGTTGCACACACACACACGGACACACACGCCCATTCGAACCGAATTCGACCCGAACGAGCGGACTGGACCGTCACGGGACATCTCGTCCTGTGCGACATGATCAGTGGCCACTCAACCAGCAAACCATTAACAACAAATCGAGCAAGCAGCAGCAAACATGCAGTACTACCCTGAACACCACCACGAGCAGCGTTATCAGAACGACGAAAAAAAAAAAAAGACGACAAACACACATACACACCCATACGCACAAACAGCGTAACAAACGAATCATCATCGGGCGGCATGATGACTTGTTACCAATTCGTGCGGTATCTGGTTGGTTCCGTAGTGACTGAGGCCATGTGATTCCACGCGACATTGGCCACCATAAGCCGGTCATCGTCAGCGATGATTTGCCCACCTCCGCGAACGGACGATAGCCAGCAGGGACAGCCAGCAGCTCCCTCACTTCTTCAACGGGCTTCAACGTAGCGCGTTACGATGGTACAACAACCACTATGATAGTGGAGCGAGACTGGCTGGCTAGCTGAATTTCGTTGGCAAGGGTTTCATGGGGTACATTCAATGAATAGCGGATCCCTTGATTGTCGCAAGGCAGGCACGTGTTCTGGTGCTTCTGATGGTGACCATCGTCGGTGCCAGTAGCAAATAGTTGTTGTTGCTGTTGTTGTCGTTGTAGTATAAGCAGTAGTAAAAGCGTCAGTGGTATAACGAATGTGTCACTTTATTGGGATGCCCCAGACTCGTAACGAAATCTATTGATTGTACTGGAATCGGGGGGTGGGAGTCGGGCAGCGTCGCTATACATGTATATGTATATATATATATATATATATATACGGTACGGTATTTTGGACTGTCCACACGGTGAGTAAAGCACGCATTAATCACCAATCGTCCACATACACCATACGACGCTCAACTTGAGTTGGTGTAAACACGTTTACAACAACTCTACGAATATAGTTGTTGTGATAGTAGCTATCGTTAATCCTGCAAAGCTGACGATGTCCTTGTCCAGATTTTTTACTTTGGCTGTTTGGACCTCGAGAGAAGACCTTATTGGCACCACAGTTGATGGTGCCGTATCGGCTAGTGTCATATATTGCGTATACAACACAGTTTGTTCAATGCTAAATCTCAGGCCGCGGCCTACTGGCGGCGAAATATCATATCGGTCTATGCGGTCTACAGGGGTGATCTATATCATCATAAATAGGATCTAGGATGACAGAAAATATGCACATAAATAGTGTAGCTAATAAAATAGATTCAACCTTAAAAATAGCTGTGCTCCATCGTGCACAGAGTTACTGTTAGCTTACGCTGAACCCATCATTGACGCTCACAACACGTGACGGTCATACAACGAGTGAGTTGGGTAGACAGACAGATCGATAATGGTTCAATCGCTTCGACCAAACCTATGAGTGTAAGATGTATACACGGCCAGGTTCATGGTTCGGGATCTCTTGGTCTCTAGCTATGTGTGCGACACGAAGACTGCCGGTCCAGGTGATCACTGAGATTCATGCACTTACGGAAGAGGGCGAGATCTCATAGCGTGTCTTGGGTTGCACAAACAGGGATCCGAATCCACGTATTTTAGACACAGACTTTACGTCTACTAAATAATGTGCAATGTACGATTTTGTTTATATAGCGTCGTATCGTTCTAATTAACACTATACGTTACAAGTGTGTTCCGCTACCACCAATGTACATCTACAGCTCACATACACTATCGCATCTTAATCGGAAGCCAAATTTGAACTAAATCTAGCCACAAGGATTTATCGTTTCTAGGAGAGCCTTCAACACCAGCGACACGAGTCAGTGGTATATGCTCGTTGCCCAAGGGCCCGTTTCCTGTGTGTGTGTGTGTGTTAGGATGGATTCAGAATAAACCATCGAGTTTCAAAGGGGCAGATATTTACAGGCAGAAAATGATGTTGATGGAGATTTATAAACTGGCCCCTAAAAAGAATGTGTTTCTAGTAAATTTTCATGCTTGAAATAAGGTATATTCTGTCCGATTGAGGAAAACGGGGCTATCTAATTCTAGGAAGGCGGGGTGGGTGGCTAATTTAAAATATAGTGTGAATTTTTTATGTTTTTATCGATAAATGTACTGGCTATTATGGTTGTCCAGTCGCAATCAGAATTTGAGAATGATGGCTCGAACTGGAATTGATTAGATTTTTTCCTTTACTAATCGCAGACCTTCATGCGCACCTACATTTATTTGTAGCAAATCAATGAGCGTGCCCGGCTAGCTCAGTCGGTAGAGCATGAGACTCTTAATCTCAGGGTCGTGGGTTCGAGCCCCACGTTGGGCGCTAGCTTTTTACTTCCAATCAGTGTAAACTAATCAAACTTATTATTTTTTGATGCACGATCGAACTTTGTTTAATGTTTTTTTTTTTTAATTTAATCACTCACGTTGAGGTGATACGCCCACGTCACGGGCATCGCGCCTGTGGCACCCGGCTTAAATTAATCAAAAAACCGCAGTACCCCTTTTCACTGATTATAAACATAGCAGATCTCCTACAGGAAGCCTAGCTTGGCCACCGTCTTCAACGTATGGCAAACACTTTCTGAGTAGATGCCACCATATTAAATCCTGGCGGTGGCGGCAATCATTTCCATATAATTCCGGTAGGTCTGTAGCGAGTGTGACGAGTTCGCACTCGACTTAAAAGCCATTCGACTGAATCAGTTAGACCAAACTGAGATTAATGACACATTTTGCGTAGAACCGGACAGTTTCATGTGTTCGGACGCCAGTAGCCATAACAGTTGTAGGCAGTAAATATAATATGGGCTCGCTGTGGTGGTCAGTCGAGCTGCACTCCACACTCGATGTGACCATACTCGTTGTCATGCGCGCTTCGAGACCACAGATGACAACCAACACTGTGGAAACTCACATCGAGTTATTGACGCATCACAGAGTGTGTGTGTGTGTGTGCAATATTGTATTTAACACAAGTGATCACAGTGATCAGCCAAACCACCGCGCCGTCTAATTTGTTATTTTTCGAAACCACACTCCAACTGCTAAAATCGACGTTCGCTCACAGACAGATTCGCGGTTGATATCGTCCACGTTTGCCAATATCATTGGTGAAGTGTTCATCTCCGTTCGAGACAACTCGAATGGCAAAAACCGCATATGAGGAGCGTGCACCACTGCAAATGTCGAAACGCCGACGTTCAATTGAAACATTAACAAGTGCGATGGCAAATTAATTAATGCAGGGCCAATGTAATACACACACGTGGGTCTCTCTTTCTCTCTCTCTCTCACTCTATTGCGCGCCCGTGAGCGTCCCTGTCTGTGGCTACGAGACCGGAGAACAGCGGACCTCCGTGTCGTGAAGGAGCGACAACGATGAAAAAGTCGCATTTGCTATAGCATAGATCTGTGCTCGAGCACCTTGAAAATTACCTCGGACGCAGCTATATTTCCTCCTTCCTTTCATTATGTGTATAGATAGATACGTGCACTAGCTAGCAAAACAACTGCCCTGGTCTCCTGATGCAAGACCTGACAATCTGCTACCGTCCACAGCTACATTTAAAATTTGTCACAGTTTCTAGACCATTTTGATTCTAACCCGAAGAAAGATGCAACCATGCTCTCCACATGAGTAGTCGCGCTCTGCTTGTAGTTCCTTCCGATATTATTCTCATTATTATTGTCACTTAATTCTTAATAATAATTGCAATAATAGTAACAATACAAATGATAATATTCGGAATCAATACTGTAATAAATAAACAAATACCAAGTGTCAGAGATTGTAAATACGGCTTGCTTATGGAATATATATATAAATATAGATATATATATAATTGATTTTGCGCCAAATCGTCACAACCCGGCACACTGTGCTTGAATTGTTTCATTTTCCTTTTGTTGTTGTTGTTGCTTTCAAGAACTGCATGATAGGAATCGGTTCGGAATTTAACAACTGCGATGAAGGCAATTGGCTTATATAGACTATAGTGGACGAACTATCGCGGAAAGCCGATAAGGTTTGCGACACAGATTGCCTGATACAGAAGAAGAAATGAAAACGAAAACGAGTCCGCCAGGATTCGAACCTGGAATCTTCTGATCCGTAGTCAGACGCGTTATCCATTGCGCCACGGACCCACACGGCATGCACGGCTCAAGAAAGCTGAGAAGTTCACGAATTTATAATTACCTGAGTAAACTATGTATCCTTTCAAACTAGTAGTGGGAGCGATCAATTTAAAACCAAAAAGGTTGTTTGTTATTAGAGTGTACTCGGAAAACTACAAAATGATTGAACCCTAATTTGTCTACCTTATGCATAAAACGAAGTTATAGTTAGTATATTCATTATGGAGGCTAATAAAAAAAGGGATTTTTGTCAACCAAATATAATATATACAACAATGATAATAAAATGTCTTAATATATACAATAATTAGCAATGCAGTCGAGGACGGGGTGTCAGGCCGAGGCGGGCATGGTCGTCACCCCGCCGAGGGAGGCGATGCCATCACCTCTCTGCCTCTGCCCAGCGAGGGACATGACGCTGCAGAAGGAAGGATCCTGTGCGGATCCTGCGTACATTCATTGTTTATATTGGGCTACTTATTCTGATTGTCAAGCAGGACAAACAATTGTGTTCTATGACATTGATCTACAATTTCTAACACTTAAATAATGGCTTTGTAATATTAAACAAACACGAAAGACGTATAAATCCAACGAATCCTGTCAGTTAAATGCTTAGCTTTTCACCACACGTAATTGGGTGTCATGCATTTAAGAATGCTAATAAGCGCTTTAAGCATAACTATTGTATAAATCATGATGATCATAATAACAATAATGATAATAATTGATTTAAGTATGTATCGTTCGTGCTAGCTTATGCTTTTTTTGTTGGTTTTCATCGACATAAAGAAGATGAGAGAATCCGTGAGGCCGTGAGTCTATCAAAAAGAACTTAGCACCAGCAACTGAAATAACTTAACTAGTTAATTATTATGGGGCTTATTTTGTCTCATTTCGTTCTACTGAAATCAACAGGGAGTTCCTTTGCGTGAGTAATCTCGTCGTGGAATCTATTAAAGTGCAGGCAAACAGCGATTCCGGTCATAGTGTGAATAGCCGTCTTTCGTTCACCATTTCTCCAGGTCTATCTCCTCTCGCTCTCTCTCTCTCTCTCTCTCTCTCTCTTTATTTATCTCGTTCGAACATTATCAACGAGGTACCGTCGTTGACATCGGTATCTTTCGTGTCGATCTCGCAAAGGAGCTGGCCATCCGCTACACGAAAACTCGCTTATGCCTTCCCTGCCGGCTCCCCAAGCAATTTGCCCCATCGTCCCGTTGACTTGCCGGAAGCCAAATAGGGGGCAAACCTAACATTGAATCCCTACGGGCCAGCGAGAGGCTCCGGGGTCAACCTATGAAAGTCTGCCTGCCTGCCTGCCTGGCTGTCTCCAACGGCCAATGTCTACCTGCTTCGTGAGCGCATGGGAACAGCGTGCGCTTACATCCTCACACTCACCCACACACGCACCCGCATACATACATATATACCTAGTTACCCCTCACGCAGACATTCAGGGATTCAGGCACAGTCATTTAGGCACAGCGAGCACACGCTAGACAGGCACGCAAGCCTAAACAGGGTGTGTGCACGCGTGGACAAGGTCTAACCCGATACACGAGGCGCTGGCAACGGTACTGCAGTGAGAGGCGACGCACATCCACCAGGTCAACAACGACATGGAGCTGTACTATGCGGCAAGCGGCAGGAGCTTCGGTAGGCGATCGACTGGGTCTCGAAAGCTGCTGTAGGAGAAAATGTCGTTGCCGCTAGTACTGCTGCCGTCGCTACTGCTGTTGTCGCGTTCGAGATCAGCCAGCCGTCGAGTTTGTTGGAGGGCTCCTCCTGTAGAGAAAAGTAAAGTCGTGGGCTGGGGGCCACGAGGTCCTCTAGGATTGTTCAGTTCGGTTCAGTTCGGTAGGTAGGTCGATCGGTTGGGTGATCTCCAAGGGCGTCATCCCGCCATGGATGCCTCGATATCTGGCTGCAGCCTCTTTCGCCTTCACGAAGAGCAGAGCGAACACTGAGTGCTAGCTGTAGAACGAAGAACGGAACAAATGAAGAACAGCGCCTGCTTCGCACTGGCGATACGAAGCGCCGCTCAGCACTGCTGAGCTACGCCTGCAATGGCGAGCAGTAGTTTGCTATAGTGGTTGACGAGGAAGACGCGATGCCGCTGAGGGCCCGGGGGCTCGGGGGCAAGGGGCAGATGGGAGGAGATGGAACGATGGGGGGCTATGTGCGTCTCTCCATAGCAGGTCAGACAGACCTCGGGAGAATGAAGTGCGTAAGGAGGAGCCACATTGGGGTTGCTCATGGGGTCTCAACGCGCGCGCGCTCGCTCGCTCGCTCGCAGTTGCAGCCGTGGGGAAACGAGAAAAGAGCTCTGCGGCCACGATATATTTTGATAAATGACATCCATCCACTCGGTGGCGCCTGCCTCTGGCTTGGCAAGACGGTCCGGCTCGCTGGCTTGCGCCGCGGCAAGCAAGCCTTGACTGACTGACTGACGGAGCGGGCGAGCGAGCGAGCGAACTTGCGAGCAACTGCCAGCCACTTCTCCACAACACCCGCTGGCTGCCTCATCGCTGAAGAGAGTGGCGCCGACTCCAGACTCCAACTGTCTCGGTCACTATAGCCAGCCATCTAGCTAGAGAGTGAGCGGCCGCGACTGGCCTCCACAACTCATGGACAGGGAGGCGGAGCGACCAGTGGTGGAAATCCGGATGACTATAGCGCGAGCGTATCGCTCCCCGTTTTCCCAACTCCGCAGCCGCCACCGCCACTAACACCACCACCACCTCAATGACTCACAGTGGAGAGCAGCACGCGCGAGCCATTTCGAACCGAATGGCTACAAACTATTGAAATTCTCCTTATAGCTATTCTGTGCCGCTTCTTCTTACGAATGACATCTCCTGTTCAATCAACGAATGGTGTTACGGTAAACACCTTCCTGGAGCATTTTAACACCTCTTCTATCCTATAGTAGTGTGCAAAGCATTAGTAATACGAAAATATCGCCGACGACTTACGTATACTTCAAATCACTTTATTATGTATAAAGGTCAATTTCACAACACATCTGCTTGTTAATCTTGAGAAGGAGAACGGAAATAAATCATAGGGTACAATGAGAGGATCCCTCACGCAGAGGACGGGAGACTCTCCAGGGAAACGAATCATTAACGCAATGCTTGCAGGCAATGAATTTTACCAGAACATTCATGCCAGCTCTATGTAGTTGTCGTAGGTCTCACGTCAAACATCGCATTCATTAGGGTGGGTAAGTGTTTACCGATGCATGCATATGTTAGCTTGTCTCCACACTGTCAAACCTGGTCAATATAGGTACCATGCTTATGGCTGTCCGTTCGCATTGGGATCTAAAGGCCACACGCATAACAAACACATTCCCCCGCTTTTTTGCAACCCCTCTTTGTTCCGCACAGGTTCTACATAGATCATGAAAAGTTTAATAAGCAGCGTCGGCTCGTTCAGCACGAATGAGCGCACTACCCAATTCGTGTATCGCGAAGCACGACATCTTCAACATGTTCAGTATAATTCATAGTGGTTGAAGTGATCACCCCCAAGATCCCGTATGGTGTCGTAGTCCGGCATAGCGTATTCCCAGCGATCCTATATTCACATGGTTAGGATTTCCATGACCAAAATGCTGGACTGCACAATTTCCGAAGTTTCAAGTCAAAGTCAATAGTCCATACCAGGAAATGGTTTAGGACGTCCTGTAGTCCAACTAGACTTTCAGAGAGATCTGCGCAAAGTATAATAAACATATAACACTTCTGTTGCACAGATCTCTCTTAAAGTCCTGTATACTTATGTCTCGAGACATCTTTGAGTTCATCAATTCGTTCGTTCTCATCATCGTCAACTAGGTCATCGCGTCTGGTAATCCTGACCTCGATAATGCTTATTGGTGTCAGTTTACTTTTCTGACGTGTTACTGTAATATGTCAGTTTCGCCACTTTAGCAAACGAAGAACACATACCAATTAATTTATCTGACGAGTCAACCGAACTCAAATAACATTAATGTGCGGTATATTTAGGGAGTTGCAATCTCCGTTGATCTATAATTAGAGAGTGCAGAACGCTGGTATCGATTTGGTTTTAAATGCATGAAAACTGCCAGTTTCAACTGGTCGAAGCTCTTTTCTTTTAGCGGGCCTATCTCCGATTCCGCTCGAGCATCTTTCATAGACATCCTTAGATCATCCTGAAGGAACGAAGTACCAGGCCAAGTGGTTATAGGAGTTTATTTGAAGCGTTTCTCTTCGTATATCTCAGAAGTAGGAGGGACGTCTGCCGGTTCGGCCGGTCAGCCACCAAGCACAGCCACGAAGCCAAGCGGCGGCGGCGGCGGTTGTAAACGTCTTTTCCTGGAGACACCTCGTCTTCGACACATATCCCTGCACTGACGCAGAAGGACAGGTTCCCCTCTCCCCTATCTCCCTATTAATACGGAATCAGGAATGCATATTTGATGTTGAAGCTCTGCCCTCTCAGAGTATGCCTCTCTCTGTCGTTTCTGTTGTTTCCGCTGCACCATGGCCACCACCACCACCACCACTCACACCGTTGTAGCTGTCCAGACAGCAGTCCCCCCCCCCGCCCGCCACTGCTGATGATCTTCCATGTCGGGCTCCGCTCCGCTCCGCGTTGTCCCTCGCGTTCCACAGCTCCTAGGGACGCAAGCTGGTAGGCTTTAGAGGAACCGAGGCTGACAGGCCAGGACATCCAGTAAGCAGAAACTGCTGCTGCAGCAGCAGTGAGACGCCGAGGAAACGCTAGGAGAGGCCAGGAAGAACGAGGGGTGCCAATGGGCGAATGGGCCATGGACGGGAGGAAGTATAGCGGCTACTGCTAGCGTAGGGGGTTGGAAATGACTTGAAGCTAGCTGGCTGACTCGGCAGAAGCAAGCGAGAGAGAGAGAGAGAGAGAGTTAAATGTACCAGATGCCACAGCCAGGTTGTAGCAGAGAGAACAAGCGCTTCAAGGGGAAACGAAGCGGGTTTGACGATGGGCGCACGGTGGCGGCGGCCGGGGCGGCGGCGGCGGCGGCGTCGTCGTCGTCTCTAAAGCACTAGCTCGCCACCACAGTCAACGAGACACAGAAGTGTGGCACTGTTATCGGCTGTTGTGTCCTGCGTGTATTCGGCTATTGTGACGACACACTTACATTGCTACCGGGAAAGGCCACACAAGCCCAGGGGCAAACTGAATTTTAGATGGAATGGAGCAGCGTATGTGTTGTCCCGTAATATCATGTCCCCACAGATGCACTACTTCTAAAAACTATGCTGAGCCTATGATGCGGACAGAGTCGCTTAGAAAAAAATGCTCTTCGCCCTATGATGTGATACATTGGTTGTCGCCGTTCCATGAGGAATTCGTAGGTTTGCTTGATTTTTCAATTGGTATCGCAAACCAAAATTACAGCCGTAAAAACACCGAATCACAATAATACGACATGATCTAGCCGTTTAGTGTTGGGTGGTCGTTCTAAGCTTCAACGACACCAAATGAATGATTCATGTATCGAAAAATATCTCCGTGACCTGTCCCGCTTCTTTACTATTCGACTGGAGTCAAACAGCTCTATATTTAAATTTCAACGTATGATAACGTTGCAAGGTGAATTTAGAACGGGATGGATATCTGACAATATTATATTACGAAGTCAGCCATCAGCTATCTTAGTAAGCCCATCTTTAGCCCGATGGTTTTTTTAGGTTACCCACCCCTTGGAGTTATGCTAACCGCCCACACATTGAGTAGCATTCTGTACAGAGCGGTAGGCAGATTGGGAGGAGGAAATACTCGAGAATCCTTTGTCGAGCCGTTAGCTGAAGCGGCAGAAAAAACAATATATATATATATATATATATATATACGTGTATGCAATGTGCATTCAATTTGAGTGTGCTCTGTATCGGATATGATTTTGACCGTTAATGACACATTGCGGTTCAAAATTCGGATTAGGCATACATACATATACGCACATACGCACATTCGCACACTCTCTCACCAATCATTGAATCAAAGTGATAGCCAGTGGATTAATCATTTTATCGCATGTGTGTTGCACAAAGGTGTGCAACGGCGACCTGAGACGTTGGCTGTATAGCGTCGTCATCTAAATCTATTGGCCACTTCAGCTTCCCTTTGCGATCAACGTTTTTCTTCTCCACGATCTTAACGGGGTTTAGGAGCACGGCGGCTGAGGCCACGGGGGTGGTCTGAACCAGAGCAGCCAGCTTTGACTAGTCAGCATTGACAAGATCTTCACCCCTCAAACGCCCATCCCCCATGGGGGTTTCCTCATCGTTCGCCTCCCTTCATTCTCTGCGTCGTCTCTCGGTTCGTTCGCCGTCTTCTTCTTCGGTCGTCGTTTTCTCCAGCGGAGGAGACTGGATGTCCCCGCGGTGGCCTCCCGCCGATAGCCCAAACAACGACGTAAAGGCGATTCGATCGAGGGAGCAGGCGAACTGCTGCGTTCGGCAGCGAGCGGGTGTGGGTGTGGAAGCGCGTTGTCGGCGGCTGAAGCCAAGGGGGAAGTCGCAGGGAAGCAGTGAGGGGTACGTCGACGATCTAGGAACAGCGATGGGACAGCTGGGAAGGGCGAAGGGACTGAACTAAGCGTGGGGGAATTTTAGATCACACTGCTTCTTCTGTTGGGAAGTCTGCTGGCCGGCCGGCTGGCAGCTGCAGCTGCAGCGCCGTCGGTACCGCGCCAGTAGCGGCCTAGTCTAGTCGCTTACGAGCTGGCGGTGAAACGAGTGGGGAGATGGAAATTCGGGAGAGATAGGGGGCCGGGGTTGTGTGGACTTCGACAAAGATGCCGCCCCGCCTTGAAACGTAGAGTGGAGCGGATCTCGCAGCCGTATGGCGGGCCAAACCTCCTCGGGTCGAGTCTGCCCCACAGACGAGAGCTAGCAAGGCAGAGAGCTTGCTTCCTGGCCGGGGCCTGGAGAAAGGGATAGAGGAAGCCCTAGATGAAACGGGGTGGAGTTTGGCATCGTGACGAAGCTCACACAGGGACGACAACAACATCGACGACGACGACGACGAAGAAGCAGCAGCAGCAGCCAAGGGGAAAGAGGAAAAGAGAAGATGCTTTTTCGTAATTGAATTTCTAAGCAGATCTTCTTTTACTCCTCGACTCAGCTTAGTCTTCGTTCGTTCGTTCGTTCGTCCGTCCGTCGCTCAGCGTTCGGCTCTGTGCCTGCTGGCCTTCGAAGGGAAAGACGGGTGAAGCGGTCGTATAGTGGGGGGAGGGAGGGGAGGGGCGAGTTGGCTTCTCGCAAACGTTTTCTTCCCCTTCTGTCCTGAAGGCAGGAGGGCACGCGGGCCGTCGTCCTGAGCAGGACGACGCTCTTTAAGCGACGCTCTCTCGCCGCGCACCAAGCGGCCGCCTCCACCGTCCCCGACGGCCAGGCGAACGTTCGCTGGCTTGCGCACGAAGAGCGCGTTCTGCCGCCGGCGCCGTCATTCGCTGATTTGCTGCCCGCGAACAGCCAGCACAGTGGTCTAGTGAACGGGCCAACAGAGTGGGATGGAGGAGAGGACGCGACAACTGGTCATAGGGTCGTACAGGGAATTAAGCATTCTCTCACATGTTGGCCGCGTGCGAGCAACCGCGCTCGACCAACCGATGCCGCCCGATGCTGTCTCCTCAAAGCGAATCGATCAGACGAACGCCACTACCTATCTTGACGGGTGGATGTCCTCGATGAACGAGATATCCTCCGCCCCTTCCGAACAAATCGTAGCAGTTTCGGACAGCGCACGCAAGGGACATAGAGGAAGAGATTGACACAGAGAGAGAGAGAGTGAGATAGAGAGTTACGAACACACAGATACGATAGAGGTTAGATTCATTTTCAAAGAAGGACAGGCAAGACGTTGTGTTACCCTTCGTGGCGACCGACCAGCCGAGCTTCGGCGCAAAGACGCTTCTGAAGGACGATTGACGATGAGCAATGACGAGCGCAGGCGTACTTCCAAGAAAGACTTCACAGGAAGACACTCACAGAGAAGCACACATGCATCGTAATGTTGGCTCGCGGTTTCGCTAGCGATCGCTACTGATACACGAAGTCGGCCGCATTGTTGCATCGCCCGTGATAAACAACACGTTCCGTTGCATACGACGGTACACATCGCGCGCGGAATTGTACTTAGAATATACGCGCCGAATTGTGTAGATGATGTGGTCGTCCGAACATTCAATCTTCTATTATGTATTCAGTCATCGATACGCCCTCAATAGGTTATGGAGATGAGTCGATGGCCTGCCACACCACACGACAGCGTATTTCATAACGACTAGCATCGCATAGGCCGCAGACACCGACCTGAAGGTCTGCAGTAACCTCAGCAGCAGCAGCCTTCCCCCAACTTTTTTTCATACAACAAACACCTGCGCAACGCACTGTGTATGCCAGAGACGTTTACGGCCACGACCGCTTAAGCAAGACGTACGCTCTGTTGCCCAGCCCCAACAGAAGATAGAGGCCCTGCACAGTTAGGCTCGACACGTGTCTATTCTCACTCACCTATTATTCTGTTTTACGTAACAGTTAATACTTATTCTTCGATTTCTTTTTTGTCGTGTTTTTCTTCGTTTAGTTTTTCGTTCTCAACTCTACCTCGCGCGGAATACGCAGAAGATCTAGCAGAAATTGTTCGATAGAAGGGCGAGCAAATGTACAACGACCATCTGCTCTTGTTGTGTTGCATGGTCAGCGCATCTCGTCCGCATTCATTAGACCAGGGCCAGTCCTGGTCTTTTTTTCCTGGCGTCTGCTCTATTGCAGCTTGTATGTAATATGCATATATTCTGCGTATGAGCGGATTATTTCATTTTGGCGCTTGGCGGCTCGATGAATGAAGGGTGCTTAGATTTTTCGTTTGCGCCTACTCACGGAACACAGTCGGGCAGCAACCGAATGTGTAAAACACACTGTTATATCACGTCCGCGACCCCTTGAAATCTCTTTCTCTCTCTCTCTAGTTTATCTTTTTATCAGCGTTCTGTACACGTTCCTCCGGACATTGTACATTCATGTGCTTTTGGGACTTTCTACGACAATTGTCCCGTTTACATCTATTTCGTATCTACATCTGCGTATAGAGATATATACGTGGCAAACTTACACGTCTCTGAGTCAGTTGTCACGCCAGCACACACCACTCTCTCGCAATCGTGATGCTTAAGGTGACACTCTGAAACATAGTGGTGGCGTTAATGGTGAGACGATCCCACAGGTGAACAGGAGACACTGTTCCATACTATAGTCAACACCCACCACAGCGATGCCTCCGTAGCACATCCGTAGGAAGAGCTACATCGTAACGAGCCTACTAAACCCCACCATTAGGTGAGAAACACACAATCAGACTATAGATCGATAGGTGTATATATATAGGTATAATACATATCATTGAAAGGACAACATCACCATCTGAGGGCTAAGTTAATAGGTAGCTGGGCGGCTGTCTCTGTCTTCTCTTACCTTACTATATTAGGAATATTATAACTATTACGACTACTAGTTGTCGTATATAATAAATAGGATCTATATCTTAATAGATGTTGCTAAGCGAAACCGGCTACGTGGAGGTGCTGTTGGTAGCGGTCGCGCCAGCGATAGTAGTTATAGTGCTGCTGCTGCTGCTGCTGCTGGTGTGACTACATATACTGCCGGTGGTGGTAGTGGTTCACGCAGACGTTAAGCGTGACGAAGGGCGCACAAGGGAAACGATAGAAGAAGACGACAGCTTCAGTCGCCGCCGCCGCCGCCACCGCCGCGACCACCACCGAAGTGCTGCTGAAACCGTTCGTTCGCCGGCTGGACGATCGGTTGGCCGGCCAGTTCGTTAGTGGTACCTCTGCTGCTGCTGCCGCTGTTGCTGCTGTAGCTGCTTCACTGGCGGTGGAACCGTTGCTGTTGTTCCCGCTGATGGTGGCAACGCTAGTCGCGATGATGCTAGCTGTGATGATGGCGCTGCTGGTGGACCTTGGAGGAGCGAGGAAGCTGGCAGCCGGACGAGCAGGTACTCAAGCAGACAGCGGCGGAGACAGCAACAGCAGTATGATGCACATTCAGCTATTCCACTATTACTTCTATCTGTCTGTCGCACCACCACCACCACCACCACCACTGATGGAGTATTGTGCTATCTGCCGCGACAACGAAGAAACATCGCAGCAGAGTCGGTTAGTAAGTTGTTGCCGAAGTTGTGTGCGTGTGCGTGTGTGTGACTACTGTTGTTGCAATTGCCCTGCTGCACAGGCAGTCAGCTGCCGGGGGAGCGGGGGGGGGGTCTGCTACCGCCGCTTCTAACCAGTAGCAGGTGCATGGGGCCTCATTGGAACTTCTGGCCATTGCGCCACCAGTGTAGCAGAACGACTAGGTTGGTTATTGCAGCACCAGCATCAACAGGGCCACCACTATCGAACCCCGACACTGACAACTATCTACCAGAGCGAGTGAAACTCGATTGTTCCAAGTCGCTTCCTCATAACCACGCCTGGATCCCCCGACGTTATCCTTCTTCCTCTCATTCTTGTTTCCCTTCTTAACTGCTCCTTGTTACCGCGGGACATTCCCTGTTCCTGCCCGAATCGCCATAAAACGGTCGCTTCTATTCTGGGATCAACATGTCTTGGATCAATTAAGATCAACATTGCGTGTTTTCGTACGCTCGAACGAAATGCAGAGATTTTCTGTGATGTACCTGGATGGATATAGCATATTTCTTGTCCTTCAATCGCCTCTCATCCGGCGCTCGGGACAAGAGCTCGTCAGTCTGTAGCGGAAACCGAGGTGCATAATCTGTTATTGCGTTATAATTCGATTACGTATCACGTGAGAGCGTAGCCCAAACGTCGAATACAACACAGGGCAGGACAAAATTCTGTTTCATTTCTTGCTTGCTAGCTCCTACCGATCCATAAACTCGCGTTGAGCCCGACGTGATAGACCGAATACATGAAACCCGAACGGTGATAACGGCTGGCAACGCGCAAGTTGCTTATGAGGACTGGACTTTCTTTGGCAATCTTCAACTCCGTTCTGTACCCTAATGGTATACAATTGAAAATAGTAGCCGCCGTTCACATGTGAATGCGTGCTCCTTTGAACGTTCCGTCGATAGCTGAGCTCTCCAACTGCGGCTGCGTCCTTGTTACAATGAACGGTAGGCATAACTAAATCCCCACCCAGTGCGAGTTAGCTTACGTTCCTTATATATATATATATATATATATATATACAGTCTGTGCGTGTGTGTGTACTGATCCTCATTCTTCTGGTAGCGGGCTCTTCGGTAGCAGCGACATTCGCTCTTCATTCGACGATTGGCAGACTAACCTACCTGCCTACCTACCTACCTACACTTTTCTACAATGTGACCCTGCGTATGCATGCACAATATGTGTATATCTCGTACATTCATTCAGTGGCCTCGTCCCATCTTAACCCTCCACCGTCAGGTCCATTGAAATCAGGCTGGTCATGACGGTACACATACATCCACATGCTCGTGCACACATGGCCGCCAATTCACAAAGTGATCACATACAGTGTATGTCCGTTGTGTCTGTGCAGAATACACGCTTTGTGTCCGTTTGCTCGGGTGGTATTCGATGAGCCACCCCTAGAAATGCACCGAGAATGCACCACACCGAGCAACGGCAACGACCCAGCTAGAGGTGACTATGCAGAGCTGAACCGGTACCAGAAGCAGAAGACCGACTATTGATTCAATCCAGAGGCAGTGCCTCGCAACCCAAGGCGCATGCTTACTATACATCTATAAATAGATAGAATATATAGATAAATATTGTGCATAGATAGATCTATGCCGGGACAAGCGAAGCGACGATTTCCTGCGCCCCTCCTTCCCTGCGTCTTCTTTGCTGTGCTCGTTCTACCCAAAAACGGCTAAGTTTGGGAACTGAGCTCCGAAAGGCAACGCCAGCAACAGCATGGTCACTGTGTACAGCTGGATACAGTGGTTCGTACGATGCTGAAAGCAATCGAGCAATTGACGCAGTTCCAAGATTTCGAAGCGAGTGAACTACAGAAACGTCCAATTGTGCTAGTAATATTTTTAGTATACAGTTAGTAGAATAGCAAATACAGCAGCACATAGTACATCTATATAAGAAATATCACTTAAGCGAAGGCAGGGGGGACTAAGAGAGATTGGTAAGAGAGATGACTAAATGTTGTTAGTAATTAATGATGACGATGATGCTACTACTGCTGCTGCTGACGGGGATAGTTGATGATGAATGATGACTCACTGCTAGTATCTGTGGTTGCAAGACGCTGCTGTCTAGATGGAGATCTGTGAACGGTGATTGGCGAGTGTATACGATTTGATGATCTGGTGGCTGCCGCTGCTCCTCGTCTGTTGATAAACGTGGTCTCTCGTTTCTATCTATAATCTACCATGTCACTCGGCGGCGGCGGCGGCGGCGGCGGCAGCGGAAGACAACAACGGAACCGCAACAACAAAGTCAAAAAATACCGCCGTCGTCGTCGACGTCAACACCACGACCGGCATCATCATCATCATCGCAATCCTCATTATCACCAACGACCTTGTGCTTCCTAACGCCATCATCATCATCATCATCATCAAGTCATCAGCAGTAGTATCATTCACATTGATGAAACGGCAACAACGATGATGATGATGACGGCGGTGGCGGCGGAGGAGGCCGCGACGACGACGACGACAACAACAAGACGAGCAGTGCGCAGGTTGTTCCAGCAGACACCATTCCGGAGCTGGTGATTGTGAGAGCTGAAAAGTCAGCAGAAGTCACACGAACAGCCAGAGCCACGCAAACCAAACAACGGCAACAGCAGCCGCTCTGCGGCAACCGGCTAACAGCAGCCGTCGTCGTCGTCAGAAGAAGAAAATGAAGACTAGGGACAAAGCTTATGAAGGTGAAGAAGAAGACCGACGGATACGAAACGGACTGCGCCGCCGGTGATGCAGGCGGCGGCGGCAGTCGTATTTGGCAGAGGCAACTGCATCATCATCATCAGCAGCACCACGATCCTCATCTTCATCGCCGGTCGGTTGCCGAGGTGAAAGGGGCGTGAACAGATGACGACGTTCGTCGTTGCCACCGCCGCCACAGCGGCCGCCGCTGTACACAGCACAACAACAACAAGTATACAGTACTGAACCGGCTGGCGTCTTCACTTCACTGTACTTCACTACGCGCCGCCACCGCAGGCAACGGAGTATCATCTTCACTCGATCGTCGTCGATCGTCGTCACGATCCCTGTGACAACTGTTACGATAACCGAAGGCAAATCAACGAATAGCAAACGCAGGGACATTCCGACTAGAGAAAGACCAGACGGTGTCGTCATTCAAGAAGCGACAACGAGAGATGTACTCACATCCATCCATCATCCATCAATCTGTCTGTCCACATATCTGTCTGTCTGTCATCGATATATGGCGCGGCTGTTGTACGTCGACGCCGCCGCCGCCGATCGGCTTGCAAGACCGCCCCCCGCCCCACTGACTGGCCAATATTATAACTCAGTGTCTAATCACATCACTCGAATTGATTCGATCGATGAGTGGGTAAATGGATGATGTCGATTGCTTCGGTGACTATAGAATGCTGGTGCCGTATGATATGATGGTGCACGGACTATCTTTATTTAGTTGTGATTATGGTCTTACGTTACCCCATCAAGTAATATATGTATAGTGTGTATAAAGCAGTAACTAGGGCGGACACTTGTACGAAATGCGATAAAAGCATTGTGAAATTGCAGCTAATTTAATAAACCAATAAAGCTTAACCTTACCTTTCTCTTGTCTAACTTGTGTTCGCTAACTTGTCTTTATGGATATGAACGTGCTTTGAAATGCAGCACGTTCGATTGTCCGTTTGGGGTACGCCGACACCTATTCCTCCGACTTCTCGAACTCGAGAACGGCTATTATTTATATGTGTACGTTTGTTGTAATATATATATATATATATATACAAATGGATCTTCATTGCTGTATATCACAACAATACTCAATTCAACTATCGGCCTATATTTTAATGATCTTGGTACACCTCCAACAAACGCTTAAATCCCCGAGCAATGTATTATATCTCCTGTTATAATACCCTTGTTTATCGTCATAGTGCTCTCCGACCATAATTATCTCATCTGTTTAAATCTTTCTCTTTCACTCTCTCGCTTTCTGCACTTCCCCTCTCGTCCATATGTAGCTCATATACGCGCAAGAGCAGATACACGGTATTGATAGATGGATGGATGGGTATAATAGATACGATCCGGCCCTACGTGCGCCATCGACAGAAGCGCGCCCGCGTCTACTCTTCATGTATGTTAGCCACTCGTGGCATCATCAGCGTCCCTGCGGTTGGTTGCAAACAACTGAATCATTTGATGTTGAGTAGTCATCACACCGCCACCATCACCACCACCACCATGGATCGTGGATTACAGCGTGTCTCCCCGTTCGGCTTCAGACTCCCGTGCCTTGTACCACACGTAATTAATCCATATGGCTAGTAGTCGCGTTATTATTATTATTATTAGCCACATTCGGATATCTATATCTCATGATGTCGATATTCGCGCAGAGGTCGCTCTCTCGCTCTATCTCTCTCTCTCCTATCCTCTAGCACTGTCCCTCGGTTGCGTTCGCTCGAACGAACGGCGACGGCGTGTCCCCCGCTTCGGCGCAACCGAACACTCAACCGTCCAACTCCTGGCAGAGCCACCGAAGCAGTGAGGGATCGTTTTAGTTGTCGCATTCGCTGAATTGCTGCCCCGTATCGCGTTTAGCTGCTAAGCCAGCGGTGGGGAGCACTCTTGGGTAGGTGGGCAGAGGACAGTTGATCACAACGAAAATGACGTTGATCATTGTCCTTCCGTGCGCTAAGAGTGAATGATAAGACCGTGCTACAGCCGCTATTTAGATGTAACATACACGGAACTGACAGCACGATTTTGTTACGTACGCGTGGCATTCAACAGTAGCGTTGATTGCCACGCGTATGGGGGTATTCTGCAATGCAGTATGGAAATATACGCAATCATCATCATCTGCTGTATGATGCGGGAAAATGCCCCTGAGTGTATTAGTTAACTGAGACCTCAAGTTGCTCGGCTTGCCTTTCCATGTTGGGCGTTTTTCTTGTTTCGATAAATCCGAATAAATATGCTTTCGAATCATTTAACTCATTCATTTTAACGTTCATCAGTGCGACCGACCACTGCCAGAAGGTATCTGCGTGATGAATACCGAGAGCACACTGTAGTCTCGTATCACCTTGCCTTGAATGTACAATATGACTACGTGTAGAAGTGTCGCTAAACAATTCTGGACATTGGCGAAATCCTGAATCAACTGTTATAAAAAAAAAAATCAAATATAACCCGATGTTTTATATATGGTCTTCAAGTTACGGACATTAAAGCTTACTTTAAATCATTACGGAATTGAGTTATACCAATATATTTGGCTATACTCAAGGGAGATCCTGGCACAAGCCATCCTAGCCAACAATACAATGCGAATCGCACGCAAACACACACACACGCAGACAGAGGCACGAGCCAGTGATAACCGTATCACACCGCCGGCCGTATCACTCAACATCACCGTGCCGCCGTATATCGTGCCGTCTAGTGATATCCTGCTTGATTTGTCTTCATACCTGTGTTGTATACTTCTATATTTTACTTCACTTCTTCTTCGTTGTCTCCTCTGTACTTTGGCGTTTTGTGAAGTTGCTTCTGCTGCTCTGCTCCAACACACTGGATTTATGCTGTTTTACTACTCTGCTGGAATCGCAGCTGCCGCCACCGCTACCCCCCCCCCTCCCCCTCCCCGCACTGTTCGTCTATGGCACTTCAACCATAGCCTTCGTTTCAGGCCGGCGGCGGGTGAAAGGTGAGGATCCCATCCCGCTCCGGTCCTGCAGCAGACGGGACGCGACGGTGTCACCACCAACGACGGCGGATGGCTTCTGCAACAGGGATGCACGGACACGCAATAGTAGGAAGGCCTCATCGCCGTTGTCTACAATGCTGCTTCGCCACTGGTGCTTATAGTGCTTGTGGTGGTGGTGGCGGTGGTTTGCTGCCACGCTCTGTCAACCAAAAGTGCTGCTGCTGCTGCTGCAGCTACTGCAACAACAAGTCAGCTTTCTTCATTTGCTAAGCACGGTGTATCAGCATGCTAACTCAACGCCGGCGGTGGCGCCACGAACGGAAAGAGCGGACGTAAACAAATATAAAGTTTGCTTAAACTTATACATTATATTGTACAGTGTAATAGTCGTGTTATAATAATATAATGCTTGTAGCTTACACATGACTGAGCAGAGAAGCAGCAACTTTGTAAAAGTAGTCCAACACAACGAGACCGACCGACAAGCGATTTGGTTGCCTCGTCCCGATCCGCTGCCCAGTGACACGAGGTAAGGAGATTGAGGGTAAGATTCAGCTCGAAGGAGAGTGAGAAAGAGAGAGCGAGCGAGAGAGAGAGAGCAGTAAAACAGAACCGGTCAATAGTAAATGTACGTAAGCGTACATCTATCATTTGGGAATAGTAATTATATTCTATATAATTAAGTAGGTTAGAAGGGTTGGCAGAGCAGGGGCACAAGATACGCTCACCTGTTTGATGGTTGTTCGCATGCTTAATCGATTACAAGCCGAATATACTTGGCAATAAAATGACGTTGATCGTTCGCCACGATTCGATTGTCTCAACTTTGTAACTCTAAATTTTCTTCGCGCTTAGTTTCTTTGGCTCTCTCTCTCCCTCTCTCTCCCTTTCCTCTGGATCTGAGACAGGATAGAGTCGAACTCCGACCGACGGCTACACCGACGATGAGCAAGATCTAATTAAAAATTCAATAAAATTCCTCGTAGGCAGCGAGCGAGCGAGCGAGCCAGCCAGCCACGCAGCAGTAGCGTCAGCATCAGCCGCCTGACATATCCAGTCCGGCAGTAGGGGGCCAGCCGACGGAACGAGGCAGATAGCACGAACAACAGCAGCAGCAGCAGCAGAACGCAAGCAGTGGTGAGCAGTAGTGTATAGAGTGAGCGGTACCCGGGCTGTAGCTGCCGCCGCTACTTTGCGCTGTTCTAGCTCCCATAGCTGCCGCCTCTGCCGGCTCCGTTATGATGATATCATTAATATTATAACAGCAGCGGCCGCCGCCGCCGCTACAGCAGTGATGGTGGTGGTGGTGGTGGTAGACACAGCAAGCAAGAAGGCAGGCAGGCAGCAGACAACCAGCGCAGCTCAAAGCAGCCCGGTCGGTCGCACACGGTCTCAGGCCGCCCTATAAATATTGTATAGGGCCCTCCCGGTGTAGGGCCCAAAGCGTTCGGCCAAACGAAGCAGGAGGCTGCAGGCCGGCCACCACCCTGCCCCTGACTCGTTCATCCCGGCTCTGGCTGGCTGCTGCTGCTGCCTGCTTGGTCGGTCGGCTGGTGTCGTTATTCGTTTGTGCAGTAGCAGTATCAGTAGCAGCGAGTCTGGAGTCTGGCTCAGTCGCCATGGCACTCAGTACACGCGGCTAGCAGTGCTGTCCTGTTCAATGTTTTCGGTCGTAGTGGATACGAAGGAGGAGGCGATGAACGAAGTAAGCGAGATAGAGGGGGTTCTGAACTCGGGGGCGGGGGGGGGTATCGAAGGAGAAAAGAGCTTAAATGCTGCTGCTGCTGCTGGATGAGAGCAGTGGAGAAGATCGCTAGAGGAATGAAGGGAGTCGGTACCATGTGGGCAGCCTAGTTGAACGGGCAACGCAGACCTGGAGGACATCTTGGCCATGCTTTACTTCCAAAAATCTCTAATTGTCATTTTTTGTGTCAAGTGGTTGGAGGGTGTGTGTGAGAGAGGGAGACAGTGAGAAAGCCAGATGTATATGCGTAAGTATACATATTGGCAACAACGACAACCACGCACTTAAATCAAGTCGCAGGTCAGGATAAATCAGTCAGTGTAGTGGACGAGGATATGGGAACAAAAATTCAGAAGTGGGGTGGCGGCGGCCGCGGGAAACGTTAACTGGTCAAATCCTTATTACTGATGACAATACAAACTTTTTTCAGACGACTCGAACTACAGTACAGTAATATGTATACAGATGTGTTAAAATTTAAATATCTTAATTAATATCTCTGTATTGGACTATATATTAATGTATGCAGCAATCCGATCATACGATCGCACACATCGACCCCTACGGACTCGCTCTGTCTTTCATCGCAGTACAGGAAGCCATGGTCAACTCAGACTCCATGGTCAACTCAAGACTCCGTCAACTCAGATTGTGTTGGCTGGGGTAGGGAAATCTGCGGATTTTGTATGTGGACACTCGTAATCAAGCATCGGCATCACTGTCTTGAACAACATGCATAAAATCATCGAATATAATGTGCGAAGTACTTGCTCTGAAGCCTTCTATGCGCGAAAGGTTCCGTGAGCAACGACGAGTCAGTGTCGCCTTCCAGCAACAAGCACTCATGCCTGGCGACTTCTAATGACAATTTGCAATTTGTGATAATATCTATATGCTTTTTTTTCACTAAATTTTATGCGTCATTCGATTACCTGGCAAGTAGTAATCAATAGTGACATGATATTTTTATTTATTATAAGGTCAGATAGGTTCTTCAACAACTATAATATTCTCATGATTTCTCATGAGAGTAGAATAATCCGCGTAGTCTGTGAGAGAAAGCGCAGTTCAGTGAAACCGCTTGTAATGAGACCAGAGGGTTCCGTGATATTTTACATAAGTGTACTGATGAATGGTTCAGTAGTATCTGGGGATACTGTGGCCGATAATTAATAGCAGATCGTCACATGGCTCGTCGTCATCGAAGCTGTTGAAGCAGAAGATTCGTTTACAATATTTATCTCATTGTTCATCAAAATACCCTTCGTTATTTTAATTAAGAGATGAAAAACAAAGCCGAGAATATTTTCATAGGCTACCTAATTCAAACATCGTTTGAAGTCTATACCCGTTAGACTTATTAATTAGCCGGGCATGAACAAGCCACTTTCGCCTGTGGTTTACCTTTAACTTGCTCGACTAAAATGCTAGGTGAATCCTGGAGAAATAACCATTACATAACGGAACACAAAAATGTCAGTAATTCCCGTCAAGGTTGGACAGGCTGTTTTATTTCTGGAAGCAAATTCCCAGATAATCCGAGAGCACGAGAGCCTTGCATATTTTGTTTGGTGGGCCATTAGCTTCTCAGCTTTATTTATAGATGGACCTCGGATTTGTTTCAATTAATACAAAATTAATGTATGAACAAGTGAGACAAATGCCAAATCCTCTGGGGGGAGGGATCAGCGGACATCTGTGTAACGTCCATATAACGCCTGGGTCCCCGAAATACCGCGGGGGGCGGCGAGATGTATTAAAGGCAAACAAATATCAGCCGCGGAAAGAAGTTCCATGGGAAATGGCTTCGATCATCTTCATGGTTGATGTGTGCTGCGTCAGATGAGAAGATCATTTACGCAAATACTATTATATAAGTGCTCTTCTAATTCGATTCTGTCAATCGAAGTGGTTTCTTAACCTTCAACAAGATTGCGCGGCCTAACGATAGCCCCTGCCTATGTGTATTTTAAATTTGAAACCTTCATTGCCTACGAAGGCGACAGTTGAGTTGGGCTGACGCATCAACGCGTCCGACATTTTATACTTAGCCGTATTCATCTATACTGTGTACGATTTAAGAAAAAGATTGCAAAGTTCGCTAATTTTATTAGCTATATTGTTCTATGTTGTGTCGGATAGTTAAACGCAAGAGTGTTGTATTTTATACAGTGCACGTAGCTGCAGCAAATAAGAACCCCGTAATCTGTACATCTACATATCTATGTATTATACGGGTGCGTGAATTTTTTGTCATTTATTTTCGCCCCTTTGTTGTGTGAGATTGGTTTTTATTGGCTCGACACTCACGAACTTCTAGTCCAAAAACCCAAAGCAAGGTGATTCCTCTCTGCAACCACTTCGCTCCTGTACGAACGGTCTCTCTTCATTGTCATTTACTGTGTGAGTCGTTGGACACGCTCAGGAAATACTATAATAACAAAACAAAAATATATCGAAGACAATACCTGTAGAAAGAGTCATATATATTAGTTGCGTGGTTTCATTTAATTACAGTGATGTCCACGTAAAATACGGTTTGTAAAAAACAAATTCCAATTCGTCATCAGCACAAATCGAACTTCCCTATCAAAACAATGCTCTCGAAAATACTGATCAAAATCACCTTCGAAAGGATAACCTCAATCCAAAGGGACATCAGTTGAGTCCGGTGTTTCGGCGCGTCGCTGAATCGCGAGCACAACAGGCGGCACATTCTCTAACTAATGCATTAAATATACCACCACAAGCTTGTTGATTTCACGAAGCCGATTGATTGCAGCTGATTACTAGACCTAACAGAAACATACTTGTGTATACATTCATTACAGAGCAAGCGTTGAAGTACACACGCATCACCTTTTGCTGTACACGTTGACGTTAACACGAATGTGCAACACTATGGGTAGCAATCAGAACAAAAAAAACACGATGGTCGAAAATGGCACCATTCAACGGCCGATTCTACATTAAATGATTCATTTGCAATTGGCATTACGTACATGTGGGATGGTGATGCTCTTCGACAAAGGCTATATCAAATGCATATCGTTCACATGCTATCGCCGAGATAGCGGCCGAGACGTCGCGGTGCCTAGGTAGACAGCTTGGATGAATACGCCGGTAACGGGTTGGTTTGTCTGTACCAGGAGACAGCTTCAAAATCTGGTGTTGCCCCGATAAAATGTGGATCCTCCTCCCTCCGGGCATTTCTCGTATTAATGCCGTACGCATGAATACTGATGAATGTCGGAGGCAGTTGGCTTGCTAATGCATGCCAACACTATGATCGCCGGAAGAAGAGTCGCAATCGAAAACTTTCGGTTCGAACTTGGCTGCGAACTAAAGTTCTTTTACCTAATGCTTTTCACATCGTTCAACCTCAGGAAAACTTTCCCGTAGAATGACAATAATAATAGTAATAATAATAATAATAATAATAATAATAATAAGCGACATAGGCAGAGCAGTAAGAGGTCGCAGGAATGCTGGTCGTCCCATAGCTGTTAGTGGTGTGGCTGCTGTTGCATTGGCGCTCATCCATCGGGGCGCCCTCGTCACTGCCACTATTCCACTACCCAACCTCAACAGCCCCCTCCTCGACCCCAACACCCCCGAGCTCGGGACCTTACGAGAGTTGATCGCCTACTGCTGCTGTTGCGGCAGCCCGTCCCCGTCCCATTGGCCAATGTTGCTGTCCAATTCCTCTCTCTCTCTCTCTCTCTCACATTCGTCCTCTGTTGCCGTAGGTGAATTGAACAGCAGTAGCAGCAGTACAGCAACAGCAGCAGGAATGGCCACCCCACTCGGCCTCTCGGCTAGTCACCATTCTTTCTTTCTTTTCTTCTTCTTTTTCTGCTTCATTCCTTATTTTCTTCTATTTCGTTCTCTCTCTCTGTTGGCGAACTGCTCCCGCCGTAGCCGTCTTCGTCCTCCTACTTCTTCATCCTCGCCATCATCTGCGTCGCCGCCGCCTCCGTCTCAGCCTTTATTCAGCTTCGGCTGATGCTGCTGCTGCTGCTGTAGCTGCCGGTCGGTCGTTGGACGAACTCCCTCCTGAGTCTACTGGCATCTTCTCTACGATCCCATCACTCTGCTGTTTTCCTTGGTCTTCTTCGTGCTTCTTCGTAGGTCGTCGGTCTGATCCAACAACCGATCCAGCTTCGGTCGCTTCGACGGGTCCGCCTCTGTGGCTGCTCTGCTGTTCGTATATAGTATTTAGTTGCTGTGATGGTGTGGCTATCTGCCTACTTGCCAGCCTACCTGCCAGCTTGTCCTATGGCTGTTCCTGTGACGCCATGCCTGCATTCTGGATTCAGCCGGTTCTGGATTCACCTAAGGCAGTCCAGCTAACAGCCCGTTCACCATTGGCGTTGCTTCGGGGTTTAGGTTCATGCATATATATATATATATATATATATATCTCACACGCACACATATAGAATGGCAGCAAGCCGACTGGCCAACACAGTCCGGCAAGTGAAGCACGCACACGCACTAGGGCTGTTTGGCTGACGACTACCCGCCTGGTCGCCTACCAGCAACGGGCGATGCTGGCAGACATCACAGGCAGCATCAAAGGCACACGCGCTAGTCGCTCCTGTCCCTCGTTTGTTGCTGATCCCGTGCTGCTGCTGCTGCTGCTGGTGGTGGCAGTAGTCGTTGTTGTGGCGACGTTGGTGCCAGTGGTGGAGCCTCTGCTGTTGCAGCCTGCTTCGGTCGATTCCGCTGCTACTTGTGCTGCTGGCATTATCATAAAAAGAGGAAAGGCGGCAGAGACGACGAAGACGGGGTAGAGGCGTTCATTGTTCAGTTAACGCTGCTGCGTTCGGCTGCTGTGTTCGGTTCGGTTTGGTCCTCGCGGTGTTGGCCTCCGTTTGCTCGCTTGCTCGCTCGCTTGCTCTCGCCATGTCTTAGCCATGCGCTGTAGTCGATCCAAGCCAGCTGACAGAGCTGCATAAGGTACAGGAAAGGAGACAACGCAACAGCAGAAACAGTCGTGGCGACCCTAGCTAGGCAGCCAGGCAAGCGGCCGGCAGGCACATTGAACGAAGCGAGGAGGAGCATGTGGGCCTGAAGCGGTCTAACGGACGAAGAAAAAGGGACGCAGGGCGATGACGACGAAAATCGACGCCGACTATTGCCGAAGCAGCGCAGCCAGCAGGGGCAGAATTGGAGAATAACATAGCTGAGGGGTGGCGGCGGCGTCGGCCGAGGCCGGCAGCGTCGAAGACTGGTCAAAGCGCGTCCGACCAAAGACACTTGCGGAGGCATTGAGAAAGGTTGGGCAGCTCCGGACGATCGAGCGAGCGAACAACGAGCGGGCGGTTCCTCGAACAAGGCGCCCCCGGGGGCACCTCTGCTCCGAGATCAACATCCGAACGATCGCCGCTAGCTAGCGCCATCATCATCGACGGGCGAGCGTCATCTATACAGCGTCACTGAGAAGGAGACAAGAAACTGAATCTATGAACGGTCACCCGATGTTGAAGACTGCGGAATCGATCGTGCTACTTGTGCGCTTGCTGGTGAGCTTGCTGCCGCTTTTGCTGACGGCCGACGAAGCCAAAGTGGTGGTGGTGGTAAGCGACCTGAAGGATATTCGTACCTAAAGGAAGAGTCAGGCGGACCGATATAACGGTAGATATAGCATCGAAAAGCAAAAGATGAAAAAATAAAATGAAAACAGTATTGAGAAGTTGCCGTATAACGGTCACCGTTTAGTAGCTTGCGGCCGATGTAACTTGACGAAGGTCAAGGAGAAGGGAAATTAAGAAAATACAAATAGACAAGAAATAGTACCAAAGACGAAATGGCCGAACCAATATATGGTTATGGTCGTCGATTCCTTGTGAAGGTAAGCTCGTTCTGTGAACTGCTATTGTAGGAAGGTCGCGTATGGGCAGAAGGCGATAAAAATGATAACGAATTGGATGGTTAAAAATCAACACATGTGAATGAAATCCCGTTAGAGATTACGGAGCGTTTTGAAAATAGGGTAGCCTGTTACTGCGACACAATATAATATATGGGTTCGGACCCTATGAAACTACACTCGGACGGAGTTGCACCACCGTATTTTCATATCGAAAAGTTGAGCAGTCAAGGCAAATGGTGACAGTAATGTGCGCATTATCACACTCCGAATCATCGTTTTTAAGCTAACTTACATTTTGATTAAACCTTCACCGCGGTGCGTCGCAGGCAACTAAGTCTCTGACCGTAAAAAGCGCCAGAGGTGACATTGAGAACATACTCGTAGAAAAAGTGCACTTCCATTAATACACCAAAACTTTGTATTGTATAATATTGTAAGTAGCGGAGGCCGCAGGTTCGAGTCCCACTACGTGACATATATAATAAGAGAACGTAAGCATTGTAAGAATTGCAGTTCCTCTAATAAACCAATAAAAACCTTTTTACACTGCATTATATACATAGAATAGACATGTACATGCAGTCATCTCATGTCAATGAATTGTAACACACACGTTCGTTGTGTGTATATAAACATTGAATATATATATATATATATATATATATATTTGCAATCATTGATACATTTACAGAACGCTGTTCATTATCCTTTAGACACTAGCGAAACTGAATCAGCATCGAACAAAACTCCCACCGATAACGAGACATCATCGCCATTTCGCAGGGAGCCATTTCCACTGCGCTATTTATCTACTATTCTTATATAGTGATCCTTTTATCGCGGCGCCCACCCTCGGTGGTTCTCCTGCCTTCGAATTCCTCTACACTCAACAGGGCTCGGCTTCGAGCGCTCCTTCACTCCACCTGTCTTCTGTGTGGCTCGAAGCCATCCTCTACCGCTAACACTCTTCGCCAGGTTTCCCCCCTCCAGGCTAGAAAGTCTCTCTCCTCTCCGATGTAGGAACCTTTCTTAGCTATCTTCAACCCATAGCCCAGAGTAGCCTCGAGTAGTCCCAAGCGCGAAGCACAACAATGGCCATTGACGCTGCTGTTACAGCAGCAGCAGCAACAGCAAAGCCACCATCAGGATACCGCGCATGCAAGCGAGCGAGAGAGAGAGCGAGAGCGAAACCTGCGCGAATGGCCTAGTGCAGCCGAATGTTCTGTTGGCCCTGTGGCGACTCCCCAGAACTCCCAGACCAGATCGGACCCGACCAGCGAGGGCCAGCAGCAGTCAGCATCAATGCAGCCCTCGTTCATCGAAGGGTGATGGTGGTCGTGGTAGTGGCGGCAACGGCAACGAGTGCTGCTGCTGACTGGCTAGTTCAGCTCTGTCTGTGGCACTGGTTTACATACCTATAGGTTATAATGTGCTACCTTCTTCATACCAGCATAGATGCACAGTACCAAGCGCCGATTGCCGAGCAGGCGCGCAACTACGCCCGTTGTTTTGCTACCTAGCCAGAGAAGACTGCAGTGTGACTTCAGAGACTATGTCCCAACCAATATATCTGGCTGTGGAGACGCCTTCAAACAGGCGACCCTACATGGGCTCTGGCCTGGTCGCCAGCTCGGCCGGGCCCGTATGCCTCGCGGTTGAACCCAGCCAGAAGAACAGCATCGTCAGGCGCAGCAACATCGGACACAGGGTGGCAGCGGTGGAACAGTGGTGCGCCCGCAGCGCCACAACTGCGCCTTCGAGTGAGGAGTTTTGCTGAAGGAAGTGGTTCTGCGCCAACCGTTCCACGCTTCGTCGCGCGCCAGTTCAACACTAGCACCACGATCAGCAGCAGCACGGCCACCAGCCAGTCACACCGGCCAGGCTCGGACAGCGCTGAACAGCACCTTTCCCGCGCCCACCCTCCTTCTCAGACATAGATTATACCGAGACAAGCAGTTGTTTGTGCACAACAAACGACAAGTCACAACTGCAACTCTTACCAGAGAGAGGAAAAGAAGAGAACATAGGCAGACCGAGAGAGAGATATATATATATATATTTAGATAGCATATCAACCACGGCAGTACAACGGGTGAGTTCGCAAAATCCCGTCGAAAAAATCCCGATCACACGTGAGAAAGCGGATGACTGATTGGCATTCAAGGGAGACGTAATGTCGAGCTGGATTCAACGGTGGACGTCTATCGTACGACCTCCTAGTACCATAACCTTGCAGAGGTAAACACAAATCTGACAATTTTTGAGGCAAAACATGACTCTGATAATGCGCCACGTCGTACAATGGCGTCGTTCCCATCGCCATGAGGCCCAATACTCATCGCGTATCAGGCATACGAAGTCTCCTGCATGCACCGCGCCGAACGATCGATTGCTGTTGCCGCTGTGTGAGGGGGTCGTCAACGGCATCGGTGTATGTGGAGCGCTGGCTGGTGCCTCACTCCCGGCATGGTTAGATCTGTGCTGGTTCTCCGGATGGGAATCAGCTCGTTCATCGGGTCGAATCCACTTCTGACCCAGAACCGGAGACAAACTCCAGCAGGCAATTCTCCCGCGGCCAATGGTCGGTGTGTTGCAACAACGGGTTTTCGAGTTTGGCTTGATAATAAAGAGAATACTCCAGATATTAACAGTATAAAATATTGACGCTAAGCTTTTCAGAGGATGGCGACAATAACTAGAAACTCACCCACGTTCTGTCTTATCAACTGACCTATCCAAGCTGCGCAGTCTGTGTAATCACTCTTGGGTATAGCATACCTCGCCTTTCGTCAATATGGCGTGTTTACTTCTCTCAATGTCCGTGTCCATCATTTATCTCACTTCATCCATGTTGCGACAGATATCGCGTCATTAATGCCCACCACGACTCAACGCAAATTGTGTACGTTTCAAGCCAGTTGACAAAACAACTCTAAGAGGGACAGGATGCCTGAGATGTGGTCCGTTTTGGCCAGGCTTGAAGACCCAGCGACATTCGTGCACGAAACTCCACAGAGAAACGTGCACGCCAGCGTGTCCTGCACATTCCCAATGGGTCGCGCGTGGTACATCTTGTGCAGTCTTCCATCTATCGGCCAGCCAGCCGGCTGAGCTGACTGTCAATCGTTTGATCGGTAGATCGATCAGCCAGCCCTGATTCAGTCAGTTAGGTAGTCCCGCAACCGGATGAGACCGCAGACCTAACGCTCACCTCCGATCACTTCCACTCGTAGCAATCCGTAAGCAGAGCCACCATCGGATGTGGAAGCGGTTGGTCGTATCGCGTTACTTTGCCGCAAACGCTCACTCGTTCAGCCGCCCGGAATCGGAGCAAGTTCGAGTGGCGATGGCGGTATCAGACAGCGACTACTACGAGCGCTGGCGCCAGCAGCGTTTGCGGGATACCAGGCGAGACACTGATCTTAGTATATTAAGGCAACCACTGTTTCTCGACATCTCGCTCACTCTCTGCTTGCACACGTCGCTGTGTACGAGTGCCGACGTCGGCGTTGACTTGTTTGCGAGTGGACAGTTCGAGCGAGGGGGTAACTTATACTTACACAGCGGATTGCCGAAATACGGAATTAACCAAACAAATGGGTCATTTTTCTGACGCTACTTCCTCCGCTAGTATTCTCGTGTGTGTGTGTGTATGTGGACCGTGCTGGCAAAACACTGAAATATGACCAACCGCGACGTAGACCCTATCGTCGAGTCGCGCAGATCCATATACGCACATGGCGACTCGTCCCAAAGTTAAAGTCCTGAAACTTTCCCGTGTGGAGTTGAACATCTGATGGCAACCAAGTAGGCGGCAATGACGGGACTCATCGAAGTTGGGTTAGCACGACATACATATATATATATATATACGTATGTTCTCGGACCCCCGCAGTTTCGAAGCGTGATCTCCGTGGCCACCCCGCTGCGTCGTCCGTCCGTTCTCACGCACCTCCGAATCTGGCCAGCCGGATCACCAACCTTCAGACACCTCATACCATGGTGCTACCAGAGACAACCAGTCATGCAAGGCACAGAAGCATGCAGGGTTTGGCACCTTGTTCAACCCCCTAACTTCACCCCGCTCCCCAGCGCTCCATCGACAGCCGAACCCGCAAGCCGAATTTTGTTCGGTTCAGTGTGCTGTTGTTGAGTCGCTACAGGCATCAGCCCGTTCTTCGGCATCTCACCTACCCCAATCCACCATTGTCGCACCGTTCTCTATCGTCGTACCAACAGCATACAGATCCACTGGAGACAGCTCGGCACTCTCACAGACACCCAAAACCCCATCCGCAACATTTTTTGTGTTATATTGCTTGCGAACTTGCTCAATCCCTCTCTCCCTCACTGTCTATCTATGGATAAGGGCTCAGAGCACGGAGCCATGAACTGCTCTCCGCTCGATGTCAGGTGCATAAGCCGATATGTAGTAGGCGCAGCAGTAATAGTTGCGGCATAACACGAGCAGAAGTAGCCGCTTCAGAACGACAACAACTTGGTGCCTGCTTGACGGTAAATGGTAAATGTTTATTGGTTTATTTAAGGAGCTGCAATTTTTCGTGTGTGTGTTGAACCTTGTCGAACTGCAACTCTCAGCGACGCCATGCAGCCGTACTCATAGGGAAGAACAACATCACATGATCTGTCTCCGCATGTTTGACGGCATATCGACTGGATTGGCAAATTCTAACTGGGCGCAGCCGTCTTCAAATCGATTCCAGTGCCGTCAAGTCCACGTGTTCGCAGTCGCCTAATCAGTCGTAGACGCTGCCCCCGCCGCGACCGCCGGTGGCACCGTCACCTCCATCCGGTTGAATGTCGCCACCACGCAAAATACAATATATCATTGCAAGTTGGGTGACACGTGTAGCATTCGATAATATATACGCCTATCTATACTGCACAGCATTAATGCAGGCAGACGAACATTTCGTAGAACGCCGCCTCGATCCTACTAACACATCAAAACAGAGAAGAGCACCACGGCGTTTGTAGCAGATATTTAGCACACACTTCCATGATGCCCTTAGCCAACAGTGGGTCTCAAATCTAGCGTTGATGATACCCGAGTTACAGCGGTATAAACCGATCAGTGCATTATTACGTTGTAAACATACATTTGTTGTGGTCAGTAAAAATTGTTCGTACAAAAATGCTTTTCCCGGGTTCGTTTATTTATAATAGAACTCCGAACGATAACGGTGCTAATCGGTTACGATCACTGAATGATATTAGTAAACTACACTGCTACACAACCACTGTAATAGAGTTGTCTAGTGCAGTTTAGCGCAGTGCCCAACATCGGTTTCAGGCTAAAGTCATGTGATAACTTCATGAGTAGAAGGGACGTTTCAGCTCATCTTGCCTTCGTTCGAAATACAAGCAATAGCTGTTTTACTGCCTATTTACATTTTAAATAACTATTAAATATATAGTAGTTCAGAAAGAATAAGTACTGCTTAGCAGAAGCTACTTTTTGTAGTCTTAGTATCGAGTGAGCCCAATATATATACATGTGTGTGAGCGTCTGTTGTATGTATGTTTCTCCTATAACAATAAACGATCAAAAATAGCAGAGAGCATCAAGTCACATGGATGGGTTTGCGGATAGGCTTTATATGTATGTTTAATTAAGTACACCTAAAATGTAGCGTGTGTATATATATATATATATATATATAGGTATGGCGAGCAATCTCGAACAGTCACTGCGGTCGAACTGCACAAACTCAACAGACCTCTAGTTTGCAGTTCATTGCGTGTTTACACATTTTGGTTACCATACCTTGCTCTTCGTAGATTGGGGCAGGCATGGAGGTCGCTAGTGTCCCCGTGAGCCACGTAGCCAAACGGTGAGCTCTTGTACATAGATCTGTTCAAATATACGTTCAAAGAAAAACATTAAATACACTGATTGACACAACTACAGCGTTAATGTAAGTTGTGTGTTACAAGCTTAAGCTCATTGGAAGACGCGTTTCAAGCAATGGATCACATTTACGTTCGTTTTATAATGGCTACTAAAACCGAGCAAATGATTCGTTAATACTAAAGTTCTTCGCGAATCGTATTCTGACTTTATTTGTAGTAAATCCATTAGAGATCATCGTGATCCATTGCTTCACACTGCTTATACTGCCGAAAATACAGACGAATATCAACCCCATGTCCATGCACAGGCATCATACCTCTGTTCATATGAAACCTTTGACCACTGTTCATGTATTTGCGGTAAGCCAAGCGATAAATATAACCCCACAATCAATTTTGATAGCGTCGCTAATTTAATAAGGTAAATTGACATTTAACAACGTGTTAACGTTTTAGGCGTTTTGTTGTATGGAAATTAGCTAACCCAGGGCAAATCTATCTATAAGTGCATTAGAAATTCAATGATATTTGCCGTAGGGTTGAATCTCTTCTTGAACATTTTTCATTATGTCTACGTCACGGGTTGAGTTGTTCTTAGAACACCATGTATTTACGCAATGTTGACACAAAACTCTCGGCGTTCAGCCTATTTAGATTCCATAGGTCCACAAGTCGGTAAACAAATTATCAGTAGCAGGTCGGTTAACAAATTGCCATTTCACAATATTATTTCAATACTGCCGTATTGTCTGCAATATTTTTACACTTCGGGTAGTCATTTCGTAGATGTTATGTGCAGGCAAGCGGAATTAGGATCCTTCAAACCTGCACGGGATCGGCCCACTTCTATGGAGATTCGAACGTCTATGGTGGTGTCCGTGCGTTTGAGGATCTTATCCTCTCAAAAATAGAGGGACACTCAAATTCTTAAATACGTTCGCCTGCGGGTACAGTTGTCGTCTACTTCTATAATTGGCCAATAAATTGACTAATAAACTACCTTCTCGAGCTTATCTTTTGTGCGTTCCAATATAATAGTATTCTACTTTGCTTTACCACAATCAATTCTAAGGGTTTATTAATTGCGGGAACAAACTCGATGGAATCGCCGGCAGGCGTTTGATATTCATGCCAAACCGAAGGGTGGACTCCTAAACGCTCAGGCGTTTATCAAATGCACCCATATCGTCAATACGTACGCATCTAACTTTCCTGTTCACCTCAACCCAATTCGAATCAGGAATCCTAAAAACTTAAAAAACAAACACTATTTCAACGGTTGTTTCCACAAATCCCTTTATCGCATGATACTATATTACGACTCCCCTATAGGTATATATGTAATATCACCATTTATCACCATAGTGCTTGCTATCCTTGGGCCTTTCGCGGCTGCGATAGCAGCAGCAATAGCAAATTTGCCAACGTTGCCGGCTCACCGCTAATAGCTAGAAACACAAGACAGCTGTGGTGGTCCACCATCCGCGTGCTTTGTGCCGCTGTACGGCTGCTCTCGATGCTGGCCGGTAAAGATATGCTCTAGTCGGTGTTCATTCGTCTGCTTTTGCTCTATCTACGCCTATCATACTAGCTTCTCTCGCTGTTTCGCGTCTGGTGGTGGTCGCTGCCGCCGCCGCCATCACCACCATCCAAATGTCCCCAGAGTTAAGGGCGGAAAGAACCGGCTCGCAGCCGCAGCAGCAGCAACAACAGCAGAATCAACAGCAACAGCGCGTTCGTTGCCTGTGTCACCGGCCACCACTGCTGTTGCTGGCGTCGGCGTCGAGCGGGCCGTTGGCCGCATCGTCAGCCACCTGTGATCTCAGCGTGGCCGTCGCTTGGACCCATCGTTTGACGTCGGCTAGCTGGAGGGTCGGACGTCATTCTATAGGGCCGTCGCTGGAATAGCCAACGAACTGGCTGTCGTCTGCGCTGTCCACTCTCACTGTGGCTGCCGCATTTGATCCTGCTGCTGCTGCTGCTGCTGCTGCTGCTGCTGCTCCCGTCGCCGCCGCCGCCGTTGGTGCGCGGTCGGCTCGTGCAGTTGCCTTCTGTTGTGTCACTGCCCCATTTCCCGAAGGGCGCGCGTATACAGCAGCAGCCTCTAACGAGAGAATATTGCCGACTACCACCACCTGCTGCGCACATGCTTGACCTCCATACACTCACAGATATATATATGATCTATATACTTATTTTCTATCGAGATCTGTATCACTATTATTAGATATATATTCTATTATAATATATAGTGATATCCACAGGGCTAATAATTACTAAGGTGCTCTATTGCTGTTGTTTGCCTCTGTTCTTGGTTTTTGCTCCTCCATGTTTGTTGTCTCGGAAAGATAAAGGTTGATACCGACAAGAGCCAAATATGACGTCATAGAACGCTATTATGATTATTATTGAAATTTAAGAAACGTATTAATTCAGTTGATCCAAGTCACCGAGACGTCAGACAACAACTCAAAGTAGAGAGTGTAACTTCGACAGTGATTACCAAACAACAAAATGAACTTTGGCTCAGCTCGGCAAACTCAGCCACATGCGATATATCATATATACAATTAACTCAGTAATCAGGGGCACCTACAAAAATCAGCACAAAAAGTTGAGTGTTTTTTTTTTACATCGGGGTAACAAAATCCTCCTTTTATTTCTTATTCATTCAACATTTAAACATATTTACACACTTTGCACAATTGAGATCTTGTTTTCAGATGAGGTGTTGAAAACCTGCTGGTGCTCGCATCCAAACCTGATACGACGGCCAGTTTAGTGTCATTCCTCACTTGATTACAATAGTCAGGATTCCGTGGCCATCCGGGCTCCGTCTGTGAGTAGGTAGCCGGGGCCAACGGAGACCCAACACTACTCGTGCCCTATTCCCGCGACCCTTTGCCTTCAAGCCCCGCCAAAAATACATTTTCCGCGGAGTTTCAATCCTAACCTTTGGGGAGCGATTCAACCAGCCCCCAAAAAAAACTACTCCCATAAAAGGTCTCCATACAATGAATGCCCTTGTTGTTGTCCTGACTAGCGACCAAGACCAGCCAAATATGTGAGCTGTATGCCCTTGCTTCTCTGTGGGATGCTATGTTTTCTGCGTTGCATTTTTCTCCTTTCGAAAATCCCGCTGTCGTATTCCTTCTGCTGCCTTGTTTTTTGTTCTAGTCCCGAGACTTAATATTTCGTCAACCACGAAAGCGTATCGGCAGCACAGACTATTCTCTGTCCGGCTAGCGGATGCCGGTTAGCTAGGTCATTGTGGGATCGGTTAGACCCTCTATACTAATATGTTTCTTTCCTTCGGATTTTCATCATTATCCATCATTCACTTGTTGTATTGTTTTTTTCCATCTCTCTGCTTGCTCTCAGTAAAGATGTTCCTATAGAAGCACACAATATTGTACAATATACAGGGGGTCTCTATACAGAAAATAGTATGGGGTCGCGCTCCAGTGATTCGGTGCAGCGGTCCGCCGATGTCATTTTCACCATCGAAATAAATGATGATGATTGTGATGTTGGCGAAGATGATGACGCTAATCATCATCAAGTACGTAGTCTCTATCTTCTTACAGCTCGCATCAAGTTCTGCATCTGCTCCTCAGTCCGCGTTGCGGGCGGCCTTCTTGGTCAGACGAGCCACTGGAAGTCCTCGGGCCGGGAGGAAGTATTGCACGGTGCACCCTCAGTTGCTCTCCTAGTTCTTTCACGAACATTTCCCGTCTCGTTTCAAGTCGTGTTGCCAACAGCAGCACGTCTGTACAGCATCCGGCTTCGGTTGAGTGCTAGCCAGCGTCTAGCTTAGCAGATAGTTCGTGGTCGCAGTACTCTGATGGTGCACAATGGGCCTGGAAGACTTGATCGAATCGACGAGTGTTCGCCGCCGCTTGGCAATGGGCACCAATGGAGCGATCGGGGCGGGGGTGGACCTCTCCACCCCCTCTTCATGTCACCGTTTCTGCCAGAGGCCCAGATTGAGAACGCGCAATCCCTTCAGCTGCATCACCTTCTGTAGGCCGCACGTCGAGATCTTCGTGCAGCCGTAGAGATCGATGCACTCGAGCTTCTGAAGGCCTTCCGCGATGGCGGTCAAACCCACATCGGTGACACGAACACACTGGCCAATATTGAGCGTGTGCAGATGTACCAACGCCTTGGATAGACGCCGCAGGCCCTCATCACTGACCGGACAGGCGTTCAAGCTTAGGCTACGCAGGTGACCGAGGCCGTGCGACACATGTACGAGGCCCTGATCTCCGATCTTATCACAGAAGCTCACGTCTAGCGTGGACACCTGAGAACCGCCTTCGGCCAGATAGGCCATACCCATGTCTGAGATATTATCACACGAACGAAGGTTGAGCTCGCGCAGATGCGGCATCTTGGCCAGCTGCTTCATGCCGGAGTCGGTCACTGAGGCGCAGAACGAGAGGTTGATCGAGCGGAGATTGGTTAATCCGGCGGCGATGTGCGCCAGCGCATCGTCCGTTAGCTTCTGGCAGTCCTGCAACGAAAGAACTTCGAGTGAGGTGACGCCGTTCGTTTGTTCCTTCGACGAGCCGGCCAGATGTCCCAGGCCGTCATCGGAGATATTGCGACACGAACGCAGATTTAGATTCTTGAGCTTTTTAAGGCCCCAGGCGACGAGCAGCAGCCCCATATTGGTGATGTTTGAACACCCGCCAAGCTCGAGCGTCTCAAGATTGTGCAGCTGTTGGGCGATCTTGCCGAGCGACGAGTCGGTGATCTGCTTGCACATCGACAGGTTGAGCGACGTCAACGTGGTCAACGCACTGACGTCACTCGGAAACGCCTGGTTTACCCAGCTGTCGGTTAAATTAAAGCAGCCAATCATGTTGAGCGACTCGAGATTCGGCACGCCCTGAACGACATCGCGGAGCGATCGCCGCAGACTGAGCACCTGCACGCGCTTGATTCCTCGGCGAACGAGAGATGGGAACAGCGATGGATTGGCCCGCCTCAAATGTAGCTTCGCCTCGACGCCCTTCCACACCGATTTGTGATAGGCAGCGTCTCGCCACGCCGTGCAGACCTGCGCAGCTCGGCCCTTGTCACGCACGTCCAGATAGCTGAAGATCATCGCCAGGATCTCGGGGTAGAGGGCCGACACGTGCGTCTGGCTCGGCTGAATAGCAGGCGGGTGCAGCCGCGAGCGCACCTCGAGAGCGGGCGCGCTCAGGTGCAGCGGATGGAAGAGTGCTGCCGGCGCGGGCAGTTGTGTCGTCAACGGCCACGGATCCACCTTGATCGGGTCGGCGCCGGCTCCCACGCCGCCACCGCCCGCCACCTGGAGCAGTTGAACCCCGAAGGCATCCTGAGTTTGAGCTGGCGGCTGCTGCTGCTGTTGTTGTTGTTGGTGATGCTGTAGCTGCTGAAGGTGCTGTTGAGCGAACAGCTGGCTGGCCAGAGCCCGTCTATCCCAGGCAAGCGAGTTGGCCTGTAACACCATTGGCATACTAGTCTCGGTACTCCAGTTCACAGGCAGACACGCAGATTGTAGATCGATACACAATTCTCATACAAGTGACAAAGAACAGTCGTGCGAGGTAGTATAGTGACGCGGTATAGTAAGTCAGTCTATCCTCAACAAGAAAAACACGATTACACCATAAGTCCGTTTGCGTTGCGAGTGTCTAGTCGAAATCACAGGTATACACGGATTGAAGTCACATTTACTGACACCGTCGCCGCCGCTGACAACAACAACAACCACAACGACGCGAAGATAACATAGAGATGATGACACTGATATAGCGAGAAGGAGAAGAAGAAGTGCGTCTTTATGAAGATAAATAAAACAAGCAGTTGCTGCGGTAGATAGTTTTTTTGTGAAGAGTTGAATGTGTGTATATTCTACATTTGGATTTCTCGTACTCTATATTTTGTACACCCATATATATGTATATATATATATAGGTTTATTATATATATATATATATAGTTTCGTTCGCACAAATGCACTAAACACACATCAAGGGTTCTACAGGACACCTACTCCCAGCGCGGCACAATAGTTCGTAGTTGTCGAGTTTACACTCCTTTACTTTGCGCCATTGATGCGTGCAATTGATTCTCTCGTACAGTTATAATTTCACATCACTCGACCAAATCACTACTTGCTGTCCTGTGACTGTTTGAGTTGTTCTATTTGTGCGTAGTACTCTGTTCAGTTCTCTCCGCAGGGGGAGAGCGAACGAAGCAACACAGCTGTTTGATCGACACGAGCATAGATACACCGTGTAGAACGAGTAGGATATACACTCAGATGTGTCTCTATATATACATATATAATAAATATATGTATATATATATATATATATATATATATATATGTATATATATATATTGTGGAGAAACACACGCACACACAGGGACACAGGTGGAAGTCCGTTTTCAGCACAAAGGAGCACAAGTCGAATGTTGAACTGTGGTCGCCTTGTGGGTTGCTTTTTGCGATTGCTGCTGCTGCTGTTGCAGCTCGATCCGTGCTGCGCTCACCGCCTACGATTGGCGCCTCTTTCTCGCTTCCGATTCCAGCAACGAACTCCGCCACTACTGCTGCTGCTGCTGCTGCAACTACTCCGTGTTGTTGCTGCTGCTGCTATTGGTGACTGCTGCTTTGGTAGCTGTGTCGTTAGCGGGCATGAGCGCCGCTTCACAGCACCAACGTCGTCAAACTGCCGGCTTGCTCTACAATCTGCTCGGCGGTCCGACCTGTACGCGTCTTCAAAACCATCCCTCTCACTCGAACCCGCCCTCTCCCGTCGATTGCTCATTGGTCGATTCGCGACGGTGTCTCCATCGGTGACGCATTCCTGCAGACGCTTCAAGCGAGGAAGGGTGACGCGGATCGCTGCGACAAAATCGCATACGTTCAATGGGAGCAAACGTTGCAACAACAAAAAAATATAAACACCAAAGACTAGTGGCTGTATAACGCGGTTCACTGAACGTCAACGATTTCGTTTTTGGGAGGCGTACACAAATTTGTACAGGTGTCCTTTTTGTTTTGCTAGCTATTTCCTCTATCGTCCGCTCATAGAGCGGTAGCAGTGTAACGATAGCAGGTGGCGTTTGTCGCAGGTCGTTCCACCCGTTTTCAAGCTCGACGTCGGCGAGGAAGGAGATAATAACGAAGAGAGTATTCGCGCATAGCCACCGCCGCTGCTGCTGCTGCTGGTAGTGGTGACATGGTGGTAGGGACGTAGTGGTGCCGCAGTACCAGTAGTACGCGGTGGTAATATTTAGTTGCGGTAGAAGTAGTTCTCGTAGCTGTTGTACTAGTTAAAGCGTGCTTGCGTACTATTCGAGTCCTCCCCTGGTCCCCTGCCGGCCTCCATCCCCCGCCTCGCAAAATGAAGAAGCTGTTTTGTCGACTTCTATGGACAGCGGATATCGATATATATATGTAGGTGTTTCGGTCACTTGCTTTGGTTAGTTTGTATATGGTACGCTAACAATAGTAGCCTTCAAGAACCTGTTGGGAGAGGTCCCACTACTAGAACAGTAACGACTGCTAGTACTAATTAACTCACTAACAATGTTGCATAATCAATCGAAGGATCAAGATAGGGGAGTCCCATACGGGTGCAGTTTACAGGGTGAGCAGGCGCACGGCGTACGGTGGTAATAAATATCAGAACTCCTACCTATCTCTATACAGGGTGTGGCAATGGTAGAGTTGGCCTATGAATGTTCTTTAGATGTCGGTGAAATCTAATCATATCGAATGCATCGATTTGAAATCTGACGATACAGACAAGCACATTTGGTGCACACGTATTTCGTTTCACTGGGCATCTGCCGATGAGGACGGAGGGAATTATAATATAAGTTTTAATACGAATCCCGCCACTGAAGCATACCCGATATTACATAGACCTATAAAATATAAAATTAATAAGACTTGTGAAAATTGTGCCATGCTCTAGGCTAAAATTGGACGCCCTCGCTAACCTAAGCACAAGTAACACATGCAAGCTGTACCGTATCCATGCTAATATTTTCTAGATTACACTGAGTGGACGTTCTCAAACACACACGGCTGCGTAGCATGGTGTGAAATAACAAATAAAGTAGATAAATAAAAATAATCTTTTGTTCTTTGCCTTCTATCCTGTTTGTGTTTATTTTTGATTAGTTAAACAAAGCGTAAATATGCAGCAATTATAAGAATTTTGTGGTTGAGTACCTACACATGGTAATGCATAGTTCAAACAGTCTTTATTCGATAATGCATAATAACACAGTCAAAACGCAGTTGCTGTCAACAGTCAAAAAGGCGCTTACATTGAACTGTGAAAGAGCATAACTGATGCTCATATGCGATCATAGTTTTTGAATCGGCCGAATTATTCAGACGAATTTGTGCCCCATGATCAGCGACATCGGTAAGAAAAATTGCCCCATATATATATATATATATATATATATATATTCAAAACTACATTTTGTGTACTACCTTTAGCACGTACCGTATCTGTAGGCTGACTCAGAATAAAGCGTTTCTTTGAAATAGACAACTTCGGAATTAGTTTTTTTTGTTTTATGTACTCTTGAGCGCCCAATACCGCTGAGCATCGTTTACGATGTTCTACTGTGACGGCTTGCATTAAATGCAGCTTTCCATCAATCCATCCGATCTAGATCTATGACCCCATTTTTTTTAAATCGAAAGAGATACTGGTTACAGTGGACATCCATTGTGGATCTACCAGTCAATGAGAATAATTGCAAAGCTTGGACATCAGTTAATTGGCTTGGTTAAAATGACCTGCTGTGGAGTGTGCTTCTTAGAACGGGTTCAAATCCAGAGGTGGCTGGCCTCAGAGAGGTGCGGATCTTTCCTCCCCGACATTTGTCGTAGCAATGCCGATTGATGTATAATGGGACAAGAGGTTAATTAGGCCATGACACCTACCTGCTCAACATGAGTGATTAACTAGAAGTAAAGTGTTTTTTTAATTAGATCTTGGGAGAAAGGCAAGTTAGTTTATAATTATTTGCTTTTATAATTACATGCATTTCGCTTGTTTTCTTACAACTCTATCTAGTGCTATAATGGACGCGATACCGGCAGTTTCGACACATGAGTTCCCTCTGCCAGTAAGGCTTCCGAAAGCCACTATGATCACATTAATATGATACAACGACTCGAGTTTCTCTCGAAAACAGGAAATCTCAATTGTCGAGCCAGCAAGCTACAGAAGCAACGTAAATATGTATGCTTGCCGGTAGAACACTTCTTTTGGCGGTGTCTCCGATATCGAAAATGTGGAAATGTGCTTTCCAAGCAACATGAGTTAGCATGCTTTGACAAACGCCGAGTACTTGTAACACTTGATCTGAGTGTATGGTGATTACACCGACGGACTATTTACGCTAGATCTTGAACACATTCGGCCCAGAAGCTAAGGCGAATTAGGTTTGTCAAGCGGCAATCTCGCAATTAGCTCTAACGATTCTGATAGCACTACATGGGCACATTCGACACAGTCGACCTGGTTGGCCAGAAGAGTATCACTCTGTAATAGATCAGGTTTATGCACAGATACAGGAGCAAACACTATTCAATTCTTCCTCGATACTGCCGTTTAGAGTGAGCCAATATGCGCACGTGTGATTCGGCTGACTGCCAACCTTGCAATAATTATAGGCGAAAATTCACGTCTACCCAGTGACAGCCACTCGATGCTCGTCCTGTATAAGGTCCCTATAACCAGCTAAATTAGACATCGACGAGATGAGCAAAACATATCTCGATTGTGTAAAAAAACCTCACATCCGTAATCACACATTGGAGTATATAAAGATCCCATCGCGAAAAAAATGCCGTTTTTCATTCTCTGATAGGGAGAATTTGAAGTGACTATGCTATTATAGTCATTATGATTGTGCGTCTCAAAATATACAAAAAAAATAATATAAAGAATAATTAGAGAAGTGGTTGAGGACAGGGTGTCAGGCCAAGGCCGTCATGGTGGGGGGACGATGGCCTTGTCTGCTATTTGTTTTGCGCTGTTCTGCTCATTCCTGATCTTCGATTATTTTGCCAACAAATATAATATTTCGTTAGGGTAAACGTTCGAATCACCAAGTTCTACAGACCTGGTCGTTCGAGTATAAACCGGTCACGATTTTAATGGTATGCATTAACACCATGGCAAAAAGATCCCGACACGTCCTCATAGTAATACCTAAAGGTTAAGAGCTGAAGCCTGTCAGATAGGGGAAAAGCTGAGGGTCAGCTCGAAAAAACAGTAAATAGATCCAGAAGAGCCTACAATTCGAGTAGCGCAAAACGAAAACGAGTCCGCCAGGATTCGAACCTGGAATCTTCTGATCCGTAGTCAGACGCGTTATCCATTGCGCCACGGACCCACAACAAGCAATTATTCTTGTGTTACATATTACGTATACACTTTACTAAATACCCTCACCAATAGCAGAAGCAACGCTCCAATGCTGGTCGCATTACTAGTGTCTGCCTCACAGCCAGCACGGCCTCGATCTTAGTACTACAACACCCAACCAACCAACAGTTCTCGCTTGTGGGAATAACCGCACGACTGAGATCACCGTGTAGCAGCTGTAATGAAGTGCTTCGGCAACTGACATAGTGAAGTTGCTTCTAGGAAGAGATACCAACCGAATTTCAACTGCAATTATGCAGAGGTATAGATGTGTGAATATTCATACGTTCACATATGCTACCCGTATCGTCTTCTCTGTTGCCCTCTCTATTTCTGCTGTTGCTGCTGCTGCCGCGGCTGTTGTTATTGCCGTCGGCGCGTTATTGTGCCAGCCGAAAGTCAGAAAGCTCGAAGAAGGGGCAGTTGTCAGCTGAGCTGGCGGCAATTGGCCGCCACTCTCGTCCGATTTGCGGTCTCCTGATTGTCGGCGAGGTCCGAAAAAGTAGCCCAATGAAAGGTTCCGCGCTGCTGCTGGCGGTGGCCGCGACGGACCCAAGGGAGTGCCGGCAGTCACCTTTCCGGTTACATGTTCAGTGCTGCCTTTCTCGGGACCTATTGCACATCGCCACGGAGATACGAACGGCGGCAGCCCTCAGAGAAGACACTCTTTGTTTCACTCGATTGGGGATGCGTGTCTTCAACTTTACTTCGGAGCCTCTCTTTCTCTCTCTCTTTCTCCCTCACTCGTGCCGTCTACACCTCTATCGCTATATTTTGTTTTATTTCTCGCTGTTTTCACCGTCTTTGTTTCGATCCTTTGAGTTCGCTCGCCCCCATTTGATAAGAATGAAGCGCGCTCCTCTTTGCTCATTAAGTCCGCACGGCCGCTCACTGCCTCGGTGTCGTTGGCTGTGTCATTGTAGTTTTCGTTGAACGCACAATTTTATTGCACCCAATGGATAGATAGGTGGATAGAAAGATACTGGGTGCGGTGCGTGCTCCAAGCCGGCTGCCCGGCCTCCCTCTAACAGCTACTAGTTCTGGTGGACTCGTTGCTATGGTCGCTGTAGTAGCGATCGTACTAGCGATGAGTACCGGTATGCTGAGTTCGTTAGGTTCGTGGCGACGTTTTGAAGATGCCGCCGGACCCAAGGCTAGGTTAACCCAGTGCTTACCAGCAGGGTCCACGATTGAGCCTGATCTTCAAGCAGTCGTCGGCAGTGAACAGTTGATTGGTGCATGGAGTAGGCCAGCTCCAAGGCAATAAACAAAGCATGCCGCCGCCGCCCAAGCCCGTGCTGAGCATGTTGCCGACACCGGCTCGTTCTATTTTGCCTCTCTGCCTCTCGCAAAACATGGGGCTGTTTTTATCCAGTAGACGCCAGCGTAGCGACAAACAGCAATTGAACTACCGTCGGCCCCACCGGAACCGTATTGCAACTGAGTGCACTAAGCAGATGAACCTAGTGATATGCGTTTTACAATTGTCTTGGCCTCTTTTGTCTTGTTAGCCACAATGGTGACGGTAACTATAGCTAAGATGAAAGGCATTATATGAAACTGCCTTTCCAGGGGAGGGGAAGAAAATGTAAGAGAAACAATACACGAGTAGCATTCACGGAGACCATAAAGCATGGGTACGATATAACGGGGCTGTATGACTGAGTTCGTCAGGGTGTTGGCCAATTTCAAGCTAGCATGAAAGCGCAGATTTGCACAACACAACCGCTGCGAATGATTTTGCGTTAAGCCGATCAACATGCTAGCGGGAAAATATGCAAAAAAGGTAAAAATGCAGTTCTATACCCAAATGAGTAGTGTTATCGATGGGTTAGCGTGTGCGCGGGTGTCCTTGCTTGACGAGCTTTCCTTCCTTGTAATCGAAAACAGTGAACGAGTGTGTAATCGAAAATTAGTTCTGACATGGTGCTACCTGGGTGAAGTGGGCGCCGTCTCTGGGTTAAGCTGAGTCCTGCAAAAATGCCACGTAAACTAATAAACAATTGTAGAGTTTCTCTCCTACTAAATCTTAGTTCCTGGCCAAGGGAGTTCGAACTGGTCAAAAGTCACATCCAGTAGCTGGCATACGGTGGTAACGTATTATAGCAGGATAGGATTTCCATACGTATAGTTTGGATCAATTAATCTGTGTGCTATTAACAGACGTTATCGACCACCTATTATGCTTACTGTCACTACGGCTGCCTTTCGCTTCTAACGCAGGTACAGAGCTAAACGGTCAATCGTGTCTGCCTTATTTGAAAACAGGTCTGACGGGGAGACGACTGAAAAAAACGTACAATCGTCAGTTAAGGCTGCTTTCACTTGGGCGAGCTTAACGCATGTTATTTTTGGAAAAATATTCTTCCATTACATTTGTCCTAAATATAATACCTCAGAGCGTTTTGACATGAGTGGGCCATTGTTCAAACAACAGCAGTTCTATGTTGCAGGTAACAGTAGCATATTCACGATTTTGCTTTCAAAGGCATGTTGCACAATGCAACATTGTGTCGACACGAGTAAATTTACCGATTTTAATATTACAGGAAAATATCAATTAGATTCAATATTTATTATATCCGGCATATCTCTTTTACAATTAAAACGACTCATACTCAACAATTGCAAAAAAAAGATATTGATTATGAAGCTAGGCTTGTAGGCTTGCATAAGCAAGACAGAGGGCATATACAAGGCATATTCTCGCTGCGTGATGTTCTTGCTTGTAGGCCGGGTCGCCAAGACAATTGGCTATATGATATCTATCCAAGCCATGCATTCGCCATAACTAAATTGTTTATGACGTCTTTCAAGTTTCTTATCTACGTCGACAACTCCAACGGCTTCGAACCCGAATTGTGGCGATTTCTAAAGCGAGTTTGAAAGATGTCAGTAAACAGATAACAAACACGAACCGGCTGTGGCTTCGGAAACCAAGAACCTCTGCTGAGTTGCCGGTGTCTTCATTTTGGTTTCTTAGGCCTTCTTGCAGCAGATTCAAGCGGATCCTTCGTAGAAGATCGCTTCCGCCGCCTCCGCTGACGAAGAAAATAGATGGAGCTGGGTGCTGCCGCATCTCCTTTGCGGCGGCATCTCCCTGCCGACGCCGCCATTTGTGTTCGACACCGCTGCTGCGGTTGTCTGACGCAGCTTTTACTATTGCTGCATTTCTTATTTAGTACTGCAGCGCGCCGACAAGGACGCCGCATTCAGTTAGACAAAAGTGTCGACGAATGGGAAACCTGCGAGACCCAAGATTGCCCTCGGCTCTCAATTCATAGTTCGCACTCATCTGTAGACGTGCTGTTGCTGATGCCGCTGTATCGGGCGAGCTTGGACTCCTCTGTTCTGTGTCCTTCGGCAGGGGTGTGTGTGTGTGTTCCTTCAAGTAAGCGCGAAGCAGCGCGAACGCTTCAACGAAGACTCGGCAGGGCGACCATTTTAGGAATTAGGAGCTCGGTCCGAGTTCGGCGATAGTGGGAATATAGTGGGCGTCGCTATCCCAAATCGCAATGTGGGCCACTTGGCCTCATAGCTTGTTGCCCTGTCTAGATGCAGTGTTGCGCTGCCGGGCAAAAGGATGCCGCACCGTCGATCGAACCTCCCCGTGGCGGGGAGGCGCAGTTAGACAACCGACCAATTGTCAGTCGGCTTCTTTGATGTCTGCCTGTTCATTTGCTCGTTTCTCTGCATCAGTCAGTGTTGGCGCGCGCCGACACTGGCTTCTGCATCATTCACTAGTTAGCTGACTGTTGCGCCTCGCTGTACACATATGTGTATTGGGGTGAGCGTTCGGTTGGGCGGAAAGGGATCCTGAGGTGAGGTGAAATTTGGTTTTTGTGAAGGGACGAAGTGCTAAAGGGATTGCCAGTTGTCGGCACGTGCAACAAAGGGGTGAACATTATCAGCTGTATAGACCACGTTAAGAGAAGCTCAGACCCAGATGAGGGTGAAGATCCCGACATCGAAGAAGAAACCAACTTGACATACAGCTCCTCGGAATAGCGCATATGTGGAAGCGAAGTTAACCTCCGAGTGCTCTCGATCGGAGCTAAATTACCTTCAGTACACTCACACTATGTATGTGTTCGTATATCTACACCAAAACGTAGGTATTAACTAAACAGTGAATGACATATGCAATATATCTAAATATTTAGCACTTATACTTAAGCATAGTGCGTAAATATTGAGTGGACATATACTAGGGCCAGTTAAATCTAACCCAATATATAACCATATTTTACAAAACATTCGTATGGATCGATCTTCCATTACATTGTGTGGCTGTACCCAATATTTTTGACACATGCAAGGAGTTGCGTAAGCTCGTCGCGCGGCGAAATCGCCATAGACCGAATATGGAGCTCAAATAAGGTGAGCCTACGCCTAAAATTATGAGGCTTTCTCTTGCTTGTTGGTTCGAAAACAATGTCTTTAATATGAGGGATTGAGAGGCAACCGTTGGATTTTTTGTTCTCCTGTAGATTAAAGGGAGCGCTCAGGGAGGATACGCACCATATGGGTTTTGGAGTTGAAATTATCGGAGTGGAACACGATCCTCGTTTAAATCCTACCTTCAAAATGTGAAGTCATTTGACTCGTAGTAAAGACATTCGAGTTAGTAGGCGGCGCCTTGTATGATTTCAAAGTTGGCATTCATCGAAAGAAGACAGCGTGCCTTAAAGTCCATTGGCAAAGGACTGTTTACGATTTTTCATTAGCATATTTACGCTTCTCTTTTTTTGTCTTATAAAAGTAATGAAGCCGCGACCAGAATTCATAGAACATAGATAAGCATTTTTCAATGGCCTTAAAGTTAGGTTTGTAGCTTGCCAGACGTCGCCCACCATGTGGACTCTTCGAATCTGCGTAGAATAATCCATAATTCCAATGAATGACGTATGTCCACGGTATTTGGATAGTTATTTAGTGGACAGAGCATTAGCTCATTGCCAGCATTTGAATGTAAGTATTATAATACATGTTTGTTCTGAATCCAAGCTAATTTCAGCACAGCTTAAGTGATTTCGGTTATACACTGATCTAGCGATGAAAAACAAATCCTCCTTCAATAATAATATGGATTGTACACATACGTCTCCATTAACTAGTTTGTCTATTTTGGACACCATTACAATACGATTACCGGGTCGGCTCGTGAATTGTTTATCCTTGGTGACCAAGCTATATTATGTAAGTAACGAGATAGCTAGACTATCGGTATCCAATTTTTTTCTGACTTGTTTCGCACTTAATTGGATCACTACCGCGATAATCATCTAAATCCACGCTATGCATACGATTTTCATTCATTGACCGTTGTAACAGCTAGTAAAATATTTTTTTTATAAGGGCTCCAAGATTTTTGTTAAGGATAATTATCCTTGGTCGTTGCAAAAGTTCACTTCTTTGGAACCGATCATCGGTTTCTGCTGAAAACAAACGAATTCGCAGAGATGCGGTGACGGCTGTGGGCAATGAGGTGAGGGAAGCTATATATATATATATATGTATCTGTGTGTTTGAATGTATGTACGAAGCAAACACAAAAAATAGACAATGTTGCACATCCATTCCTTAAGCGAAATAAGGAAAGTGTATTTAAAAATAACAAGAACATAAGAATATAGTCAAATGGCACGCTTCCCTGTCGATTTTTGTGCCAACAAAATACGAGGTGGACAGAGAGCCCGTACACCTACTCAATAAAATATACCCTGTCAAATCTAAAGTTATATTATAGAGCATTGCATTGACATTACTAATAAAAACTAAGTAAAGAACGTCAACTCGTCCTTGTTGTCCTCCTCATTACTTTGTATGGCATTCAGCTGTTGATTTTTGATCAACAAAAAAAAACGATTACAATATCTGAACGCAGCTTTAAGCCTAACCATATACCATATTATACAAGCTGTACAATAAACATCGCCATTGTAAAAATGGCAAAAAAATTGCGCCATCGTCGAATCCTTGTCTCGTGCTCGGCTTCGACGAAGGACGTAAATACAGATATATATATACATGTATATATAGCCATATGTTGAAGAATCACAATGCTCTAATATCAATTCAACATCTACGTGAGACAGTGGCGGCTCCACGAACGATAATCACCCGCCCACACGAGAGCTCTTGCTGGATCCTTTTGAATCGAACACTGCTCCACTCCTCTCGTCGTATCCACTATATGTGCTTTTAACTCCGAACCTCCTATATTCCGTGGATTTTGATCCAATCTTCCGAGTATTTAAACGTTGGAATATCCGGACGTAGAAGAAGAACGAGCGACTGAGTGTGATGAAGAGAGGGAGAGAGAAGGTGGTCGAAGGGTTGGAGCAAAAATCAGCAGGTAGTCGACAACATCAGATGTTTGCGTAGCTCGCCCGTTCCGCGGCTGGGTAACAGTATCATATCTAGCGTTCTAAGGAAATGCTGAGGAACGTTTCTTACGAATACTTTGAGCTCTGGCCGAATTTTGCTCGTTGTCGACGAAACATTCACTTCTACGTATGCGATCGCTCGGTGGCGGATTGACTCGGATATGTTTGAATTCGACTCTCACTACGGTCACTAGCGAAGTGGATGACGTTATGGGCCTACCACCGCATGTGAATAAACAGACATCTCCGCGGTGTTCCAGGAATGGATTTATGCGAGTGTAACAAACACACGAGCATTGTAGTTAAGCCGGCGATTTCACCCAGGTAGTCCTCCCAGAGTGATCGTGCTCCATTTGGTTTGATTTCTCCTTATTTTTAATATATATATATCTATATATGTGTGAGAGTGCGCTGTGAGTGGTTCCGGGCCCCCTCTAACCGTGTAGTGTCCTATGTGAAATCTATTGTGATACAGCAATAGCAACTGTAGTAAGTGACGGCAACAGCACCCCACTCATCGGAAGATCGAGGCCATCTACCAACGAGAAGATTCACGCGCACACTCATGTCGACCCCACAAACGCAGGAAAAGTCGGACTGTGAACGGGTGTTGTTCAGTAACGGTACGATAGTGGTTGGTAGCCCATCCGATTCCCTTGTGATAGTATACTGCCATCTGTGACCATCGCCATGAAGCCTGATCTACTGCTGTCCTAGCTATCATCGTAATCATTTCCACTCCCCCTCACAGCTAGCATTATTACATCACCAGCCTAGGCTATCTACCTAGCACTTAGGTTGCTTGCGAGGGTAACTGCAAATCTTGCTTGTCCGCCCGCTGTCATTCTGCTATTCTATAATACCATTTTCAACCTAGCACACTAACAGCGTTGACCGACTCACTGACCAGCAATCCTCTTGTTGTTCTATCGCCGTTCAAGGCGGGCCCCCGAGTAGAGAAGAAGACGAAATACTTGCTCGAACAGGCCGTAGTTCAGACACAGCATTCGTCAAAGACCGCCGCCTGTTGCTGACCGTCTGAGCGAGTGAAACTCACTGCCTGACTGACTGACTGAGTGACTGGTTGTTTACGTTCTATTTGTCGTGTTGTCTCTACTCTGTGGTTCGTTCAACGTGTCCCACAACTAGTCGCCTACAACTGTTATTGGTGCCGGCACAACTACCGTTGCTACTGCTGCTGCTACTGTTGGCGATACTGCCCTGCCGCCTTTGCTGTGCCACTGCTGCTGCTGTTGTGGCTGTCCGGCCCAGCGAGCACAGGGTCTCCTCTCTCTACGTAGCGGCTGTCGACGTGACAGCAGTGCGTCAAGTGGTGCTGCGGGTTTCGCCACGGTCGCTGTTGTTTTATTTCGCTGTTATCATCATCTTTGCCATCCCGCAACCCGGTCTGACGATTTCTGACCATACGGGACTCAACTCAGCAAGCGTTGTACTCGAGGAACAGCAACGGACAGAAGATCAGACAGCCAGCAGGCAGGGTGGAGGCCACCGGCTGCGTCGGTGGCCCCAGTAGGACACCAACGGCAACAGCAACAACAGTCGAACAACAACTTAAACGGAAATAAAGCAGCGAGGAACAACTCACTGGCGGCCAATGTGTTGCATGCCAAGCCAGTGTCACGTACTGAACGTAGTGGGCAATAGTAAGAGACGGCGGTGCTGTACGGAGGTGTTTGCCGACAGCAACAGCAGCCAGTGCACCATGTGGACCTCCCTGCTCGATCTGTAACAGTAGTAGTTAGTGGTGGTGTTGGAGGTGGTGGTGGAATTGCTCTTGTTGATATTGTTGATGTTGCCGCTGCTGTTGCCGTCGTTGTTGATGTTGACTGCTGCTGCTGCGGATCGTTGACTGGTGTGTGCGCAGGGTAAAGATGTCCAAGCTCGACGTGTGCGGTGTATCATGTCTAGTGTTACTATACGGCTGTGTCGCGTACGCCGAGTACGCACTCATCTACTGGATGATCTTACCGGTTCTGGCGGACAGGTGAGCAGGTTAATAATAATAATAATAAATACCATATGATGTAATCGTTCAATTTCAGTCAAGACATTATATATGTATATATATATATAATGTCTTGACTGAAATTGAACGACGATATATATATATCCAGAATATAAATCCACTTCTAATTGGAACTATCCAGATAAACATTTTTAATTTTAGCAGCAGCAAAAAGTTCAGCTTTGTTGAACGACGTCCGTACGCATGCTTGCGTGTCAAAGTTGAATAGGATTCGATCAAAGTATGTAAATAATAACAAATTATGAAAACGCTTCCTCTCATTTGCCGTTTTGTCTCCGTCTCGATCACAAGTTGTGAGGGGAGCGAAGCTCGCTTCGTGGCAGTTAGATTGGACAATGGAGTAAAATGGCAATGACAGCTAAGTACATGTTTGTAATACTCGAGATGAGTCGAGGCAAGACAAGCTAAACAGAACAAATTCTGTAGGCCCCAGCATCGATTGAAATGAACGAACATAATCTGCCGTTTGTGGATTGCCGTTCTCTAGCTGACTGGCTTCATTAGCAATCTAGCGTTTCGGTGGAGCCCATGGACAGCGTGGACAAGTCTCATACGTCACAGGACAGCTGCTCGCTGTCTCGGCTAGCTACAGCAACAATAAAGACTGGCTAAGACGTGGACGTTCGATAGAGAAAGGACAACCTGCTTATCCTGTCCATATGGCATATTCAGAATTCTACATTTTCTCGTGTACGCGTGCGTCTCGGGTTGTCAGCCCTCTAAGAAATTTAGGCTCTTTAGCCGAAATTGAGAATATCCGAAGCCGGGAGGGCGCTCACTGGTGACCGTCGGGTCAGTTAAGAACCTATCCAAGGAACACATTTTCTCTAACAAACAGTATTCACGTTTGTGGCTCGTTGCCGTACGACGCTTTGAAAATTCGAGTCGTTTTTCCTACAGAATTTTTTTTGCAGCGTGATCAGTATCGCTTTCAGGCAGCTCATATATATATATATATTCTATTTCCTCAACATAGAAAACATCGTCGAGTGATCGACTACTCGTTTGGCGTCGAATGATTGCATTTAATATTTAGTTCATATTCGTGGGTATGTTTTTTTTTAGTTATATAGTGATGATGGTGATGCTTGTGAATCACTTGTATTCTCTGCTTGCCAGATGTAAAAGCATTTGTTGATACTTCAATACTTCGTGTATATATCATTCGATTATTGATGCGAGATTCACAGGGAAAGTCGTGACGCTATCAACAGATGCTGACGTCAATAAAATACTATCACTACCATAACCAAATCAAGCATCGCCACTATTATTGCAAGATACTATTATATATTATAAATATTGCCAAAACAGTACGGCTAAGTACTCTGAGTGCCATAGAAATAAACGTGAGTGATATATATATATATATATGGTATCTTGAAAGTGCTTTCTTTTCCTTGTAGATGGTGGTAGCTATGCGCTTGTTCTTTTACGACCAGTTAAGCCTCAATACTGTGCAGTGTTGTATATATATATTTATATTATATGTAACTCTGGTGAGTGGTTCCCGCTCTTCCTCAACAGCGAAGCAGAGCGGGAACAGATAGCGAGGTGAGCATGCTGTTGTCGTTGTTGTTCTTCCTGCTGCCGGTTTGAACCGTAGCGAACTATTTATTTTGAAGAAACGCCTCCTTTGACCAGCAAATGTTATCTGTCTGCCCGACTAGCAGTTGTCTGTGATGCAACTGCTTCGAACTGCGTCCACTTCGTTGAACGACGTTGAGCGATTCAACTACGAAAAGTATTCTACCATTCATACAAACTTATTAGAATGGAGAACCAAGCCACATTGTGCGATTGTCCACAAGATGTCTGCAATATTCGGCAGTCGCTTGGGTCAGAAAGGGCACAGTAGATAACCTCACTTCAAGTTGCTGACATTGTATACCTCACCTGATTTGGCGGTCGACTATAAGGAAGCTTAATGTCAGCTACAAGATATCTCTGGCTTGCTGCACAAGTCTGCATGAGTTTAGACTTAACGTGATTTCGTCCGGAACACTTTTTTGACGCGGTGGAATTACTGCGAGTTTACCTGGCTTTTTGTTCGAATATTTACAGTGTAATTTATAATCCACCTCTGTTAAGAGCAATGCTAAACTTTGTTGCTATTCTCACTGCCAACTTTTACCTTATTGAAGTTGTATCGGTATATCCGCGAGACAGCACCCTCCCTTTTCATAAATCGGCAGCCCAATCTTTCGCAGTTCTTAATTCGTGCATCCCTTGCAGGTATATCTATCTATCTATCTATCGAGAGACACTGAGCCAAGGCCTTTTAAAACCCCGCAATCTACGAACGATCGTTTTCTTCATCTTATGGCTGTGTTCTCACTACACCGTGATTCTGTTTTAGAATATTAAGATCAGTACTATTTGCTTATATCGTTTTTATAATAACAGGGGCAATAAATAAGGCATCGACACGAACCACGTAAAATCCGGACGCTGTTGCAAGTACTTTTTAACTAGCTGCAAGGGACATCGATTATTTGACGATTACATGAGTCGCTGACTTCGCCTCTTTTCCTTCAGTTCATTATCCTTAGGCTATGTGAAGTACTAAAGCCCATGGACGTAATTCGGCTTGAACTTTCGTCCAGGTCTATTGGAAATTTGGATTAGATAATAATGATACTAATAAAAATACCGTTTTAGTTAATAACTTTCAACGATGCGATAATTACAGCTGAATAGACTAATTGGCATAATCTACTCTGTTTGTGTTATGAGAGGTGTTCTTACTAGGCTGATTTGCAATTGTGCCGGATAGTAATAAAGAGCTAAAAAGACCATTGGGACGACGCTATTAACCCTTAATAATCATAAATTTCTAACCTAATCATGATGAGATCTTTTTGAAATGAACGCGAAACCCTTAAGTTCCACTTCAAGTTACTTTTTCCAATTGTTCCTATACTAACGCAATGATGGACGTACACAGTCAAAAATCAATATTTCCGTAACCCTTATGCGCGAATGGGCTTGCATAGAATCGCCCAGCAGATAGCTTGATAACGCTGCTGAACATTGTCAACAGTTCCACAAGGGGGGGGGTCATGGTATTGACATGCATTAGCACACCAACTTAGAAAAAAGACAGCTTGATAACAGCTCAAATTATGCATTTCATGTGATTTAGTTGTTGCGTGAATTCGCAATATGCTTTGTGTCTGGGACCATTTCAGCCTTTGGCGCCTTTTCTGAGCCTTCGATCTCTACGATGTTAAATTGTTCTTAGGTGTCGTTGAGAACCTTTTCTGGATGATATTTCAAGCGCGCTGCAAGTTGAGGCAGAAAATTGAACGTGTTGGTCCGCTATGCCACTAGACAATTACGGTAGTTAATTTTGTTGGTCCCTAGCTACTGTCGAGAATCTATAAATTTGAAATAGTCCTGAAAAAGATACCGACCTCATGGATGAGTAGTATTGCATAGTCCTGCATGGATACATAGCAGTAGAAGGTTATGCATATATTTCCAAATGCTCGGTTGATTCATAGGTAATTCACGTTTTTTACTCACTTTCAGTTGCTATATCTTTTGACAAAATTAACGGATTTGAAGAGTATAGTGACCCCAGCTTTCCATGACTCTCGCCCATATATCAGACAGCATATGGACCTGTCGGCGGAAAAACATCTCATCTTGGGAGGTGATCCAACCATTCGACTAATTTCGGATTTCTGCTTCCCGAACACTGACCTGCATTGTGCTAGTTATCTCCTGGCTCTCAGCTTGAACACTTCATTTATCCGCTGCAAAATCTGTTCAAGTATGCAAAAAGATCGACAAGTTTTCGCACCGATCTCATTGGCCTAGGGGTGTAGGTTCTTTGAGACATTGTTACCCAATCTACGTTGTACCTGCGCTCACCTATGTACTCGATTGACCTTCAACTCTTATATGGCCTACCCTATATTAAGCCTACTCTGACTGCGCCGTGTTAATATGTTAGAAATTGACAACACGAAACCTGGATAGCGACTGGTGATTTATCTGGGATTGATGAGCGACCGTTGTCTGTCAAGGACGGTTGTGGTGGCCTTCTTGCTCTGGACCTTCTCGCAGAATATCAATTTTTATCTCCCGTAACAATTTTGTACCGAGAACTCTTCCCTGTTTGCCAAACAAACAGCAAGAAACAAATGGCAAGGGTTGCTAATGGCATCCTCATTGAGACACCCTCTTCCCTCTGTTTTACACCTTTCCTAGAGCATGTAGACTACACTCTATAGTTCCTGAGCCAGCAAGCTGAGCGGCAAGCTCTCAGGTTTACTGGGCCGCTTTTTCGTTCAATAGATCGAGCAGTTCGTTGTCATCTGTGTCGCATAGTTGTCCGGAACCTTCGTTGTCGTTCAAATCGAAATATCCAGCTCTAAAGCGCTAAGACCAGTTTCGACAGACTCTTTCTTGTACTGCGGACTCCTCTTCAATCCTTGGGTTCTGAGCTGTATTTTTCTCACCACGAAAATAGTGAAGAAGATTATTATGTTCAATTTGCACGTTTTTGGTCTCCATATTTTTGATCGCTTAGGCAACTGGTATTATTGCACCCAGACAGAATACAAACAGTTTGTTTGTTGTGGAATTAATTTAAAACATTGGCGTAAAGAGAGAGAGGGAGAGTAGAAGAATAAATAGCGCCTCCATCCTGTCAAATTGATCTACACATGCTTGGGTTCGGTCCCATTGATATTTACGACATGGAGAAAAAACCACGTAGGCTGACGTAAATGACGGTCGGTTGTTAGCCATCAATCAAGATAGAAACATGAATTCGGTCGAACAGGAATAGCGATAATATATAATAGAAATCTCTGTAACCTTCCGATACAAAATATAGCGTTCAATTTCGCTCATTTTATTCCCAAGACGACCGCTTCTCGATCTTAGCATTTGGACGGCTAGTGTGCTATAGGAATATTAAATGTGTCATACATTTTGGCAGATTACAACGCAGTTCTTATTTCTTGACGTCAGAGCTGCTTGTATTCTAGAATTTCGTTTATACTGTAGACCGTATTATTGCTTAGCTGAGTCAATTATTCGCACTTTAAACGCGTCGTCGAAGCAAAACGTTTTCAATTAGCATTCGTGTCGTTTGCAACATCTAAGATTGCATAGATTTTTCACGTGGGCCCTTCAACCTAGATGTGCCCGTGACATTCGGATATCACTGACTCAGACAACGGGGAAAAGATCAAAAGGTCAAACAATTAGGTAAATATTTAGATTCATTTTTTTGAGACGAAGCTTAATGTATATGGGTCAGCTTAATAAATGTGACAGAGTTTTTCAAACGTCATACCAAAATGCTTCTTATCTCCAGAGCCTGATAGAACCTGCATTTCTTTGTCAAATAGCATTACAAGAATCTCAATGAAAAGAAGATAAACAAGATGACTCATTTGCAATCAATACAATCAACCTCTGTATGTCACATATTGACTATTGGTCGCATATTCGTATATGTTTGTTGTAAGGATAGTTTGTATAAGATTTCTTTATGCCTTAATATGAAATCAATATGCCGCAACGCTGACTAGCTGAAGCAAGTAGCGGATGAAAATGTTATCATCGCGCTACCTGGTGCACAATTTGTGCTCGATTAAACCACGGGGATTACATAATCTCTGCAAACCTTTAGTGGGGGGGGTATCTAGCACTGTAATTCATTCCGGCTAAACGTAGCATCTTAATAATCTAATGGTATAGTTGGGTTGGTTTGCCAGATTCAATAGAACAAATATATGCAATAATTGGTTGAAGGCCGATGTCCGCTCTGCTATCTAGATGTGTAGGATCTGTATGCGTATGGATATATATATATAAAATTATGTTTTACGCTTTGTTCAGACTAAATTGGCTCTCATACATAGGCGTCAAGGAGGAAATCGAAAAATCTTAGATAACTAAAACCATATCAACTGGTGAACCCCAACGGATTTTCAAGCCCCGACTGACCCTCAGCCGTCTGTTGTCAGCCACTTGGCTATCGGGTTCGTCCACAAGGACACTCACGGCATATATCAACCTGCTTCAATAACTGCCAGTTGTTTCAAATTTCTGCGTGGCAAGATTTCATTTACCTGTTTGTTTGATCTTAACCCATTTAAATGCGGGTACTGCTGGTTTGTATACGTGAGGTCCAATACCCATTGTGTCGTTGGCTGTTACCAATGTATCACGTGATACCAAAGAAAAATTCTTATAGGAAAACCCTTTGTCCCTCAGCACAAACCGGGCCAGCAAATAGACTGATGCAAGATGATATATGCGTTACAGACTAAACCATCCCGTCTGCTAAAATTAGGGGACCTATCGAATAAACAGTGATTTCATGTCCCCTAGCTATAGAGAATAGTGGTTTCTTACGAAAAAAGACGAAATAAATGCCAAGCAAGCAAAAGTTATCGTCTTTAAGGAAGATACGAACGGTATTGAACAATATTAGCAGTATCTCACTATTGAACACCTAGAGTGCAAAGCGGACATGCAATCAAGAAATCTGCAACGAATTAGAATTACTTGGGGTGATCCTAGAAGGCCGAAATTGGAGTGCACCTATCGAGGGACTTATCCGTCGCCCTGCCATCAGCTACCAATTCTACCCGATACCTCCGGAACGCGTTAAGTGCAGCGTACCGCGGCCGTACTGAATAAATTCGTTCTTTCTGTCCCAGCTAACTTGTGTTATAAGACCTCTAGTTCGCCTGTACTAAAGTATGGACCGACGGACTACGAGCAATCCAAGGATGCTTCAGTACCGTGCTCTTGGTATCTTGGTCCTGATCAAATACTTGGTGACCCTACCTGGTTCTTAGGAACATTTATGACATTGATCATTTTACTGTTACCGTAGAATATCCGAGCACAGTAAGAGTCACACGGGTCACCCGCTCCACAATTCTACAGATGCATTCGCATCGTTCACATCGCTGCAGTCGTGGCATTCAAATTAGAGCAGCTCGTGAATGGAATCGGGTTATGTAAGGTATTCGATCCATTCAGACACTACCTACCTTTAAGTTAGGCCTATACTTGTATTTGTTGGATTATTACCTAGATTTCGCCGAGAAATTTACCTAGATTCCGTTGGAGGCATGATATATATATATATACATGTTTATTTCATCTAGATTTAATAATTTTACTTTTTAACTTTGTCATATCTATAAATTTACCCATTACAAGAATGTTAGCTAATCCTCGAGAGCGTTCCTTGTCAAGTCTGGGATAGATCAGAATGTCAGGGCGGATAAACACCCTGCATATGATGCTCAGGTTTAATTAAACCTTTGCAATATGCTTAAGCGTAGCTTTAAACTAGACTAAAGCCGACGAAACGGTATATATATATATATATTAAGTTCGACAAATGTACCAACATAAATGGAATTTATGTATATATATATATATAATTCCATTTATATTGGTACATATGTCAAGATTTCGATACGCTTAGTTAATAAGATCGATCATTCCGCTGTTAACATCGTCTCATAGTTGGATCGCCATTAGTTCTTAAATTTACTGAAACAATCACTAACAGCGCTCGCCTATCGGCGTGCTCTCTTCATCCGTTATTCTTACAGCTTGTGGGGCATTGTACATTTTGCGCTATTCAACGCGTTCCTAGTGTTGGCGTTGTGGGCGCATGGACGAGCCAGTTTCGGAGACCCAGGAGTAGTGCCACTACCAAAGACCGACATCGACTTCTCAACTGTATTCCAACTTCAAAATAATGTGAGCCATTCGATTTATCGTCTGTCCAATATGCGTTGGACTCAACCCAGTAGACAGTTTCTGACCGATGCGAAACGCTGAATACAAAAGCATGCAAATTTATTTCTGCCAATTTGTTATTGCTTGGGCAGAGGAATATATAGGGAGGACAAGGTAACAAACAAACTAGAGAGAACACACAATGAAGAAACAACAACGTGTAACTGAAAAAAAAGGTGCTACACGCTAATTCAGTTATATCTTTCACATTTTGGCAAAAAGGCATGTTACGTTGTACTCCAAAAACGAATTCAGACTATTTAAATACGATTTCTAAAGATAAACTAAAATATATGAGAAAAATAATGCAAATTTGTGTGGTCAAATAACTGATATATACAATAATCGCTACAATATTCCAATATTTGCGTCTTTTTTTGCAGATTATGATTTCAAGGCTTGTAAGTGTTTATTTACACAAATATTTCGAGCATATTTCGAGAGAGTACACTCGTTGGTGACGGGCAACCGAATGTGTAATATAAACAATTAGGATAATATGTAGACTGCTCTTTGCAGATACGTACGTTCTTTGAATCCTCCTTAACAGAATCCTCTATTAAAATCGCTTCAATGCAGCCCGTTTATCTTTGCTTTAGATTCGACTTTGCACAGTTCGCCATTCAAGTGCGGATCAACTGGGAGCATTCGACTTAATCGAAACAATTGCAACAATTCAGTGATTTGGATTGCTTAACTCTCGTGGAGTTAATTAATTGCCCGTTGTATTACCTATAGTATTTATTTAGCCTGATGCGCCAAGTGGACGCCACTCACACCTATGTGGAACTAAGTGTTCCTTCTGTATCTGCACCACTGTGTTATATATATATATATATATGGTGCTGTTTGCATTTTTCTCCAACACAGGGAGGATCATTTTGTCTAGCAAACAATAATCGGCCACACCACCAAACTGTCTTCTTCGACTTCCTTCATTGCACAGAGGTAGACCGACAAACGTCAGTGTCGTAACAAATTGAACCTCTACTATCTCGCGTAACTGAAAATGATATCGCCGAGTACGTATAGACGTTCACTCGATAAGCTCTGAACCGAGCCTAAAGATTACTAAATGCTTTTGTTGTTGTAGTAATTGTCATTATTACCACGCTCCTTTACTGTCGAAGACGTCCAGGTGCGTATTTTAACTTCGTCTATCTTGCTATAAATGAATCTTCATTTGATTATGTTTTGCAACTTACAGAACAGTGAATGGACAATTTGTGCTCGTTGCCAGACGTATCGACCTCCTCATGCACACCACTGCCGAATATGCAATCGATGTATTCGAAGGATGGATCATCACTGTCCCTGGTAGCGTGAAGTTGCTACATTTACCTAACCCGCATAAATCAACAACTTGTAAATAGATCGTAGACCATCGAATGATCAGAAGCTAATTTTGCATGCGCACAAGTAATCAAGCACCGAATAACCTATTATGTCATGTGTCTCAGCGCAATTGAAAGAGCAAGCCTTCGGTTGATGCTTTGATTTGTTATCTACACATCAATAAATCGACACAAGTAATTTGCAAATCGGAGTGATATTAATTAATGTTCGATAGGCGAACTGACGAGACAAAGTGATTAGTGACATTCTGAACCAACTCCAGACGCCGTATCTGTGAACATATTGCAGGATCAACAACTGTGTGGGCGAATTGAACCAGAAGTATTTTCTACAGTTTCTGGTGTACACGGGAATCACCTGTCTCTACGGAGCGATGGTGGTTGGGGTGTCCTGGCATTTGGAGCCTCCCGAAGCTGACAACACACCTCTATCGGAATATCGTCAAAACAGGCTCATACATACGGTAGATACATGTGGTCGCGTTACGTTTGCAGACTCCAGTGCAACTGTCTTTTTTTTTTTGTTTGTTTGATCTGCGTTCTCGTGTCACTCGGACCCATAACCGTTCATCTGATATGAAACAAACTTAAATGTGTTTCAATGTGACACTCAACGCTTGCTCGAAGAGTGAAAACAATAGGAGACCTTGCACTGGAGTAATTCAGATATTAGAAATAACAGGGGTGCAATACGATGCACTTGTGTGGTCGGTACTGCCGAAGCTTTTTTTGTCTTTTTGAACAGAATCGCTAGATTCGAAGCGGCCTCTGACCTTCTGGTTCTTTGTGGTTCCCTTCGCATCTTGCCTCCTCACCTCATGTCTTCAGGTGATCTTCCTCGTGGAGTGTTTGCTCTTCGGCTTATTCGTCGTGGTGATCTTCTGCGACCAGCTGGGCAGTGTCATGAACGGCCCGCAGGAAGGCAAGCTTTCCGCTCATTCTGGTGGACATCCCGGACACCAGCAAAACACCCGAAGGAGCAAGTCCTGCCGCAGCAGCATGCGAGACGTCTGTGGCAGAGGTGCAAACCCTAACATAACCAACTACCCTTACCACTAACTGCTAACAATCTCATCTGCCTCGTTAACGCTTTGGCAATTGTGTTACCTTTGTCAGTGTTTTATGCACAGGACTCAAGTTTCCAGGAACTAGTCTATGCCTTCACGTGAAGATCAACATTAATATGTATTACCTGTGAGATTCTGATTGATTATGGTCTTACCCTCCCCCAATATGCAGTGAGGTAGTTGGTAAACAATTGGGATGCTGTATTGAATCACGTGGATCCACTTGAGGCTGTCCGACCGAGCGTGCTCTGTCATTGAAATGCTTGAGCCTCACCGTCATCTGGTGGCCTCAGCGAGCCTGACTGAAAAGCACACTGGCTGAACCGCGCTGATCCTAGTTGGTGCTAGAGTGTCCTTTGATTTCGATAGTATTCAACTCAATTGCAGCTTCGTTGTGGAATCCTGTTTGTGTCCCTATAGTTGCTTGTCCCCAATGTCCACGCTGGTTTAGACTTCTTCAAAGTGTTACTTAGCCATACGATTACGCCCAGTTTCGCAAATTGATTTAATTTATTCATTCATTAATTCATGCAAATTGAGGTTTACTCATGGAATTGCAGTATTTGCAATACGAGTATTTCTCTAAAGAATCTGTGACCAGCTTCAACAGTCGGGACAGCGACTATGAGGTTCCTGCACGTGGTGTGTAAATTTACCTGTGTGTGAATACCTCGAAATAAACAACAATGCATAAGCTTATGCATTATTATCTTGCGTTAAGTCGTTTTTCGCTGTACAAATCATAACATTGTACACATAACATTTAGTTATTCTAAATCAGTATTCTTATAACTCTCAAAATCACTGTTCTCAAGAGAAAAGTCCATTCAAAGATCCTATATCCGCGTAACTGTGTATGTGTGTGTGTGTGTAAATAACGACGTGTCTTCTTCTTCTTCTTCTTGAATGACACGTATACGGGTTCCGAGAGAATGTAACGAGAGCAGATTGCAGACAAATGATTTGAGCGAATGTCGAAATACGTTGCCGACCAGCCGGAACTGTCCATTGTTTAACGCTTGTCTCTCGTATTGTGTCCTTCGTCTTCGACCCATGTAGGTGCACTTTGGACATGGGCGATTCCATGCACGCCACCTCCGTATTCATCCCGTTCATCGTACGAGGTCTGACCTATGGCCCCCAGTCTTTATGCGGGTGCGGTCTCTCTACCGCCTCCGCAGCCGCTACAGCAGCCACATCCGATGACAGCAGCAATTGATCACTGCGAGAGTCATCAGCTCCCACCATCGGAGGCAGCGCCACTCCACTTATGGCATACGTAGATAGACATAAATAGATATGGAAAGCGCATATATCTGTCTGTCGATTCGTGATAGCGTTTCTCGTTCGTGGAGCGTCGAGGAATCAGCAGTAGATCATCTCATCTCATCCTCACAAAATATGAACGAATGTAGTCATCGAATTTATGTTTCTCAATTTCTCAGATAACTCAAGTTTACCGCCTACACCCCATTTTCCATTTAATGTTAACAAGGAACACGGACATACGAAGTTGCCACAATGATTAGTATCGGCCGTACCACAAACACGGTATCACCTCAGAGGGGAAGCGAAGCTTCTGCTGATCAGCGGCAGCGATGGTGGAGGAGAGACGCGGGGGCGAGTCCGTCTCAACCGTCCGTTAACAAATGATAACCGCCTCTGCCCTATCGGGCGACGGGCTCGACATTTGATGTTCGAGAAGCGATCTGTAAAAAGCACGAAGTATATAGATTATCTATTATCATTCTCGTAGTCGATGTAGCAGCGCATACGGCAACGTCTGCAGACATCAGCAGTTGTTCACAGGAACAGGTGTGAATTGCGCGAGAGATGATCTGTGTAATGTAATGGCAGCGGATATTTATATGGGTTAGTTCGATCGAGAAATGAATCATCCTTGAGCGCAGTACGGCACAGTTAGTCGTTCGTTGTGCCCTTCTCCCGTCGAGATCCGCCGTATCTGATTCGCTGATGATCTGATCTGCTATTAATTAACAAAGTACTCGTACGCGGTGTTATCTCGAGTCGTCCAAGTCTATATGTGCAATGTGTATGTATTTACTTATACAAGTGGCATCGTGAAAAAGGCATTATTATTATTATTACTATGAAGTTTACGCAGAGTAGGAATGGGCGTTTAGAAATATTTACTGATATATTCGCCCTTATATAATCGCGACCCCCGGCCAGGCTTATTAATAACTCCTACTCGTCAGCGATCAGTTTGGCGTTGCTATGGCGCCGAGACATGAAAACTAAAAGCGATGATATTCCGGTACTTCAAAATGATAATGCACACTTCGCGTATATATATATACATCGTATATATGTATGTATATGTATATATACTTGTATAAAATGTAAGCATAGGCGAATTTAACTGACGTGAACTAATCAAGCTTCTTTGTGCTTCTGTCGATTTAGCTGTAAGCAAGTTGCCGAGGATTTGAGATGAACATCATAAGTAAAACTATATATATATATATATATATAGAGAGAGAGAGAGAGAGAGAGTGAAAGATGTGTTGAAATCACTCTCCAGCGAGTAACTAGTTCCTTGAAGCGGTAGGCGACCCCCAGAGTCATGAAGATTTCACACCGGAAGAGCTAATTTGCAGAGTGATGAAAATGATGATGATGATGATAATCTGCCACCACCAGCGTCGCGGAACTACTACCGTGTGTTACATGTCAGAAATGACCTTTAAGTGTGAAGACAACAGCAAAACCACCAAAAACTAAACCTGATCAAGGAGGACGCGTCCGTGGCGAGCATATTTCACCTATTGCACATTCCCTCTTGTATATGAACACCCCAAGTGTGTTTTCGTAGGCGAACCACATTTGAATGAAATGTATGCGTGTAAGTGGTAATACAGTTAGACCGCGTCTGTGCTCACTGTGCACTTGTCTCCGTGATGTAAAATTGACGTGTCCATCGCTATAGTTAAGACTCACATGACACCCATACGAGACCATATCGTTCTATATGTATAAATATATACTGCTTACAGATATAGTATTTACATACATATTTTTTCTCTCTTCGTTGATGAAGTCTAAAGGATCCTTCTCGCAGAGATAACGACAGTAATAGTAGTAATATATACATATATATATATATACTTGTAAAATATTGCCAGTAAAGTAAAATTAACGGGAAAATACTGAGCAGAAGTGAAACCAAAGTTATTGCACGAATCTACATTATGGCTTTTTTCAACAAGTTCAAGTCATAGCTAATATTGTAGCAAGAATAACTGAATGGCTATTGTTCCATGTATGTATATAATAATAACAATAATAATAACAATAATTTATGATAACAGTCATACACTTGGTTTGATGGAAGAACGTTTTTGAGCTCATATTTGGATGGCGTATATATTTAAATTCCACAATAATGGTGTTGTGGAAATAAATCCATCTTTTGATCTGAAATATATACAACACGCATCCTTATTACAGCGATTGGTCGCGGTCTGTTTATATACATTTGTAAAGGTTTTTGTTTTACCGAGAAAGCAAACATTGAGAGGTTCTATGATTTACACAAAAATACTTACAACCTAATCCTTTAAAGTTTTTGTTTTTTTTTTCGAAATTTGCGCTTGTTAAGTTCCACGATTCATTGTCTTCCGATAGTTATTTTAGTCTTCGCACGATTTATGCTTAATTAGCAACTCGGCAGGTTAAATAGACAATTTACATTGACCATATGTATTAATTTATTAATGCCCTAGCTAGAGCTATTGTGGACAAGCTTCTAAGGTGTAATTAATTCCACAACCCTTCACAATGTTTGTGAAGTTAATTTTGGCTAGATATGCGTCCATTTAAATGAATACTTGTCTGTTGAGAATATTTGTGCGCTTTTCTATTGTGCTTCTTCTTGGTGGACAAATGTCTAGCGGATAGGCGTTCGAATAAACGTAGAATTGGTTTAATTTTATGAAAAAAAAACTCTGCGTCGGCCGGGAATCGAACCCGGGCCACCCGCGTGGCAGGCGAGTATTCTACCACTGAACCACCGACGCTTCGAAAAACACCTCCTTTCATACACGTTACGTGCGAGGCGCGTTGGCGCGCCCGGAAAAAAGCGCAAAGCAGTGGTCCAGCACGGGGTTGTTCAACCTTCGGAAGTTCGCTGGCGAAAGTTCACAAGCGTTGCGGAAAGGGAGTTCTCTTCTTGCAGAAAGAGAAAAAGATTGCCGCCTTGCCCCGGGTGAGGATCGAACTCACGACCTTCAGATTATGAGACTGACGCGCTGCCTTCTGCGCTACCGAGGCGGACGTCTGACATCATAGATCAACAATAGCGGACAACGCACAGCCAAACGTCTCTCCCTAGACTAGACATTGTTACGTGGGCTTATCTATGTCTTGTCGATAGGAATGAGGTATTTATGGATGACCAATATCCCCGCCAAAGGTTTATTCCCCGCAATGCGGTGGGGACCAGGTGAGAATAATATATTAGATAAAAGTGTTTGCAATGTTCTGTCTCTAATAGGTAAACTAATATAGTTCATATAGTCTAATTACTAATTATAGATAAAGGAATCTAATTGAAGTAGCTTGTATGGTCCAAAATAGTATGTATGGAGCATTATTTCCTGATGACATAAAATAGAAGAATACCGCGAGTCGTTACTATTTCATGACCCAATGCGCAACACGAGTACTGTTTTAGTACGCAGCTGTTACACAGGTTGGTGTTTGTCACAAAACGTTCAAGGTACTTTCCTGAGTCCAGGGTTGAAGTGAGGTAGAGGCGTTTTCTGGGAATATTCGTTAGAATTATTATTATTATTATTACCTACTTAAAGTGAACCTGACAACAGGAAACATTATCAGTATTTAGCAGAAAATAAATTAAATTCTCCCATTCCGAACACTTTCAGTTCAACTGCTTCATAAAGTCACGCGAGGAGATATCTTAGAGCTGTGCTTTTCGGTCAATGGATCGATTTATTTTGAATGGGAAAAATACTTCACTTTCACAAAGTGTACGAATTAATAATACGTCTTCTGTATATAATACTTTCTTGATTTTCCCCCTAAATAGAGTGATAGAAATCACCCCCAATACAGATTTCGGTATGCTGTCTAAGATGATGCGTCTAATAAAGGGAACTATCTGCCCTCATGGTGCAACTAACAAGACTAACAACTAATTGTGTCTATTATGTGTCTAAATGTTTAGTTCATATCCGATTCTCTTACTTATTAATTATTATCTATAGAATAGGGCAGTGTAGACATTTGAGACTGTACGTCTTGGGTAACAGTTGATGGAGTCAACGCTAAAAAGAGTATCTGAAAAGTATTATTTATTTGCTTATTAGTTATTTATATCATATACTAAACGTAACAATTGTCTTGTATGAACGTGTTGAGCAAGGGAGGAGTACTATTACTATTGTTATTAAAATTCAGTATTATTTTCGATTGGTTTTGATCGACTGTGGATGATGTGTCTTATTTATTGTGGGCGTACAATGCCTTTTAGGATGCCATGAACAAAAACATATCATGTCTATAGTAGTAATACTAGAAAAACATGATTAAATATTAGGTTTAAGTTACGGAAATTCTGTGCGCGGCGCTTCACTACTGGAGCCACACATGACAACACCTATAGCGCACAATATAAATTAAGCAGCGGACATTTGCAGAATACCGGATTAGCCGAGTGGGCGAGAATCCTTTTGCGATCATACGACAAAATGCGCTGCCTGATCCCAAGTTGAACATCTACGTTTAGTAGTCCAGATTGCCACGGATGGCCATCTGCAAATACCCCCCCTGAGTGGGTCTCACCTGACAGATAGATACTTGCTCGGCGGCGAACACGGCGTCTAAAAAGCGTTCAATCGGTAAATCGACTCGAATCTTTGAAGTCGACCCGAGAGGACGACATTCCAGCAGCCCGTTGAAGCGCGCGCGAGTGGCCGACCGGACGCGCCTGAGCGGGTGAGCGAGCGATCATTCAGTGAACCTGAATGATGACAATGGCCCAGCCCCAGAGATTCGAGTGGACACAGAGTCGGCCGCGGCGGCGACCGCGCACGCCAGATCGACTGAACTCATGAATTGAGCGACGGAGGAGAGCGGGAAGAAGCGCCGCGATACGGCGGAGCGCCCCAGATCAGATTGGCAGGTGGATGCAAGGGATGAAGGAGGGGTCTGCGTAGCGAGGTCTGCGTACGCGTAGCGAGGAGGGGTCTGCTGCGATGAGAGAAACACCATCACAAGATGCAATGGGGGTCTACAGCACTGAAGGGCCGATAGACAGGTAGGAGAAATACCGCCAGCCGGTGTCAGTAGATACATACACTCGCCGGGGCAGGTGTCGAGTTCGCGCCATGTTAATTGTTTAGAGGGACACCGATGCTTATGGAATGCCTGGTAGGGAGAGCCAACTTTGAGAAGCCGCATGGAAACTGCACTTGAGGTTCATAGCAAGGGCCAGGCCTAGGTAGAGGAGAGAGGCTCATGGAGTCGCGAATACCGCAGATGTTCAGATTACTGGACTGGACTCACTGCAAATACAGCGTACGCAAAAGGGAGCAGCCACCTGATCTGCACAGTTGCCTATCTATGTTGTCCACAATGTCTGACCTTGCTCTGTACACGAATTTCGACGGCACTGGAAATACGTACACAGGGTAACCTATTAGAAGTATTCGTTGGTATGCTCAATAGCGAAGGTTCGGTGTTAGCTTATATCCTAGCTGGATAAGGCGATGTATGTAACGCGTATAATAAGGGCGAAAACATATGGCGCGGTTTGATAAACGTGTACGCTCCACGTGAGTAGAAACAATCGAGTTAACAGAAGTGATATTTGCCTAGAATAATTAGGTAATCAAGATGTTGGCGAGTGGCGTGACCGGCTAAATTTCGAGAGGAAAAAGAAGATCGGCGATGCCTGTTCGAGCTCATCACGCAGCAAATCTGACAGAAATCCGAAGAACTCCTGCAAATGTATCAATCATATGTAGCTGTCTGTTGATACGAAAGCGGTAGCGTAACCGAAACCCTCGGTCTTCCAAAGAATAAGCATTCAATAAGAATTCTGCGGGAGGTGGTCGAAGAGACATAATTAAACGTTATCACATTACAGTATATCTAGTTGAATGTCGAAATAAAATATACAGTAGGCTTTCCATAGCTTTTATCATGGCTCAAACAATATTTGATTTCAAAATACATATAGCTAAGATTGAGTTCTAAGTAGCTCGATGGAGAAAATTGACCTATATTGTCATACGTTTAAATAAAAGTATCTGCAGGATCAATTTATCTTCCTACCGCATAACGGCATCCTTAGCATAATCGAACATTTCATATCGAATCCTTAGCATAATTGAACATTCAGTCGCATGTTGTATTTAATTTTCTTTTATAAAACGACATAGATACGTCATCGATAAGACAATTGAGTAATATACCCAATCGCTTCAGGGAATAGGATTTTGTCGTTTATATTTATTTCAGAATAAACAGCATGGAGCAGCCATTATTTACGTACCCCGAGACAAACAATGAGCTAAATATACAATAATCTCTGTGAACAGCAATGATCATGGCCAAACATTGTTGACGGCCACCTTTTAATAAGTTCCTCGACTCCAATTTATTATATATCATCGCGTCTTGTAGTGTCTTAGAAGGGGTTCCATAACTGGGTGTTTGATTGAATAGCAGTATCGCTCTTGTATACACACATATATATATATAATATCTGAATGAATTTATAAATGTCAGCAGTGAAGTCCAAAATAGCAATAAACTCAGTCAACGAACGATAAGATTCTTGCTTGAGTTAATTGCTATTTTGGACTAATGTACGTGGTCGAATCGGGAATCGGTTCATCAAACGGGATGCGGGGTAGTCTACGGTAGAATATAAATTATATAACAATGACTGGATAGCCCCGGCGCCGGGGCGAGCCTTGTTGTGATGTTGGGACCCTAAGGAAGATAGTGACGGTTTCAGGACCCCGTATCTTCAATTGTTAATAACATCTGGAATAGGGGAAAACCATATCTTGTGAGAAACCATTTATAGATTTAGGGGATTCCTTCAGTCGACTCTCTTGGGAGACGCAGGATTCTATCGAGTACTCGAGTATGGAACAACGATAGGCATCGTCAGCTTTGACGGTGTTAGAGCTCTTCATTTTTTATTTCTCTCTCTATTTAGGTAGGGGCGAATTTCGATTTGCACCAGGACGTGATTTCTTGTTCAATCCTCTACATTTGCTACAAACTTACCTGCAAATAATGTATATAGGCAATAGCTAATTTCAATGTTTTAATCTTTGAGCAGCGTTTGCTGTTCTCAGAGGCAGCTGGGATTCGGCTTCGCAAGCGATCGAGCGCTACATTCAAGCGTTCCATGCGTTGGCGTTCCTTGAACAAATAAAATGGGCGAAAGGATGTGTTAGATTGTGTTACATGCGGAAAAGTATGTGCTACACCTTCTCATAATGTGCACCTCGCGGCCGAAGCATGTAACACAAGTAGCCTTCGGACAAGCGAAAATAGATTTCGTCTCTTTCGCTCGCCTGTTAGTCTATACACTCTGATGAGCATACGGATTTGAAAATGAACTGTACAGAGAAACGTAGAACGTGAGTATACGATGTTTCTTGGTGGCTGATATTAATGCCTTAGTGAACAGAATTGTAAAAATGAAAAACGAGCCAGTTTGCAATTTAACCGTCTCAATTTGATTTTCGTTATGAATTGATGGTGGCCAAATTCTATCTTTCAGCTAAACTATCACAGAAATACCACACCCGCACATAAATACTATAATAATAATAATAATAATCTCAAATCAATAGAATTTGCAGAATTCAAATGTTAAGAATAACTGAAACAAATGTAAGAATATTAGTCAACCATAAGGTATAGACAAAAGGTCAATATTGATGGAAATGTTTAGCTTTGTCAGTACATCGAGCTGAGTTATTTCCTTAGGAACTTGATTGGTGTACACCTTGTCCATTTCACTGAAGCTACATATGTTAGCCGTCGAGCTAACAAAGTATTTTTCTCCAGAGCTGTTGTCACTGGTCGTACCATAGCGCCTGCAAAACGCAGGCCAGCTTCAACCAGTCGATGACAGAAGCGGATCCTTATCACCTTTCAGAAGCAGAGACACAGTGGGAACGGATAGATGCGACATAAGTAAGTACATCTCGCCATACGGTCATTGCATTCGTGATGCGTTCACGCAAACGTGGCTCCGCTACCTGTGCCTAACCTTCGTCCAAGATGTCTCTCATGAAAACTCGGCCGTGGATATATCTATGAGGCAGTAGTAGTGGTGTTCGCCTCCGGCTGATAGCGTTGCGGCGGTATATCAAGTCGCCCGCCCTGCGCGCAAAGGTTACGCAGCATGTGGACGTGCACGTCAGGCAAACAGGCAAGTGTGTGTGTGTGTGTGTGTGCGGTGCATGGACACCATCTTCAGGTAAAAATTGCGCCCGGGGGCTCTGCTCGTTGAGTTTGCATTGGGGCTCGGCTCTTCCGAGGCCCCCACCCTACTCGACGCCCCGTCATCACAACGCATCCCCGACCCCTGTCGCGTCCAACCCCTGGGGTGGCGCGACGCTGTCTGCGGTAGGGCTAGCGGCGGTGGTAGTACCGTGCAAGCAAGACAGAACGGGAGAGGCCAGCGTGGCCGCGACGAAGGCCCATCCTCGAGAAGAGAAGAGCTTGCTTGCACGTGGCGCAAGAGGACAGTAGCAGTTGCAGCAGCTTGTTGGAGAGGTTTTAAGTGTTATTCTTGTGGTCGTTTCGAGTGTGCGCCTCTACGGGCACCTCAGCTCGAGAGAGCCGGGGGGGGGGGATATGGGCAGCCGCAGCAGCAGGAACCGAAAGCGAATGTCGGATAGTTGAAGGGGATGGGAGGAACTGCTGCATACACGCTAGCTAAAACGAAGTAGGGAAGCGTTTGCTGGAAGGGGCGACAACTGTTCCTCCAGAAGGCCCGCCAGGGGGTGAGCTGAGGGGCACGAACGAAAGACAGACAGATGGGGGTAGGGGTGAGCGAGGTGGAGAAAAACAAGGCTCTCCGGTGGTGGTCTTTCGCGGTAGTGGATGTTGTGTGCCGATAGCCTGCGCTGGCTGGTGTCGGCAACGGCCGTATCCACTTCCGCAAACGAGCCGTCCGTTCGCCCGTGCAGCACCTCACAGGACGAGGGCACGCTCTAACACACTCAAGCCACTGGCGACCCGAACCGCTGCTGCTTCCAGATCTCGTCTTATGGTTGAAGAGGTTAAGCGCAGATCCCGTCCTCCTATTTACAAAAAACATTGACCCGAGATCATACACCATACTTTTTCATATACTGTATGTTAGAGTCGGTCCCCTTATCGTTTCTTGGCATCAGCGCATCTGGTTTCATAAGACTCACCAGATTCACAGGATATGCGACCGTTTCAGTTATTGCCCAGTGACTTTTAATTTAGAGGGTCCATACCCCAGTGGATAACTGACTGCGTATCAGGAGATTCCAGGTTTGACTCCTGGCTGATCCTTGCATTTTCTGGGCCGCCTCGTGGCTCAATGGATAACGCGTCTGACTACGGATCAGGAGATGCAAGGTTCGACTTCGATCGGAATCGGGTTTTAAATATAATTCCTGATCTGAGGAATATGCAATCTGTTCCCAATGACTTGAGAGTTCGAGGGTCCGTGGCGCAATGGATAACGCGTCTGACTACGGATCAGGAGATTCCAGGTTCGACTCCTGGCGGACTTGGGTTTTAAATTTAACTCCTGACATGAGGAATATGCAATCGGTTCAGTTATGCCCAATGACTTCAAATTTCGAGGGTTCGTGGCGCAATGGATAACGCGTCTGACTACGGATCAGGAGATTCCAGGTTCGACTCCTGGCGGACTCGGGTTTTACATTTAACTCCTGACATGAGGAATATGCAATCGGTTCAGTTATGCCCAATGACTTCAAATTTCGAGGGTTCGTGGCGCAATGGATAACGCGTCTGACTACGGATCAGGAGATTCCAGGTTCGACTCCTGGCGGACTCGGGTTTTAAATTTAACTCCTGACATGAGGAATATGCAATCGGTTCAGTTATGCCCAATGACTTCAAATTTCGAGGGTTCGTGGCGCAATGGATAACGCGTCTGACTACGGATCAGGAGATTCCAGGTTCGACTCCTGGCGGACTTGGGTTTTAAATTTAACTCCTGACATGAGGAATATGCAATCGGTTCAGTTATGCCCAATGACTTCAAATTTCGAGGCTTCGTGGCGCAATGGATAACGCGTCTGACTACGGATCAGGAGATTCCAGGTTCGACTCCTGGCGGACTCGGGTTTTAAATTTAACTCCTGACATGAGGAATATGCAACCGGTTCAGTTATGCCCAATGACTTCAAATTTCGAGGGTTCGTGGCGCAATGGATAACGCGTCTGACTACGGATCAGGAGATTCCAGGTTCGACTCCTGGCGGACTTGGGTTTTAAATTTAACTCCTGACATGAGGAATATGCAATCGGTTCAGTTTTGCCCAATGACTTCAAATTTCGAGGGTCCGTGGCGCAATGGATAACGCGTCTGACTACGGATCAGGAGATTCCAGGTTCGACTCCTGGCGGACTCGGGTTTTACATTTAACTCCTGACATGAGGAATATGCAATCGGTTCAGTTTTGCCCAATGACTTCAAATTTCGAGGGTCCGTGGCGCAATGGATAACGCGTATGACTACGGATCAGGAGATTCCAGGTTCGACTCCTGGCGGACTCGGGTTTTAAATTTAACTCCTGACATGAGGAATATGCAATCGGTTCAGTTATGCCCAATGACTTCAAATTTCGAGGGTTCGTGGCGCAATGGATAACGCGTCTGACTACGGATCAGGAGATTCCAGGTTCGACTCCTGGCGGACTTGGGTTTTAAATTTAACTCCTGACATGAGGAATATGCAATCGGTTCAGTTATGCCCAATGACTTCAAATTTCGAGGGTTCGTGGCGCAATGGATAACGCGTCTGACTACGGATCAGGAGATTCCAGGTTCGACTCCTGGCGGACTTGGGTTTTAAATTTAACTCCTGACATGAGGAATATGCAATCGGTTCAGTTATGCCCAATGACTTCAAATTTCGAGGGTTCGTGGCGCAATGGATAACGCGTCTGACTACGGATCAGGAGATTCCAGGTTCGACTCCTGGCGGACTCGGGTTTTAAATTTAACTCCTGACATGAGGAATATGCAATCGGTTCAGTTATGCCCAATGACTTCAAATTTCGAGGGTTCGTGGCGCAATGGATAACGCGTCTGACTACGGATCAGGAGATTCCAGGTTCGACTCCTGGCGGACTTGGGTTTTAAATTTAACTCCTGACATGAGGAATATGCAATCGGTTCAGTTATGCCCAATGACTTCAAATTTCGAGGGTTCGTGGCGCAATGGATAACGCGTCTGACTACGGATCAGGAGATTCCAGGTTCGACTCCTGGCGGACTTGGGTTTTAAATTTAACTCCTGACATGAGGAATATGCAATCGGTTCAGTTATGCCCAATGACTTCAAATTTCGAGGGTCCGTGGCGCAATGGATAACGCGTCTGACTACGGATCAGGAGATTCCAGGTTCGACTCCTGGCGGACTTGGGTTTTAAATTTAACTCCTGACATGAGGAATATGCAATCGGTTCAGTTATGCCCAATGACTTCAAATTTCGAGGCTTCGTGGCGCAATGGATAACGCGTCTGACTACGGATCAGGAGATTCCAGGTTCGACTCCTGGCGGACTCGGGTTTTAAATTTAACTCCTGACATGAGGAATATGCAATCGGTTCAGTTATGCCCAATGACTTCAAATTTCGAGGGTTCGTGGCGCAATGGATAACGCGTCTGACTACGGATCAGGAGATTCCAGGTTCGACTCCTGGCGGACTTGGGTTTTAAATTTAACTCCTGACATGAGGAATATGCAATCGGTTCAGTTTTGCCCAATGACTTCAAATTTCGAGGGTCCGTGGCGCAATGGATAACGCGTCTGACTACGGATCAGGAGATTCCAGGTTCGACTCCTGGCGGACTCGGGTTTTACATTTAACTCCTGACATGAGGAATATGCAATCGGTTCAGTTTTGCCCAATGACTTCAAATTTCGAGGGTCCGTGGCGCAATGGATAACGCGTATGACTACGGATCAGGAGATTCCAGGTTCGACTCCTGGCGGACTCGGGTTTTAAATTTAACTCCTGACATGAGGAATATGCAATCGGTTCAGTTATGCCCAATGACTTCAAATTTCGAGGGTTCGTGGCGCAATGGATAACGCGTCTGACTACGGATCAGGAGATTCCAGGTTCGACTCCTGGCGGACTTGGGTTTTAAATTTAACTCCTGACATGAGGAATATGCAATCGGTTCAGTTATGCCCAATGACTTCAAATTTCGAGGGTTCGTGGCGCAATGGATAACGCGTCTGACTACGGATCAGGAGATTCCAGGTTCGACTCCTGGCGGACTCGGGTTTTAAATTTAACTCCTGACATGAGGAATATGCAATCGGTTCAGTTATGCCCAATGACTTCAAATTTCGAGGGTTCGTGGCGCAATGGATAACGCGTCTGACTACGGATCAGGAGATTCCAGGTTCGACTCCTGGCGGACTTGGGTTTTAAATTTAACTCCTGACATGAGGAATATGCAATCGGTTCAGTTATGCCCAATGACTTCAAATTTCGAGGGTTCGTGGCGCAATGGATAACGCGTCTGACTACGGATCAGGAGATTCCAGGTTCGACTCCTGGCGGACTTGGGTTTTAAATTTAACTCCTGACATGAGGAATATGCAATCGGTTCAGTTATGCCCAATGACTTCAAATTTCGAGGGTCCGTGGCGCAATGGATAACGCGTCTGACTACGGATCAGGAGATTCCAGGTTCGACTCCTGGCGGACTTGGGTTTTAAATTTAACTCCTGACATGAGGAATATGCAATCGGTTCAGTTATGCCCAATGACTTCAAATTTCGAGGCTTCGTGGCGCAATGGATAACGCGTCTGACTACGGATCAGGAGATTCCAGGTTCGACTCCTGGCGGACTCGGGTTTTAAATTTAACTCCTGACATGAGGAATATGCAATCGGTTCAGTTATGCCCAATGACTTCAAATTTCGAGGGTTCGTGGCGCAATGGATAACGCGTCGGACTACGGATCAGGAGATTCCAGGTTCGACTCCTGGCGGACTTGGGTTTTAAATTTAACTCCTGACATGAGGAATATGCAATCGGTTCAGTTTTGCCCAATGACTTCAAATTTCGAGGGTCCGTGGCGCAATGGATAACGCGTCTGACTACGGATCAGGAGATTCCAGGTTCGACTCCTGGCGGACTCGGGTTTTACATTTAACTCCTGACATGAGGAATATGCAATCGGTTCAGTTTTGCCCAATGACTTCAAATTTCGAGGGTCCGTGGCGCAATGGATAACGCGTATGACTACGGATCAGGAGATTCCAGGTTCGACTCCTGGCGGACTCGGGTTTTAAATTTAACTCCTGACATGAGGAATATGCAATCGGTTCAGTTATGCCCAATGACTTCAAATTTCGAGGGTTCGTGGCGCAATGGATAACGCGTCTGACTACGGATCAGGAGATTCCAGGTTCGACTCCTGGCGGACTTGGGTTTTAAATTTAACTCCTGACATGAGGAATATGCAATCGGTTCAGTTATGCCCAATGACTTCAAATTTCGAGGGTTCGTGGCGCAATGGATAACGCGTCTGACTACGGATCAGGAGATTCCAGGTTCGACTCCTGGCGGACTTGGGTTTTAAATTTAACTCCTGACATGAGGAATATGCAATCGGTTCAGTTATGCCCAATGACTTCAAATTTCGAGGGTTCGTGGCGCAATGGATAACGCGTCTGACTACGGATCAGGAGATTCTAGGTTCGACTCCTGGCGGACTCGGGTTTTAAATTTAACTCCTGATATGAGGAATATGCAATCGGTTCAGTTATGCCCAATGACTTCAAATTTCGAGGGTTCGTGGCGCAATGGATAACGCGTCTGACTACGGATCAGGAGATTCCAGGTTCGACTCCTGGCGGACTTGGGTTTTAAATTTAACTCCTGACATGAGGAATATGCAATCGGTTCAGTTATGCCCAATGACTTCAAATTTCGAGGGTTCGTGGCGCAATGGATAACGCGTCTGACTACGGATCAGGAGATTCCAGGTTCGACTCCTGGCGGACTTGGGTTTTAAATTTAACTCCTGACATGAGGAATATGCAATCGGTTCAGTTATGCCCAATGACTTCAAATTTCGAGGGTCCGTGGCGCAATGGATAACGCGTCTGACTACGGATCAGGAGATTCCAGGTTCGACTCCTGGCGGACTCGGGTTTTAAATTTAACTCCTGACATGAGGAATATGCAATCGGTTCAGTTTTGCCCAAGGACTTCAAATTTCGAGGGTCCGTGGCGCAATGGATAACGCGTCTGACTACGGATCAGGAGATTCCAGGTTCGACTCCTGGCGGACTCGGGTTTTACATTTAACTCCTGACATGAGGAATATGCAATCGGTTCAGTTATGCCCAATGACTTCAAATTTCGAGGGTTCGTGGCGCAATGGATAACGCGTCTGACTACGGATCAGGAGATTCCAGGTTCGACTCCTGGCGGACTTGGGTTTTAAATTTAACTCCTGACATGAGGAATATGCAATCGGTTCAGTTATGCCCAATGACTTCAAATTTCGAGGGTTCGTGGCGCAATGGATAACGCGTCTGACTACGGATCAGGAGATTCCAGGTTCGACTCCTGGCGGACTTGGGTTTTAAATTTAACTCCTGACATGAGGAATATGCAATCGGTTCAGTTTTGCCCAAGGACTTCAAATTTCGAGGGTCCGTGGCGCAATGGATAACGCGTCTGACTACGGATCAGGAGATTCCAGGTTCGACTCCTGGCGGACTCGGGTTTTACATTTAACTCCTGACATGAGGAATATGCAATCGGTTCAGTTATGCCCAATGACTTCAAATTTCGAGGGTTCGTGGCGCAATGGATAACGCGTCTGACTACGGATCAGGAGATTCCAGGTTCGACTCCTGGCGGACTCGGGTTTTACATTTAACTCCTGACATGAGGAATATGCAATCGGTTCAGTTATGCCCAATGACTTCAAATTTCGAGGGTTCGTGGCGCAATGGATAACGCGTCTGACTACGGATCAGGAGATTCCAGGTTCGACTCCTGGCGGACTCGAGTTTTAAATTTTTAGCTCCTGACATGAGGAATATGCAATCGGTTCAGTTATGCCCAATGACTTCAAATTTCGAGGGTCCGTGGCGCAATGGATAACGCGTCTGACTACGGATCAGGAGATTCCAGGTTCGACTCCTGGCGGACTCGGGTTTTACATTTAACTCCTGACATGAGGAATATGCAATCGGTTCAGTTATGCCCAATGACTTCGAATTTCGAGGGTCCGTGGCGCAATGGATAACGCGTCTGACTACGGATCAGGAGATTCCAGGTTCGACTCCTGGCGGACTCGGGTTTTACATTTAACTCCTGACATGAGGAATATGCAATCGGTTCAGTTATGCCCAATGACTTCAAATTTCGAGGGTCCGTGGCGCAATGGATAACGCGTCTGACTACGGATCAGGAGATTCCAGGTTCGACTCCTGGCGGACTTGGGTTTTAAATTTAACTCCTGACATGAGGAATATGCAATCGGTTCAGTTATGCCCAATGACTTCAAATTTCGAGGGTCCGTGGCGCAATGGATAACGCGTCTGACTACGGATCAGGAGATTCCAGGTTCGACTCCTGGCGGACTCGGGTTTTACATTTAACTCCTGACATGAGGAATATGCAATTGGTTCAGTTATGCCCAATGACTTCAAATTTCGAGGGTCCGTGGCGCAATGGATAACGCGTCTGACTACGGATCAGGAGATTCCAGGTTCGACTCCTGGCGGACTCGGGTTTTACATTTAACTCCTGACATGAGGAATATGCAATTGGTTCAGTTATGCCCAATGACTTCAAATTTCGAGGGTCCGTGGCGCAATGGATAACGCGTCTGACTACGGATCAGGAGATTCCAGGTTCGACTCCTGGCGGACTCGAGTTTTTAATTTTTAGCTCCTGACATGAGGAATATGCAATCGGTTCAGTTATGCCCAATGACTTCAAATTTCGAGGGTCCGTGGCGCAATGGATAACGCGTCTGACTACGGATCAGGAGATTCCAGGTTCGGCTCCTGGCGGACTCGAGTTTTAAATTTTTAGCTCCTGACATGAGGAATATGCAATCGGTTCAGTTATGCCCAATGACTTCAAATTTCGAGGGTCCGTGGCGCAATGGATAACGCGTCTGACTACGGATCAGGAGATTCCAGGTTCGACTCCTGGCGGACTCGGGTTTTATATTTAACTCCTGACATGAGGAATATGCAATTGGTTCAGTTATGCCCAATGACTTCAATTTTCGAGGGTCCGTGGCGCAATGGATAACGCGTCTGACTACGGATCAGGAGATTCCAGGTTCGACTCCCGGCGGACTCGGGTTTTACATTTAACTCCTGACATGAGGAATATGCAATTGGTTCAGTTATGCCCAATGACTTCAATTTTCGAGGGTCCGTGGCGCAATGGATAACGCGTCTGACTACGGATCAGGAGATTCCAGGTTCGACTCCTGGCGGACTCGGGTTTTACATTTAACTCCTGACATGAGGAATATGCAATTGGTTCAGTTATGCCCAATGACTTCAATTTTCGAGGGTCCGTGGCGCAATGGATAACGCGTCTGACTACGGATCAGGAGATTCCAGGTTCGACTCCTGGCGGACTCGGGTTTTAAATTTTTAGCTCCTGACATGAGGAATATGCAATCGGTTCAGTTATGCCCAATGACTTCAAATTTCGAGGGTCCGTGGCGCAATGGATAACGCGTCTGACTACGGATCAGGAGATTCCAGGTTCGACTCCTGGCGGACTCGAGTTTTTAATTTTTAGCTCCTGACATGAGGAATATGCAATCGGTTCAGTTATGCCCAAGGAGTTCAAATTTCGAGGGTCCGTGGCGCAATGGATAACGCGTCTGACTACGGATCAGGAGATTCCAGGTTCGACTTCTGGCGGACTCGGGTTTTACATTTAACTCCTGACATGAGGAATATGCAATCGGTTCAGTTATGCCCAATGACTTCAAATTTCGAGGGTCCGTGGCGCAATGGATAACGCGTCTGGCTACGGATCAGGAGGTTCCAGATTCGACTCCTGGAGGACTCGGATTTTTAATTTAACTACCGATATCACGAATATGCACTCGGTTCAGTTATGCCCAAGGAGTTCAAATTTCGAGGGTCCGTGGCGCAATGGATAACTCGTCTGACTACGGATCAGGAGATTCCAGGTTCGACTCCTGGCGGACTCGGGTTTTACATTTAACTCCTGACATGAGGAATATGCAATTGGTTCAGTTATGCCCAATGACTTCAAATTTCGAGGGTCCGTGGCGCAATGGATAACGCGTCTGACTACGGATCAGGAGATTCCAGGTTCGACTCCTGGCGGACTCGGGTTTTACATTTAACTCCTGACATGAGGAATATGCAATCGGTTCAGTTATGCCCAAGGAGTTCAAATTTCGAGGGTCCGTGGCGCAATGGATAACGCGTCTGACTACGGATCAGGAGATTCCAGGTTCGACTCCTGGCGGACTCGGGTTTTACATTTAACTCCTGACATGAGGAATATGCAATCGGTTCAGTTATGCCCAATGACTTCAAATTTCGAGGGTCCGTGGCGCAATGGATAACGCGTCTGGCTACGGATCAGGAGGTTCCAGGTTCGACTCCTGGAGGACTCGGATTTTTAATTTAACTACCGATATCACGAATATGCACTCGGTTCAGTTATGCCCAAGGAGTTCAAATTTCGAGGGTCCGTGGCGCAATGGATAACGCGTCTGACTACGGATCAGGAGATTCCAGGTTCGACTCCTGGCGGACTCGGGTTTTACATTTAACTCCTGACATGAGGAATATGCAATCGGTTCAGTTATGCCCAATGACTTCAAATTTCGAGGGTCCGTGGCGCAATGGATAACGCGTCTGACTACGGATCAGGAGATTCCAGGTTCGACTCCTGGCGGACTCGAGTTTTTAATTTTTAGCTCCTGACATGAGGAATATGCAATCGGTTCAGTTATGCCCAAGGAGTTCAAATTTCGAGGGTCCGTGGCGCAATGGATAACGCGTCTGACTACGGATCAGGAGATTCCAGGTTCGACTCCTGGCGGACTCGAGTTTTTAATTTTTAGCTCCTGACATGAGGAATATGCAATCGGTTCAGTTATGTCCAAGGAGTTCAAATTTCGAGGGTCCGTGGCGCAATGGATAACGCGTCTGACTACGGATCAGGAGATTCCAGGTTCGACTCCTGGCGGACTCGGGTTTTACATTTAACTCCTGACATGAGGAATATGCAATCGGTTCAGTTATGCCCAATGACTTCTAATTTCGAGGGTCCGTGGCGCAATGGATAACGCGTCTGACTACGGATCAGAAGATTCCAGGTTCGAATCCTGGCGGACTCGGGTTTTTAATTTAACTACCGATATCACGAATATGCACTCGGTTCAGTTATGCCCAAGGAGTTCAAATTTCGAGGGTCCGTGGCGCAATGGATAACGCGTCTGACTACGGATCAGGAGATTCCAGGTTCGACTCCTGGCGGACTCGGGTTTTTAATTTAACTACCGATATCACGAATATGCATTCGGTTCAGTTATGCCCAAGGAGTTCAAATTTCGAGGGTCCGTGGCGCAATGGATAACGCGTCTGACTACGGATCAGGAGATTCCAGGTTCGACTCCTGGCGGACTCGGGTTTTTAATTTAACTACCGATATCACGAATATGCACTCGGTTCAGTTATGCCCAAGGAGTTCAAATTTCGAGGGTCCGTGGCGCAATGGATAACGCGTCTGACTACGGATCAGGAGATTCCAGGTTCGACTCCTGGCGGACTCGGGTTTTACATTTAACTCCTGACATGAGGAATATGCAATCGGTTCAGTTATGCCCAATGACTTCAAATTTCGAGGGTCCGTGGCGCAATGGATAACGCGTCTGACTACGGATCAGGAGATTCCAGGTTCGACTCCTGGCGGACTCGGGTTTTTAATTTAACTACCGATATCACGAATATGCACTCGGTTCAGTTATGCCCAAGGAGTTCAAATTTCGAGGGTCCGTGGCGCAATGGATATCGCGTCTGACTACGGATCAGGAGATTCCAGGTTCGACTCCTGGCGGACTCGGGTTTTACATTTAACTCCCGACATGAGGAATATGCAATCGGTTCAGTTATGCCCAATGACTTCAAATTTCGAGGGTCCGTGGCGCAATGGATAACGCGTCTGACTACGGATCAGGAGATTCCAGGTTCGACTCCTGGCGGACTCGGGTTTTTAATTTAACTACCGATATCACGAATATGCACTCGGTTCAGTTATGCCCAAGGAGTTCAAATTTCGAGGGTCCGTGGCGCAATGGATAACGCGTCAGACTACGGATCAGGAGATTCCAGGTTCGACTCCTGGCGGACTCGGGTTTTACATTTAACTCCTGACATGAGGAATATGCAATCGGTTCAGTTATGCCCAAGGAGTTCAAATTTCGAGGGTCCGTGGCGCAATGGATAACGCGTCTGACTACGGATCAGAAGATTCCAGGTTCGAATCCTGGCGGACTCGGGTTTTTAATTTAACTACCGATATCACGAATATGCACTCGGTTCAGTTATGCCCAAGGAGTTCAAATTTCGAGGGTCCGTGGCGCAATGGATAACGCGTCTGACTACGGATCAGGAGATTCCAGGTTCGACTCCTGGCGGACTCGGGTTTTTAATTTAACTACCGATATCACGAATATGCATTCGGTTCAGTTATGCCCAAGGAGTTCAAATTTCGAGGGTCCGTGGCGCAATGGATAACGCGTCTGACTACGGATCAGGAGATTCCAGGTTCGACTCCTGGCGGACTCGGGTTTTTAATTTAACTACCGATATCACGAATATGCATTCGGTTCAGTTATGCCCAAGGAGTTCAAATTTCGAGGGTCCGTGGCGCAATGGATAACGCGTCTGACTACGGATCAGAAGATTCCAGGTTCGAATCCTGGCGGACTCGTTTGTTTTTAGAAGTTTGGGTGGAACCTTTTGTTGGTTGTAATAATTTCAAGAGAATAATATAACATTCGAATTATTCCTAATTATTGTAGGTTTGAATAAATTATATTTATACAAAGCTTGGCTTACATTCGAATAGTAATTTCGACGGAGGAATAGGTAGCTCAAAGAAACCTTGCCTAAATAAAATAAATTTTCCGGGCTGACCCACAGCCAACATTTAACGTCCACGGTACTGCTTTCGGCATTGCTTCATAAGTCGGACCCCTTGAAAATGCAAATGTGCAACGGTGGGGACCGAACCCACATTGCCTAATAGTCTCCAATTGGTCATGTAAGAATTAGCTGATAAAAATTCAGGTCCCACCGAGATTTGAACTCGGATCGCTGGATTCAGAGTCCAGAGTGCTAACCATTACACCATGGAACCGCAACTTCCGACACCGGGAATCGAACCCGGGCCTCGTGGGTGAGAGCCACGTATCCTAGCCACTAGACCATGCCGGAGACGTCTGTTGAAGACATGCATGGATGTCTCTAGCTAAAGCTTGACAAAATATTCTATTGATCCTGTGCACATGGGAGTAATTCATCGTAAACTCTGTTTGTCCTCTTCCATTTCATTTCATTAACTTAGGACCTTACTCACTCATGTCTCATGTACCCATGTCTCGGGCACGACAAATCTGTCAATCGCTCCTACAATATAATGTAAGATTTGTCTCACGACTTTCATATATTTGATGGTGGGTTAAATAGTTCTGTTAGAACGAGCCGCTCACTTTGTGTACACTTCACTGTTTCCCCAGTCGTAGTCGTTCAATGTTGAATATGTTCGTATGCTACACGAAACGACATACTGAGCATTAACATTGAAAGGCATAAAAACACATTAGAGAAAAATAAAGCCAAAGCCTTTATTAATTTCATTCCTCAATAGTTAACGGGTTATGCTGACCGCAGAAGACTGTTTCAGACTGCCCAATTATAATTAATATAATGAAATATCGATGATCAAGACCTTGCTCGCAGATTCGATTATGTCATTCAAACTGGGGTTAATCATGCCACTGCAGTTCTTGCAATGCTTAAGTTCTCAGATAAAGAACTATTGAGTTGCAAAGTATAATATTATATGTGTATGCTTAGTCCTGGGAAGGAGCCTCTTACCATGGTATTGGCTGCGGAGCGTTTTACTTCTGGGTCCTCGTAGACTTCGTAAGTGTTTCGCGGACTTCTCCGGCGTTTCCTAGGTGAAGGAAGTCCATACAAACATTTGGATCCTCCATTAATTTCACCCGCGGAAGAACTCAAGTGGTTGGAGGGGTCTTGCCGGAAGCTGTCACGAAAAGCCCAGCTGAAGGTTTGCAGCATTTAAGTGAGTCAGTTTTAGACCTTATTACCAATGCAATATATGGGACCGGTTCAGATATCTACTAGAGTCTCTAGTCATGTCAAGCAAGATTGTGTGTACTCCATTATTTTCAAGTGTGGTTGTTCCACCCGCTACGAGGAGAATAACTTCCTTCTTGACAAGTTAAAAGAAGCGCACAGATGTCATGCTTCTAGTGTCTATACAGGTTCTACTCACCCGTCAAAGTTGTCGTTATAATCCAATCCTGCTTGTTTTGTGAATCCCTCCATAGATGAAATGGTTGCGCGTCCCACGTTCACCACCACCGGCGCCACTGCTCGAGTAACACTGCGAAAATGAGAAGGGATCAGCTCTAACGAACATCGGCCTCGGGTATAGCATAGCAACTTAGCAAGGGTAGGATCGGGAACTATCTTCGTATCATCCTTTCCTGTCTCCTCCTCAGCCGCGAACAAGAATGCTACTGCTCACTGGGTTGAAATTTGAATCAGCAGCACCAACAACCCAGACAGCATTATTACCACCATCATCATCGACAACAATAACAACAAGGGCATTTTTTCTTCTTCTTCTCCCTCTTCGATATTCTACTTCGTCGGCTTTTGCCGACTCGTCCGGCCCCTGCTGATCTCCTTCGCTACGACCGCGCCAGTAAGTCCTCCAACATCGAGAATTGCCACAAGGGCACATGATTCGATGGCGGTGCACTCTATTTAGATCTATTTGTGTTTGGGGCGAATCTGCTGCGGCTTCAGCTGCTACTGACGCCAGAAGTGCTGTTTATATTTTCTTGACAGCGAGTATGAAACATTGGTGCCGGCAGCACAAGCATTGGCACCAAGGGCTGATCTCCACAGGAACTGCTGTTGGTCTTCCTGTGGCCATGAGACGAGTAGACACGTCGGATACGAATGGATACAGGAAGATGGCATAGCATATCGAGAACCATTGATTGCGACGATTCCTAAAGTCTGCTACTGGTAACGGTGATCCTTCACACTAAACAATCAACGTTTACCGTATATATTAATGTATATGTTTACACAATTACAATGCGTGTAGTAAGGCACATTTATAGATTTTCCTTTGCGGTCTCCATACATTTATATTTTAGTTCCGAACATTTAAATAAGGTCTAAGAGAAAAGTAACTTAAAAACCAAATTTAAAAAATTAGAAAACTAGCTCAGGAAGGAAATTGCTTCTAATCGCCTAGACATGAGTCTAGGCCTGCTGTTGTTCAACAACACGAATTTAAGGTAAAGAGGGCGGAAAGATCCAAGAGCTTAAGAAGCCTGACCTTTAACACGCCGAATTTGGGCGCAACGCAAACAACTGCCCATCCTCTTCACGTGTCCTGCCTGCTACGGTTAAAATTGACATAGGCCTTTGAGATATGGGGTACACTTTTCAGCCAATTTTCTTGCCGAGAAAAAATGATATTTCTTGGCCACTGGTATAAGTATAGTTAATCATTGCGCTTTGCTGAAAGGAATAAGAGGGCTTCTGTATCACATGAAATTGTCTTGATTCTCTTTGAGAACACTTCATATCCTTCCTAAATGTTAAACATGGGTAAGATTTAGATACGACCTGATAACCATTGGGTACGATCCATTTAGAGACAGACTATTACATACAGTATATTAATATGTGACGCCGACAATGAGACGCAAAAGACGGGCTAGTAGAGACCTGTCCAAGTGTCTTTTGACGTAATCGTAAGAAATACTCGAGAACCGGCAGCACTTACTACCATAAAAAAAATCCAATAAGAGATATATATTTTGAAAATCTAGCTCTTGCAAGCTGTTTGTATGATTACCGTTCGCATCGCACAACTAAGAGTCATGATGCCTGGGTGCAACGGCGTACGCCGCACTCCAGCTAAGGAGCGAAGTCTCAACAGAGAGCGCAACAAAGTAATCAATAACGAGGCGTAAAGTTGGGTAACTTCAACCGTCGTCAGTGCCACCCAGCTGGGTACTTCACACAGTGATCGTCTCCGTATCCAGGTAACCAATGATGACAACGCAAACGCTTTAAGCACCTCCAGATGGGAAGCATCTAGAATCGAGGCTCAGCACTGCTGCGAAGCAGTGCTTTAAGGACCTATCATGTCTCATTATGGATTTCTTATCTGGACTGTTCTCTAACAGATGTACCTACGTGAGCTATGGAAGAATAATGTTACCAGCCAATCAACGAGTTGTGCGAATCGAACGGCGATTGAACCGGCGGAGCACCACAAATCGTGGTGCTGGCGTCCTTGGTACTGGTCTCCATGGCAACTAACCGCACCTACCGAGATGTGGGTTGGCCACCCAGGCGACGCCCGCCACACTCAAGGTGTCATCGCACGTTTCGAATAGTGCGTACAATGACTACTGTCGTTCAAGTGTGAACAAGGCAGACCAACATTTTCAGAGAGCCACCTTTCAGACAACGTTAAAATGTTAGATTTCAGAATCCGATTAAGTCTTCGTACGAACAATACGAGACTGATTGTTGATTCGAAGACTGACTCATGGCCTGTTGACCCAAAGTTGAGTATGCAACTCGAGATCTCGAGGCTTATTACCAAATAACCCAATACCAACAGCTATGAAATGTGATTGCTAGTATAAAAGCATTACCGATCAATGCACTTGCAGGTCTATAAAGCCTCCCCCCATTCTCTATTCTATGCCAATATACCCTCTGCTGTGAGTGTTGTTACTTGAACTCTTGATCGTTAAATTATTATTCGTTCTATGTTAAAGGCAATTTAATTCTGTCACAACATTCCCGCAGCCCTGACCCTCTATTTACGCGACATGTTCACATTAAAATTCATCAAACTTCACTCAGGATTGGCTAAATTCGATCGGAAAACCCCGTTCTCAGATCTATTCTATTTGACCAATTCTAGTCGTCACAGACTGGCGGAGTTTCTGCGATCACTTGCAATATGTTTAGCAGGGACGAGCGTCTAGTGTTCTTCGTTTTTCTGGTCAGCGTCTGTTTCAGTGCCGCTTACACTATAGAGCAATCCGATGGACTTCGGAGTATCTACCGACGATTTGTAGATGCCGTATACGACCCGGACGGTACAGTGTATTGGAGAATGACATGGAGTGAGGAAGCACAACCGAACGACCTGTGGCCGGTCGAAGATCACAACCCGTCGAAGCGGCGCCGTGCGATATTGGTTCGAACGCGTCGACAAGAGAGGCTTTTGTGCTTGGGCAATGAGTTTATAACGACGTTTATCAACAGACTCATCGAGGCCAACCGACAGAACCTCAGAGATTGGGAGCCCATTAATATGGGCGATGCTGCCAATATTGGCATCATGGATCTCAAAAGAGGGAAGGCCTATGGAGTGGCCAACGTCTTCATGCAGGTTGGTGTTGACAAGAGGCGTATAAGGATGGATGGCTACTAGTTATTTTCTGTCGTCCGAGATCAATATAGTTGTGATTTTTCAAAACAATTGGGCCTAATTGATTAAATTAACTGGCATGTTCGGCAATCACTTGCATAATAAGTGAACATAGATCTTATTGTATTTACCTGAAAGAAATAGCTATCGCAATAACAGTATTTATCCGATCAATTTGAGTTCACTAGTGACCATTCCGTATTTTGGTGTACAGGATGTTTAGCCGTATCGACATAACGTCAAGAGGACAGCATATCTTAGTTTCTTACAACTTTCTTTCACTCGCATATGGTCACGTGCGGAGTCCAGTCAGTCATAATTCTCAAGGACGAGGCAAAAGGGAAAACAGGCCGACATCCGCTGTTAGCGGCCTGGTTCGCTTCTCGATCCACGCGTATCCACATGTAAACCCCCTGGATATAACTGCTTGAATATTTTTCACCGGTTCAACCAGCGTTGCTCCGCAACAGTCGTGACTCGCCGAACTAGAGAGAGAGAGCCATAAGATGCTTTAGGCTGTCTTGTCTATAGAAGAGACTAATTGATGCCCATGTCATTGACCAGAGCCAAGAGTCTCCCATATTGGGTGCACCAGCCTGAAAGAGAGCACAAACGTGACCGCCGATAAATAATCACCAGCCCTTGACTAAACTCTCTCGATCAATAAATAGGCTGACTCATCACGTGATAGTAGTGAAGTTCAATGTATAAAGATATGAAATCGTCTACAGAATTAAACGATGCCGTAGTAGCAGAAACAGCTCTAGAGGGAAGCTTCTTACCTTAATATCTGGCCCTTAAAAATACGATCATTATTTCAATCGTAATTGTTCCCCCTCAGTGCGAGGACCGGGGTAAGTTTTTACTAGCCTCAAAAGCTAGTAGTGTTCATAGAAAATTTCTCCAGAAATATTAGCTATTTATGACTCTATTCTAGTTGAACTCGAATCAACAGAATTTATTTTCTCAGGAAGATTACGTATATCCACTAGTTCGAGGGTTTTTACACGCATATCATTGAGGTGCGTGAGCATACAGTACAGATTTATCTCTGAAATTCGTATTATCAAAGCCTCATGTCAGGCATATCAAAGCCTCATCGATGTTCTGTCGTCTATGGTCATAAATACAATATATATCACCGCACTCGTACAGCAGACAACTATACACATTCCCTGTCAGAGATTGTTAAATAATGCTGAAACAAAAATTGACTTTCCATTAAAAGCAATATTCAACAATCCTTATCATATATGTTTAAGCTTTATCATATACGGTTAAGCGAGACACTAGTTGAACTCAATAAGTGGACTATAACACATATCGACCTAGTTCTGTAATTGCGGACATACATTAAATGACATGGGTGCTAGGTATTTATAATTACTATTGCAAGCCATCTAAAGCGTCTAAAAACAATATGTCAACTTGTACAGATACAATTTGATTTCGGACATGAGGAGGTTGTCTAGTTTCAAGATCGAACGGAGCAATTATATTTCAAATGTCCCGAATTTTGTCTCTGTTTAGAGAGACAAAATTGCTTTGCTTTTAGGCCTCCAACTATTATAAAGCATCGCTCTATAGGGCTCGCTGTTACAAACAAATCGCTAATGTCACAATGATTACATGGTATGCTTCATTACCGGGACTAGGGCCAAATACACGTGGATTGCCAAATCGACCCGGACTACGTCTCTCTGGAGCTGCCGATTGGAATCAGAGATATCCGCATCGTCTACGACTATAAGATGCCTCTAGCGCTGTACATGATAGGAGGCCAGGCAGAGATAGGATTCTCAGTAAGTGAAGCCCCATCAAATACTAATATATATATATATTCCCATAAAATACTAATATAAGGATATATTATATATACTAATATATTCAATTCACTCGATCTTGCCTCAAACATACGACAGCTTGAGCACAAAGTCCGAGTTTAGCCCGGACTATGCTAGAGCGAGCTATTCGTTGGCTGGCGGCAGCTAACAGCACACCCACCACGTATAATAGAATGCCTTAAACACGTTCATCGTCCGATGCTGCGATATAAGCATGTGGCAATTAGCCTGTGGCGACGCTTTTCGAAAACGCGCTTTTACCTAACAATATATTGCATGCGTATATGCATACTCAACATGAGTGATTTAAGCGAGTAGATATTTCTATATATTGATGTATCCATAACCATTGTGACAATCTATTTAACAATGCATACCGTTGTGCAGCTGTTGGGCGTCAACGTGACATTGTATTTGGCCAAAAATCGTAGGACAGGTCTTAAACCTTATGTGAAACGTGTCGTGGTTTGGAGCACCCGGGGCTTCAATATGAATTTAAATGGCGCCGGACCGGCGACCGCTGCACTTGGAACCGGTTTCAATCTACTGGCAAAGGTAGATAGATACATACATATTTCGATAAAGCTACTAACTCTCTATTATCCTACGCATTCATTTATTGAATATGTTTAACCTTCAATAAACCATGTAAACTATAATAAATGTATTATATATATATATATATATATATATATATATATATATAATTCGTGCGCGTTATCTGTTCCAAATGTGATTCACAGGTGTCTCCAATGGTGATCGAGCAGTTTATGAGCAGTTTGTTCATCCTAGTAGGAGGAAAGCTCCTGGAAAATGCCAACTTGCCCCTATGAGGATCAAAATATCTGAGAAAATATACTCCTTCAACCTTACGGTTAAACCGAAGCAACTCAGTGTAGTTATTTCTTGATTAAAATATGACATGCTTCGTATCACTTGGTTCGGTTCATATTTAAATTTAGTGATTGGCAACTCTGCATTATAACACTAGCCATTCATGCACTGACGAACCCGTCTAGTGACGTTTCCTGCGAGGACCATGTAAAACATATTATATGAAAATCAGACGTTTATGTCATATGGATAGGCTTTTCCTCAGGTTCGTCTTCGCATGACCTATCACTGCTTCATTTCACTTACGCTAGATACCGCTTCTTTAATTCTCTGTTACTACAGTTCATACAGTATTAACAATCGAACAAGAAGTTGAAAAGTGTGTTCGCCTAATGGACACTCGTTATTCCGAAGCCGATAGTTTTAAGCCGCGCCGTCGTGCCATGAATTGGAGTATCGCAAAATAACGTATGTCAGATAGAAATGTAAGCCACCTGATGGACGATCGGCACTGATCGACGGGAAGCTTGAGGAGAACGTACCACCACGATCTAGATGATACCAGCACGTAACCAATATCATCCCAGCAGCACGTGCTTGCAATGTGTTCATGCCCAGTGTATTGTTCGACTTGAGTGTGCCGGACGTGTTCGGAAATTTATCATTGTTGTGGTAGCTGGCTACTGTCGGTGTATTTTGTGTAGATGCTTTGCTACTTCTACTACTACTACTACTAATTACATTGGGGTGTTTCATCGAGCATCTTGTAATTAGTGACATTGGTAAGTTGTGCTTCCGAAGATGTCGAACAGCAAATGGTCGAAGAGGCCAATTTTCTAGGTACAACTTTGTGTACATTCCTCGAAAGAGCAGGGCTTATTTCTATGATCTTAGCGGGTGAGTCTGTAGCAGTCCAGGTGGGGGCTCCTCATTGAAGCTATGGAATATTCAAATACAACTGTCGGTTGAGTTCGCAATGCGGTGAATAGTGTTTAATAAGGATCAAGCCTGCTTCCATTGAATACCACTCCCTATAGTCCAAGGACGAGGACTGAGTAGTTCCAAAGACGCTCAAGTTTTACCCCCCACGTTCTCTCGATTACCACAAACTGGGGAAATCCGCTCTCGTGACCAATGCGTTTGACGCATGAGGCTGACTGGCCAAATTGCTAAACGGTTCCGCGTCCTGTGATGGTATCATCTCTTAGGTACTCGTAACATAGCGCAATTAATTTGGACCGATTATTTCGATCAGCAAAAAAAAGGTAATCCGATGCAAAACAACAAAAAAGCGATTTCAATAAATAGGTTCGGAAAAATCTGTATGTCGCTTAAGTATATCAGACATCTTTTCTAGATCAGTGCCGATCAGTACCTCTATGTTCCTGTGCGGAGAAGCCTACGAGAGTGGGTCGTAAAACGGACTGTGCACTTCTATTATGCAATTGTAAACTTATCGGTAAGTTAATTAGTGTTCTGCCGGCCATTAAGCGTTGATATAACAGAAACTGGATACAGACAATGTATGCGCACCGTCATAAAACCTCACTCAGATAAATACCACCTGACACGGATGGCAACATAATAAACCTTCTAGAATGTGCGCCGTCGTTAGCTCATGTTCAAGAACAGCCGGAAGAACTCAAGATGCCTTTTTCTCTCCCATATGATGCCAATAGAAGAATTCTACAACAGTACACATGTCATATACTGTAGCTATATTAAGTTCAACTGTTTCTGTTTTTCATTTTCAGTCGAAACTTGAGCTACTCCTATTGACTGTAATAAGATCATATGCTATCCATATGCTTATTTGCACAACTGTGGTTAATTTTCAATTGTGAGCAAAGCGCAGAACGATAGAGACGCCCCAAAATGGCGATCTTATGGTCCGCGATACTGATGATCTTCGAGGCATCACTGCTGGTGGCTATAGTATGGCTTGTTCAACGAATGGTCGAGTTCGGACGACTTATTTATGCGATGCGTTCAGTGCCCCGCATCCCTGAACGATTTCCATTCTCATTGCCCTTGGACTTATTGTTTACCATGAAAAAGACGGGCCATTCTGCCCAGAAAGCCAGCAATGAGTCTAACAGACGAGCTCCCTTGCCCAAGCTAAAGGCCTACCCACGAAGTAAGTGCGCGCCCCTTGGCTGTATATTTATCTACAAGTGAAAAGTAGGTCCCTCAGATCGCGATAAGAAAAGGGGGTTATAAGCTTAACATTAAGTTAGATTTTCTATAATCGGTTGAACAACATTGTTCCGCTGAAGCCAGATCTACTGGATAGTAACTTCGATCCAGCTTCGATAACTACGAAGATAAATTCTTGGTTCTCCTAGCTCGTATTAGTCGAGATTGGGGTGTAGAAAAAATTAATAAGCATAATGGCATTACCATAATACACGGATATGCTTGCGGTGAAGCGTTTTCCGCTAATGACAATTGCCACAATAGTCTGTTTTAAGGATGGAAATAAAAGAGTTCTATGTGGGTAGTTTTCGGACTACCCGACATAATCTTCTGATCTAACAGAGTGTTTCTCCACTTCCGTTTCGTTCTGAAGTGTTCTTCAAATTGTTGGATAGCCTCTTAACTAACTACTACGATCAACCGGTGGTCGGATTCTTCTACGGTCCTATGGCCTTCATCAGCGCGGTAACTCCTGAGGCAGCCGAGGCTATTCTCTCAAACCAAAACAATACTAACAAATCGTTCACGCACCACTTCCTGAAACCCTGGCTCGGCAGAGGCCTTCTAACCAAGTAAGTAAGCAAATCCAATACATTAGAGCGCAGTGAATATCACTTTTGTACTCAACTCTGGTTGGCGCATCAAGCCAGCTCTGAAACCCGGTGATGATTTTCACCAGCAATGCACAAGCCGAGCATTGGCAGCGGCCACCCCACCATATGCAAATGTGCCGGACGTTTAAAGATAACAAAGCATCAAAGCTCACACTCTCAACACCTCACCTGAAGCAGACCAGCAGTCAACGTTAGCGGTGCTGCTCTGATATCGTTTATCCTAGAATTCCAGTTGCTACCCGTGCCATTCGTATTGGCACAGATTCACGTCCAATGGTAACAGTGGACGACAGAACGGACGAATTGAACAATGTCCACTTTTCATCGATCAATTCATCGATTTTTCTTCATGTGTTCCATGTTTCTCTTTGCTTAGTCCACATGTAGCGGAATGGAGACAACATCGTAAACTGCTGACGCCTGCCCTGCATTTTCGCGTTCTTGACGACTACCGAAACGCCATGAACCGATGTTCCCTTCGTGTGCTCAATAAACTTATGAGTGAAAATAATAACCCGTTCGATATCATGCCCATGATGAGGATGGCTACGTTTTCAATACTCTTTGGTGAGGATGGCCGCGTCATTTGTGGATATGAGAACACTTTTCTTTTAGGGCGAAACACAGAGTATCCTTACACACGCGTATATATGTATGTGTCGATGAAAAAAGTAGGTCATTTATATCGAAAATGGGTTATCCTGTCGGTGGTGGAGCGCTGTCGCAATGACTGCCTATGAGTGTGCGTGGAGAACAATTGCATTAAGATAAGCGAGTCATTGTGCCTTGTGATTAGATGAAATTTCGAACGAAAATGTTTGCCTATTTTTGAAATTGAAGATGAAGAAAAAAAGACAAATACTCTTAAAGCCATTTGTTCTTTACTCTTGGTAGCTAAGAACAGATAATACGTATTAATCTGAATGTTACTTGTCAGGAGCGTCATTGTCAAGTTCAAATCGTTTCATACTTTTGAATACCTATATTCTTGTATCATTTTTTTTGTCATTGTGGGAACGTCATTATTATAGACATATAATTTCGAGATGGTTCATATTAATTCTGTAGAAAGCGCACTTGGAATCCAGCTGCAAGAGGACGACCCGGAACATATTGGCTTTCTCAACGACTGCGATCAGTAAGTGATTATTAGTGATAAAAGTGGACGATGAGCATTCCAGCATCCTACTATGGCTGAGCGACAGCTGTGCATTAAGCATTCCCGAAAGTCCCATAACACAAAAAATATCTTATCTATTCATTCTGTACACTCAGAATGAATGCATTCGATGCTAGCAAATACTAGAGATATCCCCCAACGGCAGAGAGAGAGAGAGAGAGAGAAAGGAGTTTTGACGATACGGTCAGTTGAAAATGGCAACTTGTCACACCCTGCTGACTGTTACAGGGAAACAAGATAAAATCGTTTTCTATTTTCGTTTCAGACTAGCAAATATTATTCTTACTCGTATGATAACTCTACATCACTGGCCTGATATCCTTTTCGCGCTGACATCACAACATCGACAAATGTGGGAGGTGTCAAACCGCATTTCCAGCTATGTGTACAAGGCAAGCCCGACAAAAATTATCAATTTCTTCGATTTCAAGTATGCTTACTTGAAGTGCAATTCAACTTTAGTTGGCAGGACTGAAATATCTCAGCACGTGCTTTATATATATATTCATATATACAATACAAAATGTGGTTTATTGACAGTACTGCAGCTGTTACATCTCTTAAGTCCTCCTAGAAAGTAATAGGTAAAATATACATTATATAGAATATCAATGCTAAAAGCCTTGCCAGTGAGTGGCGTGGAGTAGCTTTTTCAACCTCTAACTAATACAGCATGAAAAAATCCATTTTGTTTCTGTTCGGTTGATAATGGTTGTCCTTTCCTTGTAGCAGGTGATTGACTCACAAACGGCAGAGGTGACCCTGCTGAGTGATAACGAGGGGCAGGATGCAAGCAAAAGCTTTATGCATATCCTATTGGACATGCTTCGACGTGGGCTACTCAATCGAGACGATGTTCGAGATCATGTCGCCACGTTTATTGTCGGGGTAAATTTCATGCCTTCAATTTGAGTGCATGTTTCATTTACGTATGGATTAAATGAGACGATAATTACACTTCATTTAGACGAGCATGAATGAAGACTACGCTGCATTTTCCACAGATTGAGTTGACATGTGTGACAAGCAAGAAACGAAGAGTGTATATGTTTCATGTTTATTTATCGAGAATAGAAATCATTTCATCATCTAGCGGTTGGCAGATTATCGAAGAGGCATTTTCGAAATGGTCTTTATTCATCACGACATTGCTCACGCAATTTTTTAGTCGAGTTGTTTTCCTTATTTTATCGAATCCAGGGCTTCGACACGACGGGAACATCGCTTGCGTATACATTGCATCTGTTAGGAAATAATTCAAGTATCTTCAGGCGGTTGCAGCTTGAAGTCGACACTGTGCTGCAGGACGAGAAATACATCACAAAGGAGCAAATCAAAATGATGCCCTATCTCGATGCAGTTTACAAGGTGATCTCTCAGTGATTTACAATAATACTAGAGTAATATGAGCCGACAGTTAAATGCATGGTACACAAATACAAATTGATGATCGATACAGGAGTACAAGGGAACCTTCCACAACTCACTCTGGGAGCTCTGCTCATTTTGGCTACCTGTCAAGACTATACAGAGTGTACACTCTAGTCCTGCCATTAGAGCTCAGTTATTCCGAAGCGAACATGATGATATCCATCAAGGCATCAGAATGAACAACGAATTTATACAAATATCTTATTGTTTGATTTGATAGGAGACGCTACGCTTATTCCCGCCAGTTCCATTGATCACACGAGACCTCACGCATCCCATTCGAGTGGGATCAATTGACATTCCTACGGGGACCACCGGTCTTGTGCACATTTACCATTTGCATAGGAACCCTCAAGTGTGGGATCGGCCCAACGAGTTCAATCCGGAGCGATTTCTTCATTCGACTGCGAAAAGGCATCCCTACGCCTTCATACCGTTTTCTGCTGGACCCCGCAACTGCATTGGTAGCCACAAACACTGATAACTCGTTCAGTTCATTTGTATATTTTTTTATTATTCAAGTACAAGGCGTTGTGGTAAATAATCTAACGGTACTTCTCTCAGGTTACGCCTCTCTGAGTACAGACCTTGTAGCAAACGATCACTGTGTGTGCTGAATTTCAAGCCGCTCACATCTGGATTAATTCTGACTAATTGCAGGCCAGAAGTATGCCCTACAAGAGGATAAGATCATTTTGGCACATATCGTAAGGAACTTCAATATCACATCGTATCAGAAAACTGAGGACCTTCGGCTTTCCTTGGAACTGATTCTCAGACCTCTCGATGGTCTTCTAGTTAAATTTGAACCACGTACATAAGGAGCACTTGTGTACAGCACCTGGACACTCCTTGTGGAGCAGGACTCGATACCAGAACAGCGATAATCAACAGCTTTCCATTGATATACTGTATATATTGTATATCGTTACTATGCTATTGTTTAACATGATCAGGTGCGTTAGGCGAAATATCACTATTTCGAAATAGCACTTCTCTGGATTGCACCAGTGATAAAAACCCCAATTGTGGCGTCTGGCCACCACCAGAAGCACTTCGATTTTGTACACGACTATTGTATGTAACCGGCCGCGGCTGTCAAAAGGCAGCACATACTCAACATGAATAAATATTTTTATAAGTTGTGGTCCTTATAATAAAGAATAAAGTGTAGTTGTTGCTATGGGAATACTAGTGAAAATTCCTCACCCTCACCTTTCAATTGTCAATTTACTGTAGCGTTCTGCTGATTATATGTGGGAGCTGGGTTAAGGGCCGATCAGATATTTTCTCAATAGTTTATCGAATTTTAGTTTACTCAGTTTGTTTATCGAATTGGTTTTTGATCGTATTCGTCATTTCCACATCTACTTAAATAATTTTTGAGCTAAGACTAACAATTATGATACATTAGACATCCATTACACATTAGACATATGGACAAGTCCCTGTATCCATCTGATACGTACACTAAATTGTATGCAAAACGTAAGTGGTTTTTGTGGGTTTTTTTTTGGATTTTTTATGCATGGTATATGCGTATAATTAATTAATTAGGACAGACGAAGTATTTCATTTAATAATGTTTATATAACATACAGAAAAAACACTCAATAGCTTGGCTTTTAACGGACTATTTTCAAGCGACGTGAGACATCTTGTCGTTCTAAATGCCAATAATTGTTTTTGCTGTATTCCAGAAAAAGCTTTATAATGTAAACAATAATGATCTTTGCCAAAGGAACCCACAATTATTTCAATAATGTGTATCGGATTTGCATCTCCATGCATCTCCTTACATTCACATATGTATCAATTCTTAATGTCGAAAAACACAAAACGTTGCCTGCCTACTTATTGTCACCAGAAAATGCGCATCTAGTATTTCTCGTACATGTCAGCGTGTTCTTCATTATATTTCCGTATCCACCGTATATAAGGTGGTGTACAAACGCTTCGGCAGTTATCATATACGTCATGTTCTGCTAACTCAGCGAAATGAATCCACACCGAGAAACCTCGTTCACCCTTTACATAGAGACGCGTTCGAGCAGTGGCGATGATTTGCACTGTCAGTGGACAGTATGCTGGCCCGCTACTAACGACACCATTTGTCACTAGCTCCCTTCGCAGTTGTACGTGTCTCATCTTACGTGCGGATAACGCGACTAATACATATCTACTCGTTGGCCGAACTAGTGCTTATTCGAGGGGAAATACACAGCCCTCGATTCACTCGAATCGCCCCGTTTGATTGAGGATTGCCGTGGATTTTGCCCTATGGTGACAACGAATCTATATGTGTATACACTGTGTGCGCTATAGAATATCTCTGTGGTAGAGATTATCAAGGGCCGACCCTTCGTCGTGAGGTGTTTACGATCACGGAAGCTGTCAGCCGGGCAGCGTCTTCAGTTGGCCGAAGAGGCCGTTTCCGTAAGAGAGTCGTCGTCGCTCCAGCGGAGCCCCGGAGGCCAATTAGACGATCACTGAGAACGCAACACGTTTAGGGTACGTTTCAGTAAACGACAGACATTCATCCTGATACCGGAATCAGCGCTCGGGAGATCGCGCTAGTGGGAGCATTAGGCGGTGCACATATTGACAGCGTTTTCACGGGTTGGAATACGAGACGATAGTGCGCATTCACTATGTGGCTTTGGCGTACATTGTTTGTGTGTGCGACGCTTGCAGCTATCCATGGTGCACCCAACCGCGCAACGAGTGAGTGACCTGATAGTGTGAGTCATGCACAGATTCTGGACCGTCAGCTTCTTCATCAGCAGAGGACATTACGTGTAATTGCCTCTGCACTGAATGTTTATTTACCGTTTTTTTCTCAATTACGTATCTCCTGATGCACGGTATGTGTATTGAATCTTCAGTGGAAGCTGTTTCCCTTCAAAATTTTGAACCTGGAAATTTACTCATCAACACTTAACCAGGCAAATAGTTGAGAATTGCTGTTCATTATATTCTCAGTTGTTGGCTGATTATACGCAAATAGACAGTTAAGGGCAGCGTGACATTTGCATGCGCCAATATCCGGAGTAGCCGAACTTATCAGGTCTGTTTGTGACCTTCGACCTAGAGCTGATGTGAGCCCAACAACTCATTGGGTTTCTTCTCCAGTGACTTGTTTTTGGCTTAGCCCGTGTATTTGCTACAGGGTGGATTGACAATCACTCGGCATTTTCCTGGTGCAGATTTAATATACCTTGTATATTATGCTGGAGTATGTGTCCGATTAATGCTACTTAGAACAATTGGTAAGCAAAAGATAAAGTGATGAACGCACATCTGCAGATTTGCCGCACAAAAAGTCAAAACCTAAAATGTCACCACATGGCTCCACTGCTTGTCTCTATTTCTAAAGCGATACAAAATAGTTAAAGATAGCCGCGGTACATCGCTGACAAACGCAAACCAGAAGAAATCTGAAAATAAAACGTGAATTCAAGGGTTGTGCATCTCTATGCAATTATTGAAATTTCACTCGATCGATATCGAAAGCAACGTAAACTTAACGTATGTACGAGTATATATATATATATATATATATATAGTAGTACTTGATAAATTATTTCAGTTGGGCAAATAGCCAGCGCCATACACTTTGATGAAGCTATATTGTTGCTCTCTCTATCTCTCTCTCTCTCTCTATATATATATATATATTACGAGATTCAAGGGTGAATTCAGGGTGTATTGTTTATCGCCACAACTTCTAAAGCTTTCTAATGAGACCTAGTTGTCAGATCGCGGGATAAAATGCCAGGAAAGAAAGATAAGAGATAACCCTCGAAGAAATTGGCCAATATTTGACTAAAAGTAGTAAGGAATCCCATTAATGTTCATGCCAAGTAAACATTCAGCCAGCTGTACTTTAATAGATACATTTAGGCAGGAAGGGGCTGATGCAAGACTGAAGTCAACAGTTGGGAACCAGATACGCTTCGTGCTTAGCAAATAGATGCAATAAACTAAGTTTACCTACTTTTGAATTGTAAACCTATTTATTGTCAAACTATATGTCAAAAATACGTCTTACCCAACTGTTAGTCCGGCTTTGCCCCGGTTACGGTATATGAAATCGTACTTGCTTAATTGCTGTATGTATATTCATTCAGTCACACTCAATCCGCCGTGTTGTCCTATCAACAACACCCGCCGTGTGCGTCACCCGTCCAGTCGTTCGTCTCTAATTAGATTTACTGAACAAGTCCACTAAAGGGAACATCTTGCGTCGACTATGCTGGCGAATTCAGGTTCGGCTGGCGAAATGAATGCATACGATACAGAGGAGATTGAGCAAAACTATCTCTACTCGGACGAAACTCGCGTGGTTCACCTGCCTCTGGAGGAAGAGTCGAAAACGATGAGTGATAGTGAACTACGACACAATGCCAAGGAGCTGCTCCTCGAGGAGCGAGAAATTCGTTCAGAGATATCTGCCGGTTCAGGTAGATGAAGGCTGTGTGCGGTCCCTATTTGTCGACAGCTTCGCGGTATTTTCGATGTCATGTCACCCGTGTTTGCATGATCCGTTTTCTGTGTCGCCGTCCGTTGTCCACTGTCCTCGTGACGTCGAAGACCGGTTGTCTCCTTATGGTCAGGCTGATGCGTCCACTAAGTTTTCTTTCAAGTGCACAATGTTGTGCCGATCCGTCTTAAGCTAAGCTACTGTTTCTGTCCGGGTGTGTGGAAATAACATAACATTTACGCATCAAATATGAGCCTAGACGTTCTCGTCCCCGTTGTGTGTCAATTCATACGAACCTGGATGATGTATATGTTGAACTTCCGTTGTTACAAAGAACACTAAGCTTTTGAAACATTGAACATAGAATCCCGCACCTCGTTGCAGATAGTCCCCGGTATGGGGCCATTGTCGCGAATAAAGGCCACGAGTTAGAAGATATCATTGTTACCAATTTAACTACGCCGAGGCCGAATAAGGACGAAGAAGGACGTCAAGGCGGAGACAGTCCCGGTGTCCCTGTAGGGGGCGTTTCAACTCAAGGACCCGTAACTACAGTTCCTGGTCTGGATACCGGGGGCAGTAGCGCTTCTGTGCCTTCGGAGGACCTGGCCTCTCTGCCAGGAGGAGGCGCAAGTCCACCTACGGTAACAGGTTCTCCACAACAGGGAGGAAGCGTTACCCCACCATCTTCACAGAATGTTAATACCTCTCCTGCTGGGCAAGGGACAGATCTTCAAGGTGAGCCCATTTTCCATCTCGCTTTTCTAATCTATCTAGTTAAACATATAATAATAGCATTGCATCCAAGCTAAGGTTGGTTTTCATTCCAATTTGGGCCACGTTATAGTAGTACAGAGTGAACTTTATCAATCAACATCATTCTGACATCATACATTGATTGCCAGGTTGGCGAGGTAGACAACACGAGATGCGGGGTTCTATCCCCAACGAGGACTCAACAATTTCTTTCAAATTATTTCTCTTCTGGATATCAGTTCACCTTTGACCAGTATGAACATCATTATACCAACTCCCCGTAATCGTCACCTGGGTGCAAGCACATTGTAAAAATACTCCGCATTACGAGACTATTGTCGCTAAGACTTTCAGCGCTTACGTAAAACAATATTAATACAGTATGTATATTAATGACAATTAGTTGTGCTTGTCATCTCCAAAAGGTAGCAGCGTAAGTAGCACTTCTGGACTTCCGGGAGATCTGGGCACTCCTCCAGGAGGAGGTGCAAGTCCACCTACGGTTACAGGATCTCCACAACAGGGAGGAAGCGTTACTTCGCCATCGTCACCACCGAATGTTGCTACCTCTCCTGCTGGGCAAGGGGCAAATCTTCAAGGTGAGCCCATTTTCCACTTCGTCTTTCTAATCTTATGAAACTCTGATGGTTATAGTGATCAAGGTAGTTAAACATATAATAATAGCATTGCATCCAAGCTAAGGCTGGTTTGCATTCCAATTTGTACCACGGTATTTTATTTCAATTTATTCACACGGTATTGTGTTATACATACCTAGGCACCTAGTCAAACGGTAAAACGTGTAGGGTCAGCTCGTGTGAACAAAGGACATACACATTTAAGCATAGACATGTTTAGGTTAGTTGACGGATCATCTGGGTCGATGAGATTGATTGAGCGTATTCTCCAACGTGACGTTTGGGGCAAATATTATTGCAATATTTACGTTAAACAGTTCAAGTCGGACTCGCGGCAGCCCTCTGTCCAACACATAGCATAGTGAAAACCGTGTATTGCAAACCGAGTTACAATGTGTCCGTGCGTTCCGAGAACCGCCTCCATTTGTCGTTAGCCATCGTACCCGTAGCATAAAAGTCCGGGTCGATATTTGCTTTCTTTCCCACATCACAATGAATTCTGAATAATCCGGCATCATTGGTAGCGTGAAATGACCCCTCAGGTCTTCAACAAATATGGGAGTGTCGCTATTATTCGCTATTCCACTGTTCCGTGCCGAATAGTGAAGCCCCATAACTCGTTTCAGAAATGCAGGCATCTGAACGTTTGTCGGCATCATTACTCTGAGGAACTTGGAGCCATTGCGAAGGGTGGCGAAAGACACACACTCCGTTATCAATCTTTACTGAATTTTCCTTTTGGCCATGATAAGCTGTACCGTGTTGGATCGGCCTCACACATTGCTGCCTTTTTAAGGATTTTTTCCCGCGGTTGCCCTTTTTGTCGAATGATGGGATGTACTCCTTGGAGTAGGATGTTGCACGCCGTGATGGTAGAGATGATGGTAGATGTACTGCATCATAATAGCACAAAGTGAACTTTATCAATCAACATCGTTCTGATATCATACATTTGATTACCATGTTGGCGGGGTAGACAGTATGAGATGCAGGGGGGGGGGGGGCTAAGATGTGCCAGCGCTTACATAAAGATAATAATATAACAACAGTCTGTTTATTAATGACACTCCCTCACGCTTATCATCTCCAAAAGGTAGCGGCTTAAGTAGCGTTTCTGGACCTTCAGGAGATCAAGGTACGCCACCAGAACAAGGCGCAAGTTCACTTGCGCCTTCTCCACGAGTCCCACAACAGGGCGGAGGCGGTATTTCGCCATCTTCACAGAATGCTAATGCCCCTCTTGCTGGCCAAGGAGCAAGCGATCAAGGTGAGCACATTTTTCTCTTCATTTTTCTGATTCTATGAAACCTCAGGTGGCGTCAGACGCGATGCGCCTAGATTGGTCGGTTTAAGTAGCTGTCCTTAAGCCTATAAGCGATCTTCACCATGGTGCTGACAATGCAGTGCTTGAAAAGCTAGTGAAGTGGCACGCACGGAGCGCTTAAATCATGCAATCGCCTGGGAGCTGGCGGACGCCATATGTTAATGCTGTGTATTAACACAACAATATTGAAAACTATTAACGTTACTAGTTAATTGTATATCACCCCTTTGACTGTGAATAATAACGGATTGCTTGTATCATTTTGGCTACAGCGACGAAGGTAGTCAACCATAGAATTACAGCATTGCATCCCAGCTAAGTGGAGCTTGCATTCGCCACGTCATAATAGCTCAGAGTGAACTTTGTCAATTAAGATTATTCTGGCATCATACATTTGACTGCCATGGTGTATTTGACAACGTGGTGTATTCACAACATGGGATGCAGGGTCTCATCCTCGGCGATTTTTTTGCGAATTATTTGAGTTCGTTGTATCAGCTCATTTTTGATCAGCGTGAATATCATTACATTGACTCCCCGTGATAAATGGACAACAAATTTTGTCACTGGTCAGCATTATAACAATACGCTTGTATCTAGATAAGGTAAGCTAATGGTTTATTGATTGTTATTGTTAAAGGAACTACAATGTTTATAATCCTTAAGCACAAGCATATGGTAAGAATGCTTGCCACTGCAAAATGATTTGTGCTAAGAGCTTTCAGCACTTACATAGAAATAATAGTAATAATAATAACACACAGTATGTTTATTAATGATACTCAGTTATGCCTGTCATATTCAAAAGGTAGCATTTCCTCGGCTCCCGAAAGCACAGATCAGTTGCTTGAGAAATCCATACACGAATTACCTACAACATCAAAAGACACCTCAAACCCTAAAGAACCGGGACCCCCAACAGATCGTAACAGGCCTATTGCTGGTGATGAAGGAGCCGATGACCACAACGACCCTGATGAACCATTTGAGGAGCCCCCCACCGAAAACCATGACGACGAAGACGAGGTGCACGAAGAAGAGGACATGCAAACTCTCGTGAGCTCTGACCCAGGTAATGTAACCGGTAAAAATAACGAATAAATTCTATAGACGTATAATTGATCTATGGGCTGATACCAGCAATGACGGCATTAACCAGATTTTTATGATCCAACCGTTATTTTTGCCCGTCATTGTAGTGTAATCGTACGATGTTATTAACTATTTGATCTTAGCCAAAGCATCCCAGCAGATGTAACATTGATTTTCCGCTATTTTTAAAGTGCACTCAGCAATAGGCGAAGATGATCCAGAGCTCGAGGATGACGCGTTATGCCGACAAGCGCCTGGATGCAAGACACATATTGATGATGATGCCGAAGAAGAATTTGAAAGCATAGCTGATACAGGCCTTGAGAACCCCAACGAAAACGGCGACCCGAACACAAATGAGTCGTCATGCGTTGGTCGATCCGACTGTATTCTACTCATGCAAAACAACACGATGTTCGGCCCTTTCGATATTCAGGGTAAGTGCCAGTACCGCTTAGAGAAATGATCCGTATAGAATGTCATGTGGAAACTGCCAAAGTTGGATATCAATAAACCACCATCAAGCTTAATGCACGCACAGAAACTGTTTAGCAGGCATATATATATATATATATATATATGCAATATTGCAATTCCCGTGGTGAGGTTTGCTATATTATCACATCCTATATATATATATATATATATATATATATATATATTAGAATTGCATTCTATTTTCTAACTCAAGGACAGGGATATATGACGTTAATATAATCTATCTCTTTTCGTTGACTTCCACAGACCTGATAGCGCGGATCGGGAACTTAAGTAAAAACGTCATTCTAACTATTAACGGACAGAAGATCCCCGGCACACTGTACGGACCTCTTTTTGCCAAAGCGAGATCTCGGAGCACAACGACGACAACAACGGTTTCATCTCCACCCGATGTTCAATCGAAAAGGATCTCAAAGAGTAAAAAGCCAAAAGTCCTAGCGCCCCTGGCCGCTGTCTACTGCGGTCTTTTCAAGAAATGCTGAAACACATCGCGATGAGTTGGCCGTTGTTTTCACGCTAAATATAAGAACGCTGAACAGATTGGCGAATAAAGGTACACTTGTTTTTACAGTACAGGCTGGTTTTTTTGTATAGTCTTTGATTACAGTGGGGATATACGTATCCTGTGTGCGTCGAAGGTGTGTGTGTGTGTGTGCACGTTGTCGAGCAGATCAGCTAGTATTATCATTGATCTACTTTGAGATCATACTCTAGGGTGCAACCATACACTCCTCACTGATACTGGCGCGGCAGGCTACGGAGTTTCGAGTATCATTCGTCCTCGTGATCGACTTTAAGACCAAACAACTCTGAAACTTGGACGATCAAAGGGAAACGGAAGATGAATCTAATTATATTGTAACAGGTATTTTGGGGCATCCGAAAGTCTCCATATACGACGTCCATTCGCAACCCTCAATTGGATTGCGTACACTTTTGAACGCGATCCAAAGCCACAATTGCATTTCTGCTTGTATTACTTGACGTTCTTGTGTAACGGTCGCATGATTTGTGCTGGGATTAGCCCGATTCCTTCACCTCTCCTCCTCCTCCTCGTCTGATAATTAGCCATTGGCAATTCGGAGCATTTACTCTCTGAACGATTCATAACCTATCTGCACCACAATCCAGATAGCTCGATTTGAACACCGCTATTATTCAACACACACCAACAGGCAGCTTCGTTGCTGCGGTGTTTGTTAGCTGACAGGCGGCGTTTACTTCAGCTTACTATGTGGCATGCTAGTGACGAGGATATCGTAGCCATTGTTGGAAGAATCGTTTACATGTGGCAAATATTAGCCAACTGCGAATGGACGCGAGTGATTTGCTGTAGGTAAATAGTGCTGACCGAGACCCGCAGAACAAACTGTCTGTTTATTGTCTTCTGCCGAAACAGGACGATCAAAAAAGCTATCTTCGATAAATCAACTAGCTCGACACACTCACACATATATATATATATATGTGAGACTTGCGCTTCTATGCGTTTTTGAATTGTCCAATCTCTTGCAGCAGATACCTCTTCAAATAATCGATCAATAAACGTTTAGTGTAAGTATTATATAATTATAATTGACATGGTTAGCCAAAAGAGCATATGCACACGCTTTAACAAACAAACAAACAACTACACGACTACCTTTATTAGCATTATTTTGAACGCGGACCCTGTCAGCCACGAACGGCTTTATATCGATTCACTTCTATCTTGTCATGATGTTTGTAACTCAAATAAATGATGTCTCCATAGCAGCCACCAGTGAATGCTTCTTGTTCTTTATCCGTTGTTGATAAAACGTCATCAGATAGATTCCCTCCAGAAAGGGGTTAGTTACACGAAGCTAGTCAATGGGCTGTTCATGATCGTAACTTGTATCGTCGTCAGAACTAACAGGAATTAGCTGAGTACAGTTTGCGCCAAGGCAGCGTAATTTGAAACAATCGAGTCGACGTAGTGGGTCACCGAGGAAAGCTCCAGGCGCGGAGCAGTGCCCGACAATGGTGCGCGAGTTACGCCACAACACGATCGTCTCCGATAACCATGACATCGCACAATCGCACACAATTGGATTACCTGAAAAGTTTCACACGCAATTGCCAAATGCTGATTTCAAGCGCGACTCGAATCCAGCCTGGTCCACGTTTTCACATTCGCCAGTTAGTACATACTAGAGTAGAATAGGTAAATGTTCAAAACCTCTCCGTGTACTGTCATCTAATGAGGCAGAGCGGTGATGAATACGGTCTCAGTTCTAATTATAAATCGCGCCAATGTAACAAAATGAAATTTAGTTGACTCTCTGATGTGTTCAGTGGTTCAGTGTTGTGTGGAGCATCGCTTGGCTCAGCAAGTCGGTTTAATCTCTCGAGTGTACTATTGTGAATGCCTACCTCGTACATCCACCTGCTCAAGCATTGGTTGAATCTTGAACCAGACGGGACTAAATGTCGAATGCTTAAGCGTATGAATTCGATTATTGGCCAAGTAGAGGCGGCGCAAGTTTAGCATCGACGTGAATAGATCGTCCTCCAGATCGGCCAAGCGATTGTTTCTGTAATGTTCATTAAGATGACGATAATTAACACAGAGGCCGCAAATGTACTTGAAAAATAACGACACAGCTGAATTAAATTGCATGAAATTGCGCCGAAAATCAGCCACACATCAAGAAGCGAACTCTTCTTTGAAGTAAAAAAAACAGTCAAAACACGAGATCGCAGCAATTTATAATAATTCAAAACGAATGTCGATATGATTTGGATTATCAAAACAAAAAAAAAATGAAAGCAACAATAACAATAATAACTCTGTTACGGCAGGTGACTGGTTGGGTTAACGTGGCCTAATAAACCCCGTAGTTAAAATAACCAATAAATAGTTCCAAGCGAGGTCCTTTTCACTCCGAGGCTGGAACAGATGAATTCCTGGGAATACTAAAACTTACTCAAGATGCAGGATCTCGAGTTTGTCGGGCAACATCGTCCGTTGGAGCGAGTAGATCCTGTTCTCGGATAGATCAAGAAAGATGAGCTCTTGCGCGTTACGAAGAGCAAGACTCTCGACGGCCTCGATGTGATTTCCCTTGACGATAAGTGACCTGAGACTTGAGGGTGGAACGGCGAACCACCGTTGGCGAAGGAAATTCAGTACGTTGTAGCTCAGGTCGATTTGCTCGATATGACCGAGCGCGGTCAGCTTCTCCAAAGCCATATCGAAACCCTTAGTAGAGAAACAATAAGGGGGTGATGCAAAAATTTGAAACAGCGGCTCATGGTGATTACCCATTTGGACATCTTCGTGCTTGATATACAAATGCGGACACTGAGCTCATCAAATAGTCATTATGACTATAAATAAAGAGAGTCAGATATAATTGCAAGATGTGATTTGTTGTTGTAGTTTTGAAATATCTTGACCTGGAGTGGGCATCATTTGTCTGGGCAGCAGGTCTTTCTCCTAATTGTAGTAAGCTAACGTTGCACCATACAAAAAGGCGTTAAAAAGGCAGACAATGCTGACTCATTAGGATTTCTGGTATGGCATCGTTGGACCCGGCCGATGACATCTACAAACTTAGATGAGAGACCTGTAGTCTGCTATTCAATGTCATTAACAGCATATCTATCTCAGACCGTCTACTTCTACGCACAACGCGTGTACTGCAGGCTCTAGAAACCAAGTAATTATAATATTTGAGGCACCCTGCGATTCATCAGTGGGAATATATAATAAGTGACGGGCAGGCGTTTACAGGCCAATATACAGTTTTACCATTAGTGCTCAAATATAGATTGATAGATAAGTGATAGCTCTAATAAGTGAAGCATCGTGAGACAAAGACATGAGCATATCGTCCTTCGGGTGGGAGGGGCTGCTGCTGGCATAATACATACTCACCATACCACATCGACGCAGTGCCAGTGATCTCAGCGTTTGCTCTAAGCCGAGAAACGGTGTGGAGTCCGGAGAGCTGAACGCAGATATATTCACTCCCGAGAGAGTGACCTCAGATAATGGAAGCCCACTAAATAGGTTGGCGGGGATAGATGGTCCGATCTGAAATAGTGACAGGATACGATAATATTCGTAATATTACATGATCGTTGTTCCAACAATGAACTAAATTCATCTATAGCTTAAACAATCAATACAACGGACGTTCCCCTGCTGTCGGGGTTTAGAATTGAAGCTGAAGATCGTCGCGCTATCGCTGCGATAATACGTATACCTCCCCGAATCACTGTCTGAGACTGACGTGAGTTCGTGTGACCTTGCTTTACATAACGCCATTATATTTGTACCATATGCGCCTTTTACATGTGACAACCATTCACCCTCCCGACCGGCATAGCGCTCTGTGAGGTTACACGCGTCCATACACGCTTGTTCAACTAATACATTCGAGATGTGCGATTTACGTAGAAGTTCATTCTCAAGCGGCGATGATTGCTTTTCTTTTCTTTTTTTTTGGTCACAAATGCGATCGTCACGACCGGCAAATGTAAATGCTATGAAATTCACATACATGTAATAACAATAATAACATCAGCATCTCCCTTTAATCTGATGTGAGCGACAAACGAACAAATTGCAGGGAACGCTTCGTCTCCATGCAGCTGCAAATGTCACTGTCCGTTTTTGTACTCGTTACTGTGTTTGACAGAGCTGATCACGTTGCCACGATTGGTTTTCGATAAAGTATATATTATAAGAACGTCCACAGGAACGCACGACGGCTGATGCGTTACACGACCGACGAATCTTGAAAAGCTGTTCGTGTTTCGGGGTTGAATATTTCGCAAGAGTTTAGCCTTATGCGAACGTCATTAAAGCTCGAATGGTATTTTCAAGTCGGCGGGTAGACATATTTGAATATCGTACAGGTGGCACTTGAGCGATAGGCCGATGCAAAAACGACCATCAATTGCATGAAATCGCACAAATAGTGAGCTTCGCCCAGACGAGTAGAAAGATGAAGTAGCTTCGAAGGTAAATACATTTGATATGGTCAAAAAAAAAGCGATAAAATGCACCCCTTCAATAGCAAGGAGCCGTGTCTAAGAAGCTTTCGATACGCCATCAACGTGAATGCCCTGACGATTCTTGGGACGAAGCGCACGATGACTGGAACATCTTAGATGTGAACCTCTGATTCTTTTGTTGATCGCTTTTCTTCCTGGAGCAGTTAAGTAGTTAGAACCCACACACACACACACAATCCAATACCAGACGAGTTGAAGCCACACAAAGCGTAACGAGAATGTGGCATATGTTTTGGCTAGGTTGAAAATTACCATTAGCCTAGACAAGCTCATCGAACGGAAAAGTCGTAAAAGGAAGAATCGCAAAAAAGAATCCTACCGATCGATTTTAAAACACACAGATTCAGTTAGAATCCAGAAAAAAAATATGCCTATAACTTGTATGAACGTGGAAGGCGCGCACGTGGCTGCGATTGAGAATTGTCGCATGACAATGTTATTATGTAATAGATGTTGTCCTTTCACCGGAAGAGTATTGTGTGTGTACTTTGTTTTGGAAATTTGTCGAAAGCCACGTCTAGATACTATAGATAACGTCAGTGGAAAGACAATTACAAATTTCTCTAGAGAACTCGTGTGAATATCTTAATGACTGACCAATCCTTCACACGATCACACGGTTAGATCTTTAAATATATTCCACATTCAAACGAAGTACGTTTCTCTTACAAAAATAGATCTATACAACAAATATATATATATATATATTAAAATCACATGAGGTTCTTCCACTAGCGGACTACAAGAATAATCGTGAGCACGACGCGCCTCAAATAACAGGCACACGCTTTAATTGTTAGATAGATCGCTGTTGGCTTCATTACGCATTCAGTGAACATACGAATGGATAAATAATAAGCTGCCCTCCTTCAATTTTAGTCGGCAAATACAGCTTGTAGTAGCTCAGTTATAATAGCTTAGAGCGTCCCATTTGCCCACGAAGTAAACTGACCACCTGACTGTCTGCTGGATTCATAAATGCTCCATTGATTAGATTTGTCTATTATATTTCATTCATGCTCTCCGCTTAAGTAGCAGTTCACTAACGTTGGCAACCAGCTCTTTCACATTGTCCTGTTTGCGTGTATGTGTGTGTGCGCGTGTGTCGGCGTACCTCGGCTGTAGTTTAGGTAGGACACGTGCGGTTCGATGATGGTCACCCTGACGGCGACGGGTTCCGAACTCAGTCCAATTCAATGACGGAGATGAGCAAGCATAAAAACGAATATAACATTTTTGTTCGTTGATAACCATGATAGTGGCTTCTCACTCTACACGACACTCTCAGGATGTCCCGACCTACATCTATCGCTCGCTGTCGTTCCAGTTCGAGTCCCGCATAGTGATGACATATATAAGGGAACTTAAGCATTGCAAAACTCGAGTTCCATTAATAAATCAATAAAACCCTTACATTTCACCTAAACACTGGTAAACGGTTGACTTTTTCTCCATTTTATATAACGCATATTCCTAATTATCTCGGCTAGCAATTCTATATTATGGTGGTCGTTATGCGTTTCGTGGCTCGTTAACTCGCCTTAAACGCTTGTGTCTCCGCTTCGACAATTCGATCACAGAAGTGGACGTTTTCTTCGTGTGTCTGTCGTTACGTCGACGGCATACAGACGGCAAACACACGGTTTTTCTAGTCAGAAACGACTTCTGTTCACCGAAAATCGTCAGCATTAAGCTGCGTTCGATCGGATCGGCTTTTGAAGCGACTGTCCTCTTAGCTGTTGATATATCGCTCATCCTTTATGTACGGCGTTCACCTGGCTATTGAATGAGTGTTTTGCTGCCAAATGGCGGCACAGGGGAGTGTTCGAAGAGTCTGAGAATACGGACACTAGATGCTATCCGCTTATGTTGACAGAAGATCACGATCCCTTGGTCACTTGTTGCCGTTGTTACTTGCTACCCTCCCAAAATTGCATTACAAGCATCGATGAAAACGATCTGCAGCGTGGAAGAGCCAAGAATTAAGAGATTCGACAATTGGATGAGAAACGCTACACAGATACGGCAGATAGTTTCGCGTATGAAAAGTGTCCTCACGTCATCATACCGCGGTACTGTCTCCAAGATGGCACTACCCGTATCGTGGTCCCTCGTTCTAGAACAAAGTTCCAAATTTTACTAGAAAGAAGTGTCTACCAGCTTTTTCCCCGGACATTAAACTTTTCGCCGCTATCTTCCTTTACGCCTATAGTTTTTTTTTCCTGTGCGAGAACGTCACAATAAGAAAAAAGCATTTATTTTCGTGATCAGAATTCAACTCTAACGGATTATCTCCTATAATGCATTTGATCTTAACAGTGAGCGAGAGAGAATAATGTTCTCACGCAAGGTTTTCCAGCCAACAGCACAGAAACAAACGATTTCAGAGTGTTTCAGACACATCACAACGACGCTGTGACAGACCAGTAGACACACAGGTACCCTGAGTCCAACCTGCTGTCCACATCTATTCCCCACATAATTGCACATCTATCCAGCGTCTCAGTTGCTATCAACAGGACATCAGTTGTTCATACAATCTGCCATTCATCTTCCTGCCTCCGCTTCACCCTTCCTTGTATTATTATTATTCATATTAGACTTGTCACGGTGTTTATTTAATGGATAGATATATAGTTAGATAGATGGTACTTGGATGGCAGGGCTTACTTCACTTGTGCCCGATCGAGCTTCTCCTAACCGGGGGGGTGCAGGGTTAATGTGTTCTTCTGCCGTTTCTGCTGTTTACCCTTCGTCTTCTCCGTCAACGTTCAATCGACGTGGACGCACACCACTCGCTCGTTGTTGTATTGTAAATTCACGGAGAAGGCAGATAAAGGTCTGGGTAAAGGTATCACAAAACAAAAAAAGAATCGCTGTGCGTCTGTAATTTCGTACTTCGACCGTACTGCCGCCACCACGACCGCCGTTATCACCCCTCACCGCAATCGAATAGCAAGCGCCATGAGATAGCCGTGAAGGGATCTTCTCGCGTTGTTCGTTCTTCCACGGCGGGTGGCGGCTGGTGAGGTGCGTCAGCACGAGGGGGGGGTTAGTCGAATCGGGGGGTTAGTCATGAAAACTGGACAACAGCAACAGCAGCAGTCGATCCGCCGCCTGTCCGAGGGTCGAAACAAAGACACGACAGGTGCCACAGAGCCCCTGGCCGCCCGCTAGTGCTGATTCGCCTACGCTAACTTTGTCTGTTCGTCCCTCCGATGCAAGGTCTACGTTTGTTTGTGTGCGGTGTGTGCTTGTGCGTCTATGTCTTCGAAGTCAGAGGCGGCGGCGACAGCAGCAGCAGCAGCGGGCGATATTGCCGTCATCGTCCAATAACGGTGATGGAGCAGTGCGGGTAGTCTACGCCTTCATCCATGCCTCCTCCCCCCCCACACCCCTTCCTCACCCGTGGCTCCGTTGGCCTGTAGCCTAAAGGGACGTCGTTGGCAAGCAAGCAACGTTTCGCGGCACTTTGCGAGCGGCTTCGTCCGTCGGGGGGAGCAGCAGCAGCATCGCTGACCTGCTGGAGCTACAGTCACAACAAGCGCTGCTGCCGCCGCCGCCTCAGACGGATCCCGTCGCTCTGACGCTTATTGAAGGCATTGAAGACATGCCACGAAAGACGCGGCGTAGGGCCACACCGCGGCACGCGGCCCAACGGGATAGGACGACTCGCGGGTACGACTCGCGCGAACACAACTCGAGACTCCGGCCTGCCCGCGAACCACAGCCGAGCCATTGGCGACGCTCTATCTATCTTTCAACATGAACGACGCTAGTTGGAAATCCGAAACTGAATCGGTGCGATCGTTGCAGCTGGAACAACAGCAGCAGCAGCCGACTTCGTCCGTGCACTTGTATGGTATACCAGCCACGGCAGCAACGGCGGAGGCAACGGGAACAAACAGTAGTATTCGAATTCACCGACAATAGCCGGAATCCGTCGACCGTCGAGCGGATAGGGAACAGCCAAGAGATGTTGTGTCGGTGCCGACTCCCCACGAAGCGACTAACAAACGATCGCATCCCACCCCACCCCCTTTTTTCTATTATAGCAATGACACCGGTCAAAAACTCGAGGTGAAACAAGAACAGAGACCCCTTCCCCGAGCGAATGGAGAATTGACGAACCGAGCGGGGGTGATGGCACAGGGGGCGCGGGGGGACGGGGGTGGTTCGGCTGGATGGAACAAGATTTCAAAGGAAAATGTAATAGTCAAACAAACGTTAGTAGAAAATTTGCCATTTTGGTTCCGTTTTCGCTTTCGGCTCCGTCGACCGCTCGCTTCGGACAGAACAGACGGGCCATAGTGATGTAGCTATGGGATATATAACGGGTCTGGTAGACAACCCAGCTAGCAATCGTTTGACGAATGTGTTTGTGGTGTCGTTTTGAGCGTTGGGAGAGCCCACGTCTCACAACTTCTCACGCTAAACACGTGAAGCACATTAGTGTAAATAGAACACGTGGTTCGGCGTTTGGCGATCAATGTGAACATCGAGATGGGAGGGGGGGGGCAGTTCATGAAATTTGAAAACGGACCGGCGGACACATGTAGTTATCCCGTTAATGGACAATTGGTACATTATTGCTATTTTATTTATATATATATATATATATATTGAAACGATCAAAGGGAACGCGCCGACGTGTTGGCTTCTCGTCATCGGCAGTTCACGGCGTTGTGTTTTGAGCCACCCGCTCTCAGTCTTAGATATCAGCCGACTTCTTTATTCTTTAGCATGTATTGTATCTAACGACTTTGACGATTATTGATTATATTTTTGTGTGCAGTTTCAGTTTGACGAGAAAACACTATCGTGAAATGGACATGCCTGGGAAGAGTCAGGTTTATGTATAAAAACATGATGAGAATAACAATATAAAAACTTCCCTGTCAAATACTTCCCGACGATCTCGAAAACGCTTCTGACGATTTTGGTTATTCCTTCTCTACATCCCCGATTTGATACGAACACACCACGCCAAGAACGACATGCGTGGCATAAATCTGGCTCATGTGTAAAAACGTGAAAATGATTCCGTCAGAATGTTGTACACTGAGAGAAAAAAATAATAATTTTTGTTGTCCCTTGGTAGTTTTTTTTCGAGTTCTACGTACTATGCACAAAATTAAACTCTCGAAAGAAGATCGACTTCTCATTTTCAGACATAGTCGAACAAAGGTGTTTTTACGAAAAAGGTTGGGAATTTCTGAAATATGCCAATACAAAAAAGTTATGTGTTTTTTCCTTCGCTCTCTATGAAAGTGGCGTGGGATTTGCTTGCGAATTTGGCTTTATATGATGAGATAGGCGCAGTTGGAGTTGCGGGATAACTTCAACAGGGTGACAGGGTAGCGGTTGCGCGGCAGCAGGTTAAGTGCAGTGGCAGAAGAGGATCATTGATACAAGGACACAAGGGAAACCGGGGAACTGGTGTGGATTTTTGCTCATGATAATGGATCCATTGGGAGAACGGGAACAAGATAACTACAACCGAACAACGATGCTGGACGGCAATTTAACCTTGCTAACGAAGGAGACACGTAGGTGTACACACGAATTAGATTCCCCACCGTTGCAGATTTGAACTTAACAAGGGGTCTATCTCACGAACCAATGCAAAATTACAATTCTGTGAACTCGAAAACATTTAATTTAAGTAGGTATGTCATAAGATGTCACAAAAATACAATTTTGTTCAAAAAATAATGCTAATAATAATCATGTTAATATATCATAGGTATGGTCCTATATTAACTTATTGTGAGTCCTGTCCGATTGTAGATTTGTATTGTGGTACGGTGATAAGGATATATTCACATCCTACTAAAGGAGATACTGAGGCAAAGTTGTGTATAATGTGAATAGATATAGAAAATAGTAATTTGGACGTGGGCGTTAAATGTTTAAGGCTGAATGTCAGGTCGAAAAATTTACTAGAATATGGATCTAGGTCACCCTTTTCTTCCGCCTACCCCAATATACCATAGCAATATCGAAATAGAGATACATATGACGTAAGTAAAGTCAATTTTACGGGCTGACTCGCAGCCTTAATTATGCAACAGTGGGACTCACAGACTTAATCAACACGGCCCCTACGTGTTGCACCTCCTCCTGCAAGGCGCATTCGAATGCACCACTCCACTGGGCGGAAGGGCCTTGAACTTCCCCTAGCAGACAGCTATAGTAACTAACTAGGTAAAATGAATTGGTAGTTCAAAATGTAAGGCACGCTCCGCAAACGCTATCGCCGTTAAAAATCTCATTATCGCCCACCGTGGGTATCTGTTCATACAAACAGAATTCGCAGATAACTACTACGTTTTGTCTATAAATAGTGAGACACACCTCCACAGCTCGTAACAAAGCTTCACGCTCGCTCGTCAGTTTAAAGTGTGTGTTCTATTTGTGTTAGACTTTGTAGCATATTGCAACAATTTATCTTCGTTTCGTTTCACATGTCTAGTGCCAATCCAAGACTCAGTTCATTTTTTACTTAACAATACACCGTTCACCAGTAGCCCTCTCCATTTAGCAACAACAACAACAGCAGCAGCACCAGCAGCAACAAGCAACAACTGCAGAGAAGTGATATCATTTGTGATGTGGTTGTGATCAGCAGACAGACTAAGGCCAACCATCTGCTGCTGCTGCTGTTGTTGTTATTGTTAACAGCTTGCTGACCAAATGTTGAATGCCTGTTCTTGCAGATGATAATTATGTTATAATAACAATATAACATGATATCATAATAACGATACCAGCAGTAACGGTTTAGCTGAATGCCGCTGCTATAACAATAATATATAATAATATTAGATTTACTGGAAGACTAAACTATGCGGGCTAGAGCTGCGATTGCGAACGTGCGCTCGTCAGGGGTTGTTCTGAGACACCTGACGGAGGGCAGGGACTCAGGGAATTAACCATGCGGATCATTGTAATAAAATAGAAAAAATCGCCAATCAGACAGTTCCGCTGCAGCCGTAGGAACGGCAACACCAGCAACAACAATAACAGCAACATTGGAATCAGCGGTTGGCCTTATCACGAGAACGTTAGCCCCCAACAACAACTGCCGACAACAACAAGATTTGATAGTTGGACATGAATACTTGTTGGCTACCACGCAGACTCGGTACTGCTGATCAAGTAACATGGGCGAGCAGAAGCAGCCGGAGTACTCTTGGTTTTCGCCTGTTGTAATAAAGCGCTTGATAAAGAACATGAAAGCAATGTTTGTACTGTGCAAATTCTAAGATACTTTTACGCAACAACAACATCTGTGTTTCTCAAGACAACTAGGCGTAATTACCTTAGCTCGAACCGTTATGGTGCACCCTGTGATTTCTATGGGCAGTTCTAATAATAATAATATTATTACTATTATGTATTAAGCTGACAAAACCACTTTCATTTTATAGATAAAATCCTTTAAGGGTTTATTAGTCAATTTTTTTTCTAACTGAAACTAGGCTTAAGCCCTCAATGCGAGGAGTGGCAAAGGAATTTGGATGTTAAGGATGTCTTGAAGGATGATTATTGCTAAAAAAACAACGCTGTACGTGAATATTTGCTAGAGCCCAGGCGAAAGTTAGATTATAAATAATCAATTATAAGTCAATTATAAATAATCAATTATAAGTCAAGGTTGTGTTTAATGGTACTGGCAAATAAATCCATGATAGTTTCCCAAGGTTGGTCCTTCCTCCGCGGTCACCAATCCTGCACGTACGACTTTCAAGTTTCTTTTGATAGCGGTGGGACATGTACCGAATGTCGGAGCTTTTTCCGAACTATAACGTGATCTCTTTAACGACTGGAATATGCTCTTCGCCGCTGTACGATTTCATACGACACGTCATTTCAAGCGTATCAGCACACTACCTCAAGAACTGACTGTACAAGTGAATTTTACAAAGAGGGAATTTCATCATTTTGGTAGACCAGCCTTATAGAATTGTCCATAGATAGACTGTACTACGTCATTCTTGATATCACTCTATTGTTCCCGCTGTTAGGGGTGGACATGTAGCAAGAAGTGTTCTCAACAGAAGGATGACATCTACGGCCGATGGGCCCTCTGCAACCATTGTATATTCATATGTCAAGCTTGCTCGTCTTATGTTTTGCCACGAAACCGAGTCTTTGTCAGCATCCAAGCATAGCAATACACGTCAGCGATAGGTGTCGTCATGCACAGCTGTTGTGCATTTTGAATTCAACCGCGTTCAACTTCTTTTGGTCGATAAGAATTGAAATCGTATTTTAAAATCTTATAGGTTCACAATTGTACCACATCGATTACGAATATAATGATCGTATTAGCAATAATACTTATCATTTGAGATCACAAGAGACATAGTGGAGCAAACACAGATCTACTTCGAGCCAACTAACAAATTGTACATTGTATGCTGCCCTTAGACGCTACTGATTTCGTTCGCTATCCCAGCCCGGCACATTCTTCCTGATTTTTCCCTCGTTCGTCGTTGTTGTTGTTATTGTTGTTGCTGCTGTTGCTGTTGCTCATCTCGTAGTGCAAAGTATAAAATTACCCCAGGCGATTTTAGCCGACATTATATATGCGAGCGTCTGTCATGCTTGGGCACCCCAACACATGTTGACGAAAGCTAAACTGATTTTCCATTCTGCAGAGCATCTCTTCCGTACATCCGCTCGTGTAAGAATCGTATTATAGATGGATATATAGCTCGGTACACGTCGTAACGACCCGCTCTCACGCACCACTGCTACGTCAACTATATAGAGTACTCCAGGATGCAAAGCGGTCCGGAGACAAGCAAACGGAACGGACACGACTCGGCTCTCCTCGTTTTTATGCTCCATTTATCGGGGCCTCGACGTTCTGTCAAATAGTGAATCCACGCTAACGACTTGTGAAAGTGAATGTTTCGTTTGCGAAAAGATGAAATCACTTTAATAATCGTCAAACGATTGACGATCGCTTTAGGGTACATCGGAGTGCTGGGAGTGTTGAGGGAGACCCTGTAGGGCTTCGCTCCGCTTTGGAATCTTCTTATTCAGCGTTTACCTGGTATCACTACGGCAGCGATGGAAATATGTTTGGTTTTATTATTTGGAACTTTGTATGGCGCTGCTACGAGTCGAATGATGACAATTCGTCGACGGATGTTATGAGGACGGTATCTGTTTAACAAAATGATTTAAGATGACGCTGAGAAAAAGAGATACTACACTTTGATCTTAGCCAAAGGGCCGAGAAGCGATGATGAGGCACATATGCATACGTAATAACTGACCCTGCCGTTTGTAATAACAATGCGTCTCCAGGGTAGGAGAGCAAATTCATAGAGCAGTGACAAAGAGCCGTATACCTTAATCGCTCGTGAGATATTCGTATATTCGAAATGGTCATGCAATTTTCGCTGAATAAGTCCAATGCCAGCCTTTTAGTCGTTATCACTCTGGAAGTAGGTGGATTTGTTTGGCAATCGTAAATCACTCAAGAGGATTATTTTGATTATTTTACTCTAGGATCACAACGTGACTTAGCGTCATCATCGAAATGCAATCGTTGATTTCGTATATCGTGAATGATAGATATAGATAAATAGGAAAATTGACCGCCAACTTATTCATCATGAACAAGCAAGTGTGACGAGACAAATTTGGCTGGCGTTGCAAAAAGGATATTTCGCCGGCATGTAATTAGAAGTAGAATATATATATATATATATATATATATATATAGGAGTGCAACTGTATATATCGTTGTCTCAATTAGTGGCGACATATCAGTTGTTCTTCCCTTGCCCATCATGGTTTTCTTTCTTGCTGCCCGATCACTTCTCATTGTTCGTTGATCGGCTGGCCCCAGTGTGCGAATGTGCACACTTGGCCTGAAATAACACCGGACAATAAGCAAATGCCTATGTATTCGCCATTGTATTCCTGATGAGCGGCGATCAACTATTCTGTGGTAGGCGGCCTAATGAGTCCCAGCTGCTTCTCTGCCAGCCAGCCAGCAAACCAGGTATATGGATGTATCTATTTTCCTAAAATTGCATGCATATGAATCGTTTCTCATCACCCGATGTTAATACGCCGTTTAACGATATCTTCAACATGACGCGATAATATAACCACATCCTCATCGTATTCAATGGAAAATCAGCGACCGATATATGGCATAGCACATTTTGGTAACTTCAAACCTGTTCTACTGTCCGATAATGAAACAGCACATCCGCTTTCATAAAGCGACAATCAATTGTTCGGGTAAAGACTTAAATGTCGGTTAGTGATCACTCACAGCGTGCAAGCGGTGACTTACTTGCCAACGTTTTCGCCCTATACTGACCACGCAGCGGCTTGCGCTAGCAATACCCTGCCAGCAAGACAAAACTCGACGAAACTTATCATAATAATGAATATAATAGAAATACTGCCTACATTATCCCGTCTATGCTGTAGTACCTTATATTCAAATCAAGCTTGATTCGCTACATCAGCGCTGTGGCCATGTATCTATATGATAATAATAATAATATCATACATAGATGGCCCTATCTCGAAACAGACGCGTGATCCTGAACGAATTACCAGCATAACACTTTCTTTTGCTCTGCATAATGTCGCTTTCCATTGTGATGATATTATTGCTATTGCCGCTTCTTCCACTATTCTCGCTATAGTGTTCACTATAACATATCATTAAGTTACCCCTGTTCTGGATACTGCTGCGAATATCGATCGTTTGATATAGAGATATATGAAGTGAACGAGAAGAAAAACAAACGATCACAAATCATCGGTAGGTATTTTCGAAATGGGTATAATCTGGAATAACTGACTGCGGTGGGGGAACCACGAACATTCACGGCATCGGATACATCGATTGAGAAGCAATTTGCTGTCGATTCTGGTCATGATTTCATACGGCACTCACTGAGTTCGTGGGAATATTGTGGTGTATGGTGGACTTATGCGTTAGTTAGGGAATTGATGTGTTGGTTAGATACACACGATGTTAACGGGAGAAAGTTGCGTTTTAACAATCGCCTAAAGGAAACGGGGTGAGCACACATTGCTCAGAATTCGTCAAGGATTTTATGGCCTGCGATGGCCTTCAACAGCAAATTTCCAAATCTGTATTTCCCGAATGGTTTATCCAACACAAAACAGACTAGCCGATCCATCTATAACACTTAGCGACTGTCTGCGATAACTAGCTGTGCAGTTAGACGACTCGAAGATGGCGGCGATCGAAGGTAACATGATTCGGCATGACAGGCCGAATAGGTGGTAGGCACCTACCGGTGAATCCAATATATGGACAGCATCAATCTGGTTTCCCTGCAGCGTCCTAAAGAGTTTCGTCAACGCCTCAACATCGTCCACCCCCTGACATCGCAATATAACTCGAGGCACGGGCGGCGAGCTAAATTTGTCGATGCGACGGGCCGTATCCGACGTTGAGCAGGTGCAATTCGTGTGGCTAATCGGTGGACACTCCACGGACGACGGGCTTGCAGGAACAGCGTGCAGTAAATAAAGCAGAAAGGCAGTTGCACGTCTCCTGTAACGAAGAGGACATTCTGGTAAGGCCTAAGACATTTCAGCTTGTCGTCAACATAACAAAAAGGTCAGGAAGGATTGCTCTTGAAAGATTTCCGTCGCGATAGCACCTAAGGGTCGCAGAGCTTGGCATGGTTTTGTAAAACCATCACTTCTTACGCTTACGGGGTGTTTCAAAATTCGGGCCTCGAAAAGGAAGCAGCTCTTCGAATAAATTTAATGCATTTAATGACGGTTGTGGTGAGAACGGGCAATAGCGGTAGGCAGTTAGCTGTTTGCATACCAAAGTAAGTTTAAGCTAAGAAAGCACGGTCTCATAGATTGTCTCTCCATCAATCAGCCCTGAAGGTGGCATCTCATAGAACGAACGCGATTGTTGCTATGGGCCCACAGTATCCGTAGATTTATTAACGGGGGCAACAACAAAATTACGCTGTCGTCTATTTACTGTCACGGTTACTGTACCTGTCAGCTGTTATTTTGCACAGCATCTTGTTCTGACTTTGCCTCGAGCTCATTCGATGACGATGATGCAATTACTCACCGTTATGGACGGCGGGAAGCGGAGGAGAGGGACTTTGTGTCCATTTCGATAATTGTTTGTTTGTTCATAACACCAACATTGCTGCTTCAACTAGCTATACCATTGACATGCTATCATTGTATATGTGATTTCACAGCAATAATAGACGACAGAAAATCGTACCAGTCACAAAAAGAGGTCGGTGGCCCCAAAGCTTGAAATTTCGCTCGCTAGAAAACGAGCCGCTGCCTACCTACAGTCGCTACGAGCGACGCACAGTCGATCGTTCCAGACAAACAGCCGAGAAGAAGATAACGAGTTTGAAGTGCTTGAAGGGACGGCGGATGTGCGGTGGGGGCGTGAGGGTCACGTCCAAAAACAGAAATGACTTTCTGTTGATATTTCACATTGAGCGAATCTCGGCGCTTTTCAAAACCTCGTTTTGAGTGTAAATGTGTGAAATTGCTAATGTTGAATAGTGCTAGTTCAACGTGATTCATTTTTCGCCATCCTCTATTAATCTGTTCGCCGTAAAATTTGAATAATGCTGCTCTATACGATTAATCTATCAATGGAACTTTCGTATGTTCCATGAACGGCTGTCTCGTTCCGCAGCGCCAACACTGTCACGAGAACGCTTTCGATCAGGTCATTGGAGGAGGGATCGAGCCGAGTAAGTTGGAATATTCTTGCAGGTCAAGTTGGCTTACTTTCCGACTTCCTCATTTAACTCGAATATAGACGAGCAGTAGGTGAATTGCATCGTCAATTCAACGCAGATGAGTGCGGAAAACAATTCCACTGTATATGCAAGATGATAATTTCGATGGACGAGCAAATCGGTAGTAGCCTTTCTACTTTATACAGCCCATTCTCATAGATCAGCATATGTGATCTTAATTCACTTGAGGGCTAACGATGGTAATTGTGATGCAATTGGTCCCTGAGTAGTGGCGTAGTATCGTAATCATACTTGCATCGGTTATTTACATCTGTTCCAAGCAAACAGCAAAAGAAAAACAGTAGCACGTCATTGGCGAATAAACTATTATATTTTCCCTCTCCTCGGCGTAACCGTTCTATGATGACTGTGATAGAGGTAGTACACATGTTCTTCTCTTGTAATGATTGTCTATGGAAAGCGGACCAAGTTGTTCTAGAGACAATAACTTAGATCTGAGATCTTCTAAGCGACGGTGTTACTGCCGAGACAAACACTCATAATTTTAGATGGATTTTAAGATGACACAGACAGGAACCATGAATAGTGAGAAGCGCAGTCTGATGTACAATATATATATATATATATATTTAAAAAATATATTATATATATATATTTTTTTTTTTTTTGTTAGGAAACTATTATCCACTAAATATTAAATCATGACACTTGCGTCTTCGTCGCAATCTCGCATATGTCAATTTCTCATCGTGTCTTTATTGCATTCAGCTGAGGAGCGGCTATTACATATATCGTCATCAATAATTATGACATCATTAGTAATTATTTGTTTGTATCATAAATTACAAATAGTCGTCTTGATTCCCATGCTCATCCATTCGAGTTCAGCTCTATATGTTATCCCTCAACACTATTCTTGGTACTAAGTAAGTGTATGTACAAGTATGTCACTTAACTGACACAACGCAAGCACCATTGTAGCGTGTTACAGTCAAGTCAATGTGATGTGTGTTAATTACACAAATCTATAAGTTTCTGTCGTTTCGCCATCCGAGCAATATATGCCACGTCAACAGGCGGTGGAAGCGATGAACGTATTGTTAATCAAACGTGTTTCGTCTGAATCTTTCACCTCTGGCTAATTGTCCAAGTCTAGGTTCAGCTTTGCTGCACCGCGCTCATTAGCTGTTGGCTGCGAGTCAACCTGGAAAATTTATTTTACTTAGGTCCAGCTTTGCGACACGTTCCGTTGTCGCTTGGGTAAAAGCGCTGCGGTGTGCATATGATTGTTATTATTATACATGTTAATGAAACTGGCGTGACTAAATGTTACTGAGCAGAATCTGCACTGTTTGATTTCTGCGTGCGTGGCTCGAGATATCCCCCCCGCGCCGGTGTCTAACGACTATTGTTGTCAGCATCGTGGGCTGGGAGGACACCTGCCAATATGAGTTGCTTTCGTGGGCGGTGGGACCCGACGCGTGCTCTGCCGAACGACAATCGAGAAGAATTGGCCAGCGTAATGGTGTTGCGGGCAGCAGTTACGTTGGCTGTCGTCGAGAGCGTTGCAGCGAACGTGGACACCCAGACGCTCATCCGCGCAGTTCGGCTCCAGCTTCAGCTGGACAGCGAGGACGATGATGGTGGTGGCGGCGGCGATCGTAAGCTAACTCACTCGGGGACTAGTGCTCGCCGCGTCACTCTCCGTAGGAGTGGTTCCAAACGACAACGGCCGACAACACAACTGACAGGAGCTGACGTTTCGTCGACTATGGCAACATCCACCTAACCCGTCGGCAACCGCGCACTGGGGCTGTTGTTGCTCCAGCAACCGCTACTGCTATTGCTGCCGGGTTGTAGGCATTGTGTTGCAGATTGTGTTGGGCGATTGTTATGGTGATCCAGCAAACGACGAAGAGCAAGCGACTCAGCGGGTAAGTCCTTTGATATTTCACGACGATGAAGAGGCGAGATCCGGTCATGGCGCGGGCGGCGGTGCTGCCCCACCACCAGCAACGCCAGCTCTTCCAGCAGCAGCAGCAGCAGCAGCAACAACACAACCACGCTGGCTGACTACAGCGATGACTGATGTGTGACCAAAATGAAGCGTCGTACGGGCCGTTGAAAGTAGGATTCTCACTACTTTTGAGCGCGGTTGCCTCAATCGTGCTACAATCGCGTAATCCAAGTTCCCGAAAGAAGCTTGGACACACCTAGACGAACTTGTCCACAAAAATGCCGCACATGCATCTGCCGCACGAGCCGAATAACGCTGAGGGCTGGTTCCCGTCGCATTTCAAATCCAAAACGAAAGAAGACGCCACTATTTGTGGTCTATATAGATTTTGCAGAGTCGCAGGTAAATCGATAGATCGTAGAGTAGAGTGGTAGCAGACGGCCACAATGTTCACATCATGTACAATATAGACCGGAAGCTCGTCAAGGTCACTGCGATCGGCCCTGTTAATTTTGAGCGTTGTATGAACTATGGGGACGGGTCGATTTTGTTTCTTCCCTTCAGCCTTTGTAGAATAAAAATAACGCTGTTCATATGGCTTCAGTTGCCCATTGAAATGAATAGAGAATAGGATTGCTTCATCATCACAGCTCGATTGTCTTAACGGCCATGGATGAATTCGACATTCGATCGATCAGAAGTATCGACGATCGGAGCCTGCATCGGCGTCCTGGGTCTGACGAGACCAATCGAGCGCAAAGGCGGCAGGTACATTCACACGCACAGACACGCACAGATAGTTCCACGATTCGCTGTTCACACCTCCGAATCGCCCTGTTCGCCCCTCAAGTCGACTACGTTTCTTCGTTTTGTTTCTCGTCGGTGATCCGTTTTCCGTCGTCCGTATTCTCGGAAGGCGGCTGCCAGCGTGAGGGTAAGTCTCCTCGCGGAATCCTTGCTCTCGCACACGAACGCATGGCACTCAAGGGGTCCCTTGTCACTGACGATGATCATAGCGACGATCTTGGCGTAACTGACATCCTGCACCCCATACGAGATGCACTCGATTGGATAGAACTGTTCCTCACTGACCACATGGCCAATCTCTGTAAGCGACACACCTCTGGGCGAAACAGAAAGCCTGACAAGGCGTGGATGGCACTGTGGTCTACGGGCCGCCTCCACGAGCTCATCTACCGGCGACCGCGTATGTCGCAAGCCCCACAGCCCTGAGGTGGCCCTGCTCCCAAGGTGGCGGGTCACTACGGTCCAGTTCGGTGCGTAGTCCGCCTCATTGACCGTACACACGAAGCTGCCTTCCATACGAGTCGATGATCCCTGGCCGACTCCAGACACTCCAGCGGAAACCCCTCCAGGGCCCACCGAGGAAACACCAGCTGACAGAGCAGAGAAGCCAGATATTGTCGAGCCGGCAAGCGGCGACGCACGCGTTTCCACCTCCATCGCAAGTACCCCGTCCACTACTGCAATTGAAGGCAGCGCGACTGATCGCAGATCGTCAGCGTAGGCGCGCTGCAGCCGTCCGCGACGACCGAAAGCGCTAGTGGCGACTACTATCGTCTATCTGGCAAGGGCAGAACGCGCAGAGAGGGAGCGCTGTGCCGCTTTAGAACGGCTAAAGCTCTCCGACGGCTGACACCACCGCAGCAGCAGCCGCAACAGCACACCCAGACACAGAGACAGCGAGATATCTATTGAAGTAAAACAAAAACCATCCGACAGGGTGTGAACAGAACCCCTGAGCCTATAATAGCTTATAATAGATAGATCGTGGATAGATTGAGCAAATGTGCAAACGTGCGGCTCGAACGAAAATGTGAATCACAATCGTCAGAGGCGCGGCCTCAGCACAGCGTCTACAATCATTGACAGAATATATATTAAAATGGATAACTGTAGCAAGCGAAGCGTGTACTTTTTATTTGTTGCTAATAAACTGTAAGCTGATGAATGTGTTTCTCATTTCTCTTCTTTTCATATTTTTGTTGCATATCTGTCCGTATATATATATATATATATATATATATATATACAAAGTGTGAGTAGGTGGAAGTGATGCGCTCAGCCTCCATGAACCATCATAAAAATTATTTCGGTAGTTTCTAGAAAATACGTGTATGAGAAATGTCCGAAATGCTCTGTGAAATGAACAGGGATCATTTAGTTTGCGTGGATCATCTTGCGAAGAGATCAAGTGGCCAGATTAGGCAAGTATGCCATTGTCTCATATCAGCTGCTCAGATTAAACGCATCAAGGCTAATCTGCATCAGCTCTAGTAAATCGTGTTGGAGAGCACTGACAAGTAACAAATGAGAACTCACATGCGCAGTCTATTTCGTTTTAAAAACTATGCATACTGTACTAAGGGGCTGCTGCCAAATTCCCTAACTGCTATGACGGTGAGCTCAGTCTTTGAGTGACCAATTATCTCGGCCACAATAGAGCAACGACATGAAGGTAATGATTACTGTTCATTAATACAAGTCGTAGGATTGCAGTAATTATTGAAAGGTTGTTAGTTTCGTTATTATTTGCACTTCATTACGCCCGTAATAATAATAATAATAATGATAATTTCGGTGCGAAGTATATCTACAGAATATAATTATATTAACGTACTCAGCAAAAAAAAAAACACTTTTCCCTGTACGATGTTATCTCGCCAAATCGTATTCAACAATATCTATATCATCCATTGAAAATTGTACAATAACAACCTGTAGGTTATCGTGGGCCTTCTGTCGAGGTTCCACAAAAACGAGAAAAGCTACTTTCATTATTATAAAGGAACATTTCAACTGATCGGTTAATGTAATAGTCCCGTGTCGTGACATACAAGAGAACTTAAGCATTGTGAAAATTGCAGTTCCTTTAATAAACCAATAGAGCTTTACCTTTATATTTACCTTACCCCCCCCCCCTTAGACGGATTCATTCTGAACGATTCTGCTCAATTACTAACCATCACGTGCCTAGCTCAATTTTAGTCAACAACATCTGTCGTCTGTCTGATCAGTGACGCAAAAGACTTAGGCCACTGTCACGGGACGCACTCCACCCGGACAACATCGCCTTCGCCGTGGGCTATGTCCACGGCTGGGTGGTTAATGTTTAAGGTTTAAAAAAAGTATAAATCTGCGTAAGGTGGAATTTACTTGTAACACTGTTGTTGATTAAACGTTGACGATTTTGGGAGAAGTGCTACTATCAAACACCGTCAATTATTGTGAATCCGCTTATTATTCAGGATGACTTAAACCTCGTTATTGCACTCGACAAAATGAAGCTTGCCAATCGGAAATCAATTTACTAAAAGTCAACGCGGTTTTTCTCTGCGAGTACCTCGATTAGCCGGCATTGCCTTATCATTATGGGGTAAAACTAAGTATGATTTGGTCGTAATCGTGCGAACAGATTCGGGGTTTGGCATATCGATGTAGGTGGTTAGCCGTGAAATGTTGATAATTCTAAGGCGCAACTTCAGTGCGGCCACTGCTTGCTATAATCAAGCTCTCAAAGGACTCAAACTATGTGCTGATAACTCGCCTTGTTTTGTTGGCTGACAAGGTAATTTCGATAGTCTTATCGCTGGCAATATTCTAATCGGGATTCCTGCGCTTCTAAATTTTTCGGTTTATCCTGATGATTTCATTTTGTCATTTAAAATATGTAAACGTAACAGCAGTATTACAGCTAGAGTAGCTACTATTAACAAAATCAAGCAGTGTCTATATCTGTCTCCCTCTCTCTCTCTCTCACTCTCTTCATCTCATCAACGTTGATACTTTCGTTGTTCGTGTTTACCGAAGAAGAATCGGACGAGGGGGATCCGTGTTCTTGTCAGCTTCCTTCTTCTTCCTCTGATCGGATCGGACCGTGCCGTTGTAGCCTTGCGCCCCTATCAATGTTAATCTACAGCGATTATTGCACGATCTGTTGGTAGGGGAGACTATAACAGTTGACTTTGCCTCGGCTTCTTTAGCCGCTAAGATACCCCCACTTGGTTCGTGCCTCTCCCGCTTAATGAAACCTCACCAATGGCGATGCTGAACGAATCAGTGTCTTTTTTTTCCAGCCTTTGCTGGCAACTTGGTAAAATTGGTGCACGCCCCCCCTTCCTCCAGCGTGCCCCAAGACTACAGAGCTGTGAACATCCAACGATTGGTCCCCCGTCCACTGGTTTGCAACGGTTCGAGTATAGTGCATTGCGCCACACCCACAACAGAACGTCACATCGTCTCAAATCGGTCACTGTCAGGCTGGCGAAAACCCGCAGCAGCGTCAGGCTGCAAGAGAAGACAATGGTCGTTGCTGGTAGGTATATGATGTCGACACGTCCCCTTTATCATGTAACGTAATAATGATAATGATAATAAGCCCAATCCTCTTGTGCCTCTTCGAAGCAGGAGGATCCATATTATCGAAGCCAGACTATGATAAAGGCTCGAATAATCGATAAAGAGGCTGGTAGGCAGTAAATGCTTTATGGTGCTTATGGATCATGGCCAATGCCGCACAGGGCAGTATAGAACAAGACCTGCCTGTCATCTACGAAGTATACACAACTATTGCATATTAACAGGGCCAGGTCAAATGTAGAGGAACGATCCGTCTATGCACCAGCTCCACAAGGGGTATTCGACACAATGTCGAATTATTCCGGTGTTAGATTAATGCCATTCATGTGACATGGGATATTAAATCGCACAGATGGTCTGTCACCCCGAACGGCGTTGACAAGGCTGAGCTACGAGGTTATTCATTCTGTGATTCATGCAAGTTGATTGTGACCTGCAAGCATTAAATGACGGAGCTGGCCAATTTCGTCTTGTCATTCTGCAATGAAAGCTTCCCCGTCAAAGCGAGTCCTCCGGGTAGAAGAGTGATGCTGAGCAAGGATGGTCATTTCCACGGGCCTTATTGCGTTTCTATCGATCGCATAGAAGGAGGATGAAGGCGGAGGATGTCGTTAACCCGTGTAACTATCTAGAAGAAAATATCTAAGTGAGCTGCGGCGTTCTATAAATGTTCTTTAGCGTTTTTCCAAAATACACTTTTCAACAGGTACGTACGACTGTGTGGCTGGTCACTCAAGCGACGATTGCATTAAGTGATAGTAATGGACGAGTGTGCAGACCTGTGTTCAATGAACGCAGAATATGTCTGCTCAATAGAGAGACAACGGCTCGTACCGGCACGTATCGATAGCGTAGGTCCTTGAAGCAATGCTACACAGTGGTAGCGAGGCCGGGCCATGGAAAGAGAGCTATAAAAAGCATTAGGGACAATTAATTATTGCTGGAAGATAGAGAGAGATACAGATATGCTGTTAGCATATCTGTATCTCTCCCTATCTTCCAGTCATATGGTGGGTTTCTTCTGCAACGAGCTGACGAAATGCTTCTTGACTAATTCAACGAATCTATGTTTGGATATTGTAAATGGTAAATGAATCAGCGGAAGTTATACGAAGAAGTTGCATTCAATGAAACATATCTCCGAAAATAGTCATGTTAACATCTCAGGCTGGAAACGATTTTTACCGGAGCGATTAGCAATTCGCATCCCCGCACCTGCTTCAAAATCGTTACTCATTTCTGCTGTATCCACCATTGTACTGGGGTTTCGACAACAACGACATAATTCGTATCGGCATCCGGCAGACTGCTGACTGCTGTGGAGTGTGTACCCTTTCCTGTGTAATGTGTGGCGCCGTTCTACCTTGTTGATTCCATTTATCGCTGATACGCGCCAAGGGGTAACAATCGTTGAATGCGGGCGTTCCTTTTCGAGTTCTTTGCGCCAGCGGCTTAACGGCACTATCTCCTCCTCCTACCACCTACCACCTACAACTAATACTACTACTACTACTCTGTGTGGATGCAGTAGTTGGCTGAATGACTGGCCGGCTGGCCAGCGCACAATCAATGCTGCAAAACGAACCCACTGACAATTCCTTACAGCCCGTTTCTACTTCACCGCCTTATACCACTTGTAGCTAACCAGCAGCAGCCAGCGCTATCTATGAGACATGTGAGTGTTGCGCTTTGAGCGACTACCACAGTGGAGGAACAGGCCACTTCTGCTGTTTGCGCACCGAACTGGTAGAAACGCCGACATCTGCTGCAACGGCAGCAGCAGCAGCAGCATCAGCAGATACGCTTCGTCAACCATCTGGCCTGATATAATAGTATCACAGTATCAGACACAGAGTCGCGACACGAGTCGTGACGGCAGCACATTGCAAGATGGAACAGTAAGACGAACTGCTGCAGCTGTTGATATCTGACTTTCTATCGGCTTATGTACGTATAATAGCTCTCATGTTACCGATCAATGTCAGAGACAGCGAAGTATTGCTCATTACAAAGGATCAAGTCGATTGTCATACATTTCAATGTTTCTCCTTTAACATCACGAGCTCTAGTGTGAATGAAACAATGCTAAGAAAGTGTCGGAACTCTGGCATGTTCTTTGAGACGATACAAATGGACGCGCGTCATAGACAGAAATGTGTCTGGTAGATTGTGGCGCGCCATAGAATTGATGTTGTTGAATGGGCAACTTCCTTGGCGTTGTTGAAGAGATCAGTGGCGACATGATCAATCTCGACCGTATTCCAGCTGGTGGCGAACATCATCTCGCTCGTAATGAATCGCTGTGACGTCGCTCCGATGAATGGGACCATTTAGATAATGTGGCAGTTGAATTTCGTGTGAAACCTGGTGAAGATGAGAGACCCTCACAGATGTCGACAATCCTCCTTAATCTATGCCACATAGCCAATACCCAGACACAGATACCCACAGCAGTTGAGTTGTGGCAAAACTGCTGATTCGAACAATCGGCAGATGATAAATAGATGAGTATCACAGGATGAGCAAACAGATCTACGAACATCCTGATCCAATGCTTGGCCGTATCGGGCACGTGTGTGTGTGTTAGTATGAGCCGTGTCGCATGCAGCAGTTGAACGTGTGTCTTTGATTGGCTTGCTTTTGTTGTTGACCAGAACTGCTTCGATCTTCCCCATTGAAATACAGTGGCTATGCTGAGGATAAGTCCGAGCGGCTTCGGTCAACCGAATGCATCCGTGGAACAAGAAGTCCACCCCTTGTGCTTGGATCGCTAATGGCAATTGTAAGCAATTGAGAAATTTATGGCGGCTCAACTTATATCGGCACCAACTCAGCCAAATTGCTCGTCACTGTCCCGGATCGTAAGTGCTGTGTGCTGCGCTGTGTGCTGCGCTGTGACGGTTGCGATATCACGGGCTTAAAATCTACGCCCAATAGAGAATTGGGTGGGACAAAAGGGACTCGTAGTAACAGTCCAACCTTGAGCTCATTCTCAATGGAGACAATCCCTGCCAAAAGGTATCACCTTTAAGCCTAGGTATCAAATACTATTTCACCAATGTAGGATACAATTGGAAATATGGATAAAAACCACCGGTTATTCAAATTAAGCTTCATAGTCAATAAATAATTGTATTATATTAGAAATTGTTTTTATTTTTAATATACAATTAATAATAAGGATAAGAGAGAAATATATTTTATAGATAAGATTTTAATTTTTATAATATTAATATAAAATAAGAACCACTATTAATCAAAACTTAATCAAAGCGGTTGCTCGTTGTGAAAACGATCAGTAAGCGATGTCAAGACACGTACGAGCACGTTGTACCCGTTGCAACTACAAGTAGTTTGTGTCAACAACAAACATTTGCATGACAGAGAAAACGACCGATCGCATCTGACGATCACATGACAATATACAGGGAGGTCGAGTTGAAAAGTAGACTTACAGTAGAACAAAACGGTTTCACCCTGTAAACCCACTTGTTATCCAAGCTTTAAGCAAACGATACGATTCGAATAGATAATCAGCTCGTACTATGGCTCTAAAATAAACACAAATTAAACCGTTATCCGACTACAGTTATCCAAGACAGATGACAACCGACACACATAGCTGTTCAGTTATCCGCTCACTGAGCGAACTGCCGATTGTCACGTGCGCTCAAAATGTTATTATCAGCGGAGGCCGCGTGAACATATGAACCAGTGGAATCACTTGATTTCATTGCGCAGTGTGCGATCGAATGCAGTTCGCTGGCGAACGGGTCGCATTGTCAGTGCAACTGCCCCGCGACACTCAGAAAGCAAAGTAAGTGTATTGGTTGAGTGCGTGGCAAAATTAAATCGTTGCGCCAAATTGCCGCAATGGTTACACGGGCGCGATTCGACAGTGTGGTCAGTCATTCAGTGATCGAAGCGAAAGGAAGCCTTGAAAAATCAGCTGAAACGTCGGTGGTAACCTGTTTTACCCTGTGCAACACGGGCATTCTATTGTGTGAACGAAAATTGTGAACAAGAATAGCATTCAACAGCAGATGCTCGAGGGACGGTTAGCAGAATTGCGCGTATCTCACAACGTGCAGCATTGCGAAACGCTGTCACTCGAAGCGCCGACAACGGCCTGTCAACGTTTAGCTAATATTGGGTAACTAATATTGGATAACTCAAAACCAACGGCTTAAAGTGCCCGTTCCATATAATCACACAGCCTTTGAACTATCTTACAGAACGGTATAAGAAATTTTCGAGGCTTGTTTCATATCAGCACCTAATCGTCTCCTTTAGGTTAATCGAATTTGACTGAAAGTTCATCCAGTCGACTGGCCGTCGTCGCCTGCTCGAATGAGAAATGTTTTGCACTCCTCTCGTGAGATGCTCAGGTTTCTCGAACAATCTACTCCCCGTCTCCGAGTTCAACATTGTCCAACAAAGCGTCCCGGATATATATTTTTTCATTCGCCATTTCAAATTTGACATGCCTGATTTACTGGGCTATTCAACGAACGCTCGGCTATATTTATTCACTTTGTCTGGCTGTGAGTTAATAGCAGTTTAATTGAGAAGCGTTCGTTTGATGAACGTAAATTAATTAGGCATCTTCACGTACCTTCGGGTGCCGAAGACATCTGTATTACACATCAACGAATTCATTTGTCAGTTGACTGTGGTATATTTCGACGAAAGGACAACAATAGTTCTGCGTTGTCAAAAATAGCAGCACATCAACATGATACGTCACCGTTGCTGCTACACTCACCAGTACCAATGAACGTTAATGATGGGCTGTAATTGCGTTGCCAGAGCTTAATTACAGGCGGCAATAATAATAATAATAATAATAATAATAACAATAATTTTGTTTATAGCGGGACGGTGAGACTACCTTCAGATTACAACTGCATACATATCTAGAAGTGTCATTGCTTTGCGTCCAATGTCGCTTCAACGCATCCATCTTATCCTGCAACCTCAGTTCACAGAAGCAGGTTGTTTAAATAATAAACGCTGTACATGGAATTACCACTGAATAAGCCTTAGGTAGTGTGATGCTATATTTAGTTTTAGCGTTTCAATAATTAGAACATTTAAGCTCCGCCGTTTACTAGGCACCTCCGAGGGCGAGAAAGGGATCCGAGCTGGGGGGTGGGGCGGGGGGACTAATTATATACAACAAATAATTAAGCCATGTCAAGGCATCCATTGATAATCACCCCATTAGACGACTGCCATTATAAACGTTGTTGTTGTTGTTGTTGTTGTTTGCAAATCCACGAACATAATTTAGAACGCCAACCAAACTTCTATTGTCTACATTGTTTTTATTAGTTGACTACCACAATATTGGTACATACGCGTATGAAGTATGCAAGTCATTATTCCGATTAGTATTATTAGAGGCTACTAATGAACATAAATAATTGAACTTGTACTAGCACCGCTAGTATATCACCACTCATCCCCGTACGCATCTACTATTTCGATAAAGTACAATAAACTTCAACTTTTTTTAATAGCATCAGCAGAGAACAGTGTAATGGAAAATTCATGTGAGCGCGTAAATAATATGCGTCACATACAATCGTTTGGAGTGTAGGGTAAATTCTCAGAGAAATGTCGCACCAATCGACTTAGGGGCATTCAATAGTGTGATTCTGTTTCTGGGCTAACGAATTTGTACACGTTACAATAGGGATTAATATTTTAGCTCGTAGAAGGCGTAAAAGAGACTAACGTGATATCGAAGGAGCCTGCCTATGATATGCATAAGAACTATAGATGTAATAACACTGTGCCGAGAGAATAAGACGCTGCTTTGGTCACCTGTTCGAATGGCGTATCGGTTAGCATGGATGGCCTTTTCCATGCGTGGATAGATCGAGTATTGATTATTTACCCGTCCATCACTACCGAACCACCACACAAACACGATACCACCATCAAACAACCGAATACCGGACGCGTTCCTTGAAACGGCAGCATAATGTTGACTATAGATATATTGTATTACGGGGGAAGCGTTGCTCTATTTCCATTCGATATTCGTAATACACCGTGCCGAAAGCGGGTGACAGCGGTACGTACATTCAGCGCCAAATATCCATAATAAACGGTTGATTTATCGAAATTGAACATGAAAATGTCCGTCGCATCTCCTGTTTGGAGACGAGAACGCAACGTGCGGCACAACCAATCGAAGAATAATTTCGTTCTAAATATTTAATAATTATGAAAATACGTAAGTATAAAACGCGGTATTGCTTGCGTGAGCAGTTTATAAACCAGCCCTTTCTCTCTAATAGGACAGTGATCGTCAGGTCAATACATTGATTCCATGGTAACAGGCGAACACATTATTAGGGAAGTCTGCTCTGCATAATACATTTTGTCCTTAAGTAAATATTTCGGGCTGACTCACAGACAACATTTAACGTCCTCGGTACAGGATTTTATCCTTAACCTCTAACAAAGAAAGTCAATATATAAAGCATGTGCCCATAGGATCCACAATAGGGCTAATAAGGCTTAGCAGAATAACTGAACCAGTATTCGAAACTCGAATCTCTTCAGTCAGGTAGTCAGACACTCTATCCATTGCGGCACAAACGCTTGCAGCTGACCACTAAGCAAATATTTCATGGCTTATATCCCGTCTTAAGCATGTATTTCTTCTGACATACCCTGTCTTACGCGTTTCAGAGTAGATGCTAAACCAAAAACTCGACACCTTTAGAATTCCCAACTGGAATCTTCTGATCCGTAGTCACATGTGTCATCCATCACTCCATGGACTCTCCGAACGATTAGAATTCTCATTGAACAATCGTTAAACCGCCTAAAACGAAAAACTCGGAACTTTCAACAGGGGCCGATCTGCGGTCTTCTGATCCGCGTCATTCATTGGCGTTACCCAAAATAGTCCCACACAGTTGTTTGAAGCCATGCACGAAGGTGTCACCGAATACCACCCATATAATGGGCGGCACACCCTGGAGCTCCGTTCGAAAACTAAATCTTAGATGCCAAAATGAGATCTCATTCATAGATAAAGCATACACTTGCCCTCTAAACATGCATTTGGCTTCGTAGGACTAACCACATTTCGAGTTCGTTCCCTGAATTAGTTCTGTTCCGACATTATGCCCTTTCTATTAATTTTTATGCAACGCTTCTGAATCTCATAACACAGCAAATGTGCAATATTCTTTCAATCTCGCAAACTCCTCGAGCATATGATGGGCAAATATCAACAGACAGTCTAGCAACAGTATGGGTCTTAACAGTCTTGTATGTGCTATGACCAGATGTTGGGGTGTGTTTTCAAAAGCACCTTGTATCTGGCGAAAGCGGAAGGTAAGGTAAGACCGGCAGCAGCAGCAGCAGCATCGAGGTAATCGTGGTGCCATTAACCGATAGAAACCATGTGCACACGCACGCACACCACACACACGCTGTGTGAGAAAGAACCGTATGTACCAAACGGTGCTGAATAGTTCGTTATCTGTCACCGTGTGACACCAACGTCGACCATGACGGCGTGAGACAGATTCCACAGCGGCGTGTGAATCGCAGGCAAACGCAGTGGTCTTAGAACGATTATGAAAACAGATCGCAGCCCACCAGGCTATATACACACAATCTATATAGGGGGTGCACATAGGTACACACAGTTGGACAAACACAGAGTGTCTCTCTCTCGCTCACACACTGTTCATCTTCTTTTGCTCCATAGCTCACATTCAGGATCTAAGAAATGAGGAGTCGCACGACAGCGTCGTATGACTCTATCGACCGCTACACAGCCACTACATGAAGTTGCTGTTGCTGGTGTCAACAAAAATGACCAAGCGACGACGGTGGATCCAGTAAAGGACAACATGGTAAAACCTGGCATTTAATCTAAATACACAATCGTCGGTGCTGCTGTTATTATCGGCCAGCGCCTGGCCCTGTGATGTTCGGTAACTGCCTGAGCTTTACACGCGGTTAATCATAATACAACGGAAGCAAGGGGAGAAAATCGCGAGGGGGTGTGGACTAAAGCTGGATCACATAGGTGGATATTAGCACAGGTTAGAACTGGATAGACTTTGAACTAGTGACAACATCTGTTTGAGGTACTTTTCTGAATGAGCTAACTACAACGATTGATAGTAAATAGCCAACCGTGATAAACTGATAAAAAATAGCCAATCGTAAAAGGCTGGGTTACATCAGTTGCTCGTCAAAAAGAGCTGCTTGTAGGCCGTTCTTTGTGACAGCGAAAATTGACCTCCCGTAACAATTTAACATGCCGAATCACCGAGTTTCGTTGTCTTTAGCCGGTATAATAGTGACACGCAAATTACATGATGATATGTAGAATAAGGAGATGCTCTCCTTGGAGTCGCGCATCATCCGTCGGTTGATTAGCGTGCTTGATCACTTAGAAACATCATTTTGGGCTTTATGAGCCTTATCGATACCCATAGACCTCATGCAAGTACAAGGGAGTGTCTTGTAGACGGAGAATATCGCTGCCCTTAAGGCCACCTGGAGTTCTCTGTCCGATGTCTAAGAAACACGATAGCTATGATGTATAACAACGAGGGTTTTGTTTCTATAGGTTTCCTTGAAGGTAACTATTATGGTATTTTGTAGGTATTAAATCCACATAAAAAAACCTAATCCTGTACAGAAAACTTCGGACGTTGCCAATCCTCGATATCGTTGCCAAGTTTCTAGCACGATCTAGTAAACAGAGCAATTTCTAGTTTATGCCCAGTCAGCATGACAGACTTGAATGACGAAGCCACTCTCGTACCTTGGTATCGTTAACACTCACAAAGGTGAAGCAACAAACAGGAAACGAAAAAACAGGTTCACTAATAATAATAATAATAATAAACATACTACCCTATCCAAGTGTCGATCAGCACTCAGACGGTAGGAGAAGTTGAGGACTATAGAATAATGTTTCGTAAACATTGGCCCAGCCGAATGGCGAACTATTTATACATACGCGAACATGTTTGCAGACGAACTTCCTCCACTTCCTTCGCTGAAGCGGCCCTGCTGACACAGAAACAATAGGCGGCGACGGCGGCGGCGGCAACGCTCGCCAGGGAGATGCCTCAGAAGGCAGCAATACCAGCGGCGCTACAGCCCACTCCTAACAGGAACCGTTCCAATAGGTTGAGCGGTGAAAATGCCCGACCTGCAGACCTGTCGAAGTGACACGAATCGAGCGAACTGGAGCATAGGGTGACACGGGAGAGACGGGCTATTCGAGGGTGAGCGCTTTTCGGTGGTAGCAGCGGACGGGTAAATAGGAAAATAGAAATAAAACCCAAACTGATCGGACACTTTGGTGGCCATTTATTTTGCGTAGATTTTTTCACACTTGATTAGATAACGAGAGGGCAGGTGTTCGGGAGAAGACTCGTCATGCCGCATCGGGGTCACAATTGCACCGAACGTCTGTAGACACGAATGTTGTTCTTTAAACGTACGGAGCAGCTTACCAAAGGATGTATGTGATGTAAAAGGTTACCGTTTACCAACAACGACTTCATCCCAATGATGAGAACACTCTTGGCAGATATCTGCAAAGGTGTATCTCAATTTTGCGACGAATCATTTAGACCTTCTTTGGCTACAGCTAAACTCCACTCGAATTTGGCCGAATTTGTGATGGCTATCATAATTTCTAAATCGCTACAAACTTAATAGCAAGTGTTAGGCTCAATATATAAAACTTAGTGAACTTACCGTTTAAGCGCTCACGAACTTCAAGTTTATCCTCTCCTGAATTGCGGTACCCTATGCGTCGCAAGGAAAATACTTCATTGCTCTCTATGGTCATTACGAGCCGTACCTTTGGATGTTCTGTGTATAGTTTTCTGATATAAACAAAACACCCTGTACCTTAAAATTCGTTGACACTCGAAGTGCTATGTTCCTTTCCTCAAGCAGAAGCAAAGGTTATTTCATTAACCTTATTAACCCCAGTGATGTACTCGCTTTACGAATTCACTCATCTCCCCACTCGGAGACGGCGCTGCTATGAATTTACCAGAACAAGATGTGTCTAATCAATGACTAATAACATAGTAGAATTTCTGTTAACAATTGCAGAACGCCAACCATTGGCTATCGAAAACAACAAATCCAAACAAAGAAAGTTGTCCGCATACTCCTTTGTGGTTTTGTAAGAAAAATGTCCATCATTTATTCATCCATCATAATTTGCTCAAATCATCATCATCTTCTGCCTTCCCCACCTGCTTATTGCATTAGCACACATCAGGATCGCTCAATCAGTCTATCAATCAATATGAGCCTTTTCTTACGAATATCCTATAATAGATATTTCAGCGATTCCCCAACAGGGTGTCTTCTAAATTCTGCCCCGTTCTTCATTTCACAGCAAAGTCGTTAACTTCTTCTTCTTCGTGAATTTTGTGACACCCTTCCTTTCTCGTCCGGTGACAGCGCCCGCGATTCTTTAATCGCGAGAGCACATGAAAGCGAGGAATAATCTTGCCCCTCCTTGTCGACATCGACCAATCTTCCCTGCTCACATCTTCATGCATTCTGTATATATATATATATGTAATTTTTCATTATTTTCTTAATCATTTTTTGTTTACTATGCTTAATGATATTGTCGTTATTATTTCCGGCCATTATTACTACACGAATTAGTGCCATTACCTCTCTCTCTCTCTCACTCCCCCCTCTCTCTCTCTTGCTCATTATTCTTCATTATATTATAATTACTATACTTGAAATTACTAATTCTCGCCTTTTACTGTCTATCTCGCTATCCCTCTTTCTCGCCACGGAGATCTATATAATCATCTATTTGTTATATATGTATATATATTTTTTGTATACTAGTCAACCTTTATTGTTGTTGTTATTATTATTATTATCAATATTATAGTTCTTCTTCTTCTTCTTCTTATCATTATCATTAGTATTATTATTATAATTATTCGTTCGTTCGTTCGTTCAGGGTTGAGATCAACACCAACGCCATCGTCACTCATTGAGCTGCTTGTTGTTGCTATTGTTATTGCACGAATAACGTGCATGTTTTTGTTTCTTTATTATTTGTTAGTAGTCTGCCTTCCAATGCGAAAAAGAGGTTGCACAGGAAGCCGACCGATAACATCGACCTATCGTTCCTGCCATGGCGCACGTTTCTGCCGCCATTTTCATATATCACATGATGATTTCCATTTGCCCTCAATTCCTTTGCGGAGGAAAAGGTCAATCTGTATCCGTCTCCTGTTATCGTTGTCGTTGTTCCAGAGCTGTCGTGATCCAGAGGGTCAGGGGGCGCAAGGCGCAGCTTGTCAGTCCATTTTCAGGAATCCCGCCAACTGCCAACTGCATTTACTCGCCTCAAACGTTTAAAGGCTTCGGATAGTTTCAACGATCACTATACATGTTGCTGCCCATTGATAAAATGCAAATCATGACGCTTAGCATCATCTTAACTAACGAATGGGCCTGCGTGACACGAATATATTATGTGACGACAGGACGATGACCGTTCGATCATCGCCCAAAGCCCCACGTGGGGTTTCCACCGTGCCCTTTTTTCTTTCGATACAGTTACGGTTGATTGGTTGATGGTTGCTGTGCACTGTATACATTCGGATCAATCCGAGTCCGCCGAATGCCGATCCGAGCTCGTCCCACACTTGGTCGGAGCGGCCATTCATTCATTCGTGGACTCGAAGATTTTGTTTCTTTAGTTGCTGGCGTCCGGCTAATGACCTACCGTAGCTAAGTACTAATATTTGTCTTTAACTATTTTCAGTACCACAAAAAACTGACGTCGTCTCTCGACTAACAGGGCATCACTGAGGAAGGAAATATGCCGCGTCCGCACGGCCTCCTATTCATCTTGACGGGAGCCGGCATCAAGGGGGCCAGCACCGTACGAGGCTAACGGACATACTACAAAAACAGAAAAACGACGATCATGTCAATCGACACATCGATCCGGCGAGCTACTGATTTTGACCATTCGTCAAAATATCACACTCTAGACACTGGGATGAAATGATGTCCCTTACTATTCAAGTCAACAAGGACCTCCTGATCTCCCATTCGTTCTCGCGTGGATATATCACTAGGCAATCGTCAATTATCATACACTGACGCTGCGCGTCGCTGTAATTCCGAAGCATCTGCTGCTGTTGCGGCTGCCGCAGCTACTTCCGGTGACTGCTGCTGCCGACGTCCTCGATATCATCGACGCCGCGGACGCCACCGTTGAGCTTGTTTTTGTTGTTGTTGCTGTTGTTGCTGCTGTCGTTGTTGTTGTTGTCGTGGTAACTTTCCCGCCCCCGCGTAGAATGACAAAACCGTGAGCGTACAGTGGTTGATGATGAGCGCGTTGATGCTGGAGGAGCTGATAATGGTTGGATGGCAAGTTGGTCGCAAGTTGCAGCGGCTGCTGGCCAACGGCGGGGGCAGGAGGTGCGCGATACTATCTGAGCAGGTCGTAGTCGGCCACGCGCGCGCACTGGACAATGTCAGCGGCGGTCTGATGACGAAGATGAAGATGGTGATGGCCGTATTGATGTGCTGCTGCCAGTCGCCGATGTTCCGCATAATGATGGTGGTTATGGTTGCTGCCATTGGCTAGGCTGTTGTCGTAGCTGTCCGCAGGGCGGAGGGCGTCCGATTCGCCCGCGTTGTCGGGGTCGAGCTGAACAGCGACGCTGAGCCGCGAATGCAGGTGCTGATTGGCCAAACGAATATTTACAAGGCAGCCGAGGGGCGTTGGCGCCACATTGAATAGTACGACACCCAGTAGCACCAGTGATAGAGATACCACGTAGAGATAATGAAGCTGCAAGAATAGAGAAAATAAATAAATTGATTATTGATTGATTGATTGAATCTTGTTGATTCGCTCGAGGGAGGGAAGATGGCAGCAGTAGATGGCGCCTGACAAGTCAAGTAATTGCTAAGTGTGAGCCATTGCTACGCAGTGCAGATGGATTACGATTGAATATTAGTGGCATCTAAAGTATATATATATATATATATATATATTATATATTATCATTTTATTTTATATTCCTTGAGAAATCTCTTTTATGACAGGGACGCGCATCAGACATACGATGTCTGAGCGTTGCGGGGGTTGCAGGTAATTAGTAAGAAGTATATATGCGGTGAGAGAATCAGTTGATCGAGCAATCAATTCGTTACGGCCTCAAAGATCCCATTGTCATATTTCAGTCTATCATGACCTTGTGACAGAGAAGCGTTTGTCTTCCAAGGCGACTTAAGCCGATTAACGTCCCCGGTGGCGATCTGGTGTCGAATCTATCGAATTCGATATGTACGCTTCTAAAAATTTGTACTACTACCTAATGGCTTTAGTAAGTGAACGATACGAACTCCGAATGTCTTGTTGAGTATGTAGTAGTATCCGAGAAGTGATAGCCCATCTGCAGACAGAAGGGATAGGTTGAGCGCTGTTGCTGACGAGTGGGCAATTACAACAGCAGCGAACAGATACATCAGGGTTTGACAAAAGCAGAACCCGATCAGTGGCAGCTGCTGGGGCGGCGGCAGAGACAGCGCTGTCTGCACCGCGTCCAGTTCGAGAATCGCCCTGCAAGTTCATGTGTATCCAAAAAAAAGAACCGGCCAATACGTGAGGTGGATTATTCTATAGAAGTCACGCAACTATGCGCGAAAGTAATGCAAACGCTGTATCTATATATATATATATATATATATATATATATATATATATATATATATATATATCTATGGTGTTCGGAGAATCAGATGTGTCCGGAACAGAAAAAAACTTACATTACATATTGAAAGCGTGCCATATAATATGCATTGAGGAGCACCTCACAGCTGGAGAGAGTTGTGTGGACGTTTTTGCCACGAGGGAGGAGATCGACAAACGGAGCTTACATCATATTAGCGGAGAACTCACAGTTCCTCTGAGTAAAAACAACCAGTAGGAGTCGTGTATTAGTGCCGTTGTTCGCTGTTCTGAATCGTTGGCTTCGTTTGTACCTGATGTAATATTAACAGAGGGCACGCCCATCGGGGTTGGGGTGGCTTCTATATTCTAGTCTTCACTCTATATCCTTATATGCTCTATGGCTTTTGTCGCGATTCGTTCATGTTTACCCGTGTCGACGTCGAGTCGGAGCTCGCCCACAGTTGTGCAATTCGACACCGTTAGCTTTCGCATACGAAAGCAGAGTTCCCTTATGGAAAGCTGTCTTTGCTTAAGCAAAATTAAACAATTCATTAGAGGACACAGCAGTGACATCGAACGTGAACACGGCAGCGTGGATGGGTGAAATAGTATTAAAGCAAAGAAATATAACGAAATCAAATTAAGAAGCCGAGCTGTATGAAATAATAGCAGCTTTACTAGATATTGTATTATATCGGGTGTGTGCTATCGGGTTCCGCAATGTTTTGGCCCCAGTTTTGCCTCTGGTGCTTAATTCGGCAATCTTCATTCGTTGATTCTACACCCAACCAAATATGAAGTATCGCTTGGGTACGAATTGCTCGATGATAATTACTCGAATACCGTTTCGCGACACAGACACATCGCTTAATGGCACAAAGTCTCGAAATGCTGGGCTACCTGATCTAATATCGTTTCATTGAAATAAAAGCGTGCCTTAATCAAATGAACGAAAATGCAATCCATAACGAAGAACGAACAATCAATGATCTTGTACGCGTACGAAGACACTTACATCTGTATTCCGCTGATCGTACTGGCGAACAGGCCAATCATGGCAAGAAATTCAACGCTTCCCGAGAACGCTTTGACCGTAAACTCTTGCAATACGTTCGAGACACCGTAAAGTGCCCCAGCTGATAAGCACAGCATGTCCCCAAACAAGCGGTTCTGCGGCGTTGTATTGTTGTACTCTAGAACGTTGCTCCATACCAGCGAGCCGATGCCCAACAAGCAGATCCCGACCCCGCATATATGCACAATCTTGTAGCGAACCTTGAGAAATAGCCACGATAATGCCAACACGATCGGGATGCTGAAACAATCTAACATCTGCATGAAAACAATTAAGAACAACGATGAAATAATGGGCCACGAAAAGCTGTCACTCTCTCTGTCTCTCTTATTATATCAATGTAGACATCCATATATATATATATATATATATGGCTTTTGTCAAAATGGCCTTGCCTTGTTTTAATATTTATAGTGACTGGCGCATTTATCGCAGCGATATCTGGTTGAACTATAATTTTAACGATCTGACATAAGGGAACATGCAAATATCGTTATAACACTTCGAGTGATTGCCTTCATATTCAGCGTATTTTCAATATTATGCATATATACATATATCTTCAGTTCATAAAAGCTAATCACGCTGGCTGGTCGCATCCGAAACTTGAAAGTAGCACTCTGAAAGAAGGAATTGTATTATTACTCAGGATGCTGCACAACCTTTCTTCTACCTTCTTGTTAAAGTTAGAAACTCAATTTAAACATTAACAGCTTCGGAGTATATTTCATCCCGCCACTTATCTGAATTTGTCAGCACCAAATTTTAACTACGAACAGAGCAAAAAATGAACGAGGGATTTCAATATATCGGAAGTCTGAAATGCGACCGGTAGTATCCAATTGCGATTTTAAAACCAGAAAAGAAAACAAGCATAAAAATTAACCTCATTCATATCTCTGAATGGCAATTTTTGTCCAAGAGGTCACTTATTACAGCGCTCACACCTATTGAACCAGCAAGCGCTGTCAAGATTTATATACACCTTCCAGCAAATTCACTCAATCCGTTTTTCACGTCGAAGTGCAGGAGCAGGCTAATTGTGATTCAGATCTAATGGGCCGTGCTTTAGTGGCCTATCACAGAGAAAGCGGGTCTGCCAGGCAATCCGAGGCCGTCCTTCGGCTGTGCAAAAGCGATAGCAGACCCTTTTGGGCGTAGCCGATCTCGAATACAACGGGGGCCGAATTCGGGTAACCCATTTCAGTTTCCTTGCCTTAAAGCCATTACGTCGGCGCAGCTGGAAATTCCGGATCTTTGGTCTTCTCTGCACGTCCACGACGGTTCATTTAAAGCTACAGCCAACTGCGCGGGGAACGGCGCCCCGGCGTCACGGTCCATTGTAGAAACGAGATGATATCGGGGATTGAAGAGCCGCATTTGTGGACATCGAATGTCACTTCGATCAGGTAATGTCGTCATATTTTTAGCAAAAATTTCCCGATGTCATAGACGTACAAATAGGTTCGTGTAGGAATTACGTAGTTTTCCGCAGATTGTTTTCTCTCAAATGTATTCGCTTTGCTCTAACAAACGTACTCTCTATTATACATATAGCAAACTCGGAGGGCCGCAAATACTGTACAAAGTATTCTGGACTAGTTCGACGAGAACTTACAACGGGTCTTTCGCGCCGTTCAATAAGCTCTGCTTCGTGACTTGCTTACTTAGTCGATTCAAGGTTTAATGTGCGTATCTTTAAGTGTTATTTGTTGCGTCTACACTAACATGTAGGCAAGTGTACGCAGACAGCTCGCGATTTGCCTTCAAAGCCGACATTCCTAGTCGTGTTACACCGGGCCTCAAGACCTCAGCGAGAGGTCAACGAGGCCAACATGCCCCTGAAAAAAACCACTAATACGATACATCGATCTACGAAGGGAGGATCGCCTCTATGCTTTATCATCCAATGGGAACGCGTATGTGTGCTTGCTTGCTGCTTACCTGTACACTTGGTAGGGTCGTGTACTTGTAGGCATGAATGATGAGGTAGTTGGCCTCGACATCTATTGCTGCTACGACAAAATATTTGACACCTCGACCGCGCATCACGTTGAGCAGTGAGTTCTCGCCTCGTCGACAGGCCAAGAACGGAATGAAGATGAGGAAAATAATCACGTACGTAGGGAATACGAGAGCCGCTGAGAGGCTGGCGATGCTTCCGCCCCCAGCAGCAGCAGCAGCCAGGCCGTTTCCGCTGCTCGCCGTCGCAGTTCCGGTGAGGCCCGTGAGGCCGGCGGTGCTGTCCTTTGCCGTATCCCTCGATCGGTGGTGGACCGACTTGATGTCCTGGAGGCAGTATGCAGTCCCGCAAACCAGGACGGATGCCAGCTGGCCGCATATGACCGATTTGAGCGAATTGCTGCGGACAAACAGAACGCAACGAGGTAGGCGAGAGCGTTGTCAGACATCGTTGGTGTAAAGTGCACGTAGTCATACACGACGAGTATGTACAGCCCACTGCTGGTCATTGAAAATTTGTTTGGAAAACGAAATGCAAAAATATGTGGCATGCAACAACAGCAACAAACATTCAGCATGTTTTGGAGCCAGTAAGCAATTAACGCGATGGCCTTAGACAGAAGAAACCTTTTCAACATCAGGACAACAGGACATTGTTTGTTCTTTCTATACAGTTACTCTGTTAGATCGCTCTTCGTCGAAAATCGTACATATTCATGGATATATTATGAATAGTTACTTGACATCGTGTCTGCAACGCTTGACGTCCAAGTCTACAGTTATAAACATGTGACGATACACGAGATCCCTTCTGTAACCTTAAGCAATATGCCAACGAAGTTGAATTCCTTAGTTTATACAGCGCTGTGTATAGTACGTAAGTAACCATTCTTGTAATCACGTTTTTGGGCCAGTTTCTCCTAAGGCTCAGTAGGTGCGTACATCCACGTGAAACGATTTACGTAATATATATATATATATATATATATATATACACACTAATGGGAAATACTAAATCAGATTACAGGCATTGAATTAATTAACCTTATATGTGCTGACGTGACATCGCTCGAGAATAATCACTCGGAGAGGCCTTGCTCGTATTAAGGTTGCTGGCAGCTGCCTTAAATGTGAAGGTCTGTACGAGATACACGGTCCTGTTAAATATGGACGTTTGAGCAGGCTGAACGAATTTCGAAAACCGTGACTCGGAATATGCTAATGGGAGCTTGACTAAGGTTGAATAAGGTTAGGGGAAATGAACATAATTTCAAGAATAATAATTAAAATTACAAGTCCTATTCATTGACGAATTTGTCTCCTGACTGACCTGAAATCATTATTCAACAATAGAGTCTGTAGTTTACTGTAGTCAAATCGCATCCCTGTACAGAGACAGGGAGATTGTCGCGTTTCGAACCGCGGTACGATTTTTCATTCCACCAACGATTCTGTATTTCTTTTCTCCATTTTTCTTGACTGCGTTCATTATTAGGATTCATCTTGATCGCTGCAAGGGCTAACTTGAACGGACTATTGACAAACACGCACCGCAACAAAAACAAACACATGCAAACACGTACGTATTGACAAAACATACGTACCCTAACTACGTGCGCGAGCAAATGAAATCACGTTTGCCCTTTAACTCTGTTGGGCAATGCGTGGCAGCGCGTGGCAGCGAACTATAGTGTATTACCACAGGGCAAGGCTTTCCTCCACCCATATCCCCTTAAGGTCAAACTTTCTGTGAGAGAAAGCCTTGTTTATTCACTACTACAATGAGTCGAGCCCGAACGACGCCTTACCTATCTACAAAACCATTTTCGCGTAAAGCGAGCACTCCGGTAGACAGGAAGTGTATTTTCTAATTATAATTAAGAGACGTCATTCAAACAACTATTCCAATGAATGTCTTGCTGGTTACGTATTATCCTAGCCTACGCTCCGAGTGGAAACCACCATCACTTTATGTTATACTCAAAACCATTATAAAAAAGTTGCATAGTAATACCTAAAGGTTAAGAGCTGAGGCCTGTCATAAAAAAGGAACAGCTAAGGGTCAGCTCGAAAAAAAAAAAAAAAGTTGCACGGCAAAAGAACGCCTTGATTCAGTCGATGTTACTAACCAAATGAGCACATGATTTCGAAGGATTTGAAGGTCCTTCACACAGCGGCCGAATTCGACTTCGGCACAGCAGAGCGAGACGCGTCGGACAACCCAAGGACACCAAGACGAATATTCGGGTGTCTTTTCATTCTATTATAAACTATATGATTTGTATGACTGCAAATCGACAGACGTCAGGAGCATGTGCGTTTTGAATTATTGCCTATTGACATTGGCTTCGTGACATCGTTCTCAAAGCTCTAGTTTGGGCTGATGATTTGAATTTCTGTTTGTTTTACGCTACGGTGGCGCGCGTGAGTTTCGTTCTATATAATACTATACCGAGATATATTTAGCTTAGGCATGTGACTCTGTCAAACTGACACACGGTTCGAACTTCGAATGAATTTTCAACGAGGCCTGCCATTATCCTGATGATAGAGTCTGTCTGGGAAGTTCACCGGTTGTCCTTGGCTAAGAAGTTGGATGAGAGCGATTTTTGGGTAGTGCCTATTGAGCTCGTTCTGTGTCTTTACGGAATGGCGCGTGGTCTAATTGAAGATGAAGTTTCCTCTGTGAGGTTATCCCAGGCAGCTCAAGGAACCGTCATCTCATACGATTTGGGCACACTAACGGCTCACATATGACAATACTTTTTGAGGACTAAGTGGCTCTGTTCGTATCACTATCCTATGGTGGGTTAGCTGTAGACTTGATGGCGCTCTCCTGGCCGATTATCATAGAATACCCATTCCTTATCACATGTTGGGTGCCCCCCCGCGAACAGGGACGCATAAATTATGCGATTCGACTTTGCTGTGCTCGTCGACGAAGGGCTCCTGGATTGTGCAAGATTGTACAGTAGAGTAACGGGTGATCGTTACTTGCTGTTTTTCCTGGTTTGTTTTTTGTTTGTCACTAGGTGCCTATTTGTAGGCGCGGATTAATCTTTTATGTAGATGTTAGCTGGCGATTGATATTCGAGTTTTTTGTTATCATCTTGCCAGGTATGCTATAGGGGCGGGCGGGTTGCATTTAAAAGAGGTCCGTCTTACGAAGCAATGCTAAAAGCAGTATCGTGGACGTTAAACGTTGGCTGGGAGTCAGCCTGAAAACCTAGGCTATACGGGCGAAATTCCCAAAGAATGCACGATATTCTTGTTGAAATTGTACACCTTACTACCGGATTAAAGACCTCACTACGTTGATTCCGATAGCAGGTGCCTTTTCTATCATGGACTTTACGAAGCGCTGAATTGTTATACACATACTGGTTGTTGTATTGATTACGATTCTGTAAACGTAAATTGACGTCTATTTTTCGCTTTTACAATGAATTATGTACAGTGAAATGATGTTAATTTGTACCGACTCCAGGGAAGAAATGGACTCTCAGCAGAGGATGGTTTTAGCAGGTAGAGGCGTTTTGTCATCCACGCCAACCCTGCACTGAGTCGGCCCACTGTAATGGAAATTGGAATGTCTTTGGTGGTATCCGTGCGTCTGAAGAAAATTTCCTCCTCTCAAAGAAAAGATTGTAAACTTGGTCCTCATCGGTTTTTTTTGTTTTTTTTTTTTTATAAAGGGGGAGTGTTGGCATGCTAATGCATGCCAACACCATGGCCGCCCCCCCTATGGAACTGTTGACGATGTTCAACAGCACCACCCTTCCCGGTATCGCTTATCGCATTACTTCAGTAAAGGGTGGTGAGATGTGTACAAGCCCAGCCACGAGCACCACACATCCTCCTCACCGTACGAACATGACGTGGTTAGCTGACTCTCAGCTGCTTCCCTTCTCTCCCAATCTCTCAAGACCTCTGTGCACTTCCCGTCTGTGAACAACTACTGTGATCAATAGGGTGTCTGTAGAAAGCCCCGTGTATGTAAACATGCAGTATTTATGACGCATACAGGGGGTGTACGGTGCCTTCCTTTCTGCACAGTGGTAGCTATGCCGCAGACCACATTAGTTGCCACTACTACTTAACAAATCTTATTGCGGAGATACTGCCCATAAAAGTAAATATGACTCCACTCAGATTTGAACCTCAGACTCCACAAAACTCCCTTTTTGGTACTGCCTACCTTGTCCACCACGCCATGCCCGCAGGCTCATCGGTTAGAATATGCTAACATTCTCAACCGTTCGCAGCCCGCACTCCAATGGATATTATTAAACGCGATCAAATATTGGCTCAACCTCGCTCAGTCTAACTATCCTCGTCCGGAATCATGGGCTCAAACAGAACATTCAATGCTAGTTGACTCGTTGAGATTCGAACGTGTATGGCACCGTGTTCATCATCGCACATGTTGTGTGAACCCTGTTTTCTCTGCTGTCGCACATTTGAAAGGGAGGCTGCTTCCAGGCACCACTCGCCATACTCTGCCCTCGGGGCAATTCATTCAGCCATAAATGCAGTAGCTGGAAATGTCACTGCATTCACAAGGACAAGCATTCTCGCTGTTTGATTTTGACTTCCGAACACCACCAACCACCCTTAGTCCTTCGTATTCTCGTATCGATGGTGTAGTCCATTCACTAATTTAGTGATTCAATAACCTGCCCATACTTTAAGCCACTTGTTCTTGAAGGGTTCGAGGAGGCCCGCACTCGTTCCGAGATCGTTTTGGCAAAGTCTCGGTGCGACAATACGAATATTTCAGCTTCCAGTGCACGAGGACAGCCCGAGGTTTGCGAGGTTGCATTCATCAGGAGTGATCGTATGTGTTAGTGATCTATCGGAACCTCTGGATGTCAGACTCTTAAGGTTAATTGAGAGCCTTATTGGCTTATTAAAGGAACTGCAATGTTTTGCAATGCTTAAGGTCTCCTATATGACACGTAGCTGGACCTGCAACCGCCGATTTTTTACAGCCACAAACAACCAAGCTACCACGCTGATGGAGAACAAAATACTCGCCTGTCGCAAGTCGCCCCGAGCAATTAAAATTTAAATGGCACCAAATTTACTGAGCCCAATGAGTTTCAAAAATGCTAAATGATTCATAGTATTGATGTCCACGAAGAACAATCCTTTGTTATTAAAGTGATTACTTATCCCGTATATACTACTGCACAAAAGCTTCGCAACAGTATTTGTCTTGGATCTGCTATAGTCTATAATCTCTCCAATTCCAGAAGTCTAGCAAACATTACCGTTGCTGCCATGTTTTTAACTCACTTAGCTTAGGCTTCACGAGGCAAGTATCATTTATCATTTGCCGAGTTAATTTCAAGTGATTACATTTCCATCGTATTCATAGTGGTGCACCCTAAAGCACTATAGCTGAATAGTTGTTAACAATGAGTCGAGTTCTCAAATGTATGGAGGAGTTTATGCCTCCATAACAGTCTTGTTAAGGAGCAGAAGAAGACTTAATTACGGGGACTTCTAACGGTGGTTTCAGGTGGACAAGCACGTTTTAAAGCCTCTTCAAGATTTACAGGCAAATGCTCAATTGAGGCGAACCGACAATGCCTTTGCGGATGGGGGTTCCTTCGCCGCTGTCGAAGACTCTGCGCTGAACTTCATTAGGCAGCGAGAGTCGGAGAGTGACAAGGTCAAAACTAAAAGAAACTTTTTGGGTATCCTCTTTAGCCGAGGTTATTGACAACGTTTCCATCATAAAATGGATGCCTGTCTAACACTTCCAGCAGTTCTCTTAACTAGTTTCACTAGCTAAATTGTTTGTAGATAGTCTGCGGACTCAAACGAACGACCTCTCGATTGCAGTCAGCCTCAGCGATTGCAATGCGAAGCCCAGTACAAGATCATAATCACAAGAGGACGCGTGCAGGCAACATATCAGCCAAAGAGTCAACAAGCGCAATATCCATATTGGATTCTGCAGCATCAACTCAAGGGCTACTTGAGTCGAATCATATCGGGTGCATTGAGATGTCTAAGCAAATCTGAGTTCGAGAAGAATCGAATTTCTTAGAATTGACATTCCCATGAATTCGGCCAACCAACAACAAAGTTCACCAAACTGGTCCATGTATGATTTTGATATTACATTTTTACATTGGGATGAATTTGAAACAAACGATTTACGCTGTCAGGTTCCCCACGCTGCGCAGGTTTGATCCTTACTAGTGCAGATTCGCATTTGGAAGGATCCGTTTTAGGAAGCAATGCCAAAAGCAGATCCGTGTACGTTAACTGACTAAGGCTGTGAGTCTGTCCGGAAAGTTTGCCAGGTTCTTAGGAAACATATCGTGTTTCGTTCTTGTGAGCCATTAGTATTTATTGTATCTAACGTTACACGTTAGATTGTCACCGTAGCTAAATATTGTTTTCCATAGCTGAGAGTTTCGCTCAGCTGTTTTCCAGCTGTGGCACGAAGACCTCGGTACCAGCGCGGCTTCCAGGACCTATAAGGAGATCTGAGCTCATGTGATTGCAATTGCAGTGTTGGCCAATAGCGGGAACTATTCATCGGTGATGGTTGTGGCCTGATTGACTAATTCGTATCTCTTTGGGCGAGCTTCCCAAGGAAATCATGAATAGGGGGCACAATTGATGATCACCAGTTTGATCCTCAGAAATCGTGCTCTTTGTGGCATGTAGCGAACATTGTCCCACTGTCACATAGGTCTGCTGCAGAAAGCAACCCAGAGAAGTCCAGTGTGATCGACAGGCCGGATGAGGTCAAAATGGGACTAGCGAACTTCACCCGGCCGTTGGCAACAAGATTATACCAGCCTCGTGTCCGTTGCAAAGTACAAGAACAGAGGATTGCGTAACAATATGGACACGATCGGGTCTCGCACACGACGAAATACTGCCCTCGCGTCGGCAGCACGGTTTGATTATCCGACTGCGTGGATAGTAGAATTTTTTTCTGCAAATATTGACACAGAAAGGGATTAGGTTTCGCCACGTGTGAGCCTTCACAATTCGATTCACTTGGAAGTCGTCAGCCTTTGAATGTCAAATCTGTCTATCTTGTGCCGACTAGTAATTAATGAGGTTCTGTTTCATTCATAAACGATTTGTAAGTTTCATGTTCGTTGACTTATTAGCCCCCCCCCACTCAATCGAAGGGCAAGCTGTCATTAATTACACGTATATTATCATCGCTGCATTCGTTGAGATTATACCGGACAATAATACCGATGAAATTGATCCAAAAACGTTGACACACGGGTGTCGCTATCTCCAATTCCGCCGCACACACATACTTTTGAATGTTCCATATATATTTCCTCTATTTCGGGGACCCTAACGCCACTTGCAAAGTTTCGAGAATACTCTAATTAAATAATTATTATATAACAATTGAATTCAGCAATGAATAAATGTTCAGAGAGTCAACAGACGAATTAGTGATGTTGACAATCAATTAATTGTAACAGTATGACCCGTTTGATAAATAACTTATGTCGATTATCCTGCATTATGTCGACTATTAACGTCAACGTCAATTTATCTCTATCCTCTAACTTTCTGCATCCTGCAAGAGCATTTCGCTATTGTTGGAAAATATCAATCATTGACAAAAGATGAAAATTCAATTAGAATCGAAAACGGCGCATGGCACTGTTCGCCTCAAGATGTTCCGCTCGCTCTGAATGCTACGCATCATGCAATTAATCTAATAGCTATAATAGGTGTTGTGTCGATATGGCACAGTTGCGCCTCGGAGCCGCCGAACTACGAGGATTCGGCAAGAGACTGCATTCGGTATAACTTGTCTTGACAGATGGTGAAATTCAGATAAAACCTATGGACGCCTCAACCTCAAACGGAATAGAGCAGACCTGCTTCCCGATGTTTGGTTTGTCTGTTGTCGTGAACCGAATGAATAATGGCAATCCAAGGACCAAATGCCTTTCGAGAGCGTCCCAGTGTTAAACAAAAGGGCTCTGTTTTGAATTGATTTTTTTGGACGGTCGAAGTTCTACTTGGCAGAGTGAGGTAATATATTTTTGTATTAAACAAAGCAGACTACAAATTGACGCAAAAAAATCTTTTCTTTGCTGCCATAGGAGTGGTGGGTGGGTTTGCAAAGCCAGCTACACTGGTAGAATTAGTCATATTTATTAATATTAATGTACTCGTATTGATTTCACACGTTGCTCGTGTGGATGTGTGAAATTATGTGTATTTGCCTAGCGATATATGAACGCTTCGACATCTGCTATGCGAATATACAATGATACATATACATATGTATCATATGTATACACGTGCATGAAGCTCTCAGCAGAACAACTAGACCAATTCGCCAAGTAGTATACTTGGTACCAATCGGCATCAGCGGCTCATCGAGATGTATGTATTCGCCAGCGGCTACTTTTTGTCTGTCCCCATATCCGACATTGTCTTCTCGTCGGGTTGCATTGTAGTCAATGTTGTTGCTACTGCTGCTGCTGCTATTTCTCAGATGCTTATTATAGTTGTCACTGAAACCGCTACTGTACTACGTACCACAGATTGAAGCGTTCCGTCGTCTGTTGATACTGCTGCTGCTCCTGCTGGCATCCGGCTGAATGTTCATCTCGAACGAAGCTATCCCGCTCGGCGACATCTCCGAGCGAGCCGGCCCGCTCCATCGCTTGTCGCAGAGACCCGTCGTGCGGGTCGCGCCCTATGGCGCTATATCGTGCACTCCCGGCCGCCACTGCAGAGCGGTCGTGGTTGTGCACTACACGTTATTGTCGTTGTCGTCGCCGTCGTTGTAGCCACCGTCGACGTTTATCTGTGACATCGGCGCAGCGATTTTCTCATCGTCTCCTCTCATACACACACAGCCATTAATCAGCGAACGAACTGTTACGATTGGGCAGCGAAGGTAAGCGGTATCGAGTGTCGAGAAGATTGCGTTTTCTCGTCTTGACGAGCTATGGGATACGAACGAGGGGCGTGAGGCGACCAAATGAAGACATCGGGCCCGGCTGAGCGGCATCGGTATCCCGCGGCGGTAGCAATCGCTAGAGACGGTTGCCAAGAAACCAACAAGGAACGCGGAGCACTCGCTGAACAACGAACGAGAATCCCTTGAGCGGCGGTCTCTCTCTCTCTCTCCCTCGTTCCTCTCCCTCTTGAACTCGAGGTGGATGGACACGCCACCGCTCAGTGTCACTCGGGCGGCCAGCGATCCGGGGCGCGGCGATATTTTACGGCAAACGAACGTGGCGGCTTCTTTTCGAAACGTGCCGGATCATGTTTCCTCCGCCTTGTGACCGTGGTAGAGTTCTACTGAGCTGGTCAGTTGATGCTGCTGCTGCTGCTGTAGCCGTTGTTTTCGTCGCAGCACGTGATCGATGCTGACCGTAACGTCGTGTTTGCCAACCGCATATGAGGCAGCCTTCGCCACTTCTGCCGAAAACGCAGTGGACACCAGCAACATACGTCTTGCGGTACACACTTTGTCACAGACACACACAGACAGAGAGATAGGCCCCTGAGAGACAACAACCAGCAGCGAACATCCGCCGTCAGTCAGCAGGAACAACGCGAACGGGGGAGCCCTGCGAAGCACGCAACATAACAAACGCGAACCGACGGGAAGAGATCATTTTTATGCAGAGATCATAGTCGAAGAAGAACGAACAGTCGAACAGTTTCTAGCTAATCCAAGATACAGGGAGTGGGCGGGCGAGAGAGAGAGAGAGAGACGGGGGGCAAGTGAACAGAGTCCCTCTGAACACTATATCACTATGGGCAACACGCGGTAGGAAGACGCTTCGTCGAAGCAGGAAATCGACTCAGTAAGACACCCCCGAATGGTTGCATGAAGATGCAGAATGTTGGCCTGGTGACCAATATTCATGAAGACGTTACGCCCATGCCAGTGGCCGCCTTCGCAACATGAAGTGGTGGGCATTCGTCTCAAAGCGAAACATCGACAGAGACAACTGTGTGGAACAAGCGGCCGACTCAAACTGAATGCGGCGGCGGAGCTTTCGGCAGGCTACAACACTTGGTGCTGCACAATGCTCTACCTACTACTGCTGCTGCTGCTGCTGCTGTATATGGCGTTTAAGCCCGTTCTTTTGCTTTGTTCCTTTATCGTAAGGCGGTCGTTACATCACAGTCGGACGGCACAGAACAGCAGGGAACACACGTCACCAAACACACGCACGCCGGCACAGTACACGGTACACATTACATCAGGCGACGGCGGCGGCGGCACCTACGGCTGCTGTGAACCACCCCTGCCTCCTGTTACTGCTATTTGCTGTTGGAGCCTTAGCGGCAGTGGTGGCGGTGGCGGCTGTGGTTCTCGATCTCGAACGAGTCTGACCGTCCGTCCGTTCGCGACAGAACACACTGCTCACGCGGGAGAGAAACAGCAGCAGCAGCAGTAGCAGCGGTGAGCACCTCTCACTTTGCCGCTACTCTGCCGCTCCCTCCTCGACCACTACTGCCGACTTCGTTCAACTCGACTCGTTCGTACAGCGGCGGCGGCGGCGGCGGCGGCTACGGCTGCGGCGGCGGTAGCGGCGTTAGTGGTTCGTACAGAAGCAGCAGCAGCAACGGCGGCTTCAGTGGCGATACCCCGTGCGTTCGCTCTTCTCCTGACTACCCCCCGCTGGCTGGTTCGCTCGTGGTTCTCCTTCACTCACAGTGGCTTCCTGAGCGCGGCGACAGCGGCAGCAGTAGTCTCCTGAGTGAGCGGACGAGCGCGCGTGCAGCCACGAAACGGAGACGAAGAGAGGGGGTAGCGCGCTTCGTCAGCGCACACCGACCAGAGCAGAGCAGAGAACCTCCCACCCAGCTTCCAGCAGACCACACCAACTGCTGTACGCCACACCAACCGACAGAATCAACGAAAGGCCAACCAACCTACACAGAGAGAGAGAGAGAGCAGCGAACCTCGCCTTACCCCCACAGTTCCCCTCTGCGGACACAACCGTCCGGCAGCCCCAAGCAACTCTCCGATTTCGGCGAGAGTCTGTGTTACTCTATTCCAGTCAACCCGCTCTGCCCTGCTGCTAAGTCCCCCTCCATCGAGTCCCTAGACCCCGCAGAAGGGGACGCCAAAGGCGGATGCTACGCCTGCACGACGGCGCGCCTCCCCTCAGCGTACCCCCGTATGGTCGCTCTTTGTGTCAACTGACACCCGTCTTCGTTCTTGTACGGCTTCTGCTAAAATGCGGCCGAATTAATCGACATTAAACGGCAAACGACACACTGCATCCGGCCAAAATAGGATCACCCTGATACGAGTGTGAGATGAAACATCGAAACGCTCTTCGTGGTAGAAGTACCACGTTGGACAACTATCGCATTATATAATACTCCACTAATGCGTCAATCAAGTCAACACTTGCAAATCAGTTGTAGGACAACCTTGTAAACTGATTCGGCCCAAGAAACGTTGAGTATGTTAGATGAATTAAAGGTAAACGAATTCAACTCGCGTAAGATAATAGAAAGAGGCCACGAGGGGCGTTTCGGCAATAATTGATACTGGGTGCTGGACTTAAACCAAAACTTTGTATTATTGTATAGTCTCATTTTGAATTCATTTATTTCATTACAGTCATATGTGTCAGGTCCAGTTACATATATATATATATATATATATATATATAAACTGTTCTTGAGTTGTATTTATTGTATTGTGAGTTGGAACTAGAATAGATCAGGAGTCGATACTCGTTCAATGTCTGTGTGAAAAAGTGATAGAAGGTTTTGTTAAACCCATGTTCGTCGTAGGGTTTAACAAAATAGCACTGGTCCGTATTGATATATAAGTATGATGATAAATAAAGAAAGTTATTAAGTAGCTACTATCCAGAAAATCAATAAAAATAGAAATTCCGGCTAATGATCAACGGGCAATTGCTCACGAAATAGTCAAGATACAGCAGAAATACGAAATCTGAATAGTTCCGGGTACAAGGCTGGGTGTGAACAGAGCATCAAATAGTGAAATCGTCACGATACCAGATCGCCGATCGTTTAAAATGAGTAACTAAGTCAAACCATCGGCAAGCAGTCACCATCATCATAAACATTCTGTGCCAATGAACAAATACCCAAGCAACTCTTCTGGAAATATCGGTCTCACTTGTTTTCACCCATAGCTTATCCAACGCATTTCATAGGGCCATCTATCTGCCTACAGAACTTTGGACATGATACCCACTATAATTAAACTGACTCGCTGTCCTTGCTGTTAAGGGGGAAACATTGCTATATCATTCGCCTACTGTGACATATGTCGTCTGTATCACTGTCGTCCGGTGAAGTACCCCCTCATCTGTAGCAGTGTTGGAAGCAGCAGTACTTCCCAAGAAGATAAAGGTCTCCCTCTGCTAAAATTACTTCTCACTGGGTGGCAATGAAACACATAACATGGCCAGCGATGCGAAAAAATGGCAACGATCGCTCGATCAGTCGGTACCTGGGGGAGATGAGAGGCGCTCGGGTCAGGGGAATCCCGAACGAAATTCAGTTGCCAAACTCTACATTCTACCTTTTGCCCCTGCATGCGCGGATACAGTGTGAGCATATCCTGAGAACAACAACAACATTTCGGCTTATACTGATGTTTTCCTCATTTTCATGGCAAGTGACGGAGGGTAGGAGAAACTCGACCCGTAAGAACTCTATAAGGGAAACGTACGATAGCGTTCGAAACGCCACGTGAGCATTGTGTGCTAGCGGGGCTGGGTAGGTGCCTTGGGAATAGAATCGGACTACGAACAGCCTCACACATTTCCATTTGGGGATAATTGCAGTTTCGCCGAAGCCCAACGGGTGCAAGACCAAAATTTTGAGCCTTTTTCGAGCCCAAAGATAATACTTCAGCTGGTAAGTGTTTTTTTTTAGATAATTTCTCCCACTTGGTTGAGCTTACCGTCAGTAGATTAGCTTATTTATGTAAGATATGATACAAACGTATGCTGACAATGAGATAAAAAAAACAACAGCGCCGCTGGTATTGTATATTATAGATTAGATGTATGTTTGTGCAGATATGCAATGGCAAAAAAAAACGTATCATATTATAGCTCGCATAGGACGCAAGAAAACAATGTGAATCAGTCTATTCGCTGGGCTATAAGTGGCTTAACGACATATAGCTTGTTGAAAATCAACTAACAAAATCAGCTGATACCTGACCAGGTTCAGGATCTAAAAATCAAATTCTTTATTATCTCAAATATGCAAGCTCTCGTTTAGAGAGCGCAGACGTTAGTCTACCCTGAGCCCACCTCGTTAAGCTAAACCTTAATGGATGCCTGTTCATATAGCGCGAGAGATGCGACTCAGCTCGAATTTTGGGTAATACAACTTCAGTGGCATTGATATAGATCTTTGAGTTCCCAACTTCGACTAAGATTAATGGCACAGATGTCCCGGTAAATGCTACAACGAAACGAGATTCTATCGTCAATGTGCTCAGACATAGATCAGACATGTATCAGAAATCTGGAGGAGGCCAGGAGCCAGCACGAGAGTCGTTTCTTCACTGTGAATATTTAGGCTAAATATTCACAATTCTATCTCATCCTGAATACATGGTAAAATAGTCACAACTATGTATATTTATACATGCATCGCATGAGATCAGTTTAGAGTCGCCCGATAATAGACGTACTAGTTTCTCCCAGCGATACCCTTAATGAAAATTACTGAAGCGGTTTACCAACGCCCCAAAAAACACCAGCCTATCCAAAAAAAACGATCGTACCTTTCACAATATAAATAGAACAGCATTACATGCGAGGAGAATTCCTCAGTTTTTGCTTTTTGGCGTCTATGTAGTATATATATATATATATATATAAGGGTTAGACTAATTTAATGTATGGCCAGCAGGTTGAAAGTTGGCGCCAGATTTTCAAACGGCTCCTGCCTCCCGGGCGATTGCGCTGAGCTGCCGAGCTGTCCTGTCGGTTGGTTGTGCATGTTCGTGTGTGTATATATATATATGTTTGTGGCGACCATCGTGTGGTGGAAAGGGTCATGCGTGCGACTGTTGGCGAAAATAAATAAAAACAGATGTTGGACGTGGCCCGGTCAGTGGCCGGTCGCATTGCTGTTCCTCCTCGATCCTGTACCGTCAAGGTAATCACTGTACTGCTTAAGTTCGAAAACAGCTGGTGATGGACGACAACTCCCGTTGATGGTGCTCTTCTCTGTGACAGTGCTGTGCCAAAATTAAAATCGAGTACCTTCTGTGGCCGTACACATATTATGCTGCTCGTCGTAGAGTCAAGTCGACTTGAGTAACGAAAAGTTTCGTTTGCGCGCTCCTGTCAGTTTTATACATACACTCACCTGTATATATATATATATATTATATATATATATATACGAGCAAGAAATAATCGTTCCACGTCGGACAATGTTTCATGTCAACATGTCAATTCTGCGAGTCACAGAGCACTATTGTCAATATTGTCCAATGTGATTGGTTATGTAGCTTGCATACGCTTACAGGAAGTTGCATTTGTCAACCGGAGGGGGGGGGGGGGCAGTCTAGAATGAAGGACCAGTGCGTAAGGACACATGTTATTGTTTGACACCCTGTATAACTACATGGTTGAGTTAGCGTAGACTGAAGAAAAACAGAAATGTCCATTTACCCTACTGTTGCGATTTCGGTAGATAGGCACCAATTGCATAGTAAGTTCAGATGTTTGGAGGTTGAAAATTTGCTCAGAAGAGAGAGCTGTCTCTTACGAGAGAACACGTACGTAAAACAAAGTTGACAGGCTACAATGGCATTAATTAAATATTAACGATTACTTGCTATCCGTGAGATATCGAGTTTATATCTACTCGGTGCGGCTGTTTAAGCTATCCTGTCACGCTTAATGATATTCTACTTAACCCATAACCACGTAGGGAGTGTGTACAATCAGACAGTATACTCTGCGCGTTCGTGTGCCCCTTCATAGTGATCGTATTTGTTGGTTCGTATTTCACAAAGTGAGTTTCCAGTACGCTTACGTTATAAAAACAACTCAAGGGTGACCTGGCAATAGAACTGTGCGCAGATCGCTGTCCGAATAAATATTCGTCTCGAATATGAGGACATTCTGGCCATCTTCATTTTGTGCCTGTTATCGAGTTCGCGGCTGTTATATTCGCGCTTTCAACTCCCCTCCGACGGCTATTTCGGTTAGGGTGTTAATCCCCCCGGAGCCGGTGGCCTATTGTGATCGTATAAGTCTATGACATTCAACTCACAACGATGCAGTGTGCCTTTTCTCACCCTTCCCAGGAACTGCTAGGTATCATGCTCCTTATAAACGTTTAAGGTGATTCTGCATAGACAATGAAATGGGGTTATGCACCGCTACTTTATAAACACGTTTGATGCCACTCTACTGTCACCTTGAAGTAGGGGCTCGCCAAACTAAATGGCTAGGTCAGTTTAGTAATCTTTACGAAATTAATTAATTAATGCCATTGTAGCTGTTATTACAAATTAATTAATCAAATTGTAGCTGTTATTACAAATTAATTAATGCCATTGTAGCTGTTATTACAAATTAATTAATGCCATTGTAGCTGTTGTTACAAATTAAAGATCGACAAAAAGTAGTTGTACTTCACGACGGCCTAGTGAAGTATTAGTTAAATCATTCTCACTGTTGGTTACATTAATGTGATGATTACAGACGGAGAGAGCGATGTATCAACACGTTCGACGCCTATCCACTTTTGGCGATGTTCGATCACCGAAAACTGCCATTCTCATGTTGAACATGGGAGGGCCCCGCACCACGGCCGAAGTTGAAGGATTCCTGACAAAACTTTTTACTGATCCGGACATCATTCAGCTTCCACTGCAGTCCGTTGCAGGTGAGCACCCAATATATATATATATCACATATTTGTACATCTTTGTCTTACGGATGAAAATTTTCAATTCAGTGTAATTGAGCTTTATTCGTCAAATGCACATGGCCCTGTCAGGTTATATATATATACATATATATGCCTTCACTCTTACCCAACCAAACAATGTTGTGGCAGCAGAACTAACAAGCAGTAAAACCAATTTTCGTTCAGGGCCGCTGATAGCAAAACGCCGAACGCCGATGATCCAGCAGAGATACAAAGAGATCGGGGGTGGCTCGCCTATCTTCCGTTACACTCGCGAGCAAGGCGACTTAATGTGCGCTCAGCTCGACAAGACCTCACCTCACAGCGGGCCTCACCGAGCGTACGTGGGCTTCCGATATGCGGCACCGTTTAGTAGCGACGCTCTGGAGGAGATTAAGAAGGACGGCGTCAAACGTGTCGTTGCATTTACACAATACCCTCAATATTCCTGTTGCACGACGGGCAGTTCATTGAATCAATTGTACAAGGAGGCAGCGGCCGACCCCGCGCTAAAGGACATTCGGTGGAGTTTCATTGATCGGTGGCCACTAAACGACGGCCTGGTAGATTCGTTCGTTGACGTTATCCGTGTTGAGATGCAAAAGATACCGGAGGAAAAGCGGAAAGATCTCGTGCTGATATTTACTGCCCACTCGTTGCCGTTGAAAGTTGTGGCCAGAGGTGATACCTACCCGACTGAGGTGGCCTCGACAGTATTAGCCGTCATGAAGAAGCTCAATTTCGCGTATCCGTATCGACTTGTGTGGCAATCGAAGGTTGGGCCGGTTCCGTGGCTGGCGCCAAAGACGGACGACGCCATCAAGGGACTCGTGGCGAGGGGTCGTAAGACCGTTATGATGGTACCGATTTCGTTTGTTAACGAGCACATCGAAACGCTACATGAGCTAGACATCGAATACGGGGAGGAGCTCGCGAAACAGATCAAAATCGACAAGATCTATCGAGCTCAGGCGCCCAATACAAATGCAAACTTTATTGCAGGTCTTGCCCAAGAAGTGAAAGCTCACCTTGAATCGGGAAAAAGCGCCAGCCCCCAATTGAAAATGCGGTGTCCGCTGTGCGTCAATCCCGATTGCATCAAGCTTCGCCACTGGATAAACAAATGCTAGGCTTTTTGACACGTACCATTGGAGGGCGAACAGGACATCGTCACCGTACGCCTGTGCGCCCTAAAAGTATCTAAAATTACCGGATGATCAAGGGTTACCGTGCACGTGGGAAAACGTCCCATTTCGTTCGCGTCTAGCGCTTTTGTATCGTCTTGTATAATGTGCAATACTACTCTAAACCTCAAAGCTCAACAGGACCGGTGGGGGGGGGGAGGGGATCGTGTTATTGCATTTAAATTGTGATCAAATTTATTTCTGACACTTTTTACGGGTTTTATTAAATTTGATGACAAATAAATATCATGTGCTTAACAATGATTTATTAGAATAACATACTACGTTCAATTGCTTGCAATTGTAAAATACAATTATGCTAAGGCGAATTTCTACATTAATTTATACACAGTATATATATATATATATATAGAATTGATGATATACATATATATATATATATATATATATATATATATAGAATTGATGATATACATATATATATATATATATATATATATATATATAGAATTGATGATAACATATGATTATATCACTTTTGAGTTGGGTAGTTGAATGTGGTGATATCAGTCTGTTGCGTTTTATGGATATCGACCGTTGGGTGCAGAAGGAAAATTTCCTATCCAATATTTGTGAAATTATATTACATTCACTTTAAGGATTCAGCACAGTTTTCGAAAAAGTGCAATACTGTCCCTTTGTATCGTGGCGTTTTTCATAGAATGTCGTTGTATAACGCCATAGGGTGGGGTACATAGATAGCTTCCCATTCTATTAGACTTGTCTTCGTATACAAGGCATAAACGGCGTGAACATCTCAGGGCCCCGTGAGCAATTTTAGGAGATAAATAGATACGGGCCCATATCTTTTTGCTATAGCCACTGCAGTAACATTCGGCGATATTGTGTAACAAGTAACTCGTCGAGCTCGATGTTGTCGTAGACATCACATACATAAGGCGTTTCGGAAGTGCTGCAATCTTTCAATCATTTCACAACGTGACTTTGGACCAGTTCTTCCGCAGTAAACCAAGGCATGGTCGAAGAAATGGCTGATGTAACATATCGATGACTAAATCATTTAAAAACGAAGCAACTAGTCTCTAGTGTAGTGGTTGTACAAGTGTTATTGCATAGATTTTAATTGACGATAATAGAAAGCAATGGAAAAATAACTCCCAAAAGGGCTCAACGACCAAACGACTTAACTATATACTCCTCTCAGAAATCCAAAGCGCCGAGAGCATTCAACTTGATTTCGTTTGCGTTTTCGAGACTCGCCTCTTAACAACACAATGAATGAAACAGTACTATCATTCATAGGCATATGTCCTCTGTTCACGGAGACGAAATGTTATGCCTGGTCGTACACGTCTCGGAAGTGGAAGTATAGGGTCAGAAGGGGAAATTCATCATTTATCTGTTTTGAGGTGCCTTCGTAAAAGTTTGATGGTACATCTAGATGTCTCATAGTTGTTATCTATTGCAGCACTATCCTAAGTACAAAATTAGTCTGATCGGGTGAAAGAAGATGCCCCCATTATCCTCATTGTTGGTCCGCTCACCCTCAAGCATTGAGTTAATGTACCTATGTAGCTACAAAGGGCCAACACGCGGATGTTGAATGGGACCAATGCGTCGAAAAACGACTTTGGCTAGCAGATAATTACTGGCTAAAGTTTCAAGGGTCTCATCTGATCGAAGTTGACTAAGGAACTGCAGCAGGTTCTTCTTCATGGATGACTTCTTCATGGATGGTAATGGCACGAAATGTATATCCTAAGAGGAGCTCGCGGAGACTATGTAGCTTGGTGTGCAAGTGCCGAGTCTGTAAGGAGATATTCAATGAGATCAGTTTCGATAGCTTATACTAAGGCAACCAACTAGGTAATGGTAGCTAACTAACTATAATAATAAGCCGGCAAGTATTACAATGACCGCATAGGTTCATATGCGCCTTTGCGAATTTGAATATTTGAGCAACGTCCCTGCTAATGCTTACATTTTAACCACGGACAGCCCAAGATCCACAAGTGGATGGGATTTTACTGCTACCTTGTTCTCTTCTCCCATTAGTTACATTACACAATATCCAATGCGTGTAATAATGACCTTTAATAATAAATCATAACTTAAAAAGACCTCTACAGACAACAACAATGACAGATCAAGGAACGTAATTTGTTACGGGTACTTCTTAGCTTCAACTGATCCACAATTTGTTAAAGAGTACTTAATATCCATGTGCACTAATGCTCGAGGGAAACAGCAACAACAACAACGAATCTCAATAAACTATAAGTAAGAAGTGCAGCCTTTCTCCAAAATGATTATAGTTTTCATTGGTTATACCCTTTTTCATGAGCTGATCGGTGCAACGCATGGTTAAAAAAAATACCTTTCTATTCACTCAAGACGTTTATTGCCTTCACGATATATTCAGCGTCACTAGTATGCATCCTGCAGAGCTGTATTTACTCCGCATCTCAATTGGATCATATGGGTGTTTAACTTACAATGTTGTAGTCGCATGGAGCAGGCGACGCATGGAGAAGTTCGCTCAGGCTTTGGCTCCGTCTCAATATCTTTTGGCAAAACTCGAGTGTTCTCGCGCGCATATCATTCGTGGCTTTCGAGGTTACAGCAACGTACCTGTGAACCATCAGATTTTCTTTAAGGTTCGCCACTCATTACGAGATTTAAACATTGTCGAATGTATGAAAAACGTGTGCAACGGCAGTTTCGATAATGAACTAGACGTTTCCTTCTGCAACGCCTGTCCCTCGCTGTGAGGCAGAGAGGCAATACCACCGCCTTCCTCGGGACAATGTCGGCCTCAGCCCCGGTCCCCTACTAATCCCCTCCCCCCCACAATCCCTAGAAATAATTCCTAATCACTGTATGTTTGAATAAACAACACACTAAACGTTGTGTTGTATTAAGGGTACCCTTGCCTTATTGTGGCGATCCGTCATTGAAATCATAATTAACAATTAGTTAGCGCCCTGCCAAAGACACCAATACAAGCTAGTCGAAAATGGTGCTGATAGTAGTATCTACCAGATGTGTGGATAATTGAACGTAAATAATATTAACAATATTAATTATCATCATTATCACATATAGCAACGCCAGAATGATAACCAGTTCAACGACACCGTGTTGTTCTCTTGTCTATTAACAATATTTCGAAGTTAAATGCCGGCTGCATGCATTGATCTGCTATTTATATCGCTAGAGAGGAAAACCATGATCGAAATAAGAGACCCATCTGAGTAACCTGCACTGTGCTAATCGTTTGCCTGGCTTACCCTGGGAGTGCGTCAAATGGTACGTCGTCAAGGCTGCGGTACGCGCTGAATAGGTTCACCGGATGATTGATATGGGTTGGGCTTCCTTTAACGTGCAGTCGTCCACCTTCGAGAAAACGAACCTGCAGATGGGCGGTGCAGTATGTTGTTTTGGCCCGATTTCGAGCTCGTCGATCCGTTTTATATGTTGTTGCTTTCCAAACTGGCTTCGATTCCATTCTAAAGGCGAGTAGTGCGAGTTAGTGACCGTAGCTTCTATCTTATCATTTGTGTATTGATTTGTTAACAGTTAGCGCATATTAGATATTTGCGAATCTGAGAGGGAGAGAGCGAGAGAGAGAGCGCGCGCCAAGGTATGATTTTCGTTATCAATGGACTCCAGCCTAGGGAAACCTCAAAGTTCACTCTGGACTGCCTACCTGCATAGATACATTTGGGTTTTAACTCCAGCAGTGTTAACGTTCGTTCGATACTTGCTGTAACCCGTCATAAACTTAACCGTGATCAGCTCCAGCCACTTCTCGAACTGGTCCGACGTCTCGAACTCGGAATCAAAAAGCACAAACTCCTGGCCTATGTCAACAACAGATAATTAATAGAAAATAAGCGTAGCACGACAGTTAACCCTGGCGATAAATTACGAAACATAAATATACAGATACATATATATATATATGTCCTTTTCATAAATTTCTATAAATGAATAAGAGTATATGCAATATCAAATCATCATTCCATATACCGTGTTCTTCATGCATATGGCTGAGCAGATCAAGCCGTTTCAGCAACGCCCTGGGACAATGTGGACATGCTCCAACACCTTCGCGGCCGCTCAGTCGCGCCCGACCGGGCATCAGTGCTATCTGTGGTGGGATTAAGGACCTATAATTAGTATATCTGCCAATCAGATGAACTGTTGATGAGTTAAGCTATATAGTTTAAGTTACAAGCTATATAGTTTTCATAATGTAAGATAAATAGTTCGTAGTGTAAATGTAAACGCAGTCTCCATTCTAAACGAATCTCCCTGTATGTATACGCTACAATCCGCCCCCCTCCCCTGCGCAATAAGCATTACTGCCTGCGATGCGGTGGGATATCCAATATAATAGGCGTACTTACCGGAACTTTTTCCTTACGAATATATTTAAGGAAAGCGGCACGGCCAACCTCTGGCAACTTGTACCCGTGAACAATTGGCAAATGCTCGGCCAATTGTAGGGCTTCCATCGATAGGCCGCATAGAAGACACTGCAGTTCATCGACGAATGATTGGTCCTCGTACCACCGGCTGACAGTTGCTCCGGCTGGTGTCTGCTTCACTGGAGCCGCATCAGCAATTCCTGCGAGTGATGACGAAACTGTCAAATATAAACCCACTATTACTGAGATGAAGAATAGCCCAGCATGAGCGAAGGAGCTTGCCCTAAGCTTCTTGATCGTGATATTTATAGGTTATGTTTATACAGTGGTATGCATAAACGCAAGACACCCCTATATTTCAGCGAATCGTTACAAAGAATACACATTTGAGGCATTTATTCTGTATCAGATTGATGTACGTGTCAAATAACATGCATTAAAAGTACAGGATCATAGATCAACAGTTTCAAGGACAACTAAGGGTTATCCGCATATGATACGGGCGCAAATGAAAACAAGACCTCGTCTTCAACGAAGACACATGACTGCCTGACTGAACTTCGCCCGCAACAATATGGATAGAGACTGGACATTGGTGAATATTGGGGTAGCGTTTTTTAAATAGTATCATGAGGGTGTACATCTATCCAAAAGGTACTATGAAGTTAAATTGGGATGGGCAGATGTACTTAACCGTTATTGGCATGATGTACGTGAAGTGTCGAGGTACTTCTCGAAGCACAATTTCGGCGGAGCGTGCTTTATGGTTTGCGGAGCATGGCAAACTCGCACTCACTTTCGTCCTATCTCGAATAAATAGCGAGGACTATCAGCAGTAGTTGACCAACAACCTACTACGGCTTAGGAGCAGATTTCATCGACTGTCAATTGGCCTTGGAAGGGGCCAGCGCCCAGATTCTGGTAAATGCCGTTGATTGTATGCCAAACCGAATCTTTAACGTATAATTAGCGAAGGCGTGCCACAAGGTACTAATTAGCACAAGAAAGCGAGAATCAATCCAGCGAAAACACTCCATAACTCAGGGTGACTTATCATTTTGCACACCAAAAAAATGACACACTTCATTGTAGCAGGCTGTTTGCACCGTCATATGTACGGTGCTTTGTGGTATGTATGTTATTTGACACGTACATTAATCTGATACAATAAATGCCTCAAATGTGTATTCTTTGTAACAATTTGTTGAAATATCGGGGTGTCTTACGTTTATGCACATCACTATATATGTGTCTGTAGAATAAGCGTCTATAAAGACTACCTCGTTAAATGTTGGCTGGGAGCCAGCCCGAAAACCTTCACGCACTACCTCGAAGGCATGCCATAAATTTGTTCACGATGACCTGAGCACATATGGGGACTCTCAATAGTATAATAATAACTATTATAGTGAGCTGACGCCATACTTCAACTACAAAATACTAAACTGCAGAAACTTTGCATCGAAGGTCAAATCTGTATCTACCGACGGAAGAGCAGCATCACTGGTGAGCTCACCTGAAGATTTATTACTTTGTCCGTTATCAATGAAGATCTCTCCAGCAGCACCTGACATTACGGTGTGTCTTTCAATTCCGTCTTCTTGACTATCGCCATCAACAACCGTGCCCACTGCAACTTGGGCCAGTGAATCAATACAATTCTCTGTGATTTATCATGCTTCAAATATAATAATCATCATCATACATACTTCTTACAATAGTAAACTACATCAAACCTAATCAACGGCATACACATCACTATACTAATTACGAATAAGTATTTGTTGCAAGGGCACTGGTTGTTTGCAGTGCTGTTTCCAACGCCTGTGTCATACCTGCAGTCGGGTATCTCAGAACTGAAATGACATGAAGAGTTATCTCGACGAGAAATGCTCTGACCGAGTTAAAGAATCGTTTTGTTGCAACAGGTGTCGATTTACCTTGATGTGTAGAACTATTATCCAGATCGCGAAGCTCGACAATTCCTTCTCCGCCATCTCCCATCTGCTCTACATGTAGTACAACAGTTTTCTGAGATTCCCCGAACTTATTATCACCTGCAAGTGAGAGTAGGTGTTATACAATTAGATGAAGCTATCGTGGATATCGTCAAATGGGATCGTCGATCATTTTCGCGATTCCTGATGTTGTATAACACTATACGCGGTGGTGTATTCACTACTTGATCACGGTATACACAGCTCGTACACTATACGTCAGGGTGTATACTGTGGTCAAATGGGACTGATGATGACACCTGTTAGAACGTGTGTGTCTGTCAACTGTGTTATTTTTTTTTTGTTTTTTGAGCTGACCCTCAGCTGTTCCCCTATCTGACAGGCCTCAGCTCTTAACCTTTAGGTATTACTATGAGGACCTGTCGGGGCCACCTTTGTTATGAATATATATATATATATAATACCTGACTCAACAAGCATCACCGGTATCAGCACGGCCGTTGTCGTGGTCTCTCCCGTCCGCGACATCTCATCAACGGACGACTGCGTCGTCATGTACACGGTCTGGCCAGCATTGGGCAATGCCTCCATATCGTTGCAGGTTGCAATTGTATAGGTTACCGCGGACGGATTCGAAGTTTGAGAGTCATCCCGAGCCACTTCATCAGAATAGGTTTTAGGCGGAGAAGGCGACTTCGTGCGTTTTGCCCTTGCGTTTACGGTACCAGGCGCTCGACGTTTTGCCGCTAGTGGAACCATCTGTGTGTGACATTTTGGCGACGTAGGCAGAACAAGTGGTCCTGGTGAAGCACAAGCGCGGATCTTGGCAGAGCTTCGTTTACGTGAGAGAATCCCAGGTCTCCGTGGTTCCGGGGGCGTCTGATGGTGCCTACTTTCAGATGTACGTGTGTCTGCCTGTGTAGAGGGTTCAGCCAAGACAAATATCTGCTTGTTCCTCATTGTAAACCTAGAAGAACACACAGGGGACAGATTAGATACCAGGTAAAGATGACAGCCTCAAAAATCTAGTTCTACTTTCTAATGTTTTTTTCTGGGTTCATTAAAGGTGGTGTTATAAGGATGATGCATGGACCGGTTCATATTGATCAATGGCTGTCAATTGATTGAATGGACGCTCTGTCACGAACAGGTGGGCAGGTTTGGTAATCATTACATGTAGTGGTTAATATAAATTAAAAGCAGTCATTGGTTGGTTTCTCTTTGAGAAATATTAAACGCTATGCTGCACGACCGTATGACATATAGGCAACATTAACATCAACAGAATCTAAATCCGATTGATTTAGAACGAGTAAACCTACTACTCAGCCGCCACTACGAGATTAGGAATCTTAACAGTCATATCTTCTTGATATCGTTTCCTGCGGTTGTTATCCAGTATAGTTAGGTCAAGTTGGAAGCCTAAGGCAAGCCGCGTTGTATCTATGAGGATGAGCATACAGACGATAATTAAAAGACACAGATAATCAGCAGTGACTGAACCTCAACAATTTTCTAGGCTAAACTTGAATACAGGCCACTGCCCCTTCGACGGTGCACGATATGAATGCAATCGACTAGGCATTGTTTTTTTTTTCACGACGAGTTCGATTGTGGCTTGAGGCGAACTCCTCGATCGCTCGAACTCGTTACTAATAAGGGTTCGTAGTTGGATGACTCCACTGACAGCAAAGTGAACTCACTCGACTTCGCGCCACCAGACAAGTTGAATTTTTCCACGGGAACCGATCGTAGAGGAGCTTCGATGCAGCCTGCACAACCACCGCATCCCAGATAGATCTCACGGAACGTGCGTGTATCCGTCAACAGATGTAAATATTCGATTCGCCGGCTGCGGCAGAACTTCGAAATCGTATGGGTTATTGTGCTCGATAGTTAGGAATTATGCCCGGGATGATGAAGAAGATCAAATGAAAACTTCATTTTTGGACGTGAAGCAAAAATGTCCGTTTTCTTTTAACTAGAATAAAGAGGGACGTTTTATTCTTCCGGAAAGTGATCCCTAGATAAACTGATGACAGCTCGATCTCATGTGTATGTGCAGATGAACGTGGAGGATAAGTGTTATACACGTTTTCTTGTTTTCAAAGAGGAGCGAAGATATTCGAATTGCTCTTTCTGTGGCTAGCCGATCATGGAAACATCAAAGCTTAACGGTATGTTAATTAACATGTACATTATCTAGTTTAACCTTATGCTGCATCTTTCATGCGTTTCGATAATCGGCCCCTAATCTAAGCTGCTCCTTGCCGCTATGTATATTTTCCTGACGGAATAGACCCTCTGTTTGTGTTTGCCGGACCTGTTCTTGATAATCGGTCATTTTTTTTTTACATTTTCCAGGCTGACTCACGGCCAATCGGTAGTTCAACCACTACTACTACTACTACTATTAATTAAAGTGAAACGAACGCCTGCCTGTAACAGACCATTCATTGCAAATGTGCATATTATGCTTTGTGCTAAGATGATCTTATTAAAAGACGAATACCCAGTATAGATATAATAGAAGGACTATTATCATTATTATTATTATTATTATTACACAATCAAGGGGTACAATCGTGGACCAAATTATATGAACAAATAGGCATAACTAATAAATTATAGACAGAAAGGCTCGTTTGGTAAACATTTGTAAGATCTGTGAAAACCTTCACACATAGTTTCGCTGAGACATTGTCGATGCGCTGTACATTCTACAGTTGGTCACTGCATCCTCTGTGTTGTCACCATGTCATCGACTCAGGCTGCGATTCATGGGCAGTGCTTCCAAACATTTTCTCCATCTATCGGACGCTAGTGGGAGCTAATTATATAACTAAGAGCAGAGCTTTTCTAAGTTACGGTAGAACTTTGAACAACTAATTAAACTGTTTGAATCATGGTCATAATTGACATTGGTCTTTCTTTGTTCACCTGTCCTGGAACAATTCCTTTTTTTTATATCTATATATTGCAACTGTTCACCCTCGAATATTTGTTTTTATGTAAATTTCAGGTCAAATAGCACACGACCCAAGCGAAATTTTGGTGAGAACCCAGTTCATTCAGTAATCCTAGTTGTAGCTTTATTGTTATTGCTACCAAAATGGATCCGTATTCTTAGATGTAACTATTCTATATGTATATATATATATATATATTTGTATAAATATGTATGTATCTATATACCGCATGTCAAGGTAGCCATCTTCTTTTGAGGATTTGCCAAGTGCTCACTCTTTAAGAGAGGAAATGGAAACAGGCCAAAGGCAGTTTGTCAATGTTTCGTTTTTGGAGCATACTACATATTTATATATAATTTACTGTTTGTTTCTTTAAACCAGGATTTTCTACGATCATTCCGTAACGAGCTATTGGATCGAATGGGATCACTGGAAAATCGAGTTGCCACATTGGGCGACCACTGCCGACGTCTCGAGGATCGCGCGCGTGGATGCCGCTGTTGTGCTCGGCATTGCGACCCACCAGACGAAGCGCCGAGGTACACTGGCTTAATTCCTTGTGGCTTCCCCATTCGAACGGCTCAGTATGCCCACGTTGGCCGTTAGGGTGCGTCGTATCGAACGTGTATCGTTTAGCCAACAGAGGCATAAATATACGATGGTAATAGAGAAGAGAGATGGCATGTGCACATTGCCGATCACTATGACAATGGCGAGAAGTGTACGCCTTAGGTCAATAGAAGAGCAGCTGGTTATAAAGGGAGTGCGTGCGTTTCGTGTCGTTTCGCCTGCTTCATTTCGATGCCGTTTCCAGCGAGTTTCGCGCCGATGGCAACGCAAAATCATCGGATGCGGAATTGGGGAAGGACGGTGCCCCATACTTTGTCCACAATGGATCTGTTCTTCTGTCATCGCTTAATGCACACTCCGATTATCCACAGGTGGGTAGTTGGCTCGGACGAATAAATGATTCCACACAAATCGATATCTGAGGCAATAAGTAACGAAAAGATCGTTGAATGAAACAAGTGCTAGATCATTGTCGAGGTTCGAAAGTAAACTGCGATATGCTCTCTCTCTCTCTCTCTCTCTTTCTCTCTCTCTCTCTATATATATATATATATATATATATATATATATATATATAGACTTTAGGAAATGAATACTTAATAATGTTGTAAGTTAAATCGCATATTTATTCTGTAAGGTTTTGTTCGGTCATCTTTTTATTATCTGTCTGAGTAGGGCAGCTGGCTGGGTGATGATGGCGATCCAAGGCGTCGAGTACGCGTACCGATTGACCCGAAAGTTCTTCTCAACGCCAACTCAACCTGTCGCTCTCCGGAAAAAATGGCTCTTAAATTGCTCGATCTACTCTTCGATCGTGATACACAAGCTAACGGAAACATTAGCGGAAGTAGCAAATATGGAAAAGAGAAATTGAACCCTGTCTTCATATACGGCATTCTCTGTACGTTTGCTCAATGTAGAGCTTCGTGTCTGTCCTCCATCTTTGATATAATGTACAATAGTAATGCACAACTATGAACATTGCAATAAATGAGGTGCAGGAGTGATAAAGTCCTCTAGTATTTTTCAGGCACGTGCAGTCTACGAAACCATCATTAAGAGCATTTTCTTACCAACGAAAAACATAAATGTCTAATATGGAGGCCCTCTTTTCTACTTAACTGCAAGGACAGAAAATGCTGCAATGATTAGGGAACGGAATTCTAAGCCGAATGAGTTTACGAACCGGTTGCAGGCAATCGATTAACTCGGGACGTTCGTCACTTGGTCTACTTTTCAGGTCATTTAGTGTACCTGTTCAAGATTACTGCACAAGATTGGGAACGTATTAAGCTATCCATCGACTCCAAATGTCGTTCGGCGCTTCGGCGTAAACGAAAGGCGTTAGAAATTAAACATACTTCGGGACCACTTCCGTCAGCTGCCTCGAATTGTTTGGACGTCTGTTCTGCCAATAACCACTTGTCTACTGTGTCCTGTGGGATCGGACAGGTGTCCACAAATGGACAGATACTAAACGGAGGTAGACTAGGCCCCGACGGGACTCCATGCCTCGACGGTTTGAAAGACACTAAGCGAACCTGTTTCGAGTCTCCTCACGCAGAAAATGGAGATCCACAAGGACACGAGCATGCCTTAGTGCAAATGCAAAATAAACAGGAACGGACGCCGCCTCTATCCCAGCAGGAGGCGGGTACACATATCGCTGCTACAGGTACAAAATGTATTTGCTGGTAGACCGATTTTCATCGAAATGCCGTCTTGAACTCGTCGATTATAATTCGTTCCAATGATGGCCGTAACAGATATGAACCCTTAATGGTTCATACCACACACGATAGTATTTGTGGTTTCTGTGAAAAAACGAGCTAAGTAGAGCGCGAATCACGATTGATTCTTCCTGGTTTTGTATGTACAATGCCTTTTTCTAGCCTCTTGCATGCACGATCTTAGATTTTTTTCATATTCTACTCGATATTTTGCTTAACGATAATACATTGGGCACGTTAAGACGTTGCCGGAAAGGACTGCATTTTATATAATATTATTATGTTGATCTTAATTGCACAGCCGGGGCTGGTGGAGTGGTGCCCGTTTCGGTAGAGGAGGCCTGTCCGTCATTGCTACGAGCGGACTCCTTCGAATTCAATGACCTCCTCTCGGGCGGAGAAGGCGATCCCGATGATCCCGAGGAGCCTGAAGTCGTTGGCGACGTGATTTCGTTGGATGCCGTAAGTATTTCGTAGCTCAGTTCTTCTCTGTATTGGTTCACCTCGTTGTGTATTCCACTTGCCCATTTTTTAGCCTTCCACCCCATGAATGCCCCACTCTATTAAATAGGGGACGACATACAAGTGTTTCTAAAAACTTCTTTAAACCACAGTTTGCTTTAAAGACTGAAACATCACATCACTATACATACCTCGGTACTGGGCGATGTTAAGTGTGGCGCAACTAATTATTGGGTCTTCGCAGAAACTCACTAACTCAGGTTTATGGAGTTAAAAGATGAGAACCGATATGTATTTTCGGAAATCTAGGTACGGTTTAGGGAGATCACCAAAATTGGCTTTTAGATCCTTCCCTTACAAACGTGTGATAAAAAAATCAGGGAGAAACGTAGTCCATCCACCGGCAATCGCCTCAACCACCCACAGTGCCCGAGAGGTCAGCTATAACACCAACAGGTTTTCCAAATGCAGCCATCCAGCAGCAGTCCACCAAAGACTCAAGAAACCGAAGAAGCCACTTTATTCATATACATTTTCTCCGTTTAATATACACTTGCAAGTTCTTCACGCTTCTGGGGAAGGTATTTTTTTCCAGAGCAATGTAAATGGAAGACAGAACCATTCATACATGTAAGCTCAACAAGCAGCCTTCACTAAGAGGACGGAACCTCATACGCACTAACGCTATCTCTGCGATAATTGGCCTGTTTGCAGACGGTTGTCTCTGACGAGCTGATGTCGTCGGTATCCGAGTGCGGCGGCTACCTCGAAGTTCTTCAGGTGTCACCTGAAACGATGCTTGCTCTTCAACAGACCCATCGAGTGCAGATGCAATCCGATGGTACGCTTATCGCAATGCCGTTGATCACTTCATTGGCGCCTCCTCAAACGCCGCTTGACAACGGAACTACCCCAGATAGCGGAGCCAGCAAAGACGCAGACACGGGGGAAAGCGGCCCGAAGCGGCTCTCACTGTGACATCGGCGAATCCCACCTACAATTAGTCAAATTTAGCCATCTCGAATGCGAGCCATGTGCTAATTGAAATTGAATTTAAATACTGACCATGATCATCGTCTTGCTGAAGGAACAGCGCTCAGCGGCGCGTGATTGATGCTAATCAATCATAAAATTTAACTCGGTTTGTAAATGTGTACTTATATGTATATAATAAATTAAGATTTTTATACTTATTTTTGTGACGTGTATTTTGGTTTTTTTTTCGAAACGGAACAAATTCATCCATTAGAACATAAAATCAAGCACCACATTTGGCACAAGTTTGTTCATTACATTGACATCTATAACATCTGCCGCATCTGTTGTGATTCATGAGTCACACAGTCGGCTAAATAACTTGTGGCAAAATGGTACTACATTAAAAATAGCCGCCTTGTGATTACGTTAAATAATTTCAACCTTCCTTCCGGTACCAGGTAGCATATACAGCCATGGTCTTCTTCCCATGCTATGGTTAGTTTAGTTTTTATTATAGGACATGTTCAAATTTTTTACAGCCACACGGAAACATGGTACCAATGCTCGCATCAACATATCCATTAATGGAAAGAAAAATCGCACGGGAGCAAACAGGATATGTGCAGCTAAATAACAGCTAATTAGTTGGTCGTCCGCTACGCACATGCTCAAAGATCGCCCCGAGATCACTGCAATTCTACGCACACCAAATATAATGGCTTCGCTTTTGAAGCTCATACAAATCAAGACCCATCTGAACACATATCGATTCAGTGTCACGTTCCTTGCCCTCATTACGCCTCACAACTCTCTGATACGCGCAGAGGGATGCCGACCTCGCAGCACGTCACCCTGAACGCTGGAAGTCCCATCGTCAGCTCAACATACCTCTTAACCCAGCTCAAAAAATATCGGCCGGCCTATCGACCGTCCGACCATTAACAATCATACGCAAGGCATTGTTCGCCACAGTAGCCGAAGCTCTGACGAGCGCCCTCCTTCAGGTAATCTGTGTCGGAATGCTTCCCGAACCTCTCTCTCAACTTACCTGGAGTTTGTCTTTGTCACTTCAGCTTGCAAAAGGAACGGCGCATCACTCATCCGAGTTGTTCGGCCTTATCTGGCAGGATTTAGCGGCGGAGAGCGTTTCCAATGCCGTACGTTTCGGCGTACCCTGCCTTCACATGAGACCCGTCCACGTCAACCGTCCTTGCTAATATTTTTTTGTTTCCGACATTAACAATTTTAGCGAACTACGATCATGTGGCGAGTTGCAGACTAAGCGTTCGCCTCGTATACCAGTTAATTGGTTGCCAACGGTGCGTAATGATTAAGTTAGAGAGGAATTTCAAGACCCCGAAACGCTGAATGAAGCAATTGGAAGTTTTTTATCACCATTTCTTCTAACTATATGGTAATCAAGATACAATCATTTATGACTTAGTGAACATTGGTGTTTTATTTATTAGTACAAATATCTACTCATCTCATATTCTCTGTCGGTCCGCCCTTCGGTCTGTCTCCATGAATCAGTGTCATCATTTTTTCTTTATTTCTTTTTATATTTCTTATTCGTTTATTTCTTTATTTAGCTCATTGCTTCACGGACCCCGATAACAAATAGATCCCTTCCCCCAGCGCTTGCCGACGACCGTTCCTCGCTGTCTCTCCTTTCGTTTTAGGAGGAGTCGACGTATCTTAGGGGTCAGGTCGGATATCGGTTCGATAATAGTAGCCGCTCCCCTTCAAAGCTATTGGCTCCACTTGCTCGAAACATGGCGGCCGCCCTCCGCCCCGCCTGTCTGCCTTCCTTCCTTTTCTTCAGCCGGTAGCCATTTTTCAGTGGATTCTTACACCCCCGCCCCCCCAACCCACAACCACTACCCTTGAACCCAACCGACGTAGCCAGACTCCCAGAAAGCCCCCATAGTATTCTCATCGCCCGTTCACTGGTGACCCAAGTAGCGGCGCGGTAACTGCTGTTTCCGCTGCCGCGTCGTCCGTCATCTGCCTGTGGTCCCCATCGCCTCCACGCTGAGTTTCTTGTCGACTTCTCGCTTCCACAGCCACACCGTGTTCCGCTAACCAATAGCTAGGGTGAGCGTTCCCACCGTCCGAACCGTCAGCCAGCTGCTTCCTCCGATATAATCCGTCTCAACGCCTTCCCCAGTTATGCAACTGCTACGATACATCTTGCTCTAATTGCTGTTGTTGTTGTTGTTGTCTTATTGTTGTTGACGTCGTCGTCGTCGCTGCCGCCGCTACTGCTTTCTATCTTTTTGTCAAATTCGAACTTCGTCAGTTGTTGCCACATGTCTATGTACACACCGTATTGATAGCGATGTTTTTACGGTACTATCTATTTCGTCGTAATCAACTCAGTTTCAACTCGGCCCCCAGGACCAGTCAAATGTGTTATGTATATATATATATATATATGTATATATGGTATATCCCATTTGGTTTGCGCATTCGTTTAGGTATTTTTCTCATTTTATAGCCCGCAGCTCGCCGCCTTTCTATTATCGCATGTTCTTGATACCATTTATCTATCCTTACTCGTCATTGGTGTGTTTAGTCGCACCACTTTTGTTACACAGCCCTTTGAATGAATTTTTCCAACCCGGGTCTCAATATTTCATTAATTTTCAAGCAGCTCTTGCGCGTTAGCTTCATTAGAGTGTTTCTGCTACCGATCAATAACAGTATGATTAGGAAACATTTTCAATCGTTAGTAGGTGGCTCATTACTATGTACGACGACATAATCATGTGTAAACCGGTTCTTCTTGCTACTATTGCTGTTGTCATGTATGCTTTTATCTACCATATTAATGATTTTAACTGAAAAGTTTAAGGGTTTTCGAGCTGACTCTCAGCCAACATTTAACGTTAGTGATTTTAACTTATGCTCTCCCTCATTACAGCGGGTTGATCATGTTTTTGCTAGCGCGTATTGACCTGAGTGGTTCATTGGTTTACGTTCGTTTTGAGTATCTCCGGTGGTGTGTATGTATGTGCGTCGAAGGGCCAGCCTGCTTGGCTCTTGTTGGCTACTGAATACCATTAGTGGATAAAATGGGTCGATCGTTCGACGCCCTCAATCATTTGGTTGTCAACAGTAGGATTGAAGCTGTCTCCGAAACGCGGACTAGTCCACCACACATCTGTCTCCCGATTACGCATTGGAGCTTCTGATTGCTTTGTGTTTTTGGGAAACCTATAACCAAAAACAATTGTTCTTCGCTTGGATCTATATTGTGGGCAATTTTAGCATATAGCGAATAGACGATCGTATCAGGGAAAAGAGCATAATTAACCCTGCGTTTTTGCTATCGACGAATGACCAAGTCGTAAATAGGTGGCCATGGTGATTCGAGGCAATGATGTACATAGTAAGCCGGTTTCGTTTGTGGGTACGTCACATCCGGCAGTACAATCCTGCGATATAGGTTTATTTATTTATTTGTCTCATTTACACTATTACTATTATTGTCAACAACAACAATAATAGTAATAATAATGATAGTAGTATTTATCTAGTTCATGTTATTTGAGACACTGCCTGTTCTGTCAGCGGATATAGCGAGAAAACATTTCGGCATCATCATAGTTATTATTACTATAATACATATAATAATGAATTCACCTCGTACGTCAGAAGTTGCTGTTGGTCGTCGGGGATTGGTCATACGCAACATCATCCTGATGATAATGATGTAGATGACATCAATCATTCGGTTGCGTGTCGCTGTTTGAGTTACCTGAGAGTGGACTGGCAATTTCTGTGCTTTCACATTGTGTGGCACACCCGCACCGACAACATATATATATATATATATATATATATATTGTTTTGCTAAAAGGGTCATGCTAGATTATAGTCGTGAACTGCGTTCTAGATCTCTGTTTTTGGTGGCTAGCACAAATCCATACAGCAATACGGAATGACTAACAAATATCACGTTGCTTAATAGTGTGTCCTCTAAGCATTCAACATATTATAGATATTTCGGTGAATAGAAGAGTGTGAGGCAATAATGCCTATCGATTGAATCTTATTACTGCGTTTTGCTTTATAAATGCCCGCAACTGCGCTACACTCAGATGGATATTTCGCTAGATTCGAGATAAGAACATACAAATTGTCAAATCGCTCGTGTGATCGATGACAAACAAACAAACAAATAGGACTTTGTAAAACAACAACAAATAACTTGAAGTACGAATCATTCACGCGAACGATCCAACATCGATCCAATATGTGTACTATCTCTCTATTTCTCTCTCTCTCTAATAATTTCCTTCCAACAACTCGACTGCAGTATCGTCATGTTTTGGATTTTTGGCCAATGACTTCTCCCTTTACATTTAGGTACATGCCTGACTATTGTCATTAGGGAAGAAGAGATAGCCAATCCTATTTCTGAAGAGTTTGTTGTGCGGCAAAAGCACCCGCCTGACGGTGGCAACGCTCCTGAGGTGAGGACAATGAGAACATTGTTGATTTCTATATAAATTATACATTTATCGTCGCCTTGTTCATGTGTTTCTGTTCATTCAGTTCGTGTGTGTATACATATTATTTACCCCTTCCTCATCTCGCCTGCGCAGCCGTTTCGTTCGCTCGGCCATCGTCTTTGATCGTTTTATTTATTTATTTGCTTGCGCTTGTTCTATTTGTGTGTCTCGCTTCGTATATGGCCTGACCAACACCCATCAACAGGTTTCAATTGTAATTAGTACTATTACAGAACAAGAATAATTACTTTCGGAGCTGAAACACCGCGGCTGTGTGATCGTATGCCTTGGAGTTCGTTAGACAGGGCATTCATTCATAAGCTCGTATTTGGTTTGCAATCCGACTTCTAGCGGACTTTTGTCGTGCAGTGAAACGCGATATGAGTAAACAGCTCTCGCTGAAGAAGAGATTTGTTCGCTAATTCATGGTTGAATTTTCATGGGACAGGTCTGATGATATTCGCAAATGAATGTACTAAGGTAAGAAAATAGGGTTAACTATATTTGAACATATAATTAGGAAAAACGATATTCTGTTTTCTTCTCTCCAGTACTATTTTAGTTAATAATCACGGAATTGATACAGAGAGGGCGCCCATACCCTTACAGATATTTTTGCAACGTGCCGACAGGTAATTCCGGTTAATCCTACGACGACAAATTGCTTTGGAAACTGCTGTTGTGGTATTCGAGACACCCCATAGAGCTCTATGGGCAGGTTTACAGGTATATATATCTATGTGAAAAAGTCTTCCAGCACCACTTTGGCACGATGGCTGTTGCTCAGCTGCTGTCAACTCCCAGTCCACTGCGGATAAAAACGAAATAACTATCGGCCGACTTATGGCAGCAGCTGTTATAATATTACAGTATACACTACCTCTTTCATTTTTTCTTTCGTAATCATAGTTAAAGGTAACTGGCATATTATATATATATATATATATATATGTGTACACACGGCTGTGTGCAAAACATCAAAACGTCCCCCTCATGTGGTTCATCTACGGGGCAGCTATTCTGCCATATGAGGTCCTCGTTCTTCTCAACCAACACTATGCTTATCGATTAGTTATCTACATTTCAGTCATTTATATTCTACTAACAATGTTCAAGCCACCGCACACAAACAAGTAGTCTGTCCACATATAGCAATTTCAACATAACAAACAGTTTGGAATCATGCGAACAAATGATGAGCTAAAGGGACATACATGGATGGCTTTCGCTCTCATTATATATATATATATATATATATATATATATGTATATATCTATTAGAACATTATTATTGTATAACTATATAACCAATATTATTACCATCAATAAATGGAACAAACGTCGTATCGTAACTTTAACTTTTTATATTCACAAACTGTCTTCGTTTCGCGTTTGTTTAACATTACACTTATATATATATATATTCAATTTCCTCCTCAAATACTACACGGAATGCGCTACGCTCATTGCAGCTCCTCTGATTGACGACAGTGATTCAGTTTAGGTTTAGTTCAGGTGTTCAGTTTAGAGGAAATGCTAAAAAATAACGTAACAGTTGTAACGCAGAGGATGTGCCGCAAATGATTTACTGAGCTAATAGTTATCATGATAATTGTAACTAACTCAAATTGTACATGCAACTTACTCATGTATATCACCTTAATGGCCGCCATTGGCTAAAAACAATGGAGTCTTTGCATTGTATAGTGTCCCGCAGGCTTCGATATCTTTGTTTAAACAAATTCGGCTTTCTCACACATTCTTCAGTTTATTTCGGTGTAAGCTGTGGGTTAATCTCATTTTATAGACCGGTCTGGTTCAATTCAGAGTTCGCGCGTGTAACTTGTATTTCTTTTGTTCTTCCGGAAGGAAGTGGCTTCGCAAACCTGGTAGCATATGTGTTGAAAAGAGCAAATTATTATTATCAGATATAGCTCTTGGAATCGGTTGAAAACAGGACAATACGACTATTCCGGACGACGAAAACAAGTCTGATGCTGTGAAACACAGGCCCACGAGCCAAGATGTGACGATTCGTTACGGCAGATAGTTGATACAGACATGCAACGATACACAATTTACGAACTCAGTGTTAAATGGTGATCAAACGCTTTTGCAACGTCGACAAAATTTCGTACTACCAGTGGTGTCCTTGTAGTGAGTATGTCCTTAATGCCTGTTGATGCGTATGTGTCTAGCCATGCGTGCGAGTCTCTGCTGTGTTGGCTGCATTTTTTGATATTACATATAAAATATTTGGAAGGGGTATCGAACATTCCCGACACAATCCGCTTATTCACCCTCGAGTGTATACATGTGGTTTTTCTCTCGTTCTTCCTGCCCTCGTGTTTCGCAACTTGTGAAAGTAACTGACGAGTACATCATCGTACCTAATTATTGATATACCTATCTAATAGAAAGAGACGATAACGATAAGCTCATACTTGATTCCTACCGCTGCATTGTGTCCTGTGTCGTACCAGCAGTTGGGAGGGGTGAGGTCGGCAGATGCAACAATAACAACAACCACCACAACAGCACAAACGGCCACCCCATAGCCGCTGTTGATAGCCGCTCGACTGGTTGTACGATAGGTCATCAGCTAGCTGAACTGGAAGATGTAGTAGATTATATCTGACACCGATCGTCTCGTTACAGATCGTATTTTTGGCATCACATCGTTCAGAGGAAGGACCCAGGATTGCTATTACATTTCTCGGCTAATTTTTTTCGAGATACATACGCGTGTGCTACATTCCATCTGTGTCCTGTTCTTGCGAATGGTAATGTTCGTGTACGCATATTAAAACTCGCCAGTGACTTCGTCTCAGTTAACCAGCCATGCGGTGGTACCACCGTGGTGCCACAAAGCGAGCTAACTACGATGCTGACCATATATCCGAATTCCACCAACCATATGCGAGTTCATCGATAGATCGGCTTGGTCGAGATTCGCAATGTAGTAAGTAGATATTAATAATGATGATGATGATACGGGTATATAGATGTCCATTTACGATAACACACACCTACGACGTCTGAAATGAGAGTTCATTTCGTCTCATTCTGTGTCTGTGTAGTATATTTTTTCATATATGTATGTAAACAAAATGGTCATGCATTGTTATGGGCGGGGGGGCGGGTGCACCTTTACTCGGGAACAGTAAAAGGGGATCCGCGCTAGCTGTTATTTTCCCCATTTCATCTATACGCACTTCATGTATAGTTGTATCGTAGATATTTACACAGACATATATACAGTACTATGGTACAACATTTAGTAAGAATTGGATTTTGATTTTTGGTTTATATCTGTAATAGAATAATAACAAATATACAATATGAAGAAATTTATAATAGTGACTTGTTCATAAATAGTTAATTACTGCGTCGTAATTATGATAAAGACAACGGAAACGCTATGACAATAAGGTAAAGAGATTCTGATGAACTAAGCAATGAAGATATCACTCGAAAAAATATCTGCAAATTTCAGTGTTCGTGCTCGATTGCACTCAATTCACGTAGCTCAACATAGCAAAATATATAATAAACAGCATGTCAACTTAACGTAGATGAAGTCTAGCCCGCTCTTGTACTCGGAGGCCGCGTAAGAGGGAGAAATTTCGAGAATCAATTGAAAAGAGCCAACCGCAAAATGAAGAGTTTCAACAGAATCCTCACTGGTGTAGTCGCCTTTGCCTTCATTGTTACATTGTTATCGATTCATTAACTTATGTAACTATTAGCATTTGCCCCCAGTAATGCGAACAAAATGAACGTGACAGATATTTTCTTTGTTATATAAGTGGTACTGACTTTCGAGGGCTCGTCTTCACTACTTAGTGTGCTTGTGCTCACCTGAAGACTTTCGTAGAAATAGTTCATAGCATGGTGTATTCGTGTATGTGGATGTGTGCATTTCTGGTTCATTCTTCCTGTCTGTGTTCCTCTCTCTCTCTCTCTAAATTATGTATATCAATCAACCACAGACCATAAATATGGTATAGCAATAATCAGGCCATTGTAATAATAATAATAATAATAATAATTAATAGCAATAATGGACATGGATGCTGGTAGTAGCTGGTAGTTGTAGCGTGTGTTTGTACCTTTCCCAGGTGCGTGATGTTGATGTTGCATATCTCCTGCTGCTTGTCGCTGTTTGCTGCCTGCGCGGGTACTTTTGCATCTTAACTCTACGGAGTGTTGATTTACACGAATTGGTATGCCTCCTGTGCGTTGTCGTTTATTTGCGCTCAATTATGTGTCTTTATTTTAATGATCCCTTCCCCACCCCCCCACCCCGTCCTCCCGTCTCTTTGTTGCTTTTCGAACACATTTATATGTATTGTAATATAAATGATATTATTGAGTTGTGGCGATCCTTTGCACCGACACCTAAGTGATTTTTCCGGGCGAACTCGCAGCCAACTTAAACATTTAATGTCGACGGAGCGCGCTTTTGATATTGCCTCATGAGACGAACCCCTCTAAATGCAAATACGCAACACGAACACATATCGTTCTTTGGCTGACGAACTCTATACGAATCATGACAAAGTTCGTTTCTGTTATTTTCACATTTCATTGGGCTACACTTTAACACCAACGTATTTTTTTTGGTATTTTTTTATGACCAAAGCACAAAAGCAATCATTTATGGAGATCGTAGAATTTCTTTTTTTTGCTGTTTTGTTTGAAATAGCGGACACCCGTTCCACGGAAGGCGATCAGACCAGAACAGGAATAGCAGCAGGGGGGCGCCATGCCAACGATAAGAAGAGTTATTATGCCACCACGAAGAAACAGCAGCAGATTCTATACGTCGGGAGGTTATGTTAAAGCGTTCGGCAAGGTTCCATTTTCACTATGAATTAATTCACTATGCCATAGGCAGGTCATCGTGAAATGACAATGAGAATAACAATAATTACGACGACGATGATGGTGATAATGGTTTTATCGTGTAGTTAGATGGACATGTATGTATGTGTATGTATGTATACATATATGTCCTCCAATAGACACACACACATATATATATATATATATATATATATATATATATATGCCCTCCAACACCATTGTTGTTCGAGATTATGACGAGTAGTCGGCAAATGTCGTTTTGCCATTGTGTTTCTTTTTCGTCCTGCTGTTGTTGTTCTGCTTTTTTCGGCGTTAATTATTACTCAAGTCCAATAATAGTCTTCGAGTTGACACGAGCCGCACTACCAAGTTCATCCACTGTACGGGAGTATTCGGCTCGGGTCTTTCTTCCAAATCGTTCGTCTTGAATGTTTGTGTCATCACAAAACAAGAATCATATGACCGCGACGGTGGGAAGGGCGCTGATCAACGATGACGATCTTGGAATGTCTCGATTCACAATAGTCATTATGGGGGTTGTTCATTTTATATGTGAAAACAAATTAAACAATTCTGGTGCAGTCACATCTGCTCGTGCTGCTGCTTTCTGAACAATGGTTCAATCGGCAGCAGCTGGCTATGTATAAGGGAATGCTTGTAGCAACTTATTTGCTCACGGCAATATGGGTGGGCTCAGTATAGCAAGGGGATCTGAGCGAATCAATCGGATTTATTGAATACGGTGGAGAATCATCGTGCAATTCAGCTAGCATATAGAACACCGCCACACACAATATATATATATATATAAGTCACATTCATTATCGAAACTTAACAATATCCCATCATATGATGTATGGTATACTTCAATAGTTGTGTTAGTAGTATTAGTGAGACTAGATATCTCGTTATCTCATCGTGCACTTATTGCGGTATACCGGAATACATTTTCGGGTGCTCTTGTCGCACGGGACTTGACCCAGAAACTGTTTGGACAACAACCCAATCCCTATAACCTGTTGAAATGAGTTAAAGTCTATTGACGGTCTTTAACCCTGGCCAACCCTTGATGATATATGCGCCCTATGAGTATGTTTCATAGCACTCACGTTCTGCGTTCGGTTTGAGTTCACCTCTCTTGTATCCACCATTCGTAAAGCTTACTAATTGTCTAACATGAATATTGTTTGTCAGATAGTATTCTCCATATTTCATAAATATTATAAGTCCCCCATAGGCGAAGTCGGATCTGCCACTGTTCTATGTATAATAATAATTCGCCGTACCACTGCGTGATGAGCACTCCAATGGAACCAAGTGGAGTGTATTTGTACCAAATATTGAGTATTTTTCGTCAGATGCCCTTGTTATTAGACGTTGTCTTTTCGTTTTGAACAGGGGGTCTCAACGTGTCCAAGTGTTCTTGTGGCTAACTAACGCGTTTGTGAGTTTACACTCGCTTAGTTTGTGAGTTATATTATTTATATGTCTCTCGATCTGATGAGATCTCGACCTCATGTGATATTTCTCTTAAGTACTCTAACGGCAACACTTCATAGCCGTTTGTCTATATACATACACAGCTCATGACATGTCCCAAGGGGGTGAACCTAACTTAACAATCGCATTGAGTCCACTTTCGACTAGATTTTCCTTGCCAGCAAATCTGAAGCAGCCTTCTGTCTGTTCAAGCCGGTCAACGGTTGGCACCGATGTCGAAGTCTGCACGCCAGCAAGTACGTTGCGTAGTGTACAATCCCTACTGGGTAGGCTGGTGTTGGTGCGTCTAGCTGGCATCGCATGGCAGTTGGGCCTGCTGCTTCATACATTTAAATGAGGTCCTTGCTTCATCTTGTAGATGCTAGGCCCCGGTGGGCGTACCCTCGAACAACTCGGCCTCAAATGACGATGCTGTTCTCTACGGTGGCAGCGGATTTCGTTATTCCAGAGTTGATCCAGGTCGGAGGAAGAATGGAACGTAGTGCGTCCATTGTTTTGTTTTACGTTTCTCGAGCTGCGCTTCGTGACAGTACCTCCAGCCTGCCTCCCAGTGACCCGCGACCTCTTCGAGGGAGAGATAGCAAACGCCGATGCCTTTCTCCCGCCTATCCAGAGGACCGTGCTTGAATTTCAGCCGGTCATGAGATCTGGTCCGTCCATTCGTCGTTGGCTTTTTCCCCTCTATGGTGATATTCGACATCTATTCGATTCAAGTCAGAACGCAGGCAGATAGGATTGCTGGATGACCGAGCCTTCGAACCTACACACGAGCCTATAGCAGAGCATAAACAAGGGGCACCCATTGTAATATATCTAATAATGCCATGGCGATGTCATGCGTTCCATTGACGTGCCTGTCCGAGATCCCTTCGCAGTTTCGTTTTTCGGATGCGACGTCGCCCGGTTATCATCGCAGCATCCGCGGGTTCAGATCACTAGTCTAAATAATGCTCCTAAGGGGGAATGAGAGGGTCTATTGGGTTTCTATGCCTCCTATATATATATATATATATATATATATATATATATATATATATATATATATATATATATATATATATATATATATATATATATATATATATATATATATATATATATATATATTCTAGGTAGATAGATGTATACTCGAACATGTACATGAGCTCAAATCAGTTTCAAAGCCTCATTGGTCCTCCCCTCTTGGCCCTTGCCCTCGTATACAGGGTCAGGGCCCCATTTACACGTACATTATCTCGATATCCCCCTGGCTCGAAACACCATCGCAACCATTTCGCCTTATGATGATTATATCGATCTTTTCGCTCTCTACATTGGCCCTCTTAATTCCATATAGGGACGTCTACGCTTTTCGTTATTGTTGCTGCGGTGGTGGTGACGTTTTACGATATCGACATCGATATTGTTGTTGTTGTTGTTGCTGCTGCTGCTGCTATTGTTGCACCTGCTACTGTTGACGTAGGGAGATGATGTTACAGTTTGTGTTCGTTACAACTTCGTCTAATACTTCAGTTGTTGTACCTTGTTGCAGTCTTCTCCGTTATTTACCTCAGTTACAAGTTGCGACCAATGACAGTAGTAGTAATAATCATTATTGTAGTATCATTATCGTCATTGCGACCATCTTCATAATAGTATTAACATTAATTACCATATTGTAATGAATTGCAATGTCCATTCCTAGTAGTTGGTAGTATTTACGATCATCATTATAATTATTCACTGTGCTGAGCAGGGAGCGAGGACCTGTAATCATGAACAGGTCTCAATGGCTTCAGGCAGGTACGAATTAGTTATATCATTAGTAGTATCATTATTATATATTATTATTGTTACTATTATTATTGTTGTTATTATTATTTCTAATATTATTATCATCGATATAATTAGCAGTAGTATTAGTATTATCCTCATATCATTATTATTAGTAGTAGTAGCCTTCAATCATTTTGTTTGTGGCAATATTATATCCATCTATTTTCTTAACATACACCATTACAAGCTAACTATTTGTGTATATATATATATATATATGTCTATCCATATATATATATATATACCATTGAATAATAATTCTTCCAGTAGGTGACTGTGTAATGCCAATTGCATTACCAAATTTGAAACGTCGAGTAATATTCATATCTACAATGTACTAATTATAATAAATAATCATTATTATCGTATCTGTCAACTTGTCGAGGGTGGTCTTCCAGGCGCGTACAAAAACAAAGCTTGCTTGCATTTCAGTGCTTGCTCGTGGAAGAGGTTCATGTTGTCGGAGGTTGCGTCGCTGGTGCACACTCACATGGATGCATGGCACCAATACATAACGTACATACACCAACAGACCGACGTTGTTACGATGTTGTTCTTGTTGTTCGTTCTATAATAATAATAATATATGTGGTTGGCCACGTAGGCATGTTGCTTCGTAGTGGAGCGACAAGCGTAAGCACGGTTGTGAGGGGTACAGTAATAGATAATCGCAATATATTGTTGCGATTTGTCAGCTCGGGCTGCCGGGATTCGTCTTTGAATAGCGCAGCGATGTTATTTCCCTCGCTCAACAAAGCGATGTGCATTCCCTCAGGCTTCGCATCCCTATAGAACACGTTTTTAATCAGGGGCCATGTTGAGTTTGGCTCGGCGGCTGGCAAACCCAAGGTAGAACCCCTAACTTGTGTTCCGTTCATCGCCGTTACGAGGGATAGCCTCACTATGAAATAATATTAACGTGTACACACACACACACACATGTATATATATATATATATATATATATATTAGTCCGTATAGCTGTCTATTATAGTGATTGAATTAATTGGTACCTACCCTGCACCGATATAAGCAGGTCGTTAAGCTGGGGGAGAGAAAGAGCAAAATGCTGAATTTTGGCGAACGATCTGTTTGTTTACGGATGATGGGTATAGAAGAAGGGGATACTACAGATAGGGTTCTCATGGATGTGCATCTGCGTGTGTGTGCGCGTGTGCACGCGTGTCTCATTTTGTGTTATCCGATCGTAATGGTCTTGATCTTGTTGCTGTTGTTGTGTGCGTGGCCTGTGAGTCTGCACAACTGTAGCTATGCCTTCTCGGAATTTGGTGCTTCTGGAGATCAGACGGGAAGAGACCTGACTTCTGTGAGTTCTTTGGTTCTCCAAATTAATTCTTGCTCGCTCCCTTCTCTTCCTGCCCGTAGACGTCTTCCTTGCTGATTTTTGGTTCTATCTTCTCAATTTTTCATTTGTCCACTATCGGCTACCTTTCTATCACGGTGCTCTTTACAGTGCGTGTCCTGGCGAACATGGGTGTGTCTACAGCCGTGGCGGCAGCCCTTCGTAGAGGCACTGCGACCCATAGTGTTTTTCCACATGTAATCTCCTAAAATGAAAACATAAGAAAAGCTCGGATGAGAGACGTTCACTACTCTCAAATTAGGAATATAAGTACACTGCCAGCACGGTCAAGCGGTGTTCGAATGCAAAATGTCAATGATCGTTGTGTCAGCGCTCTATTAGCGAAAACATTTTGTTTTCAGTCAAAAATGCCGATTTGGAGCCGCTTAACGAATCGGATCTGAGCTCCTGAAAGCGGTTAGATTTTATTGATCTTTCTTTTCAATCTCGTCCTAAAATCACAATCCTTCAAGTAGACATTTGTTACGAGTAGATTTATCCTGTTTCAAATGATAATTATCGGGGACGTGGTCGAGGACATGGAATTAAGGACAAAGCCCTGTGACGCCCAGTTTCAACATGCCTGTTTATTCGATAGGACCATACGATGGTCATACGATCGGCAGAAAACTACCTACATCAGAGAGAAAAGAAGAACATACAAGCGTGCTCCAACACGATTACCATTCAGTACGACGCCACCGCCGCCGCCGCCGCATTGATTCTGTCAATTTTATCTGGTTATTTGCGAAATCCGTTCATATCATATGTTGGGCACTTACCGTGAGAATGAGCACGGTGCTGACTCTCATGATAGTTCCGGAGCAACATCTGCGCTGATACCTCCGCCCATTCTGTAACCAGAAGCGGATCCCCATGCAGAGGACACGCCGGATGAATGTGTTCTGGCAATGGCTGGGGGGGCTTGGAGACCGAACGCCGAAGCGCCGGCGTGGAAACCACCTGCTCAGGTGTTTAGTCAGCCGAAAGGCTGAAAGGTTAGTAAGTTCGCTCATCGAGAACGATATTCGTTCATTATTATTACTATTATTGGAGTCTTGATAGCAATAATGCAATTGATACTCATCATTGGTCGAACACAAGATACCTTGTACTAAACCTTTCGTTACAAGTTGTTCCTTGTAGATGCGACCTTCGTTAGATAGTTGATGTTGTCAGGCTGACTCTCAGCCAACATTTAACATCCACGGTATTGCCCTCGTTCGTTGCCTTTTTTTAAACAGCTGTCCCTCAGCTCTAGCACTTAACCTTTAGGTATTGCTATGAGAACCTGTCGGGGCCACCTTTGCTTTTTTAGGTACCTAGAACTGATGAAATCACTCGTCTGAACGTGTGCTGTACTTTTACGCTACGCGTACAAGCAGGCGAACAAGAGATCGTAGAAACCATGCCCGCTGTGGGTAGTTTCAGACAGCCAACCGCTTGCAAACATGCGCGTTGTCAAGAGGACACGTACCTGTGCAGTCCTACCCGAGGGGCTCCCTAAATTGATGATGATATTCTTGTAGATTGCTGAGGACGACTCGTCCCCATTCGAACTAACGCTTTCTTCAACGATCGACGATTCCATGAGTCCTTCTTCAGTGCGTCCTCGTGCGGTGCCCATGGCACCTAGACAGCCAAGCTGCAAAGGCAGCACCGACATTCTGTCGTCTTTCGAGCGGACGCCCGCGTCGCGACGATCCTTCTGAGTGGAACATGATGGCATGAATGTCGTCTGGCCCGGACCAGTCTGGAAGAACGGCTGCGTGGTAAGTGCAAGCAGCAGCATTATCTAGCTGGCCAGCCAGCCTAGCATCGTTGGGCGTCTTTCTAACTAGATCTGTGTAGTTATTGCCTTGCTGGGAGGGGCTATCATATCCAAAAAGCCAGTATTCAAGCCATATCATAATCACCATTACCAGTTATCATTGTCACCATTCATTTATCTCCAAGTCTCATATACATATATATATATATGTATATATATATATGTTTGTATGGAGATTTAATCTGATTTCATGCGGTGCTGCAGCCTTGTCTCGAAGCGTGCTTCGTAAGTCTTGTTACTCGAGACGCTCTCATTACTAGGCACGAACAAAAATTTGTTAGAAAAATGTTCACATTCGCATATACACACATCGCATAGAAGGTGTGGTTATTGTTAATACTAAAATACTCGTTCATATGTATATGGCCGTGTCATTATAATCACCATCAACGCCATCGAATTGTGCTATTGACATACCATCATACATCAATTAATCCGGTCAATATATAGTAATTCAAAAATCTTTAATTTATCGTCTCTTAGCATTACCATGTCGGCTGAAGACAGCTTTGAGGGTGAATCATTATACTCTATATACAACAGTTAATGTAATGACAATAATATGAATGGTATTATACACAAGTAATTACAATAGCATCAGTTAGGCCGGCAGTACGGTTAACGTTACGGAGGCAGTGGGCTAATTAGTTGTCAAAATTAGTACAATTAGTAGAATAGTAAATCAGTCAGTCAATCAATCAGCCAATGAAATGGTTTGGTTGCGGTCGGTGGATGCTTTGTTGCTAGCTTGCGGCAACTACAGGGTGTGCGAAAACGTTACACAACCCTGTGGCGTTCAAGTTTTTTTCTGTTTCGGACACATCTGACTCTCCGAACACTCTGCATATACTGGAATATATTGATGCGGCCGTAGTCACAGGTGTATAGCGTGGTGGTGATGGTTCAAATTATGAGGCAGGCATGGTTAGTGATTACTTCGAAGGAATACAAGCTGCATGGCGTTCGCTGTTGACTGGCTGATGGTGTTCTGCTCACAGCCTTCGTGTGATTTTTGTTTGAAGGCGTCGCGGCGCTACAAAACGATTTGGTATCACTCGTTGGGAGTGGTGAATGTAAACAGCGCTCAAAATGAGTTGCGTCGGTGGCTACCATACTCAGACAAAGTACACTGGTGTTTTCCTTGCTGGACCATGGCCAATGTCGCACACCACCACGTTGTGATTTCGGAGGCAATCAGACGCTAGCTGTGCGAGTTCGTATATGTGCCATCAGTTGCGTGAAGATGAAGAAACGCATGTGAAGACCAAAAATCTCGTAGTATCGCCTATTTGACCTATGTAAATTAGCTGAGTAGAAGCTTGAAAGCTAGACTATCACTGACACGTGCCAAGGAAGGATTGCAACAAAAGTAGCCGACGATCAAAAACAGTGCCCGTCTCAAAAGCGTTCCGGATCGTGTGTCAAGTCCTATCTCGTCACCGTGAATCATCGAAGAAAGTACGCGGTCGTCCTTGTGCCCTCGAATCATGTTTGTACACAACTGGACATTGCTCTCTCAACTCGTGATTAGATGTAATTTGTCACATGCGTGTGACTTGATGAACAACGAAAAAAAAAAACAAAGTGGCTAGATCAGGGCCGAGGGCCAGCAGCGGGTGGGGCGGAGGAAAATCGTACAGTCATTATTAGTCAACCGAGACGGCGAATACGCCGAAAAAAAATCATTCAACGCATGCAGCAACTCCGAATGACTACACGGCAGGGAACCGCACAAGAGTACTTTGGTTGAGTCGACTCGTTCGGTGGGTCAATGACTGTTGAGAGAAAAAGCGGGGTCCGTTTGGAAGTTAAAGGGTTTCCTCAAGAAAACGGGACAAAGATGCATGAAAGCAACAGAAGCAGCTGCTTCTGCTACTGAGGCTGACAAAACGTTGTCGCGTTATACGCAACGCTGCTTGTTGTTGTCGCTATTGTTGTTGTGGTTGTTGTCGTCGGCGTAAGGCTTCTCAACTCGACGGCGACGCAACCCAGGGGAAATAGTTGAGGCACGGCCATAAAGGCTGGCCGTGTCCTCGCTACTTTTGAAACATATAAGTAAGTAGTGTGCTTGTCTCTGTTGTCGCGGTTGTTGTTGTTGTTGTCGCTATGTAGAATGCTTGAAGCAATGATGGTTCGTACGAGTTAGTACGATGGACAAAACAACCAGAGGAGACGAGTGGGACTGGCGCGAAATTCAAACGAGAACTTTATAGAGCGAGAGGCGCTCCAAAAAAAGGTGGGACGGAGAAGGGGGTTTTTTGGGTTCATAGCCGGAACGGCCGCTGCCGTTGGCAGTCGGTTACTGCGGCGGTTGATAAGAGCAACAAGTGAAAACGATTTTGTCGCCATCGTCGTTTCACTGTTCGCGTATATCATATGTGTAGAATGGTTGTCGCGGTTATGAGCGCAATGCTGCACACGAAAGCGCATCATAAAGGGATGCTATGTACCTGTGATATGACGCTGTTTCGTTGTCGGTACACCAGCGGTACGAGTGTGCTGTGTGTGGATAGCGGGGTAAATTGTTTGCTCGCGTGTTTTGTTCAGTTTGTGGTCGACCTCTTCTCATGGCAGGCTATCCAGCCACACCCCGCTGCTGTATCGGTTGCTGGAAATTCTATACTATATCTTATTGCTGCTTTGGCGAAGGTCAGAGCAAGGGACATTTACTTGGTGGGCAGGCGAAAAGGTAGTGTATACAAAAAGGGAGCAAAAAAATCCACCCCGTAATAATTCCGATCTACTTGCTATTTTAAGGTTAGCACTAGTTAGTTAGAGGACAGATTTGTTATGCGTGCGAGTGTCAGCTGAATCGAACTTAAGGCCAAGGCGCTGCTAAACGGTAGTTAGAGTAGGAATCGTTATAAGGAAAAAAGAAACAGGGAAAGATCACAAGAATCATTTAGTAAAATGTCAGTTCACAAACGAGATTTGGTTGTTTCGTCATAGATTGTTGTACATGCCCAGGTGGGCGGATGGGTGAGAGGAATACGATATGGTATATAATCAGAATGATTCGTTGCAGTTAATTGATTGATTGACTTAAACACATGGCGCATACGCACATTATTATGGATCAAGGTGTCGAGGTGACCTGAATGCAGATGCTGCTGTGATGCTGCCCTGCTACGTGCGATATAATGGGACGTTGTCGGTGGTTCATGTACAACATACTTGTTGGCGTGAATGAATGTGGGTCTAAACCGAGGCTCAGCCAGTGATTTATTTCATTTGCAGTAATTAGCAATAACCATTTGTGTTAGTGAAGAGTGCGAACGGCCTTGATCTCGAGTTCCGAGAGCGACGCTAGTGGTGACAAGTGATGATGGGTTTAGCCAGCCATGAGTGACATTGAATTCTACTGCTGCTCGTGCCGAACTGATCTGCGCGTCCACCCAGCGACCTGGAACGTCTTAAGAGAAGCCCGCTGCAGTCGGAGTGGAACGACGCACCGTGTTGATTCGGTTCGGGTGACACAGACTACGCGAAAGGTGTTTCGGGATTGTAGCGATCGAATTGGTTGCGAGCTTTTGGCGAAGGTGTGAATAAAGCTTGATGGGTACTTTTGGCTGGTTGGCCCTAGTTCGGGCATTATGGGGTCCACGATTCCTGAATGATGCATAGAGATTGCAGACATCTGGCAGATAGATTGAGAGATGGATATACAATAGATAATACGGAGAAGCAAACAGGCTTGTTTTGTTGTGTTGTCTTGCTCGTTCTGGTCTATGAGGGGGGTGGGTGTCAGAGAAAGGGGAGATATAGAAAGAAAAAGTTGCCGCGCAGTATGGACCGGGCACCTTAACCAGGGTATACCTTGAGTGCAGTGTCAGTGGGCCAGCTTCAGGTGTGGCGACAGCTGTCGTGTGGCAGACCGAAAGGAGAGAGAGAGAGAGAGAGAGAGAAATAAAGACCGATTGTGTTTCTCGACACGAGTCATGTCTTCGCTCGAATGTCATACTTCATGTTGAAGTGAACATGGTGGCGTTGACCAACGATGACGGCGTTTCTCTTGCCGTATTTCGGGTGGTAATCTATGCGGCTACTATTCCTCGTCTGCTCTCCTGTCACTGTTCCTTGTAATGCTACGGTTTAGCAGCTGTCGCTGTTGTGGATGTACTTTCGTTCCATGGCTCCCGCTGCCACTGGCAATGTGCTATCTCCGGTCCCGAGCGAGCCCAGCATTAGTCCGTTCATTGTTCATTATTTAGTATTTAGGTGTGTTGTACGCCCACGGGGGCATTACGGTGGCCGGCCCCTTCGGCAGCATCGGGTCCTCCGGCTGTAGAGGAAACGTGTTAGCTAACGATGAAATCGTGGCCGGTGATATGACGGCGAGTTATATATATATATATATATCACCTCTAAGGGTGATATGTCGGGAAGACACTGGATATTCAGCAATCATGACTACGAAATCGATGCGAGGATCATGATAGGAGTGAACGAGGGAATTGTAAACACCTCCCTAATGCTATCCTGCTAAACTGAGTGATATGGAGAGCGGGCTATTTTTTCCTGGCGTTAAGTCCATCGTTTCGAGAAATATTCACGGCTTTCATTAGTGCTGATTTTATGACAATTACATAGTCTACGTAGACCAGATCAGGATGTAGTTTTACACGTAGATTTATGTTAATTTAATGTGTTTAATGAACGACAAAACGAAAAGGGACAATATGTGAAAGACTACATAGAGAGGTTTAATGCCATTTCTCAAGACCCACTATGTAGCCTTCCTTCCACAAGTTTCTACACAATGTTTGACGTCGTATATTAGTTTATTTTTTATTAGTTTAGCTATCGTATATAGCGTGACTTATTAAATTAAGTTTACACCAGGTAAGTATCGTTCGGCAACTGTCGAGCTCATTTCAATGGGCGATTTAATAACCTGGGTATAATGTACCCCCCTTCCCCCCGAAACAGGACCGTGCTTCATAACAGAATCGGGTATTTTCTTTCGTCACATGTTGTCTCTGAATCAAATCGTGGGGACCTTACGCTGTCCCCCTTTGCACCGACTCGTGTTTTTTAATAACCTTTAAAAGGTACTTATTAATTTATCTTTGGAAATCATTTAAGACCAACATCACAGTTTTTCTATCTAGAATCTTATTATAGTTATTATTATCATTATTATTATCACGTGTCAGTATTATTCTATTCTTATTCGTTTACTTTCGTTTTTTGGAATGATGAAGTGTCCCAAGGTCAACTATAATATTTTTCCTTTATCCACTCGTTGCTTCCGAAATGATTGACGTTGACGGTGCAATAAGCACACACGGGATTACCTAACGAACGGCCACATTATATCAATATATTCACTTATCTGCGTACCCACCATCCTCTTTCTATGTTCTTTGAATCAGGATGTCATTTAAACCATTTGTCCATTTGTTTGTTCGGTTTGTGTATTTGTTTCCCTTACCGTAAATACCACCTCCTCGTCGCCAGCGATTGTAGCATCATCATCTTCACACGGATCTTCGAGGCATGTGAGCTCGTCCAGCTCCGCTAGGTCCATTGAGTATTCGCGCGCTCTGCGTTGCCTGATTTCAGTCACCTGAAATGGTTAGATTCGATTGTATGTGTATTAGTCGAGTCATTCTTTCATAGTAGGCATACGTGTGTACAGATGCATCTCTGATCTCTCTGGTAACTATAGAAGAACTTCACTTGAATCTCTGAATCTTGTGTTTACCCAGAGGCTACCATAGCATACACCGTACTGAATATCATGAAGAACAGCGTTCGTCGGTTTAAAAAATCGTTTATGTCGATCAGAGTGCGAATGGATTCCCAACTTCTGTTTTTCCATTTTGCAATATTTTAAAAATGGGGATTATCGAAAGCCTTGTGTGCTAAAGTTCTTCGGTCCGAATCTGAGAGATTAATTACAGTTATCTCTTCGTAGGCATATATATATATATATATATATATATATATATATATGATTATGTTATATAGATGATGCATTGTAGTATCCTTCCCTGTCCTAAGATGTCCAGATATTATCAAAGTACTTGTGAGCAGCATAAAAGCATTCGATCAAAAAGCGAACGACAATTGCATACAACGACGTCCCGAAGGATCCATTCCATATCGTGTTGTGTTAGCTCGTATTCACATCCGAGACTTTTAGCCGAACAGTAACTAAGTCATGAGGAAGGCGAATATGCGACCTGCACGAAGCTTTACTTCCGGAGGAGCTCATTATACAGTAGGTGTATTATACGTATATGAGATTACACTATGAATTAATCACCCGATGAGTTACACTTTTATGAACCAAATAACCATAAAAATGCAGCAACATTTATAAATACGTGTATTATTAAAAGGGCGACTGTCCGTCATTCAGTTCCACGTTATGTTCATGGCATTCAACTTTTTTCGCGCTGTCTTGGATACTCCTGTTAATCCTTTCTCGGTGACTATGATCACATTCAGAACGTGGAGATTTTTGAGTCCGCTACACATTTTAAACCTCCTGGGAAGACTTGCCTTCACTTGAGAGAGGTATTGAAGATAGATTTAAAACTGGGACAACTCTGCTTGTCGATTTTCCCTATTTGACTCTGAGCTGTTTAACTTATCAAGTTTGATTTTCTATCATATACTTGAAGAATCGTCGCCATACTCGTGGAATGGTGAAGTTGTCGGTGTATAGAGACATTGCTTGTCTAGCTGTTTCTCTTAGATTCTGAACTATTATATATAGTTCGGGGTCAAGCCTAGCCTGTACCTGGAATCTGAACTATAGAGCCGTAGTTAGAGTGTACTCGTACCATGTTGTACTAAACAATTTAACTATTATTTTTACGGACCACTTAAGCATTGTAAAACTGCAGCTTCGTCAATAAACGTCACTGAATGAATGAATAGTTAAGGCTCAAGCCTAGCCTGTACATCAAGCCTGAGTTATATAGTTAAGCAAGACTAGCCTGTGAGCAACGCAGTTCATTAAGACTAATTTGAAAGAGAGGGAGCTTCTATTCGTTCCTTTTAATTATAAACAACCGTTTCTATTTAATCTTTTTACTATCGTTGAGTTTTTTATATTTCTCCTGCTATTGATTGTGGCAGACTTTTGCCTGATCAGATCATTGAATACATATCTGACTAAAAAGGCTGCATAATATGAGTCACTCGCTGCGCTAGCCTTGGTAGATCTAACATAGATGTCTTGGTGCCTATACTCTCAAGTGCTTTTATGTATCTAATAGCCCTCTATTATTTAAGACAGGAAAAAAGGCCGATAATGCTGAAGATAATGGTGGTTAAGATAATTAGTTTGAGACCGCAAAGAGATCACAATTTGCCATTGTCAATCGAAGTTGGGAGGAAGAGTATAGACGAAAGCCACTACAATATAATTAGGATGCAGCATACGCTCATCATTAGCTTATACAACGGACATTGGCGTCTCGGATATCGAAATAAAAATTTTAGTTTAACCTGGCTGATACCGATATGTCACACTTTGTAAGGAAAGCTTATCATTGTACTCGCTGTAGATACTCGACGACGCTATCACTCAGTCACGTAGTACGAGTATTACTGCTATCTACTCAAATAAACGGGGTGTGCCCATCATACCTCCTTCTGCCGTGTTTTCGGATCGGTACTCCAGGTTCGTTGTCGAAGCGTTCCTATCGCTTCGTCGTCGTGATCTGGGGATCCGAGAAGGGTTCCGTCACTGGCGTTGACACCGCCGTCACCACCCGTAGCACCTCCGCCGGTCGCTCCTTCGCCTCCGGAATGGCGAACTATGCGACGCCGCAAACAGGGTAACCACATTTCGACGAGATCGTCCGTCGTTTGACAGCCAATGTCTACGTGCTCCTGATCGCGGTGCAGGGCGGAAGACATGCGTTTTCCCGAACCTCCACCACCACTGGGCGGAGCTGACGATCCGACAGTCGATGATAACAGCCCATCGTAGCGACCCAGGGAAATAGCAGCACGCAAAAACATAATCAATACATAGATAAACCAAAAACACGACAAAGAGTTAGACGACGCAGAGATGCGCTGCGCCGGTGAATGTGCCAGTTGAGAAATCAGGCCTCCATGTCCCGGTCAGGTCAGTATAAATTTGTGCTTCATCCGTTCTCTACTCAATAACTATATTCAATATCCTGCTACGTTGTACTGGTGAATCGAGGTTCTATCGTTTAGGCTGGTCTCATAATGCTTAGTGTCAGAAATCTCGAAAGCTGTAAAAGGTTTTGGAAGTTGTGCTCGAAGTATAGGTAAAGGTTATTGGTTTATTAAGAGAACTGCAATTTTTACAAGTTAACGAAATATCCCATGAAGAGATGCCTGCGATCCTTAATTTCGCTAACATGGTGTTAATTGAGCTGGTTTCAGTGGGATAACTTATCTATCTATATACATATATATATATATATATATATATTATGTGGACCCAAAAAACCGCACTCCTTTCGCCGACTTCTTATTCTTGGCCGGTTTGAATTCACATTTGGCGGGTAATCGAGACACAACAATTAGCAACCAGACGGCGCGAAAGCCGCTAGCATTCCGGCAATCGCCGGAGCAGGTTCCTCAGACTTGCATTTTCACAAGAAAAGTGTCAAGTTTATGTTTCAAAAGAAGAAATGTCTAGCTGAAATCCATCGAAGGTTGGTTAGTGTGCACGGCCATAATGCCCTGAATCGACGAACGGTGTGCCGTTGGTGTGCGCAGTTTAGGTAAGGCTGCTGGCACATTAATAAACATCGAGGGCGCCCACCCCTTCCCGAATCTCAGTTCGACGAAGGGGTCGAGATAATCGAAAAAGCTTTTAAGCAAACCAGAGTTTGGCCATTGACGACTTTGTTGTCTAAAATTGGCGTGCCTCGTGAAACATGTCATCGGATTAATAAAAAATAATCTGAGGATGCAGAAAAAAGAAGCAAAATGGGTCCCTCATGAACTCGGTCCTGGCCAACTGAAAATGAGTGAGGAGTGTTCGCGAGACAATTTGAAGATATATAGGCAGCAAAAGAGTCGCTTAGAGCATATCGTTGCAGTGGACAAGACATCGGTCAGCCTGTATAGGGGACCAGAAAAAGATCAAGTGAAACAGTGGCTACGACCAGGTGAACAGGCAATGGCAGTAGCAGTACCAAATAGATTCGAGCCTAAAGTAATTTGTAGCACTTGACATGGATTTCAACGGAATTTTCTACCACGAGATTTTGGCCCCAAAAGAAAAAATGGACTCGGCTCGATATCTCGAGTCCTTGAAGGGACTCATGAATAATTGGCTGGCGATGGTGGTTGCTCGATGACAATCCTAGGGCCCATCGTAGCAATGAAATTACGCCCTGGCTTAAGGCCAACAAGATTGAGCGATGGCATCACCCCTCCCCCCTATTCTCCCAATTTATGCCCGCGTAACTATGGTTGCTTCCATCAATTATAGAGGGCTATAGGTGGCAAAAGGTATGCAAACATCGCTTTACTCCGAGAGGCCTTAAATGACGAAGTTATAAATGGTAATAGCAATGGTACCAGAACTCTCGGACCAGTGTATAAATAAACGATGTGCATACCTCTAACTCATACTAACAAATCTTGGTTTTAACTTAGTTTAGCCAATATTGAAATTTATATTTGTGCTGTTTTTTCTGGGTCAGCCTAATATATATATATATATGTATATAGAAGGATCTCGGTATGTTATGCTGCGTTAATCTCTTGCCATTCAGGTAATACGGCCAAAATGATCTTCCTAAGTATGAAGCTCAACCAAGCGGCGTATAGCATTCAACTAAAATTGCGACGCGACCGTTGACTCAATGTTCGTCTTTGGCGCAGCCACTCCACCACAATCCCGGTACGTTCCCGTCTGTCCGTCCACGACATCCCTCGTCGAGCAGCAGCTTGTTGAGCCAATCAGAGATATGCGTACGCACGTGCGAAACCAGCAAATCCGAAATTCGAAAAGAGCCAATCGAAGTCCCCCTCCTCTCCAGTCTGAGTCGGCGTGTCCGAAGAGTAGTCGAGCGATCGTATTTGCATATCATCCCCTCAACTTCACCCTCCCCGGCGCTGCGGCTTCCCCAGTTGCCTTCTTCCGCTGAGGCGGCTGCTGTTGTTGCTGGTGTCCCCCATAAACGGGGGCGCGGACCTGTCTCGTGAGCGAGGTACCCTCTGAGAGACCCTCCGGGACCCACTTCGGGCAAGGGAGCGTGAGAGTTCGAGGCAAGAGTTTCGAATGCTTGTTCCGTAGCGCTCGATATAGTGGAAATTGGACGCGGCGAATGTAGCACCAGCAAGAGGCGGACCTTTAAGGTAACAGAAGTGAGGGGAGTCAGTATCCTCTGTTCTGTGGATCTAACGGTTTCTCATGCGCTTTCTCGTTGGGCCGCAATCGCGAGACCGGGATTGGTGCGCACGAGGGGAGGAGTGGGGGTTGTAACGTCAAAAGCCGCAGCTCTCTACCCGCACTCGCTGGAATAAATTCGGTGACACCAGCGGTAACAGCATGACAACGTGGAGTCGCTGATTCTTCGGGAAAGCGACTGCTCTTCTCCCTCTACTGTTTCTCCGTCGTCGATCTTCGACGTTCTAGAGCTAAAACCCCGGGAGAACGAGGCCGCCATCTACTGGTATCCTGAACTCCCAGCGATTGGACCGTGGCCTGGTGCAGGGCGGGGGTTTCGTAAGTGCTACGAGAGAGAGAGAGATACTGCCTATGGAAGAGCTGCTGAAGGAACGCGAGTTCCCTGGTGCGAAAATACTCCCTTTCCTCCTCGTTGTCTCCCATTCCCGTCCAGGCTACGAGTCGACAAAGACACTCAAACTGCCTGGCCGAAGCTCACGCTGAACTGAACAGCTATAGAGGTGGCAGATAGAACAACGCGGCCTCGAGCCAAGGATAGACTTGGCTTGTGACGGCTGCGATGTGATGGCAGAGTTGTAGGTCGTAGTGATGGTGCTGGCGCCGCTTTTGCTGTTGCTCCTCGAGTGTTCGAGTTGAATAGAAGTTGGGACGGAAGTTCTAATGGGAGTAATCATGTTTTCTACCCTTACTACAGTTTTCGTACTACCGCGGGTGTCTGGCCGCCCCTTCTGAGCGCCGTAGTTAGGAGGGAAAGTTCATCATTCGATTACCTCTGTCTTACCTGTGCTTCATTATTTGAGTTGAGGTCGAATGTTTAAACTTCCCCGTTAGATGCTCCACATAAAATAGTAGACTTAGAACAAAAATGTTCTCGTGGTAGCTAGACGATCATTGTGATGTACTTTTAGAATGACGCTTGTAAGTCTTGTAAATAATTCTCATTGCTTAAAGGGCATCCATTCACTCGTGAATTTCCAGTAAGTCGTACTCTATGAGGAAGGAAAATGCCACATAAGCTTTGCGCACGTATTAGCATAGCTTCATCAGTAGATTTCATGCTGACACCTTCATAGGGCCTTTCCTTTTATAAACATCTATGGCCCCGGGTTCTTTTTTGTGGAGATATACCCGTTTTCCCGGCTAAATTACAGCCATGGTGTCTGTCTAGCGAGCGGTGGCTCGGATACAACACGCGCCCCAGTCGGCTACTCCGTCATCGAGAGCGTTGGACAGCTGGAAGACGGCTACATACATATATCAGGTCAGATCGCTGACGATTGGCTAGCAGCTGACGGTCGAAGTAGCTTTGGTACAGCCGTTTCAAGCATCAACCATATTTTCGCCTTTGCCAACACGTCTTTATGCACTCGCTTGGAGACAAGCGTGTCGATGCTTCTTAGCCGGAGGCGGAAGCAAGCTCGATACATCAAATTGATGAGGATTGCCCCTGGCGATAGCGATGAGAAAGAGAGAGAGAAAGAGAGAAGGAGAAAGACGATGAAGCAGTGTGGCTTCGGGACAAAATTATACCGTTGTTGGAAAAAAGAGGTGATTATTACATCGTACGCTGTCGACGCTGATAATGCACGAAATCTTGGCACACGGGACTTTGTACCACAAGAAGATCGGGCAAAGACATCGACCAAGCGGGAACCGATACTTTGCATGTCGATATATAATCAATCTTAATCTCGTGCAGTTCATGGTGAAGTATGCATAACCATTCTAGACTACAGAGAGTTCATCGGAATATTAATTTAACGCAATCTTTATCTAGTGTTTTCCCACGCTCACTTGACACTTGATTGCTTATAAGCATAGGAGCACATCGCCGGCAGCTTAATGTAAAATGTATGGCCAAAAAGCACATATCTAGATTTAGCAAACGGCTCTAAAAGTTCCTTGCTTGAGCTCAGTCGATCACTTTAACAATGGCAGCTAACGCACAGTAACTGACTGGCTAGAAACGGTAATCTTAGAGAATGGGTTCGTCCTGCTCCCAGTTCGGATCCTATGACTGCCGTTGTCGTCCCGTCAGGCCATCTGAAAGCCTCGAGGCCTAGACGAAAGGAAAGCTAGCCGACTTGGCCTGGCTTGGCCATCGTGGATGTGTGGCACGGCGCTGGCCGAGTGGGGATGGGTTCAAATCGTGCGGAACAGCCAACTTCCTACATCCGGTGCTGCCATTACTACTACTACTGCTGCTGGTGGTGCCTGTGCCTTCTATCCCGGGGGTGGCTTTGGGCGTCGGCGAGTCCAACGCTACAGTCCGCTACGGCTGAAGCAGCGGGTTGCGGCGACCGCGGGAGCAACGACGAATGGCAGCGGCGGGGCGCCCCACCTCTCCCTTCTCTCTCTCGCCGAATCGAGAAACATCTGCTACTTAAAATTCATGACTTTTATTATACAAAGTAGAAGAAGAAGTATAAGCGAACTCTGAGGCCGCAGGCCTCGAAACCACCACAAAAAGTCGGAAGAAATACGGGGACGGTCTCGGGGAAAGCAACCGGACACAGGAATGACGGCCGACTGGCAGATATCCACAGGACGCGGCGAAAGGCAAAGGCCTGGCGACAGAGAGTTTCATGGGATATGTTCTAGATGGGGCAGGGAGAGAGGAAGACCCACTAGAGGACGAGACGCCTTGAAAATGGGTTCAGCGCATATAGAAAAGGGGCATCAGGGGCTCGGCCTCGGGGTGGCAGGCGTGGGTGGCGGCGAAGCTCCTGTAGCCCCACCGGGTATGAGACACCACCGCGTATGCAATCACTTGAGGAACAGCACGCGAAGCTAAATATTGAACAAGGGGTCATACCGGCAATTCAGCTTATGATCTTAAGCGCTGCCGCTGACGCCGCCGCAGCAGCAGAGTCGTGCTCTGCCGTTTCCCCCTGGCTTACAGTTCGCAAAACCTCGAAGTCGTCCGCCAATGTGTCAATATTAAGACGAGTAGGAGCAAAAACTGACAAAGACGTCTGGAACATTGCGTTGCCCCTTCTGCGTTACTGTTGTAGCTAGTAACAGTCCAATACGAAGGTATGACCAAGGGTCTGGTTTGAACTCCGCTGCGAAGCAGGCTGCATCAGATACAGGAAGCCCACTGCCGTTCACATCTACAACCGCGTTATTGTATGAATTAGATAAGTATCGTAGAAGATTGGAACAGCAATGGCCGACCGGCGTCGAAGCGCGAGATGATGTGTTCCATAAATATTAGTCTAATAATGAAAACGCTGGGCAATTTGCACTACTACAGAATTAGCAACTGGGACAATGAAATAGTTAAATATATCATTGGATAACGGATAATAACGCATTTAAAGTATACAAGACGTAATAAACGTTCCTCATGAAGGCGCGATATAGATATATAATATCCACGTAATAGGCACACGCGTGGTAAAATCTCTCGACCGGGTCACGACATGCCGATTGGTTCTCGCACTCATTTTCCAGGTTGGCAAATTCGTCAGCCCAAACATTCATAGCTACCATATCGTCGTTGTTCACTGACTTATCCTATAATACGGTGATTCAATTGGTGCAAATTGCCTCGCACCGGCGTCCCACTGGCGTACAAAAAGGGTCGTTATCCCACTAAGGGTGTTGTTCACCTTGTTTATAACTGTTATTCTACTTTTGCTTCTCCTCCCTGCTCTTGTACCTTTAATTGAAAAAGTCACATAATTTCTAACAGAAGCATTAATACTGCTCAACTCGTCTCTGGCTGAGTATAAGGTTCCGCTTAAATGTTCGTTAACAGATACGATCACTTCCGGGTTCTCTACCTCACAGCAAATCTCGGGATCGCCCAATAACCGTATCGCTTTGGTCTCATGTAGGGCAACGCTTCTGAGCTCTCGCTAACGAAATTTCCAGCGTTCAACTACCCGAGCAATTACTAACCATACATAACGTATGGATCGAAATCTGTAGTTGACCCGCTCCTCTGAAGCCTAGCACTCTCAGCTCGCTGTCACCGGAGTCGCCCCCTGACGGCCATGTGATCCCCTTTCGATGTTCTCTTTGATGTCGTTTATCTCAACGATGAAGCCTACGACATGACAAACTGCACTAAGAGCCTCTGCATTCGGCGGCGCATTTATAGGGTGTATATCTAGATTGAATGCACAAGGATTTGAGTAATCTGTTCATGTTCGTTCGTATGCAAGCACTCACGGATGTAAACGGCGTAACATATCCGCCCAACTACTTTGCCCAACCTTTTCAATTCCAGCACTCACTCCTGTCGAAGCTATTGATATCCTCGATTGACATACTTATCGGAAGAAGCTTTCTTAGATAGAGCTTATGAGTAATGCATCGGCTACATAATTACAGTTGGATTCTGTACCAGGATTCTCAATGTCCCCTAAGGTCCACGGGCCCAGCTACGTACACAACAATATATATATATATATATATCAGAACACTTGCTATCAGAATTTGTTCAATTATAAAAGCGGGCTACAATTGCACCCGCTGAACGTGAGATACATCTAAAAACACCTTCCCCACTTCCCCAATCCTTAAGCGGGTGCCCAAAATAGAAATTGGTATACAACTGCCCACCACAAAGATATGTCTAGGTTACAAAGAATGGTGTGCTCGACTCTCACAACCAAGACAACTGCGGTGGATGCACTGTCAACCTTAACTAATAGTACGTGGAAGTCGGTGCGCAAGTTACCGAGCAACGATTGATTCCAGCGACCCAATATATAGTGTTTGTTTAGTTCAACCGACAACAAACATATTGGTGAATACTAAGTATTTTCAGATGTTCGATCTATAAAAAGACTTTCACTTGCAGATCTCCAAATATAATCATTATTCTTATCATTATTATTATTATTATATTTGTATTTGGAAGACATTCGATGGTAGCAGTGCTAAGTTGATGACGATACCGTTAGTAAATACATGTGGGGCAAGCGGGCAACGAGATGTATTTCGAAGCGATACACTCAATAGAGATATTTGCATGAGGTCCGTCCGTTAGGGAAATCCTTTCGCAAGGAGATTCATCACTGAGCCATTAGCCCTTATATATCTAACAGCTGATTTCACCTTGCACTGTCTTAAATAGCTGCTTGAGACGTTTGCCGTCTCAGGAACTGTCAACAGGATTAGGGTTTTCTCCAGGAGGAGGTTACATCGCAGGTCACATTTCGCTTGCTTTTTGGGGCCGATAAGTCAAAATATAATGCATTCAGCCAAGAATAGAGCCTAGAGAAACCAGTTTTTTAGCAACGTTTCTGTATCTATACAATATGGTATTATTCAGTGTGAAATCTTGCCAAACGCGTTTAATAATGAAGGGAGGTACTAAGAAGGAAAACTTATTTAAAAAATATATATGTACATGCACTTCCAGTATTAGAAGGGCATTATATAACAGTCTTCCTAAGTAGACTTGAAAGGTGCACTTGGTCTATAATATATGCCAACATACAATAGTATGCATGTATATGTATATCTCAGTCACTTGGCTGGTCAAGCGGATGAACACAAACTTACCACCTGTGGGACTGTTGTCATCTCCGCCAGAGGAGCTTCGTTGAGGTGGCAACCTGGATCCGGCGGTTGCTGTGGGATGCCCAGTGGGGCCACCCACACCTCCAGAGCCACCTGGTGGTTTGGCCTCCATTGTGAAGAGCGGCTCTTGCGAGTGTCGGAATCGCGTGTTGCGGTCAAGAGCCTCGGCAGCCCTGACAGCACGGATGTGCTGCGCCACCGAGGCCGCTATACGGTCCTGTTTAGACACCCGGAAACGCTCGAAGATGTTAAGACTTTTCTTGCGCTGCTGCCGCGGTGGCGGTGGCTGCTGACCGGGTGGATTCGAAGTTCGTCCACCGACCTTTTGTGCACCACCCGACGTCTCGCCGCTGTGATTCCTGCAAACAGATCGAGTAGGCAACAAGAGAAAAATCAGACTCCAGCGGTTAAGTACGTTGCTCTGTGATTATAGGTCAGATTCACATTGTTCTTGCTGTTTTTATTTTTTAATACTATACTTATTCTTAGTGCCGGCTTAAATAACCATACAGTCCTGTGAGCATGCAGAGGGAGCTTGTTTAAATTTGAGTAAGATCTTGATCGTCGTAGCGCACTATCAGAAACTATCAGGTGCTTTTAATTATCGAACGCCGAGCCAACAGCTGTAGAATTCGTGCTTCCTAGGTGTGCCTGAGGGGAATGGCCTAGCGGTTAAGGGAGGCAGTATCAGAATAAAAGGGAGCTTTGTAGAGTCGTGGGTTCGAATCTGAGTCGAAGGGCAGGATCTCAGCAATACGATTTGCAAATTAGTAGTAGTAACTAAATGTGGTCTGCGACACAGCTACCACTGTGCAGAAAGGAAGGCACCGTACATCCCCTGTATGCTTCATGAATACTGCGTGTTTACATACACGGTACTTTCTACAGACATCCTACTGACCACAGTTACGGTGTTGTCATGCATTAACATGGCAACACTCCCCTTTAAAAAAGGTGAGCCTCATGGAGGCGAGTCGAAAGGAGCACCTCCAAAAACAGATCTGATAGTAACTGTCACTTTGCTGCCAGACCACATGAAGCCTTTTACAATTTTACCACGTGTACATTTGATTCAGATTGGCCTCTTCACCTTATTGATACCAGTTAATCCTACAAATATATATTACGACCCTACAATCTATCGGCAGATCGTAAAACACACAATCACCGCTTAAAACCAACTGCCTCTCGTTAGCGTCACCAGAAAAGCACTACACCTTCAAGCAGTCTCCGGAAGTTTTAAGGGGAAAAAGTGGGAAAACGAGTCCGCCATAAGAGCAATAAGAAGACATAGAGAGAGAGAGACGCTATACTTTTCAGCTAAGGAGCAGGTATTACGCATAGGGAAACTTTATTTTGCTATCAACCGGGGGAACTGTTGTTCACTTTTAACAGCCAACCGACATCACCTTTGATCGGCCGTTTCTCTTAACCTTGAGTTATCGCTGTTACTGGTACTGCTGCTGGTGCGGCCCCCACGTCGCTCTTTGTTCGTACAACGTGAAAGGAAAATGAACTTCTTTGAAAATTGCCCTTGAAGACTGCTTTCGTGTTTTCTTGGTGGATGCTTACGCTTTCCGCAGGACATCCACCGCCACTTCGATGTCGTCGTCTAAGCTTTCCTCATCTGTAGCAACCGACTGCGACGGTCCGACGATCCTGAGCCTTCTACTGGTACAGTGGTTGGCTATCTAGCAACTGTCTATTGTCGGTTGGTTTGGCAGTTTGTTCTGGGCAGACGCCTTCAAGCGTACGTGCATGACCATCTCACCGCTCTTAAACCTTGTCTGCCTTTACGCAAGTTTGCTCGCGTTTGACTAACGTCGTGGGGGAAGACAAGTTTGGCAGGGATACGAGCTCTTGAAGCTTACAGTTTCACAGCCTTTCACAAACACATTAATTATCAACGACATAACAGCAGCGGATCCCGGCAGGAGTGCGATTCAAGAAGGTGATCAGTCCAAACAACTTTGTCTTAGCGGGGCGATCAATGTCCCGGAATGGCCTGGGCGGTAATGTACATCTCTTTAGGTGCGGTTGCCGTGGAAACCACGAACAGCATCGAGATTTGTGGTCGCCGGTTTGACTCCCAGAAATTATTCGGATTTGGCTGGGATACGAATAACACCGCCCTGGCTATGGCCATACAGGTCTGGAAGTACCCAGATTAGTCCTGTTTGACCGGCATGATGGGTTTCGAAGTAATACAACACAGCGGTATCGAGGCCAGCCATGCAAAAAGTGTTGAGGGTCAACTATAAAATAAGAGGGGTTGCCAGTTTGCCTCTGAATGGCTTGATCCAAGCCCACGAGATTTCTCTGTGAGATATATTTACAAAAAAAAACACTTGCTGTTCGGGGAACGACTCTTCAGTTGCGAGCAACACCTTTGAGGCGGGCCGTCTCAGATAGCCGGGCTCTGCCATCTTTGTTGATACACTGAAAACATCGGCGAATCGAGGGAGAGGCAACTTTAACCTTGTGATGTTCCTTGCCTTAGGGCAATTTGGTGGACGATGCTATGTTATATTTCAAAAAGTCTAGGAAGAATAACTGTTATACTGTAGCATTCTGAAGCGTTATGGGGCCGATGGTGCACTCCCGCCTAGTGAAAGAATATTATTTATCTTATAAGAATTATCTATCCCAGGTATATTAGCAGTTACGATTATAATGTTTTCTTTTATGTCTCGTTGGTGACGTTTTAAAGCCCTCAACTAGGCATATCCTTAATAACCTCAATCATTTTTGTTAAAAGTAGCAGATCCAACAGGAGACAGAGAAGCACGAATACTTTTTAATGAGCCTTTTTGAGAGACGTTTGATTTGAGCTGCATGATTTATAGCGATATGTGTCCCTTTGAGATTTCATAACCAAATTATTGTAACACGTCGATATTCACCTTCATAGCATACATCTCATAGTAGAAATCGACGAGCGCACTACAACTTTGCCAGCTGTGCGCTTTTATTCACTGTGGTCTGAATGGCAGCCGGCTCAGCACACAATCTCTATGACGGGAAATGAACAATCTCTTCCGTTATCTCAACATACATGAACACCGCGCTCTTCACCTTGGCCTCGTGCAGGTTTTGGTCTCTTGTGCTTACACAGGCTGCACGCGTTTCCCTCCGTATTGTCGACGCTTTGGCGTCCTCACGTGGACCGAAAACGTTTAGCAGCGAGGCGCGATAAACCCGTGTCAGGATCGACCAAACGCTGCTTTTGGGACCCTTAAGGCCCTGTCCCCCTCCCTCGCCTGCGGATGCGATCCGGGAGGCCATTCATTATACTCGCGCAGTGCGCACGAACCGCCAAATTTCTAGCTACATGCAGCCAAGTGGGCAACCAGGCTGCCAGGCTCGTTTGAAGCTTCCCGGGTTTCGCTGTCTGCGGCTGCTAACCTTCCTAGCGACGTGCACATCTGCAGTTCAGTTTCGTCCGAGAAACAGATCAGAAGTGGGAGCGTTCAGGCCACAGCAGCGCTATGGAAGTCAGGTATTGGGACTTCATCTGTTGGGTATCTTCAACCGACAGCATGTTCCATCGATTGGGACTGAATTCCGCCCGTTTCAGAATGATTAGTTGTTCGTGGATAATAAACGATCCAATGAGGGCAATGTGAACTAACAACACGACCGGCATGAGATGATTAGAAAACAACAGAGGGAACGAAAGCAGAGAAACGACTTATTCCCTTGTTCGATAGCACGGAGAATTCAGACGCAGATCTCACATGTTTCATATGTAATACAACGTTCTATAATAATAATAATAATAATAGTGGAAATAATTGTAATAACAGTTGTTCACATGAAAAAAATATAATTCGTAATAATAATTAACCACAGTGACGAAATGATCGTTGTGCGAATTTCCCTTTGGAACGATTAAAAAACATCGAAGTTGGATTATTATTGGGAATTACATATGAATGTATCACATAATAGTAACAATAAATGTATTTTCCGGGCTGACTCACAGCTCGCCGCGTGGGTACAACAATGCCTAAACGTATTCAGTGCTTGCGGCACGTATACGAACTGAAAAGTATGCTTACGTTACATTTTGTGCTACACTTCGTAACCTTATATGTAGCAGTTCCCACAGTTTCTGTTGGGAAATAGGCCCTATGACAATGGCCAAGCCCGACGCTTATCGCTCAAGTGACGTCGCGAGATGTTAGCTTGAGGTTGTGCAGAAAACCATATCAGAATTTTTCCATTCTGAGCCCTCATTGGTGTCGGGGCAGACGGAGGAACGCTTGTTTGAGAGCCTGTGGTCCTGCGCCACAATACATATTCGATCCCACCTGATTTAACTGATATCGAAACTTCACCTGTCGTGTGAGCCGGTGAATGCTTGTCGCCAGTTTGGCTGAGCCTCCCAACGTAAATTTAGTTCACAAGCCCCATCCGTGGGTGGTCAAGCATTTAGTTAATAAACCTATTCAATCGCCAATTTTGCCCAGACACTTCCAATTACATGTTTATATTACACCATATGTTCTACGCTGCTCCCAACTCGTAACAGGATTCAGCATACTACAGTATTGGGCATGAGGTCGGTTGGTCAGTCTATCAACCTGATAATAAAAAGAGTTCATTGACAAGTTGGCTTTCTAGTACCAACCACATGATTAACTCGCTTCCGAGTGGCAGAAAATGGCGGTTCCTCTCACCCGTTTTGCCGTCTCGCTAATCGTCAGGTCACCCCATCGTTCCTACTCATTAATATGACCACTACCGCGAGGATCCGCTTTGTCTTCTCCTAACTGGGAGCTCGCCTACGCAAATCCTGTCATATATTAGCAATTATCAACATATATTAATCACCCTTCCCATATATTATTCATATTATCATCTTATTATTCTCTCCCATAATTATTTTAACCGCCGGTAGTGGTCGCAGCCACCGCAGAGTAAAGCATCTATTTCCACTAACCACATTGTGATGCCTGCTTCAGGTGTGATGCCTCCTGCCGTCGCTAGCAGCAGCAGCAGCCCGAGGGCAGAATTAATCCACATACCCTCCTCGTTTCTCCTATCGCACCCCAACGGAGCGTCGTCTGCACAGTCTCCACCAACGGTCGGCCACTGGCCGGCCACTTGGAAAAAAATATTGGAGCCGAATCGGGTAAATACACCAGGCGATTACCTCCGAGTCTGCGCCGCTTGTGTTAGCATCGAGCCAGCCAGCTGGGCCAGGCAATGGCCTGGCCCAGCAGGCCAAAGTGAATCCGTCTCCGCACATAGACAGCGCGCAGTTGCACTCAGCCGTCACGAATCAGTCGGCCACCGTCGACTGGCCATGCTTAACAGATAATGGAGAAATTCTACCGTAAACGGGATCTATGCCCATGCTGTGGTGGCAGGCCTGTTTGTGGAAGTATCATTGAGTTACCCCACCCACAAGGTCCCTGGGGGCAGTGGAAAGCGAAGGCCAGCGTCAACAACAATAACAACAACAGCAACAACGTTCTCGTCCTGTGAGGGAAGATGCGTTGCACGCCCGCTGGCCAGTAGGAACGCTGGTGCGATAATATCAACTAGGGCAGCCGGAGGACCCAGTGGCACGAACGCTGTAGCGAAGAGAGCCCAGTGACACCGATGGAGAAACATTCAGGAGATGTGGTAGGAGTCGTATACAGTGGGATGCGCCAAGGGAGTTCTATAGGGGCAGCAGGCCAGGCGAACGTACCGTAAAAAAGGAGGGCCGCCAGCACCGACCACCGCACGTTAACATAAAGCACCAGATGCCAGCAACCGGCCAAGCCCATATTTCACATGAACGGTGACGGCAGCACCCACAAAAGCCGCCGCCGCAGCAGCAACCGCGCGGGCGCGCGCGCGGTATATTTCGTCCTCGCTGCCGTGTGGTGGCCCCTAGCCATAGGCTGTCCCGTTTGTCCAATGGCTCCCTGCGTCGCCCTCGCAGGCAGGAGGCTATTGGCCCTCCTTTGCTTTGGCCTCAGAGCACCATAACAACCATATTTTTAGGCGCCCGAATGGCTAGTAGTAGACGGTGCGCGGCTGACGACCGTGGGGACAGGGCATGTCAGTTGGACCTCGACGAGTAGAAATATCTCTCTAAGATTAAACCACAGGCAATGGACTACGGCGCCTTCCGCTACGCCTCGGCCAGTCAGCGGTTGCCTTGAGTAGTTGCTTTCATAGCAAGTCCACCTGCTTCCGTGTGATTTTATTGCTTCTCAATATAGCGCTGCTGCCGCTGATACTGCTGCTGCTGGGACCAGAAATACGAGAATATCGTCCACTGCACTAAACCGCAAGTGGCGCAGATTTTACGAGAAAGGAGATAGTCCTTGTGTAAGGGTGCGTAGCGAAAATATTCTTGAATTTAATTTGTTTCTGACATCGAATTTTATTGAGACAACGACTAAGAAGCGTAAAAGATTGTTTCTACATCGGTACTCAAGTGAGCTAAGGTTTATGTACCACCAAAATCCGGTGTTATGCTTGCGAGAAATACGTGTGTACAAATTGACAAACATATGTATCACCGTTCTAGTACGAGGTACATAGGGATGTGGTAGTTTACTCGTGTCAAATAAATTTAGCTGAGATGAAATCACTCGACTGTGTTTCATTTTCAGAGATATTGTTCATTAGTTTTGCTCAAATTGTGCCCTACTTCAAAATACGCCAGGTGTATTCGTGAGTTTTAGACCTGAGGCTTCTCAACGAGTCAGCTGCTCTGCCTCAGCGAGTTATTTTCGCTCCGTCATAGATTCGACAGGCATCGATTCGGAGAGTCGGTCCAGACTCTGCTCGGCCAAACCCCGAAAGAAAGAGACTCCTGGGAAAAACGCACACACACACACACCCCTCAAAGTCGATACTTTTTGAAAGATTTTTTTCAATCAGCTCTGCCGCGAAAAATTCACCCCCCAGCAAATGATACGTGGCAGTGTGGATCGCATGCGCCACAAGTGTGCGACGGTAAAATGAGACGCATCTAATCTAAATCTATTACAAGAACAATTTACGAATGGTTTCCGAATTGACTGCTTTCGACTGTCTCGTGGGGTGCTCGAACGAAAAAAAACCATTCATTTACATACAGGCTGTGCTGTGATGTATGTTGTGCGTAACAGCTTCCATTGGGAATCTGAATTGGGCTCAGGTTGAGGAGAGAGGTTTGTTTTGCAGCGAAATCTAATGCGACTCGATCTGGCCGTTCTCGGCTCGATACAATCAGCGTGCTCATCTACTCTTGTTGACACATAAATCTACTATAATGCTTTCATGAACCACATTTATGGCCTGTTAACGATATCTGACCCGAACTGCTCAATGAGAGTAAGATCCGCGATACGTTCACATCCATCCACAAGGGTGTGGACCGTACTTTACCGTAGGTAAGTTCTACAATACAAATTTGCTTTTGCGTATGCCATTTTATGTTTATGCGGAGAAAACATCGCCGAACCGCGAATATCACGTACGTACTCATTTTCGGGTTAGCATTTTTTTCCGCATTTTCGACGCAACGTTTTTTCAGGCTAGCAATATATTGGCAATACATGGAGATAATAAAGCGGTCGAGTGCTATTATATGTATACATATATATATATATATATATATATATATATATATATATATGTATAACAGCGAGAATTGTATTTTTGTATGTGATTGGACAGGATAAACATGCTGCTGTTTTGACACATCTCTCTCGTCATCTTCTGGGGGAGCCTGCCTCTTGGTGGTATGCTCTCTGCTATAGCCGTGTAGGTATCCCCAGTGTTTACGATATTTGTTTTGAAAGTCGAGCCGACTTAACGTCGCTAACAGAGTGGGGACTGTCGCCCGGCCTCTGCAGTGCTTCGTGCGCGGAGCTGCCCCAGGCAAGATCGAATCGCCTGACGGTCGACAGCCGACTCCTGCCTTGGTTTTCGTTAGCGGGTTTGGATCGCTGCTCGCAAACCGCTAGTGAACTCAGCCGGACGAAGTCAAGAGGGCCCAAACCATCCGAGAGGCCCGCTGCCCCAGTCGCTCGCTTGTTCGCTGGTTATATCAGCGCCATGTACAATACCATGACGATGAGCTTAGCTCAGCTTGAAGCAGCTGTGGGCAGCGTTCTGTGCGGGCGCGTATGAGTCTGTGTGTTCGTGTTCGCGTTGGTGCATGATGAGGGAATAATTTGCAAAGCGGCCCGGGGCAGTCATTCGAAACAGCCGAAAACACTAGAACAACAGGGGCTCCTGCTATCTGCCATTATTTAGCTCAACAAGGACCAGCACTTGGCGAAAAGTCGTCAAGCGAACTATTCTACTTATATACCATTGGGGTTGTGATTATTTAGACGGTTTTGGCATGGAGCCACAGAGAGAAGAAAGATAAGGGAAATTCAGCTATGTAATAAAATATAAGGGGAAATGTACGAAGCTGAATCGATACGCCTTGGAAACGGAGTATTTGTCGATATTATGATTTTGTGAATGTTACTATATAACACATATGGGCTACATTTAGTGCTCGTTAGCATTGTAAGGCTGAATGATCTTTCTGTGTGATTGTAGGATAAAAATGGCTGCCATTAGTGATGGTATAAGGCAGCGTTCTATAGTTTAAGTATACTGGGCATTCGTCTGAGTCGAAGGTGCGATGACGCCGTTCACATGGGACGAACTATGGTACGAGAACAGAACAAGAAGTTGTGTATTTTTCAACAGGGCGTACAAACAAATCGAAGGTATTATGTGTCACACTTGTCGTGGGCGTAAAGGTCGACTCCTATAAACACAGTGCTAGGATGCCTGCACAGTGTACCTATTACATTTTCTAGTGGAACAAAGCTTTTGGAATCGGCACGCTGGACATCAAAATTGAAAGACCTCGCCGATGTTGCTCAAGTGCGTCGACCACAAGCATCTTAAGATTAGTGGCCTAAAGGAGTCACGCTGGATCCATCTTTTCTTCAAGAACACCAATCCTTGTGAGAGAGAATGACCATCGACAGGAGTACCCAAAACTCCTTCTCGGTTGATATCAGTCATTCAGCCTGCACCATGACCCATTAACGGAGATCCAGCAAAGGGAAATAGATACATATTTAACGACGACTCTCCCTAATTCTGCCCTAAGATTTAATATGTGATGCTAAAGGTGTCATGTGGGTCAGCGCTGCTTTTTTAACTTTCTCAGTCTGCGCCCCTCCATGGTCTCGTTGGATGTTAGGATGCCCGTGCCTGAGGTATGGAGACTAATGCTTTCCTAATGCCTTCCTTTGCATTGTCGCCACGTTAATATTTAACGCAGGGTAATAACCTTAGAATAGACATTATGCCGTGCCTCGTACACGTTAGTCTGTCTTTCACCAGTCTGTGCCCGCATCGTTGCTTAGAAGGTAAATACCCATTCGTTGTCACGCTGCAATATGTGGTGAGGAAGTGGATTTGTATCTCATCGCAGTATTCATTTTTGCAATGTTTAATACTAAGCAGGCGTTGGGTTACGCAATGCGTATATCATAGCTTAAGTGGTTCACAAAAAATGGTAAACAGTCAGAAAGAGTCCTGTGCTCGCCTGAGAAATATGAAACATAACAACACTATGTTGTGAAACTGGTAACTAATCTGAAGGCTTATCAGGGCAAAAATAGCGTTCTTGGTCTATTATTTACGTATTAAGTGCATCGGTGCAATAAGCCAAAAGCGGTAGTTCGACAGTCCTCACATGGGACTCAATGCGGTATGCCGAATACAGGCCGTCAAACGTCGTTCATCTTTTCTCAGGTCAAATCGATTTTAGGTTTTGTTGACGAGGGAGCAATTTCACCTTTCCCCTATTTTCCAGCGACTTTTTCCTGTCTAGCGCTATGTTCCAGTCCCCATTAATTGAGAACGATGTATGTGTGGTATCATGGGACGTTTTTCGTCCTCCATACAGAGGCCGCAGATACACGTGCATATAGGCTATTAGAATGTTCCTAATGTCCCTGGCTCTATTTATGCAGCCGAGGGATCCGGGCACTTCGGGCAAGTCCCCTCGTCACCTCAAACCTACAACTACCTCCCGAATACCTGCCCGCCCACGAGCTCGCTCCTCTAGCTTGCACTAATTCCTGCTTTAGGTTCACTGCTAGAGTCATAGTTCAGCTCACTTTTTCTATACTAAAGTTCCGTACGATGGGTGGGCGTCCGGAGTCAGGCGTTGGGGACGGTCACTTGTCCCAGCACTGCCTTGCGCTGGTCGGTTCTCGATCAGTCGCTGGTCCCTGTTTTGGATCCCGCCGGCCGCTAGACCGGCGCCAAAAGAGAGGCAATTATCGCCACGTAAAGAAGACTACACCGAGGCAGCATCGTTCGCAGTGAGCCAACAACGAATAGTGGTTATAGTACTAGTCATACCAGCAGCAGTAAAACCAGTGATAGCCATAGTAGTGGTCATGGTAGCAGCTGCCGTTGCTATGTACGCGGTGGCAGCGCCAACGGACATACCGACAGGCCGACCAAGGCAGACTGCAGTTATACTGTTCTGTGGTCCTTCTGAGGCGTTTTTCGTCGCTCTTCGAGCCTCTGGTTCTAACCCTGCTTGTGCCGCTGCTGAGCGTCTTCTGCCATCCTCTCTCCATAATGTCGGGATTTGTGCCTGCCAATTAACGGTACTCCTGGGACTCCTTAATATCGCCTCGTTTCCCCCTGCTCGTAGTGCGTACCTCCGTAAAGCCCAGTCCCTTCCCCACCTGGTTCTCCTTTTGTCGCTACACTCCTGCTCGCTCCTGTCATGGTTCAGTAGGGGCGACAAAGAGTAAGAGGAGAAGGCCGAGTAGGAGCCAGCGGGTGGCGGAGAATGGCTATCCTTGAAGTCGCGCCCGTGGCAACGGTAATGGCAACTGGCTAAGTAACGCATAGTAAATAAGGTCCGCTATGATGATTGCGTCTAAGCAAATGCGTGGTGCCTTTGTCCTATTAGAAATAGAATAAGGTAGACGAGTAAGACAAGCGTAGAAACGTACAGTCACTCGAAGCGCTACGTAACGGCAGGAATCGACAGAAACGGCCGAGCGAACTCATTAATTTGTCACTGAGAGGTTGACGCGTGTGTTTCGTGATAGGCGGTAAAATGGGCCACGGCAAAGAGTGAACAAGTTTTCCGCAACCACCACTGCACGAACAGCAGCTGAGAATAAGTAGTGGTGTCAGGATCAAACGTCTACTTCAAAACGCAATCGGCACTCGCTGCAAAATCGATGACAGAAGATCGACTAAGATATATCTTCTACCTTAAATTCTACCTTGCTGCCATTTGTCAGAGAAAATCTATTGGTGAGGCAACCGATTACCTCTCCATTTGGTTCATTGCTACCTATGGTTAATCGCGCTGCAATTATGAATCCTCTGTATATGTGCTTAGGTGCGAGAACCGCTAACTTGTTTAAGTGTTAAGATATTCGATCTTCATCTAATTTTTCGATGGAACGTTGTTCAATATTATTGCATTTATTTTTTATTGTGTTTCAACTTGATAGTGTTTTTTTTCCGTAGCATTACCCATTGCTGACCCGAAATTATCCTTAATAGCTCAGTTCTATTTGAAGCACTAACAGCGTAGCATGAGCGACGGTAATTTTTCACAATATGCATATTTGAACGCGGTAGAGATCTTCACATGCCTGAATGGTTTTGAAATTTCGCGGGGTGCCCATCTGGATGTCTATGGCGGCTGCGGATATCTTAAAACGCTCGAACGGTTTTAAACCTTATCTTGTGGTTTTCGAAAGATGTTTAGGAGCGAGTCGGTTGATTTATCAATTAGTTACTAGGCTAGCAAAAGTTCAAATAGGTTATCCGAACGGTTCAAATAGGTTATTTCAAAGTATTATCTTTGTACATAGAACAGAATCTGTGGTAAGTACATTTTTACAGAGCTCCGATACCCTGCTCGGTGAACTCGAATTAAATCACTGAGGATCATCATCACATTGGTTTGCTCATATGTAATGAATATATTATAAGTCAATAAGATATATCGAATACCGGTATGCTCACTATACGACTGTATCTTGTTGTATTGAAGTCGACTCCCTTTGAATTTTTGTGCAAATTGAGAACACCCATCGCGTTATATGGTACATTAAAACTTCTGTATAACATGGCCTCTTCGACAACTGATAGACATAACAGAGAGAAGGTCGCACTAGGTAAAACTCGCAGGGTAGTATTCAAAATTCCATGAGGTCCTTTAGAACTTTGTAAAACACTTGTTTGAGAAAGCTCCACGTAGGACAGATGTCTCATGCTCTTTACGTGACTTTATGTATATTGTGGCGTGCAGGGTGGGGGGAACTAAAGGATATATATATATATGCGACGGAGGTAAAGTCCACTCACGACGTGCAATGGTCTTGTTCATTCGTTTTTGATACACGGTAGTTGAAAAGGATGTATCAGAATTAAGTACTCTATTTACCCCTACTTGCAATGTGAACTAGATGTCTTTGTACACTAACTTTACATCTCACAGAATCTTGTGTTTTTGGTTTTTGTGAATGATTGTAAGAACGTTGTCTACGCATCATTTTCAGAACTCAATATAGCCGAATATTTTTCAATCTCTGTCGTGACCATGGAGATCGGTGACCTTCTCGTAATACCCTTGATTTGATGACACGTATAGAGGGTGAACAAGAAGAATTGGGTCGTCTTATATCACTGTCTATCACTCTCAATACATTATCCTTTGTCCAGATTGGGTTTTCGGATGATGTCGTTCTCCAGGTCTTCTATCACGTTCTTGGTGACTAGTACTGCAAACTCTAGCTGTATTGAGGGCTTAACATCTTATCTTATGAGTACGTTTCATAGCCAACTGGCCAATTAAACATCTACTTCTGTAATGATATTGAATTTATCACATAACCATCATATTGGATAGTGTAAATGGGAAGTGTCCTTTTCGAGACGTTACAAGGTGGGCGCTACAGAAGGATAATACTGGTTGGGTGGAACGGTTTGCAATGTGGATGTGTTCATAATGCCATCGAGACAACGGCTATCTAAACTAATCAAACAGCACGAGTTGTCGCGTGTCGTGCACACATAAGCAAAACAAAACGAAGCCTCAACGAACACGACACAGAGAGGCAGTCAAATATCTAATAGTTGAACCAGTTGAAGTCAGCGATACATACGGTCCATAAAGGCCACATTTCCAATAAGTTAATCAGATTGCGGAACGTATTACAAAGGCCCAGGGCATCATGAACCCTGACATGTGTTAAACAAACACGACGAACGGAAAATACGTGACGCAAACATGCGTTGCTCAGTGGTAGCACGTCAAAATTTCGCGGAAGAGTGAATATTAATCGCATACTGTTGTCCAGTTGCCAAAGAACCACAAGCAGCGGCAACAACCGCCGTAAGCACATGAAGGGCGCGCAGTGCCACATTCGAGAGATCTGTCTGTATATTAACTATATGTTTGTAAAATAAAATAAATAAGATTTCATATCATTTTGGTACTGTGAATGACAGGAAGTGTGCTAGCCGATTACTCTTCTTTGTGTGCAACTCTGAGATGTATAATCCTATAGACTACTTACTCTATTGACGGGAATAACCCATATTTCTATATGTTGTTTAACCTCACCGCGATTATTTGAGGACGAGTCTAATCAGGTAATATTCAATATTCGGTTGTCGTACATCAGATTAAAAAACATCGTGTACCTCCGCTAGCAGCTGTCGGGATGCCAGGATCAACTGGAAGATCCTGTTCGCAACAAGTGACCCGCCCCTTCAAGCTAAATATAGCTGCCGTTCATCTCGGCGAGCCACAGGCACGCACAGCGCGCACATCGATGGCCGGCATACACGCTGCGTACAGTTTGCGTGTTCCGGACGCTAAAGATCGGCGCTGCGATCCCGTTAGTCCATGCCGTATCGCCGGAGCCGGTTCTGTTGCGATAAACTGTTACAAATGCTCGCCGCTACTGCCAGCAGCAGCAGCAGCCTCATGTACAAATCGTCGAAGCTTTTATCATTGTGCGCCCTCTTCTCCTCCTCCTCCTCCTATGAATAGGAGCTCCTCGCTCTCTCCCGATTTCTCTCACTCGACCATTTTCGCAACCTTTTTCACCACTCCGCTGTGCCTTTCCCAATTTTTCTCTCGCTAACAGCCACCGTCCCGGCGTCGTGTCAGGGCTCGCATGCCTGCCGCTTCGTTGCGGCTAGTCCGTTTCTTCACCAGCCGGCAGCCAACCACGGCGTTAGTCCGAATCCCCTTCACCAGTGCATCCTGGGACCACCACGAAAGGCACGCTGCTTTTCTTCCTCATGCGGCGGGCCTTGCGGAAGCAGGCGAGGCGGTGGCCGGCGACACGCGTATGTGTGTAGAGCTGCCGCTACCGCTGCTTCTATGGCGGTCGCACTCAGCAGGCGGTGGCGAACTTCCAAACGCGGTCACGTCTGCACTTGCTTCGATGTTTGCGGCTTTAAGAACAGGACGACGATGAGAGAAAGAGTTCTTCCTTTCCGTGTCGTTCTTTCCGCCGGCGGAGGCGGTGGTGGTGGTCAGGACGAAGTGTGGGTGCCCTGCGGAACGGGGGATTCTGAGTTTCATACAGAAGGCAGCCGTCTTCAGCCAACCGGGCGAACTCCGACTCGGTCTCGAGCCGCCAGCCTGCCCAGTCTCTTTCCACAAGTGTATGTGTTAGTGGCCACGTCGTCTTCTCAACCTCGGCCCACGTTTACTACCACTACCACGGCCACTACAACCATCCGCCCACGCTAGCCGTGCCGTCTATCCAGCCAGGACGGCCAACGAACGAGCGAACGAAAGAGGCAGCAGCGGCTGGATCTCAGAGCGGGCAGCGGCCCAGAACGACGACGGCCAACGTGGCAAAAGCACAACCCTAGCGCTGGGGGCTAAAGCAACTCAAGGAACGTGCGCAATGTGTTCGCTCGACGTTCGCCAGGGATGCTGTAGCAGCAGCAGCAGCTGCCGCTGACGTTGGTAACTGTGGCGGCGGTGGGGGCGTCTGTGGCAGTGAAGATGTAGAGGAAGACTTCAAATGAGGGTGGCAGCGCATTGAACGGGAAATCGTGTCTTCTGCACCCTTTCCCCTTTAGACCACTGCCCTCAAACAACCCCCGCACAGCCGTGAAGACCGCGGTGAAAATAGTCGCATCATGGATCAGATAGATGGCTGGTGGGAGCATCAAAACCGTAGCGACAAGTGGGAGGAATGAAATTTCGATCCGCCGTCGCGGAATAACGCGTCGTCGTCGACAACTACAGCTAGCGCGTACTCCGTTGATTGGAATTCTTGCTCTGGTGGCAATTAATTCAGTTAAGGTAGCGCATAATTTGCCGAGTAATTATTATTGCGTTATAGATCCAGTGGCAATTTTTCTCAGTAAAATCATCCAGATGAGATAGCTTCAGGCGACCTAATCTACTGCTGTTATTATATACGTCGTTCATTTCAGTATTGTCCATACGAATCATTCCAGTCGAGTCCCAAAATGGATTTCAGACTGTCTATGTTCAGGGGGCCGAACGGGGACGCATATCGTAAGAAATTTAAAATAGACTCAACTCGAATGTTTTGTATTTCAATCTCGGTATTCTGTTCGATATCCCTACACGGTTAATATCGCACTGATGTTAAAACAACAATTGTGAAAGAGTGCCCCCGCTCAAACATTGTTCTCCACTTTCATACAATTAGTAACATACTCTACTTGCCGTTACAATTCGTATCATCTCCTTTTTTGTTAGGACCATTCTACGCTCCCTCTACGACTGCTACTGTCCACTAGCTGTAGTGAGGGAGCTACGCTATCGTAGTTAAGGATCCGCCTTAATTCACGTTCATTGTGTTGTAGATTAATACTAATTGCGTCCTTTGGGACACTACTTCAAGGGGGGAGAGCTATTCAACAAGAAGAAACTCGGCGAACCCTCGAGACAGTACGGCCTTCAATCATTTAGTTATTTGAACTCTATGGGACATTTTACAGTAAGGAAATTCGTCGTTCAACAAATTCACTTATGTAAAGATGTAGAAGGGTAACAGGCTACATCGGGAGAAAAAGTATCCAGTCACACACGCGAATGAGTACACACACACACACACACACACACACACACACAGAATGGTGATCTTTAATGATCCGGCAAAAATTATTGCGGCTTTGGTCGGGTGTTTCAAATCTACTCGTTTGTCGCCATGTCGCCATATGGCCGGTCCTCCAACCTTTAACCACTGTGTAACTCGTTTGACTTTCATGCTACAAAGTAGGCGTCGAATCATTAGGGCGAGTTACCGTTGAGGGTTTCAGCTGAAGACTTTACATTGAAATATCCACGTCGCCAATCTTGCCCCAATCCACTCGATAATGTTTTCCAACGTTGAATAACGCGCCCCTTGTCTGAACCGTAGAATAATCCTCTACCTACAATTCTCTGAAAGTTCTGATCGATTCCCATCGGTTAGATGCCTTTATGTAAGTATTTCACGCTATTCGTAGAGGCAAGAATAGCAACCGTATTTACTAGCATAATTAAATTCAGCAAATGCAGCAGACACATGAATAAGTTCGCCTGTTTGAATGGTTTGAGATCCCTACCATCTAACTGAGTAAATATGTAGGTAGCTTAAGGCGATTTTGCGAGATCTGAGCCGACAACTCTCCGGCAAATTCGCCTTTCGTGATTGAACGGCTGATAACGCTCGTAGCATATTTAGCATTCGAGGCAGGGGGCGGTGGATGATGATACAAGCGAAATGAAGAAATGATTGTTCGCATCGACACTTCTGTCAGTACTATAGGCGATCCATTCGGGCTTTTTTAAATGTCCTTGCCAAACGTAAAAGCTGTAAAAGTCATCCTTTTAATTTGCCAGCTGGCTCTGGCGTTGAGATCGATGGAGACTGAAGCTCACTTCGTTTCATGAACCGCGTGAGTATACAGAGTCACTATATTAAAAGACTGCAATGTAATTCCAATAAATGTTCGTGACCTTCGAGAGATGCAAATAGGTTGTGCTATTCCGCATGGCCTTGTAGCGTCATTCGTAGCCTCAATTTTTTTAATCTACTACTTGATATATTCGGATATAAGCCGCATGTTTATCGTAGCAAAAGTTTGAAATCAATTATTATAATTACGAATTGCACTTCCAAAAATTGCCTGAAGCTGCAGTTTTATCTAAATCAGCTTTTGTTTTTATAGCATCGAATTTATATCATACAACTGCATGGTCCAGCCATCCTTAGCGACAAGTACCAGGCTACCGGTTGACAGTGTAGGTAGAAAATCGAGCTTGTGCCGTTCAACAGTAAAGCGAACGTATTCTCGATAGTGGACCTACTCGACTTCGTCGAGCCAGCCAGACTTCCCTGCAAGCTGACCTTGACAACGCTTTCGGCCGGGCTTCCACGAGTTTCACACACTCTCGATTCAGGGTTCACGGTGCTGGCAGCGTCCAGCAGCTGCTTGCTCTCTCTTGATGTCAACTTGACTACCCACACACGTACATCGAGGCGTTCTCATCAACTGAATGGGCTTTTTGGGGTTGTATCGTCATGGGGGCGATTCGCAAAATGTCACTTTCATAACCAGTATATGAACGTATCTATTGGCAAATCGTGGCAAGGCATTTCTCGATTTTCACAGAACATTTCATTGATTACACACAGACGTTTCGCATCATCAACATTTACACTGTGGCGTTCATCAGTGGTCCATCTGCGCCACTGTCTGAGCAGAAGTCGGCATGCAGTTGTGGAACATTTTCGTTTGAAAGACTCGACTTCAAGACGCCATCATTTTTATAGGTTTTGATTCCCAGCTGATTTTGGCTCAGTGATCTGAGGTGGTGGTTGCAGTGTGTGATTTTGAATGTTGCAGCCGAATTTCAAATTGAGCTTACATATATATATATATATATATATATATATATATATATATGTATATACAGCAGAACTTATGCACGATTAGATCTGCATAGATAGGTACGTGCGAACAGGTATCGTATACTGTACTCTGAGTAATATTATCCTGTCCTAATGCTAGGACCCGTAAGTTGAAACGAAAATTACACCCCGCTAACTAGCCGGTACCCTCAAGCGCATTATAGAGAGAGAGGGGGATGAGTGTGCAGAAATAGGACACGAAGGTCTCTAAAAGGCCCACTCGGTTTAATGTAAAAAGGCACTTATAAAACGAGATAATATATATATAATATATATATATATAGTTATTTAATAAAATATTATCTTATACCTTTGAATAAAGTGTTTGTTATTATTATACAAAAAGGGTCCCTGCATAGACTATCATCGCCGCTTCCAATCTGGTTGCTAGTAAAGCAATTGCTATCTAACACTGAATAATTGAGTACCATGACGTTAGTTGTCGCCGATTATACTACACAAACATGCTGAAGTCTCCGGTATTCAGTTGAGCTTAACTAATAAATTTAGTTTTGCCTCTTAAATAAACATTAGAACAATAAATTTCGATTATTATGTTTAGTAATGTTTATGATTCGGACATTTGTGTGGGTCCGTGGCGCAATGGATAACGCGTCTGACTACGGATCAGAAGATTCCAGGTTCGAATCCTGGCGGACTCGGTATTTTGGTTTAACCACTGATATCAACGATATACGGTCAGTTCAGTTATTGCACAAAGACTCGCTACGTCGAGGGTCCGTGGCGCAATGGATAACGCGTCTGACTACGGATCAGAAGATTCCAGGTTCGAATCCTGGCGGACTCGAGTTTTTTCACTGGTCACATATTCTCTCTTTCTCTAAATTGTCTTTATCTTCAGTGCGGTTTAGCTGCTTATGCCGGCATCGTGGGGATGTAGCTCAGATGGTAGAGCGCTCGCTTAGCATGCGAGAGGTACGGGGATCGATACCCCGCATCTCCAGCTTTTCTTAACATTTGCTTCTTCGTAGACGAAGGTTCTTGACCAATGAAACCCTTCGGGACTTGCGCCATGGATAGCGAATAAACGAGAATAGAAAACCTTTCTGCTTTCACACACAACACATATGTGTTCTATGATATGCACTATCCTTGTGCGATTAATGACTCGCAAGGAATATATAAGGTATAAACGGTTCAAGCAAACCGTTAGTTATATCAAACCTCCACGCATGCCAGCGAGTTAGAAGTGCATCTATGCACGCCACTTTAGATTGCATATTTGTCTAAATGATCATTTTTTTAATATCACATCGAGCCAGAGAGCCAAAATGACATATAATTTAATTATTAAAGTTACTAACGTGCGTGTATACTAATTTGAGTATGCCGATTATTTATGATTCCCAAATTGAAACGAAATCACATCCTCGCGGCACGTGTTATATCTGGTTGGCTATAAAGCGATTTCATGAGAACACACCTCATTGGGCGGTTAATGAATGTGCGTGTCGAAAGTGAATTAAAATAATTCCAATAATGACTTGTTGCGTAATGCCCCAAGACGAACATGGCTTCCGCTACTCTTAAGGCATACGAGGAGTCGGTGAGGTCTCCCGTTGCCGTGTTTACTGTATTCCATAGCGTTTCAAAAACTAACTTATGCATAGGCATAACAAGCATTTTGCTGGGTTCCGTTCCGATAATTCGAAAAAAAAACAATGGTACTCAATTTAGAGATTTGGTTGCATATTAGCACCAAAGGCATCGAACAGGCTGCGACACATTGATCTTCCCTTAATCGTCAAGTGATTTTGAAACAGAATGTTTGACCTATCCCTTTAACAACGAACTAGAGGTGTTTATTTGTGTTTCATTGTAAAAATGAGGGCGGGGGAGGGTTGAGGTGGAGGGATAGTTTTTCAGGTCGCGGCGGTCATCGTCCCCAGGGAGGCGATGGCTGGGCGTTGCCTCTCGGACTCACTGCTACTGAAAGGCTGTGCAGGAAGAAGGTCCCTCGTGGCGGGGACCAAATCGAGAAGGTTGGCAATGAAGGCACCGGGGCCGCCTAAGGTTTCGAAGGCGAGGCTAGAGAAGAGGTGAGCCGACTGCAAGGCACGTCGCTTTCGTGCCACTATTCTTTCATACATCACAGAACATATAGAAATCACACTGGTCACATAAGAGCGAGTAGGTTGGAGATACGCGTGTTGGTCATTTACACAGAATGAAATAGAATGGTTATAAGAAAAAATAGGTGTGCGCCCAACGTGGGGCTCGAACCCACGACCCTGAGATTAAGAGTCTCATGCTCTACCGACTGAGCTAGCCGGGCACTGTCTACAATCAGACTAGACGCACATCACATTTGAAAAATATATCAATATTACACGTCGTATTGAGGTAAGCACACGTTTTTAATAAAGTACAGGATACAAAGTATCCAAAATAATAGATTTCACTTATCGTACCAAGCTATACATTTGGTACAACGTTTGTTTATCAAAATGCATCTTCTGTTGTTTGCTATAATTGTTCCAGGCAGTTAATTTACTTGCAAATAATTAATTCGTTTATCATCGGTTTATTTAGACCATATCTTAGATGGGTTGATGTATAATATTATCTTTCGCGAATGTCGTATTGTCTACACATTGGCTAATAAATGTTCACAGCGTTGCGCTCTATCCCTCTCTCAACTCCGAATATGATTCACAGTATCAGCCACAATGGTCGTTGATTACCAACTCGTTTTTTCCATGCTTGCAATACGAGCCGTCTCTCGTCTCAGTGAGGATCTCAGCGAGCGCTCCTTGACGGCAAGCCAACCGACCCGGCAGCATTTTCTGGCTTAAAGGTGGCTCCCTTTCCACTACAGCGCAGCGGTAAACGCTAAAACACTGTGCACTAACTTAGCGCACGATACGCTACGCTGTGACGCTGCCCGGCAACCTTCAAACACTGTCATTCGACATATCTATGGAGCATGAGCATAGAGCTTTGAGACACATCCCACAGCAGTTGCGCGGGAAGCGTCCACCGAGCTGGTCCGCTATTGGCGACGTGATATTGTTAAACGAACGTCTCTCTCTCTCTCTCTCTCTCTCTTTTCATTCCGCTCCTATTCCTCTACTCAGTGGAATGGCAGATTTTTCTCGACAGAAACACACGGTCAGCTTCCCTTTCTCGAGAGGGAGAGCCGGCCAGCCAACTGATTTGCCATGTGGCAACGCCTCGCTCTCTGTTTCACACTGAGCAAACTGCTGTACACATTTGACCTCGTTTTCAATCCAGGTATTGCTAGCTGGCCAATCACAATGACAATCAACAATGAGCTTTTCAACGATGTCGAGTTACCACTAACTAAATTCGTTCGTTCGGTCGGTCTCCCCGTCCAGGTCGCATACGGCCGCTCATCTATTTAGCCAAATGGAATCGTGAGGTAGAAGTGCGAATGAGTTTCGGCGGAGATTCGGCCCGGCCGATGTGTGATGATATTCTACGTTGTGTGTAAAAGGGGGAAAGATCTGCCAACGGAGCCAGGGAGAGGATCGCGAGACCCATCCGACCGCGCCGTAGCTGCTGTTGTTGTATGTTGCATCTGCTGCTGTTGTCGATTCCAGATGCAGTGTTGACGTTGAACACACTCCAACGTTCCCAAGTGAGTGCCGCCGACAGCAGTAGCGAGGGCAACGCTATAAAATAGACACGCTCGACGATGGCTCGTTGAGCGCATTGTACTCTACGAGCGGTGCACAAGGGATTTGTTCTCAAATGAAGTTGATTTAAATTAAACATCACGCGTGTGTGATGTATGCGGCGAATTGTGGGGACAAGAAAGAGCCAGTTGTTTAGGTAGTTCGAGTATAGAAATGCACAGAAATACAGGATGGAGAAAGCCGGAGGCCGTCATGTACTCCGTTGATCAAATACAATGAGTGGTATGATTCGCAAGGCCAGACAGAAAAAAAAAAAAACGCGAACGCATCGCAATTCACTATTGTCAATCAATACGTGGATATACGACAAGGAATAATAATAATAATAGTACATCTATGAGTTTCATCTACAATCAACGTAATATTCATTATACTGATGTTCGTGTGCTGACCGTGACCACACCAGTAAGCATCTGCTATCCACCCACGGGGGATTGTCCGGCTTATGCGTTCCACAAAGTCGCTGTTCAAACGGAGTCAAGAAATGTGGCAGTAACGGGTTGTCAGGTCGAAATTTAATCATTGCTCAATTCGAGGTGTTTATTTAATGGTTAATTGCCTACGGCTACTAATGTGATGTTCGGAGACTTTATCGACGTTCGTTGATTGTATCGATGGAGAAGCAATCTGAGGATGGCCAGCGTTGACAAGATTCTTTTCTGAAGAGCTGACCATTTTGTGAGCTGAAAACGTTAGCTGATATCTCTGTCTCACCTATAGGTGCCGCTGTAGCCCACTTATTTACAGTAGTTCATTACGATTCGTTTAAGCCATTTGCATTGTAAATGATTCGGTTTTCGCTGTGATTTGTTTTCTCTAACAGTGGTCGAATGTTGTAATCCAGCATTGTCACTTCGGATCCAGTAGATACATATGTGCCCACTATATTTAGCCGTGATTAACACACTCATTAGATAACCGAAAGGCCGAAGCATCATTTTTCATTTTGTATTATCAACTATCCTCGTTCGACGTCAGTTGCTGTGGGCGCCAATGGTATCATCGGAGTGGATAGGTCGCTGGCGTTTTCGCGTCAATGCTAATTGGTTATAGTATAATGGGACATTGTCCTTTGAGTTAGACAATCCACCCACGAACACAGTAGATGCAGCGATCGCGATATGAACGTTTGAGATCACAAACCATCATTCGAGAGACGAACGAAATATGACAGATTGCTGATATCACTATTTAGTGTGGTATTACTAATGATCTCTAGATATGACTGGTGGTGCAGACAGGACCTGATAACGATGGCAGAGGACCAGGCTCACAGCACTGTGAATTACATCAAGTATAGGGAGCAACTGGGATTTGATTGTGAACTGTATACGAGCACATTTGGAAACGATATTTGTTAGGATTTTCTCATTGTCTTATAAGGAACATACATGTATGGCGCATACGCGTTAATGCTAATGGCAGCAGCAGGAGAAGTCAATAGCGATCACTCGACTCATATCCTTGTATATCGTTAAACCCCTAACCACCCGGCTTGAATTCTCACCATATGACGATCTAGTGGTTCGGAAGTTTCTCAAGGATGGACTCGACTTCAGTGGTTGCCGTTACTCAGCAAGAATCAGTGACGAATGACTCATAAGTTATCTCATTAGCACATATATACAGTCAACGAACGAATCACCTTTGTATCTCACAACGCGAAATTCGTCACCGGTTCGGGGGCAACGCCCTTGAGAAGTTTGAACCCTCGCGGCAATTATAACAAAGCACCGTATGACTATGCCTCATCCATTGACTGCAGAGTCATATACGATTTGTTCAACTTAAAAATATCTTCCACAAACAAATAAATCTGTGTGCGTCTTTGAATTTGGTATTATGAATTTTGGAACGGAACAAACAGAACCACAGTAAAGGGTGCGACCTCCAACGAAATGAAAATTGTATAAAAATGCATCTGACGACCATGCCAAGTGAAGCCGCGGAAGGGGCGTTTGTAATGGCGGTAATGACGCGGAGATTGGTGGCAATTGAGAAGGGTGATTTGTAAACTTACTTTTAATTGTTGAAATTTTTTTTTCTGTCTAATACAAAATAAATTGTTGAAATTCTTCCCGTTGCAGCTGTTCGAATCGCCTAGTGACCATTGTAAGCAAGATGGACTGGCATGATCTAGCTGAACTCGAGCTGAGTGAAACGCCACACGCTCGTGAGTCTAGCCTCAAGGAACTTCAGGTGCTGCTTCGGGAAGCGGGGATAAAGTACCCCATAATGGATGACAACCGATTCCTGCTACGATTTCTTCGTGTCGACAAATTTAATGTACCTGCCGCATTTCAGCGCATCCAAAAGTACTATAAGATACGTGAGAAGATGGTGCCTCGCGAATGTGGACCACGTGATTATAAACACATCTACAGTGGCTTAACAACCACTGTACTAGCACGCCGCGACGCCGAAAGAAGGTACATTATGAACTAATCCTAGATTATATTGTCAAGCAAAATTCGATGTCACTGCCCGGGAAATTTCACAATGAATATTAATTATGCTGCCATTGCGAAGTGCAAATAGGTGACTAAGCCAGAATTACGTTATTTTGCGGCGTCGCCAGTCCCGAACAGTCTCCTGTGCCCATGATAACAATATCGTCGTCTGCATACGCTACTAGGGTGAACACAGCGCAACACAGCTAAACGCAGCCAGATATATGTATTATAACAGGAGAGTCGGTGTTGAACTGCAAGCTGACCAATGACGACTTCGGTGCACTGGGCCGACTTGTCCAACGCATGCACAGGGTTTGAGGTCCGTAGCTCGAGTCAGAGGTTGTCACCCCTCATATCTGGCAGGTAGGCCCGGTGTGTAGAATTGCTGCGGATGCCGGCGGACATGAGAAATGGAGTAAAAAGGCTGTACCTTGAAGGAGATTTCTTGGGAAGTCTAGCTTAGGGCTATGATGCGCGTTGACGGTGGACAAGCGAGGCGTCTCGCGGGTCTATAGGCAGCCAGCCGGTTGGCTGTTCAAGCGTCGACAGAACTGCTACTGCTACCGCGGGAGGGAAGTTGTTCATCGGCAGAAGTGGAGTACAGGCGCGGTAGTAAAGGCGGCTCCCGATGCCAAGGACGAAGCTAGCAGTTACGGCCTGGTCTGCTCTGGGCTTGGGGAGGTGGTGGCTGTATGGGTCTAAGGGTGATGTCCTACATTGCAGATTCTGCCCCCAGGGGACAGTGGCGTTCTGCTTCATGGTAAGTGCCGCATGACAAGCAAGATGTCACATGAAGCAGCGAAGAGCCGGCCCCGGCAAAAACATGACGTGGACGGACATTCAATGCTGCAGCAGCGTCTGCCTCGGCTACTGCTTCAGCCTATTACTCAGCACGGACCTTGTCACACACGGACAGGCACATTGCACCCGCGGGGGGTGGCTTGCACGCAGGCAGGCAGTCGCTTGTGTGTGGCTACAGCAGTCGATGAACACTAGCTGAACCAGTCGGACATCAATCGGCGAGGATAAAAGTCTTTTTTCCAAGTTTCGCACAGTTCAGCTGTTTGGGCATGAAGTACGTTACCGTCTGGCAAACAAAAAAAACCAAAAGGAGAAAAATACAACACAATAGCACCTTTTATTCAAAGGGATATGTCGTCAGTATAGGAAGTCTAGGAATTAGCTCACGCACTTAGCTTTCGTGTTACAGGGCTGCTACAGGTGCTACAAGAGTTAGTACCAACACTGCATAGAATACACAAGGATATGCGTCTCAAACGACACTGTAGTCCAAGGTGTACGAGTCTGAGTATCTAATCGTGAAGTTACATTATGACTGGGCGTTGATTTGAATATAAGCCATCCCGACGATAGAATGAATTCATAACTAATTTATGATCATTTGTGCACCTGATATAGCCTGCTATCACGCCACGTTCCAGCTGTCCGTAATATGCTATAGGCTGAAAATGAAATGGATTCTAGAGAACAATTTCGTCGACCTCGCCATATTCAAATCAACGCCCAGTCATAATGTAACTTCACGATTAGATACTCAGACTCGTACACCTTGGACTACAGTGTCGTTTGAGTAGCGTTTACCTAGCGTTATAAGCGGAGCGGTATAATTACATAATTCTACGAGTCTATGCATTGCCAATATTCTAGGAAAGTGTTTATTTCGCGCGTTGGACACTGGAACGCCGACAGCGGGTTCACATTGGAGGACCTGTATGTACCCGACATTTTTCTGTTAGAGCAAGCCCTTGACGACGATGAGTCTCAGGTTAGTTGTCATCCCAATAGTTGTACAAATCTATATGATGCACAGGCTTGCGTAAAATACAGCGAAAATCATGGCGGTTCATAAATGCGAACTGTCAGAATTCATGTGACGGCTGGCGTACAGCAGATTGTCTCTAATTGCAATGCTTTGTAAATTCCCAAGCGCGCGAAACGTGGCTAATCATTGACCACTGGTTAAGTCAGTCATTAATATCCGATATAAACGATTTAATAGGTACGCGGACTTGTGGCAATCGTGGACATGTCTGGCTTTTCATTTTGGCACCTGCGACAATTCAGCTTCAGCCACATAAAGGTAAGTGTATAGTATACAATAGAATGCTTCTTTAGCACACGTACAGATAGATTGATTACAGGTGTCGTCCGCGTAGATCAGCAGATTTAACCTGAAGGCAACATACGATTTTTGTCGAGAGGCTGCGGCTCGTTGGTTGCCACCAGTAGTAATGGTCACTGCCAGGGCACCGACCATCTTAATATCCAATCGATTTTGAAAAAGTTTACAGTCAGCTTGCCAGACTTAACTTGTTATCCGTGACATCAACCGTCGCTACACCAACGAGGCTTCAAATTCCCTGGTGACAGCAATTGAATGTGAGGTCATTTTCTGCAAACAGCTCCCTATTGAACTTCCTCATTGCTATTTTTCGTTTGTTTCGTTTTCAAAGTGAGAGCTGTCCTTCGGTAGTTGTGGCTTTTTTCTCTTCGAGGTAAAAGCCGACGACTGAATCCCTCACTCGTCGCCTCTCCCCACTCCCACATGCGTTATGACTGGATTGTCAAGTGTAGGCGGTTCTTCGCAGAATTTTCTTCTATTTGTACTTTTGTACATTTTGACGATGAGTAATTTCTGAGTTATCAAGTTATAGGTAAAAAGTACCACTTTAGTTGGTAGTACTAGCGGAACGATGTGTTAATGCATAGTAAGTATTACTTTGAAATAATATTCTATATTATTTATTAATAGTAGATTATATGAGAAGCATTTCATTATGCAGCCGGCGAGTCACTAAACTCGTAGGAGCTCTACATGTGTCTTTTAGCGTAGGCGAACGGAGTAAAATAGGGAACGAGGAGGCACATAGTAAGAAAAGCAGCAGGCTTAAAAGTTTTCCCGGTGAGCCAGCCACCCATAAGTAGAATGAAATCAGTCCCATTATTTGTAGGGCACTATAGGCGACAGGTTTGTCTCCTGCCTATGCAGGGGGCCCTCACTAAGATTTGCAATAAAATATGCAGAGTGGCCAAAGTTACTCCGACGTCGATGACCGAGGGCTGGGCCAACTAGCGATTGAACTTTGGTACAAGCTACTGACTTGATGGCTCTGTGGTGCTTTAGGAAGACAGACCAGTCAGCACGCTAAAATGTTCAGGTATCTAAATACATGAAATAACTAGTTATTGATTTACAACAAACGTGGCAGAACACGTGGCAGACGTTCGTCCGTAAATACGCAAATCTTAGTGATTGATACATTTTCGTCGTAATTGTTTTCGAGGCCGATGGGACCAATTACCGAAAGTTCGTGAAGATATTATTAGTGATCTTGCCAAACGTATGGGAGCTAGTGTGGGCTGTTGACGTTGCGGCGAATATTTCAGACAATACCTAACTTGAGCTGTGCGCAGAGGGAATACTGCTTCGACTATCCGGTCTATGGAATAGTTAGTCGCAAGGTCTATACATCCAAGACAAAATATGTTAATTACAATATACGCTCGCTGGGTACAATTATTGCCGGACTGAACAACAATGTTGATTAAATTGCTTTAGTGAGACTGCATCCCGAGCTGGCGGCATCTACAGTGTGCTGTCCATTGTCAACAGTCTTAATAAGTTGAAAAAAAATGGAGGGACGCTTCAGCGTTTCTTACGACGGAAATATCAGCGATTAACTTCATTGTCCTGTTTCGCTAGAACAACGAACACAGCTTGATGTTTCATTCAGTGTTCGGTGTCGTTTTTTGACAATTTCGCCATTTTAATGAATTCTCCTCGTGTCGACTGACGCCTAGGATCTGCCTCGACTATTTGTAGCCGAGGCAGAAGAAGTTTATCAAACAACAACAACACAGTTATAAATACAATTACTATGTGTCGGGACAATTTGTGTTAATTCGCGCTGAGCGACGCTGATGATAGACTGGTAGCTCAGCCTCGCCCGCATGAAAATGTGTACACATATATCTCAGTTTTCGATAGCAAGAGAAAAAAATGAACAAGAAAAGATGCTGCAGCTCCTGTTGCTGCTGGTCCGAGACAAACGCGTGGCGCTCACAGTTGCTGGTCGTGGCAATCTTGCGTAGCAGTGACCGCACAATTCTGGGCCCCAGAATTGTGACAGAATATCAATAGCGCTAAAAACAACAATAAGGAAGTCTTTAAAATTTCAACTTCGTACCAAATGTCATAGGTCACTGACGTGAGGGTTCACTGCAGTAACTAACACTAGACGAAGACATGACTCCGTATAGTAAAACAGAGAAAAAATAATTCGACTATCGATCTGTCCAATGAACGCGCTATGAGCGGCGATGAACGGCAGATTTGCCGGTCCACGACAAGGAAACGGTAGTTCTATCGTGGCAAATATCGTGTTCACAAATGTCGCAACGAAATCTGTGAAAATTTCGCAATGCGTATGCGGACGATTGGCACCAGCGATTTCTGCAAATTTTACAAACGAACGATGGCGTCTCATGCCTGGCTCCCCACAGCCCACAACACCCCTCAATTCGACGATATCTTCTTCGAGATCGTCGTATTGTACAGCAATAGTGACAACATCATTTATATTGTGCAAGCTTTTCTCTGCGGCCGTTTGTGTCGTGCCGAGTTGGGTATTCGAATTCAAAACGACAATGAGTAACTGTGCGCCTGGAAACGATTGTAATAAGCAAGTGAATGATAGTAATAATAATAATAATAACACTACTAATCAGATGGTAAATCAAATCTAAAACTCTCATCGTGCGAAGTAATCGCCTAATCCTAAGTTCCACTATTATTACTGTACAAGTTGGTCAGCGCTAACTGATGCAGATAGACTAGTGTCCTGCCTTTATGTTGACGCAGGTACGAGTTGCATATTGGCAATCTGTTTCTGGTCACAATTATTTGACCAACTGAATTGAACTATAACTGTACCTCTCATGATCAAATGATAACACAATATTGCAATAGTTCTAGGTGGCAGTGTTTGCTCTATGACAATTCGTTGTACACAAATCTGTAAACATCTATTATCTATCGAAGATAATTGTTCCGCTTCACACTGAGGCTTTCTCCGCTGCCATACGTCCAAGTTTCAATGTTTCAGCATGCAACCGATCGTTCCGCCTCGTGTCTGTAATTTTCAACAGCATTCTCTGCGGGAGGGCTGTCGGGGGGTGACAGCAATTTTGGGCCACGAAGTTTCGTTGCTTTAACCGGGCTTTAATGCGTCCCAGCGATCCCCCTTGCTCTCGCTGGGGCTGCGCTGGGCGGGACGCATGCAAGCACTCAGCTCGGGCAGGCTCGATAGGCACAGTCTGCACCGGAACTCCGAATCTGATTCTGTTGTTGCACTCGAGGCAGGTGGGGCTAAAGCATTATTCGCTATGCGATGTTGTTGTTGTTGTTGCTGTCGTCATCGTTGAAGCCACCACTTTGCCGGCGTGTGAATGCGGCAATCCCTGTTGTATCGATGAGTTCTGTTTGTTTATTTTTTGTTGCCACTCTCGCCCGATCCCCTTCTCTGGAGCATTGTGACGACGGATTTTCGGTGAATTACCTTGATGATATCAGACCATTCATTAACGATTCATGGTCCACCGGGGTGTGCTCCGCAGGCAGCAGCGCCAGTGGCGGCAGCAGCCGCAGCTTGAGTTAGCTACGAGCTAACATGAGCTCGAGTTAGCAGCTAGATAACTCAAGCTCTCGCCCCCACGCAGGTCCAATGTGTCGCTGATGGCAGCGGTAGCGGCAGAGCGAACTGCAGAGGTTGCCGCGGCAGCAACAGTAATAGCAGCAGTCAGTAGCAATGGCGTTAGGGGATTCCGGGTGACTGAACTGAATTGCTTCTCCCAACTTCTTCTTCTACAGGCGCAGTAGTGCATTGGGGTTTGTTGCGATGGTGTCGATGTCGACGGCACACTGCTACGCCCGTCGCCTCGCAGCCGTCCCCTTCCCGATGCGGCTTTCACCCGCAATGCAACTACGTCCCCCAGGTGCCGGCTCTTGAAGTTGCGCACACACATACGTTGCCCCCTATCTGAACCCCAACAACACCACCCCCACAGCCGCGGCATCTCCAGGCGCTGCGCCGGTTCTCGGGGGTATCTCCTAGTTGTTCCCAAACCTGTCCTCCTGCTAGAGATAGGTCTCTTGTCACCCACCTGCCCATTGATTATCATCGCCATCCACCAGACAACGAACAGCATCGAAACGGATGCCTAGGGTCGGGACGGAGGCGGAGATTGCAAAGGGAGATGAAGATATAAAGAGATAGTGAGCAGTGACCTAATCAACTGTTGTTCACATGTGCGCGGCCGGTAATGCCTGCGCACATAACACCAGCAGTGCAACAGTCTGCTGGTGCGAGCAGCGCCAGCAACGGCAGCTGTTATATAATCGTTACGATTGCAACGAAATGCAGAGCTTTCTGCTGCACAACTGCTATTGTGTATATTCTATTATACACAATACTCAGGTGAATTCATCGTGTATTATAGATAATTTTTTATTTGTTAGCCTTGTGTGGACTAACAGCGTCACACTCCTTCATGGGAAGGGTAGAAAATCAAAAGACAGTCTTGAGTAAGTATCGCGGATAAAACGAAAGGATAACCACGAGACAAAAATAGCTGTTTTTTACGTCAATTCTATTATTATCCAATGATGGCGTCATTTGCGAGGCGGCGTACGCATCACAGTAAGATTCACGCTAAACAGCCCACGTCAAACACGAGATGAGATGACCACGCTTGTATGTTGCCTGATTTTGATTCTACTGTCCACCAAGAGTGTTCCGCTGATATCTTCGTTCATTTCTCGGTGGTGATCTATGTTTGAAGATGAAGCCTATTTTTGTTTGCCTTTATTCCCGGCATTGAAATGCCCGTTGATCGTCGACTAGTTATTTGAACATACTTGCAAAATGTAACGGCGTTCGACAGTACAATTGTTACTAGAACAGTACAAAACACCACGAATAGAATATCCATCCAATGTCGTCCAACGAACGCTCGGTAGGGCGGTAGGGGTTGCAATTTCCGCTTGCCCGAGTGAACGGGACAACAACAAGAGATGACAATTCGTCCGCGGTGGGACGGGACAAACATGAAAAATGTTGACGATAGACCTCGTACTCTGCCGTTCACTTTGCCTGCGTACGGCCCGATACTCGGAGGGGATTCAAATGGGCTTTCATGTATCACATGAAATTTGCAAGTCTTTATAAAATTGAATGGTGTTCAATTGGTTCTCGCTTGTAGGGCAGTTGTCTTCAACGAAACTTCTTCGATCGCTTATTGAAAACAGCTATTAGGTGTATCTGACAAGGCGTCTGCGCGTGGCTGTGTAATCGAATATTGGAAAGACGTATTGATATATTTTTGTGTGCATCGTCCATTTCATTGCGAGGCAAAGGAAAGATGTAAAAAGGTGATAAAAACGCCAAGACGAATCACGGCCGGATTTAGGAAATATGGAAATAGATTCATTTTCTCGTTCGGGAGGCATTTAAGCGTTTCCGGAAGCCATGAATCGTGGCCGTTTTTGTTTAGAGTCCTAGTCCAGGACTGATCCCGGTGTGCACCGGCCTATATCTCCATATAGCTTTTTACCTATAGGTAGGCCTATACATATGTCTGGCCCCCAGCACAAGCTGGCTTCGATGTGTGCCAATCCTTCCCGTCTTCAACATGCGGTCCACACTGCTCTACTATTATATATATATATATATATATACATATATATATATATATATATATATATATAGGGGTAATAAATCCTTGTCAGATGTCTGAAACTGTCATTGTCTAATTTGTGGTCTGTAATAATAATAATAATAATAACAGTTTAAGTTAAAATATAAATATACAAATTATACGTCATGTGTAATTATGCTCTGTTACGAAGAACAATATCCAATTGTTCCAAGTCAGTCATACTTCAAAGCAGTGTGCCACTTATTATATAATATCAATAGCCAATAGCCAATCAGAAAGAGAAACGTAATGTGTATATTCATCTATAGATTGTCAATCTCGTACATAATTCTGGGCTATCACGAACCGTGGGTGGTCCCTGATCGAGGGAGAAATGGTAAGGAGGCCCATCGGATAATTGTACGTCATAAACACATCGCGATTGAGTCGATATCACAAAGCGAGAAGGCAAAAACCCTATTTAGCCAGATCCGATTTGCTGCCGGCTTGCTGTACGATCGGAGGGTGTTTGTGTGATACCGAAGTTACCAGAATCCTCCACCGCGACCGCTGCCGCCACCAGCAGCCGCAAGACTGGCAGCAGCAACAGCAGTAGCAGTGGTCTTTTGAATGTGGTGAAATTTCTTCTCTGAACATTCGGCTCGGCTGTGCCTCAGAAGAGACCCCCCCCCTTCGCCATCTGTATGGAAGGGGCCGCGTGAGTGGCCAGATACCAGAAGGCATTGTCGCAGCAAAGGGCGACAACCAACAAAGCCTGCTTGCAGAGCCCCGCAACAGGGGTACGAGATACGACAGTGGTTGATGAGCCGCAAACATCCCCAACTTAACGAGACGTTTCCGAACCGACTAATCATAATCACCATTTCGAGAGAGCGTTCGAGAGGCATCAGCAGCAGCAACATCGGCAGCAGCTGCTGCTGTTGCGGTTGAGAGATCACCGAGAGCTCGCCCTCCTGGCGACATCGTTGTTACTGCAGTGAAGACATCGGTCGCTTCGTCTCATAGCTAGTCGCGTATGGAACGGAGTCTCTCGCACATCGGAGTCCCCTGCGTCCTGTCGCCCATGCTGTTTGCCATATCGAAGTGTAGTGCTTGTACGGGATAGAAGCGGACGGAACACGGTCACGTAGACATCTACGTACTCACTAGGCAGCAAACAGAAAAAGCACGATGAGTACGCCAGACTGGGAGGTCCGTGCAAGGGAGAGTCTCGGCGAAACTGCCGAATGCAAAGAGCGAGCTCTGGTCAGCTTTCGCAAGCTGCTAGCCGATGAGCTCGAGCAACGGCCTCCGGTGAAGATACGTAAGGACGATGAATATTTTCTGCGATTCTTACGGTACAGCAAGTTTGATGTACGCCGCGCCGTAGACTGCTTCATTAACTTCTACTCACTTTGGGGCCAGTATCCCAATAAGATCTGGCCAATCAATAAGGCACCGTCCGACTGGAAGTTCTACTGGGCCAAGATGTTAAGCAGTGTGTCCCCAAGGAAGAATTGGGATCGAAGCACAGTTTTGCTCTATCGTAAAGGATTGTGGAAGCCGGGCTCCGATGATGTCGTATGTGCAGATGCCTTGGCCGCACTGTTTTGGTTTCTCGAGATGTTACTCGAAGATCCCGCAGTGCAGGTTGATGGATTCACCCTAATTATGGATGGGCAGGGTTTCGGTTGGACATTCCTACCTCATCTCGATCTCAACGCGATCAAGGTGCGTCGAAAAGTTCTGTTCTTTATTCTATATATATATATATATATATATATATATATATATATAAAAAATGCAAGCAAAAAAATCAATGGCATATTTTCAAAGTCTGTGCATGTGGTTTATATCATAGTGGGATCGTAACAGCATTGCCTGTCCATTGTTACACAAGCCAATGTCAAGTTTAACAACCATTCTTACATAATACCTTCATTCGATGGTCGAGATAAAATCGCCTGTATATACTATAACTATAATATTATATATGATTACGACGGTACATAGTCAATTTGTCATGATTGCGGAAGCACCAATATGCCCATTATGCGCACACCGGATTGGATTATCAGCGAGCATTTGCGGTTGTTTTTATCTGACGAAACGTTCCAAGAATCGCTTTCGTTCAACGCTTCCGACACTTCATAGCGATGTTCTTTCTGTCGCTTGGTTGTCGCCTGTTGGTTGTGCAAACCGTTGCTCGTGATCTGTTTAGAAAATACAGTTCTGGTGTTTAGCTCGCTCTAGTTCGTGTCTATCGCGTTTACGCGAGACCACCACCAACTGTCAGCCAGACGGCGCACACCGGTAAGCAGCACTTGTAAAAACAACAATGATATCACACACACAACGACATAGTGACGCGTATGTTCCTGTGCCGCCGAATGACGGAAAACCGAGTGGAATTTGATTATTATTATTATTATTATTACTTTTGTGGTGAAAGAAACAGTGTGGGCTGTTACTTATTGTGGTAACGAATTTCCAAAAGTCGAACAGGCGGCCGATGAATTGATTATCGCCAGCTGTCATTCATATTGTCGTATTCAGTACACCCGTATTTCCAGGGCGGCCGGTCTACATCGTAGATGCACATTTTGTTTCGCTGCCATCGTTCGGCTCATGGGCCACAAAAGTGAATGGTACACTACTGTCGCTACCACAAATACAACACATAATTGATCCCATGTTAAGTCTCCCTCCTCGCCAGAACGTCCGGTCGACAGTAGGTCGAATGATCTATAATAGATTCATGTGAAATTTAAGGAGCAAGAAAATTATGCATCTTTCTACATAGAATATAATATATTCCTGCCAGGCTGTTACAAGGTCTGAAAGAGTAATCTGAAAGTCTTATGCATTCACCGGCAAACTGATATCGCATGATAACAAAAAAATCGTGCATATATAAGTGAAATAACATATTCCCTGTGAATGTATAGCCCGATCGTCCGGCCACTGTTCCGGCAACTACAGCAAGTGATTGGCGACGTAAGGAGGGCCCGCGTGCGTTAATCATTTTAAAGGAAAAACCCCTCTGAGAAAACTCGTTCAGACCGAGTTCGTTTGTATGTGTACCACCCCCGCCGCCGACGCCGCAGCGGGTGTGCCGTAAATTATGCAGCACGAATTACCTAAAACGAAGAATAATAATCACCTAAATGTTCCTGCCGCTTAACATCGTCCCCTACAACTCCGACAGTATTCTCTTCCACAGAATCTTCTACTCTAGGGCTGTTATTCAGAGCGGCGAGACGGAGTCGGGCAGTGATAAAGATCAAAATGACGTCGAAGCCACCCCCAGCCAAATCTGTATAGCGAACGGTGCCTCAGTACATTTTTTTGTGCATTTCTATGCGTTGATATGCTGGCCGGGTCCATCCACATTGCACCGCCCGTGAAACTTCACGACGCGAGTACGCCGTCAAAGCGGCGAACCTTCTTTGTCCGTTTCCACCCGCACCATAATGCTTTACGCTCTATGGGTCATATTTCTCAAAAAAAAAAGAAGCACACGAAGCAGGTATAGTTTCCGAACCGCAACCACTAGAGGTCATCGCTATTAATTATAGTAATAAGCTTTCGACCAGGCCGAAGCCAGATGACGAACTCAATGAGACTCCTCCGGTGCAACACCCTCGTCGCCCGGCTGCTGTATCTTAGTCTACATATCTCTCTAGATGGTCCCACGTAGTGATTCTCCGTACTTCCTCTTGTCACATGTCGGTATGGACACAAAATCCATATGTGTTGTTTATCTATCTTGTCAATAATAGCAATTCGAGTGTTTGTGCAGCATCTGCTTGATCTGCTGTGACGCGGAATACAATACGGCCGAGACGAATCGTTGGGTAAACAACCACCGGGCGCCACTCAGCGCTCAGCTTGCTGGCTGCTGGCCCGGCTCGCAGGGCGGCAGCAAATTATAGCCGATTCCGCAATCGTCGCAGGTGAAGGGCTCCTAAGCCTTCACTCCCTTGGCATAGACCCCTCCGCATATTAGCGGCGTATCACTATCATCGGCACTAGCACCATCGTGGGCTCATTTATATTCAAGCGAGCAAATTGCTTGTCACTCACGCCAACGTACGTGAACACTTGAGCTACCGAGAGAACGTGAGGAAAAGAGATAGAGAGAGAGAGAGAGATAGATTCATGTGTGATACGTATACATGTACATGTATCTACATTATATCATGATGCAATTACACCATTGATCAAATACAGCAGGTCGTCTGCCTGCTCAGCTTCGTGTCATCGAGCTTGCGTGCACACACATACACTCGTGCTCGTGCGTGTGCTTCGCGCTGTCGTGCTAATGTGCAAGTATAGCTGTAGCTGCTCATTAGGACACGGGGAAATGTGACCACGCTGGTGTAGACATCTTGTTTGGCGGGGGTATCCGATCGATCGGCGAACCACATCGACGGATCGCCTCACATGCTATCCGTAGCGGTGATGCTCCCGATTAGGTGGACGTCACACCATGAGAGCTCACTTGCACCGCTCATTCAGGCTGTCGAGTCAGACGGCGGGTCGTGATCGCGCCGTGGCTGTCCACGATATCTGCACATATGGGGTAACTCACAGGCATCAAAAAACATGTGTGCACACAAATACACATTCACATTGACCGTGAGAGCCAAAAGCACTTTCGGGATATTCATGTCAGGCACTCATCAAACATCTTTCAACATCTCCCTGGGCGTATATTGTGCTCTTGGAAAATGACTCCGTATACTATCGTTGATAGACATTGACTATGCGCTGTATTTCCTTTTTGCTAGATCGAGAATTGAAACCTACCTATTTTACATAATAAATCCATTATTCAGAGTTAGAATCGTTTAGTGTGGCAGCTACTGAGCGCTGAGCGGAGCCGTGCCCAATGTAACACACATACGATATCTACAGATAAACCCGACAGGATAATAGCAATCACGACGTGCGCGTTCAGCCTCCATATCGTCATCGTCGTCATTTTCTCTCATCCAGAACTTCTCCGGATCGTCCATCCCCCTGTATGTCTATGGACATACAGCTGCTATATTATGAATTTATGTTGACATGACCAGATGACAAAGATGCAAGAAAATAATCTGCAGGCTGGATATAGAGTGTGTGCAAGTCAGCGATTGGCCACCGCTTACCCGGAAATTGGCGCGGGAGCGATGTTGACACAGGATCAGATCATTTACAAGTTGGCGCTGTGGTCGCTCATGACATATCCGTTGCGTAATATTGCACGCGGATGAAACGCGGGATAACGGATGGCTAATTATAATGACGGGGGGAGGGGGGGATATACGTAATGTATTATCATGTCTGTTCGGTTGTATCGCTGCCAGGTAATTGTAGTGTAAACAGTCGCGGTGAGCAGACCAGCCACTTGGCGTGAGTAAGACCCACTTGGGGGATGCTGATCCGTCCGTGGCTATGTATATATATATAGCATTCTGTATGGACAGAATAAGAGAAAGGAAGTCAAAGTTATCAGAGTTCATATTTGGCTCTGTGGGTTGTTCAACTTTGTTTTTATTCATGTACACACACACATATATATATAGTTTATCGGCCTTAGCAAATCTTCCAGCAGTTTCTCGTGTGCAACGATTCATCAGGTGTGGATCGGTCGAACAAGACCTAAATTTCACCACAGGTTGTCGTGGCTACTGAATGAATGTGTTGTGCTTTCCTAGCGTGTGTCGAACAACGATGAACAGAATAATAGCTGAATTGTCGTTTATTCAGCTACACGCTGTGCTTTGGTGTGCGCCAATGTTGCGTCTTAATGCAAGCTTAAAATTCGTCTAGCATCAACAAACTGCGTTTTTGAAGAATAACTGCCGATGTTGCCGGACCCCTTGAAACTATTCACACCCCGTGAAAAACGATTACATTCGACCACACTCTCTCTTCATCGTCCCGATTGGAATTATTACCAGCGCCGCTGGCTAGGTCCCGACGGCAGCCGTTGCTGCCGCGAGCCTGCAACGGCCCCAAAGACCGTCGGCCTGCCCTGCTTAGACACAGCAACAACAACCTGTAATTTCAGCGGCAGGGGATTGTGGTCACTGCTGTGTGAGCAGAGGAGCGAGCGAGATTGGCAGCAGCAGCAGCAGCAGCGGCGGCGGCGGCGGCGGCGGCGATGGGAAAATCTAGGAGAGCTCGGGGGTGAAAGCGACTTGGGGACCACACGGGGGCTGATGAGCCACAGGCCAGCAAAGGCCGACGCATTCGTTGACAGCGGCGGCCTTTGGTGGTTCGGAGGGAGAGTCACTTGCCGCTGCTGGAGGCAAACAGCGGGTCTTGGTCTCTCCGAGGGCTGGTTGGTCGATGCACCGGGCGTCGTCAAGGACCTCCTCCCTCTCCTACTCCTCCTCCTCCTCCTCCTCTTCTAATAGGATTCGACCGGTGGAAAAAGGTGGCCGCAGTTGCCTTCGTTCCGCCGCTGCCGTTGCTGAAGCAGCTATACTTCAGCAGGCGCCGGCTTGCGCCGTCGAGATATGGAAAAAACGCACGAGCGAGCGAACGAGAAAGAGAGAGAGCCAAGAGCGTAAGAGGGCCGACTGGTGGTTGGGTCCTGGCCGACTGCTGGTCGGTTTTTGTAGTAATGGGAAAACTATCACCGTGCCCGGTTCGGCGGTTAAACACTAGCGGGAATGAGAGGACCGAGGGGAGAGACTTGTGCATTTTGATCGAGATTCGGTAGCGCCGTGGCGGTGGAAGTGGCCCTGCCTCTAGGAGCGTCGTCTTGCAAGGAATAGTATAATAGTTGGAATATAATTGAATACTCTACTCCCTTACGCCACACTGAATAAAGGATGAATCATAGGCGGAATGGGAGAAACAGAAAGCGAGAGAGACAGAGAGAAGGCTCAGGTTGAGAGTGTGTGTGTCTTCATGTCGTAGACGAGTAACTTTCAAAACGATTTCCCTATTAGTAACACTGCTGCCGGTATAGTGAAGGTACAGGCGACTTTCTAAGATACCTCTCTTCCGAATGCGTTCAGCTAGGGAACGTCTATGCTGCTGCAAGTTTAGTAGTCAATGCTTTTTTGGCTTCGGTGCGATTACTCCTTCGGTTTATGCTTTGCCATGTTTACGAAATGTGATTTTCTCTCGTCCTGCATGGACGGCTTTTCCTATCCACTTCGCTGTTGCATACTCGGCGTGTGCTAAGCGTACACAATGCATGAGGCATCAATAAAATATAAGCTATACCTGCTACCCATTTTAATAGTATAGTACAGTTAAACTTCTACATATTTAAATGTTTAGTAGAAGAATGGAACGTATATTACTGCATTGTTTAAATATATTTAAAGCCAAACTTCTGTTCAAGTTTTGAGCAAAGATCCATTGAATATCTCATTACAAAAAAAAACAAATATAAATTTTACCCGAAATGAACTCACGAGTAATATGGTTCCATATGAATGGTTAGATCACCTGCTAACACAAAATGCTCACCAGCGTTACCTGTGAGGCAGCATGGTTTTCCTCCACACAATTTGAACTTTGAATCCATCCGGAAAAAAGTGTGGTATATTTCACTATGATATCAAGGATCCAGTCGGATTTAATCTATTGCTATGCTTCAAACTGATGAATGCTGTTGGATTGCGTTGCAGTATATCCGATACTGTAGTTTCCGGTCTTAGGGTCTAGTAAATTTTTCGGGCTGACTCGCAACCTTAATCATTTAACGTGCACGGCGGGTCTAGCCATCCAGAAAGTTCAACGATTTTTTACTGTCCATATCATTATTTTTTCATTTACTAATTGGTTTAATTGTCAATTATAGTGGCTCGTTGGTCTAGGGGTATGATTCTCGCTTAGGGTGCGAGAGGTCCCGGGTTCAAATCCCGGACGAGCCCATATAAACTTTTTTGTTCCATCTGTACGGCAACGTCAAGATAAAGCAACCCGCCCCAGTGAAAATGATTCGGACAGGACATATCACCATATAACACGTCTAGCATCATCGGCCACATGCTACAATCCATATGTCTGTTCAATGTTTGCAGAATACCCTGTTCAATCTACATGTTTACCGAAAAAAAATTCCCTCACCTAAACCTCACTTGGCTAGCTAGCATGCCCACTATATGAACTATCCGGTCGTTTAGCTTTCAACGCGTTTTCCCTGTATCCCATTCTATGACATCAGGCCCAACCATTTAACCCACCCAAGCAGCGGTTCTGTTCGGTTGCTATGTCGAAGCCAACATGACCTTATCTGTCCCGTATGGCAGCAACAGGAGCAGTATGCCATAGCCGTGCGAAACATCGTAGAAGGGGCACTGGCCGACCATTGGCACTTACGCTGGCTTCGTCGTGTGGATCGCACCACACCAGTGCCGTGCCGGACAGGGACGGGCCTTCTTTTCAAAAGGCTGACGCACACGCTAGTCGGGCCTTGCTCGCCACCCGAATTGAGCGGTGTATGACCACCGACCGACAGCGTTTTCAGTGGTGAGTGAGGCAGAGTGGTCAGTTCCGCGCGCAACGGCTGCACCAGTCAACGGCCACAATAGTGGCGAGGTAGCCGTAACGCCAGCGGTACACCCTGTAGCGTTTAGCGGTGACCCATTCGGCTGGTTCTGTCCCTCTTCGTCCCTGGCTTACTTCCATATTGATCGTTGTACACACATCGGGTAAGCGGCCCTTGCAAAGGGCGCAAACCGGACGCTGCAAATAGCAGTGTCCATTAGGTTGTTGATAGATCAACTGGTCGTAGCAGTGGTAGAAGTAGGACCGCCGTGTCCCTAGTAACAACACCTCCAGGGTTGATTGAAAGCTCTCCATTTTTTGACACAAGTGGACAACAAACTGTTGTCACTGTTTCATCGGGATTTGATTGCTTGTTATGTGGGACGCACCGTTCTTAAGTCGTATACTATTTTTTTTATGAAAATCATAATATATAAGATCTTGCCATTATTATTATTATTATTATCGGAATTGGTTTAATTTTTTATCTGGCGTCCCTACTTGTTTATGCCATTATACGAAAAGAAAGCACACCGATAAGCAATAATGTATATGTTTGTGATTATGTGCCGAATATTTTCGACATAAGTAGAAAACGTTCGCAGCCGACAGGATTCGAACCTGTGCGGGGAGACCCCAACAGATTTCTAGTCTGTCGCCTTAACCGCTCGGCCACGGCTGCTGCGGTAAGCATGCCGCTCGGTCTTCGTCACATCTACATCGAAATCTGTATATATTCGAGTACTCTAAATATCAAGTGTAATGTTCGGGCTCGCTGACTTTTCCACACAATTTTCAAGGGATACAAATCCATTTGCGCAATACAAAAAAACGAAACAATTCATTTAGCCTCTGTGTGGGATGGACAAGCATAATTTATCGTGGCTCGTTGGTCTAGGGGTATGATTCTCGCTTAGGGTGCGAGAGGTCCCGGGTTCAAATCCCGGACGAGCCCGGTTGTTTTTTGTAAAGTCAATTGTTTAAGTAACTATTTTCAGTGGTTAACGTCTGCGACGAAAATCAAACACGTGACGCAAATAATTGTGAACAACGCAAATATGATGCGATACCGTCGAAAATTTCCGTTTTATTCAAGAAGCCACGTAAAGCGACATGCTTTTATTACCGGTATCATTTTATGCTTCAGTGCCCGCTAAGTACTACGGTCTGGCAAATTTCATAGGGAAACACTGACTGCAAGTATATTGTTTTATGAGTTTTATAGAGGTGCAACAGCGGACCTGTTTTCAATGCATCGAAGAATTGACGGAGTTCGACCTTATTAAAATGACAATATATCCAATACGGTCTGTCTTTTGTTGACAGTAAAACGTGAATTCTTCTTGCGGAGCGTGTGTGATCTTCTTCTTATTCATGTACATTCAGTTCCATTTTACCCCGGGGAGGGGAAGGGGGGGCAAATATATTTTTGCAAATAAAACATAGGCATGAATAATTCCATTTCATATTTAGTTACCAGTTTATTTTTTCGTGAGTGTTGAGTGTTGGTAATAGTACAACTATTTATCTCTTCTAATTTTCACCCTCTCTATAATATTAATAACGACGGTAGTAATCATTAAAACGAATCCATTATATATATATATATATATATATATATATATATACGACGCAAAAATAAAACTCCACTTTAAGATCGTCTATTTTTGTCCGCCCCAAGCTGTGTTAGTAGTTTAGCTCATACTGTATCACGCAGGTTGAATATTCACGCAATTGATTAATACGCAACAAAGCATTACGATTGCGACAGAGCCCTAACGATCAAGCGCTTCTCATTGAAGCGTAGCAACTCACCCCCACTGCGAAGTATTGGTAAACACGCTGTATATATGTCAGACGAAGGCACAGAAGATTATTACCTTTATCTCACTTCGATGCTGCGCAATATGAGCAACAGCAGCAGCAGCAGCAGCAATACCAGCAGAAGTTAATTATAAGCATATGCTGATGCCTACTCTGCCAAATCGCCCCAACAGGGGCTGTCCTGCTAACACAAACATTTGTAATATGCACAAATGCAACGTGTTTATGCTACGCGGCCGTTGGCTTTGTTCTCAGTAATGTTAGGTTGTGCTAGTAGATGTCATATATGAATATCTAGTAATAGAAAATAGCCGCATTGGCAGATTGTTGGCGACTGTTAACGCGGTCAATGAACGCAATGGTTAGGTACTCGCTGCTTAGTGAAGTTAGCTTCAACGTGGTTATTATTCGCTTGAAGGTAAAAATAGACCTTTTAGAAAACCGTTCACTGTTCGCCGAATCGCAATTTAGCAAATTGCGCTTGGGCATGGCCAGTATTCCAATTTGTCGGATTTCCATTCTCCACAGGGAATCAACGGCTCATGTTGGTTGGGTTGACATTGTCTGAACGGCGTTGCCGCTCGTATAGTTGTTGCAGTTGCAATGGGTACAATATGTTTGTGGACAATCTCTGTTGTGGCTTTTGGCGCCCGCTCGCTAGCGGGTCCTGTGCTGTCACTCAAGAGAGGCGAATTCGTGATAAATGACGAAAATATAGGATTAACTATTAATGCACAATTTGTCGTGATGTGCAAGATAATTCCCGGGTTAAATTAAAAAATCATTGCATTTTGTCTAGCTGATATTTCGATTCTTGAGGTTGATTAGCCAGCCGGCAAACCATCTCACAGTTTTCGCCAACCATGCATAGATAGATAATTCCTTGAGTGAGGCATATTATATAAAAATCTATTGTTGTCTATATAATGTTTTATAAGTTGCACTAATATTCTCCAGGGAAAAGTTCGCCTGCCTAGTGAAGTAATTATATCGTAGGCATCTGCTAATTATAATAATTAGATCCGTTTAAAGGTAGGTAATTTCTATACTAAGGGTCCGTTGCCTTATTACAATCGATGGGTCTCATTCGAACTGAATTGTGGCTATTCTGTCGGCTGCAGTCTGCATTATATCAGAGGTTCGGTTATTCGTTGACGCTTAAAGCAGCAAGGTTTTGTATAGGGAGCCGCATCATTGTGCATCCAATGATATTACGATGATGAATTGAAGTGTCCCTTGGGATCTGGGCCGAACACTCGATCAGTTATCATGTTAAGAAGCTGGCCCGGAACAAGACACTCTTCGTACAGCAAATGGACATGAACTTTGTTGTTCGTATCGCTTCGAGCACAGTCTATGAACGATAGGAATAATTAAATTAAATGGCCAGAATTCGTTAGAATAGCAAATGTGATGATTCGGGGAATCATCCATGTTCCGGCTCTATTTAATGCGATAGCTGACGGATGATCGGTAGTGTGGTGCCACCATCGAATATATCCAATAATGAATATGCTTGCCTCACTTAAAAGTGGACTTCGTTGATAAAAATAGTAAAATGCATCAAAATATGTCGTTATAAACATATACAGCAACCATATTGACAGTTGTGATAGCCACACTCGTAATCTTGAAATGGTGTAGATCAATAGATTTACTGTACTGAGCGACAAAGACTTCCGTAGCTTGGGCTCGCTTCCCACGCGCTACCGCGTAACCGGGGATGATTGCACAGTGGTTGACATAAGAAGGTGCTAGGGTGCCAATAGTGTTGTCAATGCAAGAATGTTTCCGTCTATAATATTTTGCCTAACTTGCCCTGAGTGCAATTTCGGTCTCATTTTTCGTACTCGGCTCGGCGTATGCCTTCACCTAAGTGCTGACCCGGTAGGGGTCAATCCCTATATAATACAACCCTTCGGGCTAGCACAAAATGAATGTATAGCACAAACCTATAGTATGGGCCGGTGTGTGTCATTTTATATGACCCACTTTCAATGTCTCCCACCCAGCCGCTATCACTATTGGTCGACATTGGTATCAATTGTTGCACGAGATTCTCTTCGTCTCATTTTGGCTCCTGTACGGGCCGCATTGGCCTCTGGGGACACTATGCCCTTTCGTTGTGTCCAGTCTCTCCTCCTGTCATACGTCTCATTCGGTGCCGTCGACCTATACGTATCGGTGTCCTATACGTATCCTATGTCCAACATCCTGTGCCTGCCCGTTGCTTCGAAATGTCAGCTGCCACATGAGCTTGCAGCAGCACTAGGGGAAACCATTGCCGTAATGAAATAGAGACGCAGAGTCCACCCTGTGCTCTAAAGGCCATTGGCCCTAATAATGACATAATCGTCCAGCGTCCAACAACGTTCGGCTATTTCTTGGTATGGAACATTACACAGTGAATGCCCTATCGTGCTCAAGTTCGTCGGGCACCAGAGATAGTGGACAACTGGATGAGGCCGGGGTTCGCTGATGCCTTGAAGCAGCGGATTCAGCTGTGGGCCAGCGTGAATGACCAACGAACGACGACAGCTAATTTTTATCGCGACCCACGTATACACCACACAGCGGAAGGACCCTACGGAGGGCGTTAACGTAGCCAATTTTTTGGCGTTTGGCCAGAACGACGAATTGCTTGCCCGTTGTCAGCTGTGTATAGACTACGATAGGAATAGAGTGGTGGGCGCTCAAGTTTTCCAATTGGGCAAAAAAAAAACCATTAAAAAGAGAAAAAGGATAAATCCTTCATTCCGCGTCGCTGCCTCGTGAAGCCCGTTCGGCCCGACTGTAGAAATGTACTGCAGCAGTCAATTACAAAATATTTCTCTTCCGATCCGTAACAACAGCCATCAGGAAGGGTCAGCGGGCTTTCTTTGAGCTTTCCTCTTTCTTGCCACGGTAGGGATACAGAAACTTTCTGAATAGCTAAACAGAAGAAAATGGAAAACAGCCCGGCCGAACACTACGCCATATTACGTCTCAGGATTTTACGTCAACACTTTCTAGCCCCGACCACCAGCTGATGTAATAAGGAGTCTGATGATAAATTAACGATATTATACAGAAATCGTGGTAATCGCCGGGCAAAGGCCGGTTTCCAAAAAGGCATCAGGTTTTTTTTTATACGACTCCCTTGATGTTCTTCTGTCTTCGTTCAAGTGCTAATCAAATGGGCTGGCTCTTCGTAAAATTTGTGCTCCCCGTGTCTACGATTGTTGTCCCCTGCCTTTATGCTTGCCATAATAACACCACTGTGAGGCCAGTTGCGTTGCGTTTCGTATGTATGTCTCGATACTCGTGTATTGTATAGTCTGCTTGCAGTGCTAATGCGAGTATCCTGCGATGAGATGGCTTTGCCAGCTAGCTTACATTCGTCAGTCAGCTGGCCGGCGGGATGCACACGGGACAAGGGACCTTCGACGTCATATTCTATTGAATCTGGGCCAGACAATCGATATCGTAAATAAAACCCCGTCTCTAGCCACACATGTGGGTCTGTGTGTCTCACGTGTTCTGGCTAGATCTGTCTAGAATTCTAATAGCACAACACGACAGCAACGTCAGTCCCGCCAACAACAGCAGCATTAGCAGCAGTTGCAGCATGGGCAGCCACAGCGGCTCTCGCAGCGTCGTTCCGATTGTACTATTGCATGAACACGGATAATACAGAAATTATCCACAAGCTGCGGTGGCGGTGGCAGCAGGCGCGTCGCTTTCAGCGAAAATAACTTGTTCCACAAGGTCGGATAGGGCCAGCAACGCCGATAACAACAACAGCGTCGACAACGTCGGCATCAATCAGGACAAGCGACGGCGGCAGCAGCAGCAGCAGCAGCTCAATGACGAAGAGGAAGAAGAATAAAAACAACCAACAACAACAGCAGCAATCTACGCTGTTGCGACGGCAGAAATATATGCGACTTTATCGTTGGACATCCGTCTTCAGCAGTCATACACATTGAATAACGATAGAAGAGAAGGCTAACTGTGAAGGGCTGAGCTGCCGATTACGTTCGAGAAGAAGTCAAAATGTGATATTTGCTTCGATATTCTAATCTATATTGAATTATGAGCGTTATAGTAGAACAACAAGTGGACCATGTAGGTAATTGGGAAGAATATGTTTCACATCTGTGTACATAGTCTATGTATATATATATATACATCTGTGTACACGGTATATATATATATATATACATGTGTGTGTTGGATATTTCTGCGAAGGTGAAACCGCCTAAAAGATGATATACTTAATTGGATTTTGCTATGCACGCATTTATGAATATAGAGGCTGGTGCTGTTGAAATCGGGTAGCCAATCACGTAGTTCTGATTGACTATTGTCGTTTTCCGTGTGACACACTTCGGCTAGTAGTAGTCCAATACGAATACGTACGAAGAATCTATGAATCAGTCTATATTAATAAGCACATTGAGTTCCATTATGAAATACAAAAATGGGCGAATCTCGATTGAACTAGCAATGAGACAATATGTCTAGCCCTGCCCTTCGTCATAGTAAACTATATGAACAATAAACTGTCCATCGCAGGTATATTATAATAAGACAAGGAAGCTTGCGCTCCGTGAAGTTGGTAGCGAACAGCCACTCAATATATGACAATGATGATGTTGTGTCCGAAAGTGGGTATTGACTGTTCGCGTTCGGTTTAGAAGCGTTGCATTGCGTCTCAACAAAAAAAAAATACGCCACACAGCAAAAGCTAGTGCCATATTCCAACAGTAAGTAAGCGATACTGAAAACTGAGCAAGTCACTGCAGATACCGGTGACGAGATAGTATCGGATGCACTACGGCGGCACTACATTAGATTTGTGTGACTGGTCCCGTCCAGTCATTCATTGTCGGACCCCAGCGAAATGTGACGACGTCGGTCGTGGTCGTCATCACCCCACAGGTAAAGGGCGACGATGATGGCCGGCAGTATCAGACACAGATGATGCTGATGATTATATTGGACGTGTGATAGGCGGTGTATCGCACGACGACGAATTGGGAAAGGCGGCGATGAGGGCGGCAGATGATGGTTCGCCATTGTTATTATTCAAAAAGAGAATACCCCGACACTTTCTGACACTTCTTTCGAAGTGCACTAGCTGTCACGCTAACGAGGTCCGTAGGGAATAAGGGCCGCAAAGAGAGAGAGAGAGAGAGAGAGCAACACAGAGCGAGAAAGATGTAGAAGGAACAAACAGATTCGAAGAGAAATCGATGGAAAGGTAAGCACACACAGACACACACACAGAGGGAGGCAGCGTTGAGAAGGCCAAGAAAGAATCACAAGCTGAGAAGCTTGGGGCTGGCGGACACTCGAAAAAGCAGACATCGAACACCGACGTGTTTTGAGTATTTCCATGTTGCATACAAAAGATAGCCCTGACGCTTATGATGGTATCCCGGATCTCTGTGAAGGGATATATACGCCATACAGGGAGGTGGGGGGGGGGAATTGTCGTATAAGCATCGCACAGTTTTATATATGCCCATCCAGCAATGACTGTGTTTATGCATTTGCCTATATACAAAAAGCGTAAAGACGAAACTTGGAGAAGACTAACAGAAGAAGGGAACAGAAAACAAAAGGTATCCTTCACCTCCATTACGATCACGTCGACTGTGGCCATTCGCTATTAAAGTGGCTTAACGCTTCGTCCTGACCTGTTGAAGGATGGTCCCTGTCTCTTTTATCGGGGACACTTACAAAGGTCGTTGGTCATAGAGCCGCCAGGCTATCCCCATAGCCACCGACAACGTCTCGAAAAAAAATGAACATTTTATTGACAGAGGTAAGTTTGCATATATATATTCTTATTACCGTCAACGGCTATAAACCTCGATATATAATGCACTTTGACCACCGGTGGGTATAACATCGAGTTAGGCCGTGCGAAGCGGCTGACATTCTCACTCTCACCGGAGTGTTAACCACAATAAACGACGGACTGACTAGCACGATCATGTATGTCGTATTCTATATTAATATTATTATGATTAGATGATTATTCGGAATGGCGAGTTCATTATGCAATCGTTCGTATGTGACCGTTTATGGTGGAAACAAACAGCGCCAACTTGAAATCGTTGTGTTTGTATCGACACACACACACACCTGCATGATCGTGTGGTTGCACCTAGCTGTCATCACATCAATTATTGTCCTTACTTAACCGAGCCGAATTAGTATAGTTGGATCACAGCTCTGTGTACGGCAAACTGCTAGCCCAATTTGAACGCAGTGCAGAATTATTGATGTTCATGCGGGGACCGTTTACACCTTTGGTCAATACCTGATACACGTGTCATTCACACACGCCAGTCGAATTGAGACCAAGGAAACCGGTATAAATTTTGTTTCCTTTTCTCAACGGTAACCACAATAATAAGCGAGAGCCTATAAAAAAAAACGATTCGATTTCGAATAGTGAACGATAGATATGCAGAAGAAAAATCTGACCCAAAATTTACCAAATACGATATCGCTTGTGATTTGGTGAGCATCTTTTGGCCAACATTTTTTTTCTCACAATTTGCTGAATTTGTATGTTAGATACGTGCAGCGCACGATCAGCTTGTGTATATATGGGTATATGATAAAGATAGATAGAACGAGAGAGAGAGAGAGAGAGGGGACACATTAATATTTATGTATGTAGCTCGTATGATGCTATATACGAATGGCAAAAAGAGGAAATTGCATTTGGGACGTGAGCGGACTTCGTTAACAACGATCAGGTGCCGGACTAAGCTACTTGACAGTGTAGTGTCACACTCATCATCGCACCTACAGGAAGCGAGGACAGGGTGACGGACATCAAACAGACGGCGGACGACTCGATGTAGGGTGTTGAGTTTCAGAGCCGCGCCGAGAGTAGCATTGGCAATGGCGACACGCTCAATATTGGCGACGTCGTCCGGACGAGTGCGGTGGCATACGCGAAGCAAGATAGAAAAAAAATAAAACGCATTGAAAAGGATACATCTCAGAGTGCCGAGTTGCTTTTGTTTGCTGGACCTGTTGCGGCGCTTCTCGGTCGAATTGACGAGTCAACGCTGTCAACGAGTTACTGCGACGCTGGCTCCTTAGCATTAAGCTGCAGTCGTTGCTCTTAGCGCCGTGTGACCTTTTTGATGGTGACATTCGTCGATTGAAGAAAGACAGCGGCAAAATTACGTTTTGGTTTTTTACACTTACGATATACATAGATGCTACAGTATGAAACCTGTACCCGATGAAACTCCGAGTGCAACATATGAAAAACGCGTGATTGTGTGGACACAATCAAGACCTCCTGGGGCCAACTTGAACATAGACACTGACTTATTACGATTGTGTAGCCGTAACGAACACATGTATACAGAACGTTCGTATACTATTATATATAATATATCATGAATTATTGTACATGAGTGGCATTCACAAGGGGATGGAAATTCACACATCGGACCGAGGGTTCATCGCCACTACCCCTCACCATTCTCCCGCGCCACCTGCCATAAAATAACTAAATGATGACCATGCATAATCATCGCTGGTAGGCCGCTGTACTTCTGGTTGTGTTTTTCTGCGGCTGTTATATACGTGGCTATTCGATACTTGAATAGTAAACAATTGCCTCCGATCACCCAATCCCTGCTGGTCAATCTGCAATCGCACCCGGTTCGATGTTTACCGCTTACGGCAGACCCCATGTTTCAATCCACTGGCCGTGTTTTACGGGCTTCGCTGTTGGTGTCGCTGATGTGTTTTTTTTTTTGTTGTTGTGGTCGTCCTCGCTAGTTGCTGTTAGTTGTCATGATTGCCGCTGCAGCCGCCGCCTCTGGCCTATTATGCCCTTGAGTGGCGGCACTAGCACAATCAACCCCATTTTCGGCGGAGGGAGCTTCTTGCCGACAGACAACTGCTCAGTGCCCTCGCCAGCTGCGAGCTGCAGTCGAAGCCCTGACGGCGAACCGACTGCGTTGCTCTGCTAGACCAGGTTCACGGGTTACTGTGCCGGGGGCAAACCCGCAGATGGGTGGTCGATTCGATTGGCCGTCGTTGTAACGCTGGTATGGTCTGGCGACAGAATGCTCCGGTAGACAGCGAAGTGTGACATTCTAGACAAGAAAAAAACAGAGAAGATACCTGCTTCTGCTGTCAATTAGTACCAGCTTAACAAGCGTTCTCTTAACTGACACGTCACCACTTCACAGAGGATGAAGTGTGTTTGTGTGTGAGATGTGCTCCACCATGGTTTAGTGCGAATAGAACCACAACTGTGCGGCTGGCTCTGCATGAGTTTCTTGAGTGAAGGTCGCCAGATGAGGAGAAGCTCGTGACATTCGTAGAAGAACGGCTGGAGAACAATAACGAATATCGCTCGTGGTCGACGACCTACTGGCACCTAGGGCTAATGCCTACGAAACAGGACGAAGGCCACGAACTGCTCGCATAAATCAGTGAAATCGTAGGCTGCTCACGGAATAGACGCCGGCTTGCTTACGGCTGGTACCGTTATTCAGGCGACAAAAGAAGCGGCCAAACTTTAGAAGGGAGCTCAAGTCAAAAATCAGAGAGAGTGGCTGCCCCGGTATACAACGATAGCGCAATCATAATAACGCAACAAACAAAGAACAGGAAACGCCATAACGGCAGAAGTATGACTGTCGGGGAAGTGGTTCCCGCTTGGCAGGGTGAGGAAGCTCAGACGGACAAAGATCTCGGGGAGACTCCGGCCCTACGCGAGCGCAGCCTCAAGAATCTGCGCGCTAAGATTCAGAGCAAGCTTAGCGATGGCAGATTTCGGCAGGACGATCTGTTCCTTCTCTGCTTCCTCCGCTCGAGAAAGTACGACATTGACCGAGCATTCAAATGCTACCAACGCTACTATAGGGTGCGCTCCTCCTATCCCGACATTATGTTCCCGGCCGGTGTAGCGCCGCTCGATCGCGTCCGCTTCTACGAGATGAACAACGTCACAATTCAGCATCGTCGAAACCCCATTGATGGGTGTATGATCTACATTTGGCGTATGGGTGACTGGATACCCGGCAGTTCGGAATGGGATCTCGCCGATCACCTCACCCCATCATATTGGATGATTGAGCAGGTTCTCAGGGAGCCCGTGGTGCAAAGCAAAGGCGTCCACTTGATCATTGACGGGAACGGTATTTCGTGGTCGATGCTTCCGTATCTCAAGCTCACTGTCTTCAAGGTAAGCTGATTGCGAGTGCCGACTCATCTACAGGTGGGAATAGTTAACGAATTCAAGTGGCAGCCCCGCAGCCAGTTCAACCTATAGTTGTTGAGCAGGTTTACGTACCGCATTCGTTTAGCTAGAAGACTCTACAACAAAAATATCCGGCCGGAAAAACATAAGTTTATGGTGCCCCCTGGTAGTTAATGCTCACCTCAGACACACGCATTAATTCGGACGAACATGTTTTGTATTACATGCTACCATATACATATGTATACACGCATTTGTTTGACCGGTCATCCTAAATGATGGCCAGCTTTAGCGAGTTTATCATTGCCTCGACCAAGTACCGTAACATGTCCAAAAGGTTTTTTCTACTATGGGTCGCTCAGTCCACCTTGCCACTCAGCTTCTTCGATTATCTCTATTTCTCTCTCGGGATCTCTCTCCTTCAGGCGCGTTTTTTTCTAGCCCGAAATCCTAGGACTGCCTGTCATAAATCAGCAGCTGTAAACTAGTAGATGGGTATGGCATTTATGGCTCGGCATATAAATTCTGTTCAACAGATATGAACGGCACGGGCTACCTCGATCCCACCCACCGCCGTGCCGCTGCTGCCAGCTGTCCACCACTATTGCGATTGCGTGCAGCCATTGCCTGCATTCGGACAACGAGAAAATCGCTCCCTCTGCAGCGTATGATGATGGTCAGCGCAGTCAGAGGGCACGGGCAAGTCGACCCGACTCCAACCACTACTATTGTGGCGTCTCGTGTCGATCGTCGACGAGACGAGTATTCGATGACGACGGGACAAACAGCGGCCGACAGAAAGATAGCAGCATCAATATTTGTGGCCGCGGCGGCGGCGGCGGCGTCTTCGAGGGAAGGCGTAAGGGTGTCGCAACTTTCGAATGACCTCAACTTTTTGTTGTTGTTGTTTGCCGTGTCTCTCTGCCTGTCCGTTTTCTTTTGGCTTGGGTGGTTGCTTCTCCCCTTGTATATGCGGCACATCTGGGGTTGAGTGTGCGCGCCCGCGCAGGGTGTGCAAGTCGAGTGTGTATGTGTGACTGTGAAGGGACGATCGGGTATGAGTGAATCCAACCAGAAGAACGTCTCTGCCATCGTATGACACCGTGACGTGACAACAGAGAGCACAGAGGCGCGATGCCCATTGCGGCGGGAGTAATTCATTTCTCCGGTGACGCAAGAGGAAACTTACAATATCGGCGACAAATAACAACGACGGATACAGTGACGTGCTGTATTCCCCTTGTTTTCATTGGCCTCCTATGAATGGCGGCTAGATAGTACGCACGCACTCTCACGTCGAACTCGTCAGGGCGTCCGTGACCGCCTATGCGAACACAGCAGCGGAACGCGTCACGCTGAACGCTACGTGAAGAGGCAACGAACCATTGACACAGGCGATGGTATCTGGTTGCCGCCTTAGCGACATTGTCACCCTACAAATTGCGTGCATCTTCACCGTCATTATGTGATCATTCACTCACAAAACACCGTGAAGGGACGGCGCAATCATTGTTCATCGAATCGTACTAACTAACGGACGTGTGCGCGATTTTGAAACGAGAACAAACAATGATGCCTGTATGCTTTTAACTGACGGATTATCAAGCAGCTTTGACAGAACATGTGCAAATGAATCGAAGCTTGATGGTAATCATTTCGTCAATCAACGCAGCCAATGGAGCCGAGTCGAATTTCACCCCGCTCGGATTGACCTGCTACTAAATGCAAACAGCCATTTGTAATTACGCCCCACGTCGGAAGACACGTTTTATCGATAGGCACCAAGGCTTTGCGTTGCATGGCAACATCAACGTAGCAAAGTGGCCGAGTTACTTACTTTACAATAAGCACAATAATGACATCGCAATATTTGGGAGACTGTTCGCATGAGACGATGCACGGTGGGGTGATTTCACAGTTGCATTGTTTTCTTCGAAAAGGTTCGCTCGTTTATCCCGAATACGATAACACCATTAGTGCAACAAATAACTAACTCACAGTGATTATAGCTCTCGTAGATAATCCAGCACCAACGCAGCAAACGTCTTGCTGTATCGCACATGTTGATAACTACGTTGGGACAGATAGATTGTGCACCCGTAAACCGAGCGCGCGCGCGCGCGCGTTATGTCATAGACCAGCATTGCGAGTCAAATAAATTTGCATCGTTATTTTCTGCTGTTCGCATGACCGGCCTTACTGCCTGTTATATAACGGCATCGCTTTTTTTTTTGTGTGACAAAGACAAGAAAGTCACAAAGTTTCTGTGAGTTCGTACCGCCCGTCCGAGCCCCCTGTTCGGCTATTACAGCCGCGACGAGCAATCGTAATCCAAGGACGCAACAGGATAACGAACGGACCGAACAAGGAATCGCTGTGCTGTCTTCTGTCTAGGCCACCCCTGGACAGGGCTTGCTGCGTGCCCTTCTGATCTTACGAGAACAGTAAAAGAAGAAGCGGACGATGAAGAAGAGAAAAAAAACTAATAATAATAATTGTTGATAAAGTGGCCGGAGCACTGGGTGGTATCGTGAACGAACGAAATGCTCTGCTGCCATACAGAAGCTGCTACGCCACCACAGTACTTTATCGCCACAGAAACAGCGAGGCGGTGGCGCATGACTCTACCGTACCCCCACTGTTTAGATATGACTTATATCAGCACGGGCGATACCAGTGAGTTCAGTTCCTATCCGCTTGCGCCTTTAGATAATATGTTACTACTTCTACTACTAATAATAATAATACTACTTCAACAAAGCAATGTATCTCTACCGATTCTGCGCTTTGTGTCATGGCCCGATCGGGCTGTTGCCACCATAGGTCGATTAATGATAAATGTGGCTGATGTGGCATTGATTTGTTTCGTTCGACTTCACTGCCGTGTTGACTAGAGGTATTGTGAGACTCGACGAGATATCGCATAGGTAGTCCATTGTTGGCTACTGACCGGGCTGTTTATATGCGCTGTATAGTGTAAACGTTTTCTCAGTGCTATTCTGTTCAAATCGATTTATTTTTGCTGTTTTCTACATTATTTGGTATTCGTGGTGTTCACCTAGATTCTGATACTAACTTCGTCCATGGATCGGGTTAATGGATCATTCGTTGCTCTGATAGATGGTTATGAAAATCTACAAGGTGCTGAATTTTGGCCAGAGTGTAACAGTAGCGTCGCCTGTTGAATCAACACATGTGGAAATAAGAATAGGCTACCAATGGATTTTCGGTTCCGCGAATAGAACTTCTCAAAAATCTTGCATTGCACGTCGCCTGCTGTCTAGTCTGGCAGCAACGATATTGCCTTCGGTAAATACTGACGTCTCTATTTTCTTATATAATATAGGCATTGCTGTTGTTTATTTACTGCACTGAATGCATCATGTCCCGCACTGATAGGAGTCTTGAACACACATCAACAACTCGCTGGAATATGAGTACACAAATGTGGATATCAAGGCTTGATGTAACGCAAATGCTACATGTTTAGCGGTATTTTTAGGTAACACCGTTGTTATGAATTTAACGCAGTATAGTGTTGTGGTATAACAGCAATCGCAGACGTCATATACGAGAACTTATATTAACTTATAGCGAACGGTTATTGATTGCTTGGATTTGGACATCGTTAGTCTGTAGCCAATTACTGTTATAAAGCGTCAGTTATAGCTTTGGCACAACGATGGAGTTGAAATATTTTCCGCGAAAATGAACGGCTCAGATACATATCGACGTTCGATACATCATAGCTATAGTAACTGCCAGAGTGATATCACAAGTGTATATCAGGACAATAGGCATAGCCATATTGTCTAATTATTGATAATATTGTTATTTTGTACACGACGTAATGTTTCAAATAACATATCAATATGGTAACAATATTTTTTTGCTAAACCATCTCATGTGCATTCCAAAAAAGAAAGAATAGAAAGAATTATCGGCCCAACTTCAGAGTAACCATCTCGTTTGAATGTGCTAACATTTCAACATTATCTTGCAAAATAAGTTCAAAAAATCATTCACGTTTTTCCTTCGACAACCTGGTCGACGTTGGCAGCCCTAGAGATCGCGGGTCCTATACACGCCTCGCAATAATGTCAACGATATAAGTAAACTACACAGCTCAACGAGTCGCAGATTACAGCTGGATTTAGGGAGAAGCAGCCACTCTGGATTTGGCGGTGGGGGGGGGGTCAAGTCTATTACTTGGTCCAATGGGTGGACGAACGTTTGTGTGGCCGTGAGGGGATCTTCGACAAACACACGCCCGCTGACAGGGGCTTGGGCAGTGTATTTAATATCGATGTCGCTACGATTGCCCCACTGAAGTCTACGGCGGCTGCTGCTGCGATTTCGATTACGACACCTGTCGTTCCGACAGAAGTAGCTGATAGACCTGCCCGATCGATCGATATGTTTGGAATGGCGCCCACAAATACGATACGTAGAAGTTCAATTCTGTACCATTGTCATTTGTACATTGTACATTCGAGTGACAATATTTCAAACCATAGCTTTATTATTATTGGTATACGAAAAGGCAGCGGTAGTTAGCTTACGATCTGGGTTGGTGGGAAGAGGTGTAACATTTACCTAGTTTTTATTGTATGTTTAAAGATGTATAACTAATTAGCAAAATATGCTTTACAGTGATTAACTGTGGACTTAGGAATTAGTAGTCCATTCGAGGAGACGTATTGACATCCAATGGAACAGCATGCCAACTGAACGCGTTACGCTTTCCCAGCAGTCCCTAGTTGGGTTAAAAACTCATTTGACTACTGAATATGCATTTCAACATTTCTGTATTTCTTGATTTCTGCATCTCTCCTCCCGGTTCTACGTTCAGGTACTTGTGCACACGGTGCAGGACGCGTTTCCAGCTCGCTTCAAAGCGATCCACGTCGTCCACCAGCCCGGACTGTACGACTACATCTATGCCTGTATCCGACCCTTCTTGAAGCCGAAAATCGTCAAGCGGATTCATCTACACGGCAGTGATATGAAGTCACTACACGAGCACGTCGACCCCGAAATTCTACCCGAAGAGTATGGTGGCCAGGCTGGTCCTTTCAGTAATGACTGGATCTGCCAGCAACTCTATCAGCGGGACGAGGAGTTCCGCAGGTATAGCCATTACGGATTCGCCAGAGATGGAAAGTAAAACTAGTTCATCAGGGTGTTTGATCTGCCTACCTAGGCACGACTTGTGGGCCTTAACACCTATTCATCGAGGGAGTCGCAATAATCACGACAGTTGGTAAATGAGCATTGTCGTTTTGCTCGGTCGCAGGCATTATAAGTCTGAATCAGTTTGAACTTTTAAGGTGGTGTTTTATTTGTCCGTGCGCAAAACTGTGAAAAGATCTGCTACACAATGATCTGTTTTAACCTTCACTCTCTACAGTGATAGTGCGCATAGAGTTGACAGCTCGTGGTTTAGTGATGTTAGTGTCAACACCGCAATTGTATATACATATATACAGAGACCACTGTACAACCTATTAATCCCTGATTAAATCACACACACACAATATATATATATGCGATAATAGACACTTGCTGTTATAGTTACCATTGATTATATTGCATCAGTGTTTATGCTAGATAGATAATGTTATCCACGGTGGCCGTAAAGCGAGACAAAGACGCACATCTGTCATTTGTTCCTAGTGCATTTTTATCGAAGTCAACAGTTGACCACCAAAACTCATGACCCATTCAGATGGGTTGTAACACCATTGTGACACTAGACCAGGAGCGATTGTGATGCAGCATCAAGATATCAAAGGTTGCCGCGTTGAGCTATCTCCAATATTATTATTATTATGTGTATTGTACCCTGTAGGTATTCTGCATTGCCGAATGATACTATCGTCTGATAACTGAAGTGGCTGAAGTGTCGACGCTGCGAAGTTTGCTGCAACATCTTCAATACATCTAAGCACGTGTTGTGTGTATCTTGGTTTCGAGCAAACTGACTCATGCTAAGGTTCCAGTTGAGAAGATTAGAACGAAATAAAAATCAAACGTGACTAAATGAGAACGAATCCTTTATAATTCCATATAATGAACGTGTATTCCAGAGAGAAAAGCGAAAGAAAAATAAAACAAACAAAATGCGATTATGTTGGACATATTTTTGGCCTCTCTTTTTCTCTCTCTCTCTCTCTCTCTATATATATATATATATATATATATATGTATATGTACACATATATCTCGCTTCCTATATCTCTCGCTCTCTCCACCCCTCCCCTTTTGTGGAGGAGTATTTGCTTTTCGCAACTTACGTATTGCCTTGCAGTGGATGACACGTAACACGTAATGAAACGTTGCGCGCTCTAGACAGCAGAACGCACGTTGATTTCTCTGTTCGTCTTTAGGTTCCGTCTTGTCCCTCACACAGCATTCTATAGATCAGGGTTTTTGCGAGCGAACGGTTTGCGCCGCTCCAAGGAGTTTCCCTGCGTTCTCCTCTGGTCTAATCTGCATCTGCATCACAAAACATCGGAAAGTTTTCGCTTTGAGAGAGAGAGTGGCCCCAGCCCTCATAAGGCGATACAATGCACGCCGCGCACATCACAATGGGTGCGCCGAGGGGGCGCACCCGAGCGGGGCATTCGTTTTCGAGTGGCGCTCTTTGTGGAGCTGAGGAACGGCATTGGTCGGAACCGTCCGGCCTTCCACGGAATCGCCGGTGCAAAGGCCCCCATACAGCAGCGGCAAGCGGATGGAGTTTGGCCATTACTGCTTGCAGTTCGCGTGATCCGGCCCTTTCAAGCTGGCTTCCAAGCTAACTCCTTGTCGGAGATAAAGTTCGGAGTATTTCATTCTTGTGGTTGTTGTGGTCGTCGTTGTTCCCACAATTTTCTCATGGACGACTGGGTAAAACTTCACGGCCCTTTGCTAGCACACTCAGAGGGGCTTGTGAAACGAACTTCATAAAGGAGTACATGACCGTGTCAACATCATCTCGTCCGTGAATCATTGTTTGTAATTTGATAAGGTTCGGTCGTGACTTATACATATTGTGGGGGACGAAAAAATTACATTATAAAAATTGTGTCTAAATTGGACTTAACTACGCCGGCTGACGGCATAGTTCATATATAGTATCTCGGACCAAATTCGTAGGCTGTTTCGGATAAGCCAATTTTCAATAAGCCCCTACCCTCTAACAGCAAGGAAGCCACCAAAAAATTTTTTTTTGGTCTCAGACCTCTTCATCAGAGATTTCTTGGCGCGGCGGCGGAAGAAAAATCCACGCCTTATCAAAGGCCATAGCAGCAGTTGAACCTGCGACACGAGCCTGTTCCATTGCCGATCATTTTCTCGATCCGAGCTGAAGCAACCGAGGACTACCAGATCTCCGGGGCCACGGAACGCGGGCGCTGGTATCTGTGGGCGGTCAGAGCGCCAACCAGGCAAACCACGCTAGTATCAGCAGCGGATAATCCTTTACAGGGTCTCCGTGGTGAACGGCATTGAAGCCGCGTGGTTTAAGACGTGGTGCTTTTACCTGCGCAAGAAGACCCGGCCAAGGAGGAGACGTCGGGGAGACTGAAGGCTACCCCGTTCAAAGAGCAACGAGAAATTCCGCCGTTCGAGGAAAAGACGCGAATGGTACGGTAGGCAATATGGCGGATCATACAGAGGGATCCCGGACCGTACGGAGGGTGGATCGTGAATCGCGCAGTACAGACCAGCTAGCTGGTAGCTAAGGCTAAAAAGGTAACGGAGTAAATAGAGTCTAAATTGGTCGCCACCCGGTTTCTAGTCAGGTTGATTGCTTAAAACTTATATAAAATACAATATAGCTTATGTAGCGAGTCACCCACCCGGCATACAATTCCATAAGCAATTCTATAGGGATTGTATACAAGTCTGCAACTGTAACTCTACCTCTGTATACGGGCTTGGGATCGTGGACAATTGAAAGCAGAGTCAGCGTGCGTCGAGGTGTCAGATCGTCTAGGTCGCCATTTAACAACGTCGATCTCTCGGCGGTTGGAAGACCTATTTCCTGTCGCGGAGTCCTTCCTTGTCTGCAGCATTATCTATTGAATGTAATGGAGACTTCATATATTGTATAGGTCCATACACGGGAATAAGTGGTCTTCATAAACGATGGATTAAACTACACGGCCTTGAGTCGGCAGTCCTTTGACTGCTTCTCTATCCACTCGCCAACGAGGAGCCAACGGGTTGACTACAGTGGCCACAAATGTTCCTTTCAACTACGTTGTTGTCGCTAGATTCATAACAACAACTACTCTCATAATAATGATAACTAATAATAATGACAATTGTTGTTGTATGCTGATCACCGCGTTATGGGTTACTGTCAGCCAGCTCATAAAAGTCCTAGAGGACTTGCTCGCTTTATCACCGGGTTGTCGTTTTCTGATCATTATTATGCTGCTGCTGCTGCTGATGTTAGTTCGGCTGAACGAAGACGACAGGAGAGAAGACAGCTCGTCTCGAGGACAGGGTCTAACACTGTCTCTGTCTGCCTGCCTGGCAGCTACCACCAACCATCGCGCAAGTGCAAGACGAGAGATGTTCTCTGTGCCAAGCTCTGCCAGCGACTATTCAGTAGACGTCGTTGCTTTCTTTCTTCCGTTTTCTCTCTCTTTCTCGCTTTCCTTTCTCTCCATATACATCTTTCCCTCCGTCCCCACTTGGCTTTTTCTCCTTCGGCAGGTTCATCGGTGTGTGAATAATACTCAATAGTTCCTAACGCCCGGAGACCAGGCAGATAGCTTCAGGACGGCGAGCACCGAGCTGCCGTTTTCTTCGTCTTCTTCATCGCTATACCCCGTCGTCAGAGGTGGCGACGGCGGCTTTTCAATACCAGACTGGACCATCCAGCCGACCACCGCCACCGTCAAACAGCAGGATCCAATACGGGACTCCATTGTGCGTCGTCCTCCTGGTACGGTTGGCTCTCGCTGGCTTCTACCAGGCTCCTTTACCAAAGATCTCGATGAAATAAGGTGTCTTTCCTAGGCTCAGTCAGTCGGCATTAGCAGGTGAATTAGGTAAACGGGCCAAGCAACTAGTCTAGAGAATCATGACATTATAACTAAACTTGAGAATTAAGGTAACACAGAGTGTAGGCATCACTGAACAGTCTATCCACCGTGGTCGACACGGCTAGGGGCAAATCGAAGCTTGGTTGCATTCAAAGGGTTTCTAATATAGAGAGATATCTGAGGTTCGCCGTAGATTCTGCTAACGACGGCGGCCAATGCACTTGTTAGCACAAGAAACCCCAGCCGAGTTGAACGAGAGATAAAGCGTCTTAGTGTATTCGAAATTGGAAACGCCCATAGTCGGCCAACTGATTGCGGATGCCGGAGATTCTCCATTTCTCCAAGTTCTTTTTTGCTATTCAAAGGAGGTAGCGCCCTGAATGTCTTAATCGTCCGAGTGTGATTTGAACAGGCTCCATGTCTTGCCTGAAGGCTTACATCCATTCCTCTGCCCCCGTGCATGCAAACGAACACGACAGAAGCGTCGATTACGAATTGAAGAAGACACAGCCGAAGAGGCATAGAGTGGAACGTCAGACTGACGAACTCGAGCAAATACGACAAGAGGACGAATAGTGACACGATCGGTTGAATCAGAGAAAAAAGGACGCTCTAGTTGCCACCGGTCTCTCTCTCTCACTCTCTCTCTCGCGACAAAAGCAAAAGCTTTCGCGCACGAGCTAAGACGAAGCGTGCTGGCACGCGGGAGCGCTCAGGGAGGTTCTCCGCATCGGCGGCGCCAATCGCCAAGGCGTCCTCCCATCCGGACGCTCCTTCTTCGTGCCCCATACTCTAACCCTGTCGTTTACCCCAACGCCCTCACCCGCCCTTCGTGATCCGAGATCAATTGCATTCCAGGAATTCTTTGATTCCGACACGGACGAAGCAAGCCGGTCGCCTAGCTTGCTCAACCCGGACCGCTGGTTCGCTTGCTGCTGGCTGGATTCGTCCGGTTCGTTCTACCGGGGCTGCTGCTGCTGCCAGCGCTGCCGGGGGCTGATATGTTTGCTGGTCGGGTGAGCGCCTTGTGCAGCACTGCCGACCCTGGCCACAAGGACTCAGTTCCTCAGTCTCATCGAGGCAAGTTCCAACGGTAGTAGCAGCGGTGGCGGCAGTGGAAGTCCCGACACGACAGCGGAAGCTTCTAGCGGCTAGCAGCAGCAGCAGCAGCGGTTCGTACGCAAGCTAACATCTACCTCGCCGAGGACCTCCCTGATGACTGCCGATGGCTCAGCAGATATTGGGATGTGTATGTGGCCGCTGGTGGGGAGGCTAAACCGCCACACCCCGTGCTCGCTGCAAGTAAGCAAGCAAGAAGTACAGGAGACGTGACTTACTGGCTGAGGCGACGAGCGAGTCTGACAATGAGGCTTTGGACAGTGATGGTAGACTTCGCAAGCGAGCAAGGAAAACGAGTGAGAGAGTTGTTTCGAAAGGCTATATTTGTCGGGCTGGTATTCTGTTGTAGCAACACCCAAACAGGGTGAGGATTCATACGCACAGCTCGCTACCTTTTAAACAGCGAGGCAGTGTAGGGGAGAATTGTTCAAACTGATTTGGGATTCGACGGCTCCTGCAGAGCGGGCTGGCAAATGAGGCGTCAATGATGCTCTATTCGTTCGCAGTCGAACTTGGTTCAATTCGTCTGAGCAAAACGTTTACGTAGAATAAGAGAAGAATATCTGCACTAAGTCTATGTAAGGTAAAGTCCACAGAAAGAACCGTGCTGCAGTTCAGTAAGCTGAAAGGCACTGCGTAATAGCTATTTACAATTGGCTTGGTCACGCCTATCACATCAGTTCACCATTTAAAAGAACTCAATAGCCCTTCTTAACATAGCAACCCTGCAAATTGGAGCAGGGCTAGGCGGCTACCTAAGAACGTGGACAAACCTTCAAGGGCTCTCCACGTATTATCGATCCTAACAGAAAGGTCAGTTGTGTCCTTTTAGTTGCTTCACAGTTTAACCAGCAAATGAAAGATGGCCTACTAGTAAGCATGGAACAAACGAACAAATCGCTGAAGTACAATAGCTACAGTAAAAATATCACCCTGCTGCGTGATGACATATAAGAGAGCATTGTAGAATTGCAATTCCTTTAATAAACCAATAACCCTTTACCATTACCTTCTACTGAACAGTAGAATCTACAACCGTATCTAGAGGCCCCTTCATGTCCGCCTTTTCCGCAATCCGTTACGCCTCCCCCACTCCACACAATTCCAACAATTTGTAACAGTTCCTCAAAGGTATAACAATTGTAGGTCCTTCGCGCTGTCGTGTAGCAGCCACGCTCCATTGGTGCCTCGCCATCGACGCCGCCATTTGGTCGCGTTCTGGTTTTCTCTCTCGGCAATGGGCTAGGCGGAGGAGGGGTAACAGCGATGTCCATCGTAGAAATTGTATTGTCGTCATCGCCGATTTCGACGGAATTGTGCTTCCGTCAAGATGGCCTTAGCCGTCATCGTCTTTGAGTTGTCGGGACACTACAAACTGAGTGGAGTCAGGTCACAACTCACCTGGGCGATCCCATTGAGAACTCGGAAGCTGAATGGGATGAATTTCTTGATACGTTCGAGTTCATATAGCCGATGTGGCAGCGGACGTCCTTAGCTGTCGTGAAGGCCGAGCGATTGTTCTTTTCAGGTCGAAATAGGATGATGTACACCTTCGGTAGGAAGAGCAGTACTAGAGCAACCAACGCCGAAAATGAGATGCACAAACACATCGTGATCACCTGAAGAGCGAAAAGTGGATATGAGACTTGAATAGTCGGCGCCCTCGATCAGTACAACTTATGTCAGGTTTCGCTAGTATATGGATCGTGTCCATTGGAGGTGCGCCTCCCTTTGAATTCGTATAAAACACTGTTAGTTGCCTCGGTGTGATGTGAGCAGCGTGAAATGCAGGTTGCGATATACTGTAATATTATACTACTACCTTGTAAATTGGATAATACCGCCTCCTGTGCTCAGAGAGAATTAGATTTAAAGAAGCACATCACCTATATATATATATATAAGATGGCCAAGATTTTGTATGCAAATCTCAGGCAAATATGTTGTCACTCCGGCGATTACAATTATTCGGTCTGAATTAACTCGTATTATATATGTATCCACTCACTTTATGTTTGCTCCCGAAGTATATAGGTACAAAGGCCATCCAGATAACAAGCGTCGTGTACATCGTAAAGCCGATAAATTTGGCCTCGTTGAAGTTTTCCGGCACATTTCGCGTCTTCACAGCATAGACCGTGCACATGGCGATAAGGAAGAAATCGAATCCCAGCGGCGCAATGATGCCCAATGTGGTGGTATTGCACACAATCTTGACTCGACTCAGGTCGGGATAGTCGAACTTGGGGTCTGGCGGTTCGAACACGATTAGCGTGACAATAATTCCGACCTCGACGCCAATTAGCAGCAGGGTTATGACAACCTGTGCGAAGGCGCTCATAAATCGTGGCTTCTTCGTGATGATTTTCTTCTTGGAGCCGGCGAGAATACGGGCTATTCGGTTGGTCTTTGTGACGAGAGCGGCATACATCATGGCGAAGCTCAAGCCAGGAAGGACACGAGTGAAGCTACAGGTGACCACGCTCGGATAGGCGATGAGAAAGAATGCTGAGCTATGGCAGGCGAACATGCCGACCATGATGATATAAGAGAGCTCGCGCGTTGAGGATTTCACCACTGGCGTGTTGTTGTGCCGAATGAAGATCACCATTACGGTCAATGTAGCGATGATACCGCACACCGATATCGAAATAGCAACAATTGAATCGGTGTCATACCAGTGGATGTATTCGACTGGAATCACCTCGCATCCTGAAAAATAACAGCAGCAACAACATAACAGTAATAATATTAGGTTTGTACTGTAAAATGTCTTAACACAAGCACACGTGGTGCCCTTGTTTGATTCTTTAGAAGTACATATATATATATATATATATAGAATTCGGCGAACGTTAACATGCGAGTTATATATATAACTCGCATGTTAAGGTTCGCTGAATTCATTTAAAATAAGGAGCGCTCAGGAGCTATGCTGAATGCCTTTCGTTATGCCCCAGGCGACGGTGCCATGAGAAATCGTCTGCCATTTAGAACTGCACTAGCTGAAAGTTAAATGGAGGAGGCTGAGGGAGTATATATTTGAAAGGACACACAATTTAACAAAGAACGAACTCACTGTAGCCTGACTCGGATTTCTGCTTTGCATAAAACTTCACCCACCATAAATGCATATAGTGACGGGTCAACATAATCACGCAATTGCAGTCACAACAACGTGTGTAGGAAAATTACAACATTTTTTTATAATCAGTCAGATACACTAAGTCCCGCACTAAATTGACTATATGGATCCGAACTCATAAAAAGAAACATACCATAATAATCATTATAATTGCAGTTAATTTCCCCAGATTAAACCAAAACTACCTAAGCAGTGAAACCTAGTGTCCCTGATGGATTTTCTCCTGTAACTTCTTACCCACAAAAATAAACAAATAATGGACCACGAGATGAATTTGCAAAGACCTAACCATTAAGTCACCTCTCTGACCAATCTCTTTAAGGCCTAGAGTTTCTTCACAAGGGCCACGTTGATTGCCCTGCATAGACCATATTATGATTTTCAAGGCTGCACAGCCAAATGCAGCCGTCTGCGTGGGCAGGCGGTGAAATATCTCTGCAACCAGCGTTCGCAAATGACTTTTGTAGTAAGAGCCCTTCAAACCTCGTGAGACCGAGTGGTGAAAGCTAAACAGCGAAGGCATTAGGACGGGCGACGTTGGCTATTTACCGACGTGAGTTAAAGAGGTGTGGCATAAGGTCCACAGCCCCATGTGGACCCCTCCTCGTCCTGCCGTAGAGAATGTGGTCGGATTAAAACGAAATCGTGTAAGCACCTGGTGGAGCTAATATTTGCGAGAGCAGAAGGCAGTGAAGTTCCACTGACGGCCGATTCTGAGGGCTGTGCAGTAAAGCCAAGAGGTCCCCGACACTCGTTGATGCACTGTTCGCCGGCGCACACTTGGCCATGACAATGACGCTTATACACCTTAGCCATGTGTGCAGGGTGTGGCATAAGAAGTGATTCGCTTCGAAATGAACTAGGGAACGAACGCAGGGCAGGGTAGTTATATCCTTAGGACAATTACTCGGTGACCTGAGGAAGCGGATATTGTTCATGCAAGTAGGTCAACCTGCTTTTAGCTGGCAGACATTGATAAAATGGGAACGGATTGACCCGAGTCACCGGTGGCTTGCCTAGTGTAGATTCCAGAACCCCAACTCTACCAGAAAGTTCCTACACGATTGCTGCAAATATATTGCAGGTGCTGGCATATGGGTACGCACGTTAAGTCGCCGTATAACACGGTACACCAAAGTCACCATTTTGAATAGCACCGTTCCAGCAGTTCATACCATTTTCCACAAATGCCCCCTAATCAATCTAAATATGAGCGTTAAAAGTCACCCCATACAACGTCCAAGCAAACCACATTGTACCCTTTAAATATTTATGGCCGGTGATTTAAATACATGTATATAAACCACCGATCATAAATATTTAAAGGGTACAATGTTGTTTGCAAACCGAGTAAATAACACAGAGGACACGAGCTAACCTGCGGGTCGTAAAATTCGGATGTACAGGCGATTCTAAGATAATGAGTGAGAATACAGTGGGTCATATATGATGTGTAAACGTTTGGTTAAAATTCGTTTAGGGTGGCTACTTCTGTCGCGGTTTGCATTACTATTTAGTTTCATTGTTCTTTGCCCTCCTCCCCATCTTCGACGAATTGTGGTTGTTGGGGGACTGATTTATGAATGAATTATGAAAAGTGAGTCTTTTGTGACAACTTGGAAAAATTTCATGATATTTCCTTCTATGGAGACTATGATACGAGACGTTAAGTGACAGTACATTGAGAATGTTGATCAAGAGCTCCATAGAGGTCCATAATCACGATGAAATGTTCACCTAAATGTTAGGGAAATAATAATAATAATACACACCCTTTAGCAGGGGGGGCTTTATTCAGGTAATATATCGTTATAATTGTTATGATGTATGCAATAACTTTTCCACTGACATTTATGCTATTGCAAATATCATAACAAATCTTCCACAGCAGAAGAGCAATGGTTTGCAGTTGAATAGTAAAAAATATCAATTGCATGTTGTTGAGTAGAATTATACTCGAAAAGTTCAAAACCGTTGATGAACACAATTAAAATAAGAAGCAAAATTATTTCGAGTAATGCTGACATGAACATCATTGTATCTGGGGCGAATAATTGTAATAAATAATGTCGTTTTTGTTGAGTTACCGTGAAACATTATGTTTTATTTCAAGGATTCACGTACATTGGTGTTCCCAATAGACGTTTCGGCTGAATTGTTCAACAAACGGTCATTAAACGTCTTCACTTCTACGGAATGAAAATGTATGAAATCTCGAAAGATTCACTCTTCATATATAAGCTCAGTCCAATAGCTTTTTTTCAGGATATAGGGCGTACTTGCAGATAGTTCCCACTTAGATATAAATTATGGTAAGTGAGGGATGTCACTGCTTTTTCTCCTTAGCACGACATTCGTCAGTACATACAATCGATTCACCAGATAGAACAGATAGTATTATATTATAGTTGTGACATCATCAGGTACCATCCTGGCGAATATCAGTTTCGAACTCACGAATAATAGCCGTAAACACAGACACACACACACACTTTGGGTTATCGAAGTTATCGAATTTATGATTAGACTATGAAACACGCTAACCATTAACCGATCGATGGAAGTAGCCGATTCGGTTTGTGCCGCAAGCAAGAAGGCACCCGTTCGGCAGAGCTGCCCAAAAAAGCGGAAGAAAGTAATCCTTAAGTCAACACCGCAGAAGTGGACGCATGACTTGAACTGTGGCCACCAAACGCATAGCCAATCTCAGCCTTTCCTATCTGCACCTACGGGCACATCCATGTAGATCAATTAACGGCTTGGAAAGGGCGGACGGTGCCCTTGTTGGGTGGTCTTGTTCGAACGCACTGAGGCGTCAAACAGAACCTGCTTCGTAGGCGTACAACGGGGCGGCTAGTGGCAGCGGTGCTCAGGGTTTTTGGTCCCCAGACGAAGCCGCCATAACCGTCCCGCTGATAATAAACGAAATGTTCGTAAGCGGAGGCTACTTGTAGACACTGTGTCGCCTCTGAGCCCCCCACCCGTCCCCCGATGCGGGAGGGCAGCGATAAACCGTCGACTAGTCGCTCACTATTATGAGTTAGTCATCGATGATAAATCCAGTGTAGCACAATAAGAGAGAACCACTTCACAACGGATAGAAGAGGACAGGCGAGGTGCAATTGTATTTGTACACATGGTTTATGCACAGCTGGAAAGTGTGAACTAGCGAAAATTTGCAATAGTGAAAAGTAATTTATAAAATACCTTCTAAAAATTCCCTGAGAACATTGGCTCTAATTTCCCATTTTATTGATCAGGGGGTATTTTAAAATAAAAATATTCTCCCAGCCAGTTCATAGAGCGATTATATGCTCTATTTATTCAGTTTATATATATATATATATATATATACTAATTGAGATGTGACCACATTGCCATCGCCGCTGTCTTCGTCTGGAGTCAGCCCAAGAGTCTCAGCCCTCGCAGTAAACTGGCGTCGTTCGGAACATCTACGACCGTCATTACTCCCACGACCAGCCGTAAACCTCTGAGAACGCAAACGTAGGAGGGCCTCCACAGAAATAGCAACAGCAGTAGCACCGCCACTATAGTGTTCAGCAGTGGAGCTAGCTAGGTAACTCTGGTTCGACACCGGCCCTCCGAAGTACCCCAAGGTGTGCGGGATTTCCAGCTTAGGTTGCCCAACGAGGCCGCTTCTCCTCCCACCTCGGAGTACAGCTTACAGTCGCATTTTCGGTTCCTGCCGATTTCCAGTTTGAGTTCGCTCGCTCAACGTTGACGATGAGCGGGCGCCACTGCCGCCGTCGCCGCCGCGGCCACTGACGAACTCGAGTAACGAGCGAGCTACGTTCATTGGGGCTATCTAGCTGGCTGGCTGATCTGACCGGCTTTATGGAGGCAACGTGACAGCACAAACTCTCGACTCAGATACACAGAGCGGTGATGGTTATCAAGTTATGACTGGAAAGTAACGGGGGAGGTGTTCTGGGGTGGTCTGGTGGCTGCACGGAAGACGTCAGCCGGGAACGATAAAGTGGAGGGGCTAAGAGCTAGAGGGTAGAAGGTCCGCCGAGTTGAGTCGGGGCCGGCGAGTAATCTTCTAGCCGCCCTCCGAACTCTCGGCCAACCCCCTACGCAACGCCACCGTCCGTTCCCCTACGGGGCTTGGTTTCGGGATCCGGGAAACGTGCCCGCAACTTCGGCCGTGCAAGCGACGGGACTTATCCGGACCTATGGTTGACTGGGAAAGCCAGCCATCCTGCTGCGATCGTATAGCAGCATACTCTGTGACCGATCCGACGTCCTCTATCGAAGGTGTCTATTACATTCCAACCCACAGCAAACGCGTTTCCGAATAGGCACACACACACACGCACACACATACAGACTCGGACGAGTATACCGGAGGAATCCTATATATGACGCCTTCCCTCTACCAATTCTATGACGGCAGGGCTATCTCTGAACGACAGCAGGGCAACTGTTTCGTGTTAGTTGCAGCTATAGCCATGGCGGTAATTCGTAACTGGCTTGGGCTCAACTTGCCCATTAGACTAGAGCACGAGAAAGTGGAGAAAATCGTTGGAAATGAACATGTCCACCAAAACATCAGAGTCTAGTTTTCGAAAGATATTTCTACTCTTATATGAAGACCTATACTCAAATCTAAGCTATCTCAAATCAGATGTTATTATACATTATTGTTCGATAATATGAGAAAGTGAAAGCGAATTTCATCGCGCCGTTTATATGAAATTCGTGCTACACTCTATACACATAACGCAGCTTGGCGGGCATGTGAGATTGAAACAAACCACGGTTGGCACTTTCGTAGAGTTACAGAATTGTTGTTCTACGAATCCCTGAAACGTTGTTACGTTCATTTGCATATTGACACCCTTCAAGAGAGTTAGCACACCCATGCTGAACTCCATTTGATCCGTGAATGGAATACTATCGTCATGCAGTCGATGTTCGACACATTAGGCAATTGGCGCGGATCGCAACGTCATGTGATTGTTTCTAAGTTTCTATATAATATATAATAAGTAGCTTAGTTTAACATACCACGTACTTGGCGAGGGGCCGAGGTTCGATTTGGATTCCAGAAGCGTCGATGTGTCGTTCACGACACGTGCACTTTGGTCTATTGCTCATTTAGCGCGCTGGACACCCGAGCTGAATACTAACTATACAGTTACGTTGCTATTCCCAATAACGAAACCTCGATATCGTGTCCGCATGTGATTTTTAAAGCACGCCGTATCAAGCTTTTTGACAAATTTTCACGTTTTTGGAAAAGTCTGTTCAAACGGATTCAAGCGCTCAATTTTTGTGATAGAGATCCGGTTCGAATAGATCACTACAATAGATCAGAACAACCATATGGCATGTCGATACTAAATACATTCTCAGCGCTAATTTCGTTGGTGACTTAATCTAAAGTAAACGCATGCGCAGCAAGGTTGTAAAAGTCAAAACGGCAGTGGCTCTGCTCTGTATATACTTGTATCCAGATCAATGCGAACCGTAAAATGCATTCGATACGGCATTAACACAGGTAAAGACAAAACCCTACTCGTTCACATAAGATTCGCCCTGTCCAGAACCTTTCATGTCAGACGTAAAACTCAAAGTCTTTTATTCACTTAGTATTTGGTCACAGTCGGCATTATCACGTTCGATCCGTCTGAACAAAATTTTTAAAGGCTGCCTCATTTATTTTAACTGAACCCACACACACCTTTGATTCACTGATCCACCAAAAAACCTTCTCACAGATGGAGCGCCTTTTAGTATTTGATATATGACAGGTAGCACGCTCAGAGAGCAATATTTTTCAAAACCACACCCTGCTTCAGATAAATAGGCAAAATGGCCGCGTCTATATGAATCGCACCTGCCGTTCGCCAAAAACATCAACAACAATTCGACCCTCGATCTGCTGCGCTCTCGTTCGTTACCTCCAAATGTACTTGTACATTTCACCAGAGTCGCTGCCAACGAAAACACCACCACCGCCTATTCCAATTTTTCTTTTAAATTGGACTCGCGATTGTACCGTTCGGTGTGCTTTTGCTATCCGAGCTACCTCACTTCGCTCAATCTCCATTCGAGTGCTCAGAGCGTTGCCACCATTGCCTTTGATGCTCGTCTCGGGATTAAACAGCGGAAAACGATGTTGTTCTTGTTGTTCACTCCCTCCAACATATGTGACACACTAATGGCCACTCGGGCTGTGCGACAGACTGGTTAAAGACTTGCCGCTAATTATCATACAAGGAAAGTGGAGGAGGCGACAATTATATCACATTGTGAACGCGCGCTGGCCTCGACGGCTAACTATTCTAATGTTCGCAGCAAGGGGCCGTATTCGTAAGCCCGCTATTCAGCCAATACGACCCGTGTGCCATGTGTCTCTATGGCGGAACAAGGGCGCGGTGGTCGACCAACCTAACTATTACAGTTCGTCAGTCAGCGCACTGGAAGATTTAGAGGTCCCCAGGCTCCTGTTCCTTACGTTTGTAGCCGAGGAGTGCGCAATACCATTCAACAATGCAACTCGAACACGAAAACTCTCACTCTCCCTTATTCTATGTTGATATTGCCTAGACGTGTAGGTTTGCCGGGTCTCACTTCGGTGCATCTGAGGTGAGAATTAGTACGGACAATACCGAAGAGGGTGGATCGTGAGCCAAGCCTCGTGGGCAGTTGGTTCCCGTCATGACAACCACAATGGTGCGAGAAATAAAACAGATGACGGCGGAGCTGGATCCCCCAGTGGAAATTCACTTTGGCAAGTGCTGCCTATTTACTTGCTGGTAGACGTATTGAAATCTGCCTTTGCCTTAGCTGCAACTGTGTTATTCGCGCAACTTACGAACTACGAAACCTATAAGCATAAATATTACATTCGGTTCGAGGCACGTTGAATAATTCGGCGTTTGTGTTCACTAAAATCCGCCGGCTTCGATGAACAATACGAGCGCTCTCGGTAAGCGTTTCAAAGCACAACTAGTTTTGATTTCAGAACGAGACCGTCTTCGTAGTGGCAGCAAATTATCGGATTCACTTGTTCCAGGTGATGTACACAAAACTACGATGTGAAACTGATGAAGCGAAATAAAATAATGGGCCAATTAATGCTTACTAATTATCATAACGTAGAGTCTAGAATCTAATACTATCCTTATTACATAGTACTCAAGCAGGGACATGCAAACTGGCGTTCTTGCCAATGAGTGCCAATATTTTTAGACCAACCATTTTGGTTATAAAGGTTATTCTATACGAAAAGGGTTCATTATTTTTCAGACCCACCGACTTAAACAACACATAATCGCAAACAATTGACGAAACACCAAACATTACAAACACGTAATCAATACCTTCTGGACGCGCATATACTGACCTGTGAGGTTTTCATTGGGCCAGTATCCGAGAGCACAGGGTTTGCATGTGTACTCGTCGAGGACATATTCGTTTTTCTTGCATTCCGTACACGTCCAGCAGCATTTCAGAGTTTCCGAGTGGACGTTCTGGAAAGTGAATGACATTCATTCTATGAGATGTTTGTAGATTCGCAAATGATTCACATCACTGTGGCGTTCTATATGTTATCAAGCTTTATCGGTCTTCTTCTTGATAACTCCGCGATATATGTTATTGTAAAACACATGGCATTATAATACCTTTAGAGATTTTCTTCCTTACAACGTTTTAATAATTCATTAATAATCATTCGAGTCCCTTTAAAATTAGGTACAACATTCGTCGCTGGCTCGTCCGATCTCAACAGCCAAGCCAAAATAATCTGGCCAGCTAGCATTAATTACTGTTCAGCACTGAATGAGCCTCCATAAGAGAAGGTTAATCGTGAACCTCGTGAGGACTGAGTTGAATTCATAGGACCTGTATTCATTGCACGCTAAAGATAAGCGTCTGGATTAACATGAATAAGCCGAAGCTATGGGTGAGCTCTGTTTGCTTTCTCGATGCTTGCCGGCTTATGTGATTAGCATTGCTGTCTTCTAATATATATATATATATATATATAGAACGCAACCCAATAATGTCTCAATGTGCGCGTCTTATTGTCGGCTAACTGTGGCACGCATTGGATACGGCTCATTTGATTGTGGCAAATAAAGAAGCCGCTAAAATCTATTATGATGATCGCTATCTGTTATTATGTACTATCGATTTCGAGTGTTGATCAGGCGTAGTAGCAATATCTGTAAAATTAACGGACGAAGCGCATGTCGATTCGAGCCGTCTTACCCACAAGTGTCCACTCCGACTGTCTACGGGTGCTTGGTCTAACTATCGAGAGCATCTGGATGACGACGAGTCTAAATCACGATCTGGTGTCCTGTGGACAAACACTGAGCCCGTCTCCTGGAAGATAGGGGCTCAGTTGGAAGTCTCCGCTTCAGGGACGGCTTTGTCCCTATCTAAATCAACAGTAGACAAGACCAAGTATCTCTTCTCTATAACTGTCGATCTACTTTGCTGCAGCGGTTAGTCACCTTTTCCTCAACGATCGCCTTAAACTCAGTGTTTCAATTTTACGACAACTTATTTTACAGTCGGTACGTGCCTATAATATAATAATACTGAATATAACGAGGCATAGAAAATTTTAACGCTTTATCAAGCATTTCTAGTTGCTGAAATGTACGTCGCTTCGCCACTCAACAATGTTAGCCTTATATCGCCAACTTGGAGAAAATAATTTCATTATTTAAATGCAATCAGCAGAATGGTTTGATCTATTCAGTCACTGCGGGTTGCGGACTATGCCACGCATTGGAAATCGACCACTTTCGGTGGTAAGAATGAGGTCCGTCGAAGGCAGAGGGGCTCGCGTCAGCTCAGAACACTGTCAACGCGTCGAGTTTGGCTATCTCCGCGTCGATTATTGCACAGGGTGAGGTTTAAATCGCAATCAGAGAGAGAGAGAAAAAGGGAGAGGTCTTGTGCTCTGACGGTTGGCCGAGTTTAGTGCGACATGGCAGTGGGCCGTTCGCAGCCGCCGACTGCTGGACGGGGTGGCGGACGAAAAGTGCTTGAAAATCTATTCCGATCTATTCGGTCAAGAAGCGATGTGGGAGGGCGTGGCGGCAGGCGGGCAAGCATCAGAGCACAACGTTGGGCCGGAGCAACAGCAGCGGCGGCAGCCGTAACCAGAGAGGAGAAGCTAAAAGTCGCTGAGAAATCGGAAAGACGGCGACGACCAAGTGAGTCATAGGAATTGGATGCGGCATTGGGAACGAGAGCGAATGTTTGCCGCCGATCCCCGTTCCCCGTGGCAGCCGAGCTTCTCAAGTCCGCCTTGTCTGGCCAGGAGTTCCCGGTGCACTCCAAGACCCAGTCTCACGTATCACAAAGTAGGCATGGAGGATGGAAGGCTAGCCAGCGCGCGCGAGAGAGAGGGACGGCGAGTCCGAGGCAAAATCATGCCACTGCATCCCGTCATGTCCCGTTCCCTGACGGACGACGAAAACTAGACGAGATCAGTATGAGTAGGGAGAACGAAGTGAGGGTTAGTTCTCTTAGATGCCGATCTCCGACTTTTCTTCCACTACTGCACTACCTTCGTAACCGGGCGCACTCAGAACTCAATCTCGACCCATGAACCGACCCATCCAACGACCGACTAAGCGGCTTCATGGAAGGATGTGGGCGGCGGTGGTGGTGGCGGCGGCGACGTGGTCGTTGTTGTTGGCTGAGTGGATTGTGAAGCCGAGTGGGGGCCGTGGAGGAGGTACCGATCAAAGAGTCTAGCCGAGTGAAAAATTGGCTTTGTTACGCACTCGCCTCCTCAAGAGGTAGGGGCGGCACGGGGGAAGCAGAAGCGAGTCCGTCCGTACGCAATTCGGCGGACAAGACTCTGAGACCCAGCAAGCTCTGCACCAGTGTGTGCCCAGCGATAACCTTAACAGAAGTCGCGTATTTTACCTCGGCCCGTAGCCTTAAGCAGACACTCTCAGTGGCTGAGAGTGGGCCGCCTTTGCCACCGTTGTGACGCCTTAATGGCCGCCCAAGCGAACAGAAGGGTGTTTCAGCCCCAGTGAAGCATGAATGGACAACATAACATTAGCCGCTTTGCGGAAAATTTGATTAGCTTTAAAATGCGCATCTACTTGGATTCGGTTGGACTAAATAATGGGCGTGGCAGTTGTTCAAGAAAAATTTCTATTGCTGATCACTGTTGGTCTTATAGATTACTGAAGCGCAGTTATTATTGATAATTATTATTATTACGATATCAATAATGATAATCGCTTGGCGTCGCGGTAGTATTTTGACAAGCTGTCACATAGCCACCGTATGTTTGCGTGTCATTTTTAAATCTCCAGGAACCAACTTCGCTGCTGTTCCTATCAATATGTAGGTTTGAAGCCAGTAATTGTTGCATACCTAGCTAATTCTAGATACTGTGATATCTCCGTTCTTATGGATACATGTCGATTCAAGCCTAATCGCCTGTGCCAATCGGGCATATTTATACTGTCAATCGAAGCTCATTTACAGTAAGTTCTCGGGATTCAGTCCTCCTTTATTTTTTGAATAGCCGAAGCTAACATGACACACACCGGACAGCAATTATTGTACTCGACTGTTATAGAAATGTCACATGGCTGATGCTCGATTCATATTTTAGATATCATACACGCCTATAGCTAACTTTTTCTTGTACACAGGTATTTAGAAGAATCGACAAGCAAACGGCACCATTCTTCAAGGTAGTTCATGGCTAACAATCGTGTTAGCGAACGAGGTGGGATCCTTCTTAGTATCTTTGATCGTACTACGAATATCCTCGACGGTGGTGTTTTCTCTCTTTTTTTTGAAATGGTTTGGTGGCCTTCAACATAGAAAAAAAAGAAGTTTGCTGGTTTCCTTCCTCGCTGCCTCTGGTTCTTGTGTTTCTTTTTTCCCTGATCTCCCCCCGACCTAGGCGCTCTGTTTTGGTCCTTACGGCGTCCGACGCGAGGCGGTTGTGTTTCGTCTCCTTTTCTGTCGTAATACCGTAATCGGCTCGCGTTGATCCTTCGGCTCACTCGACCCCCAAACTCTGCTCCATGCTGTCCTCGACGCCTTTGCGCTCTGGCAGCATTCCTTTAAAGCCTGCAGCCCCCGCTGAATCGTTCCGACTGCCTCTTCTGCGAATTTCCCCCTCTGGGGACAGCGGCAGCGATATCCATCGTTCCTCGTCGTCGTCGTCGTCGTGGTCGTCGTCGCTGAAGCGGAGGCTTTTGAAGACAGTATTGAGACACTGACAGAAAAGGGCAACGTACAGATCCGGCGTTCGAGGATCGACGGAGCGCCGACGGCATCAGAGCTTGGATCACAACAGGAAGTGCGACCACCTTCAAAAGCCTTCTCTTCAAGTCCTATCTTCCCCTTGCCTACAACAGCCACCGTCGTCACCATCTTTTTCTATTGCTTCTCTCTTCCCTATCTCTCTATCGATCCCGCCTCACCCATCTCCTCAGGACACACTACACTTTCATGCGCGTACAATATATTGATGAATATTCCAGTTAGCAGTAGATTCCGTCCCGACAAGCACGCTCACACAAACACACGCTTGATAGCGATACACATATGTATCATGCCTGCCTAACTGGCTATTGCGGCAAAGAGACAGAGTCAAAAGAGGCACTGACTCAAGCGAGCAGCGGCCACGACAACGGAATGACGTGCGAGCGTGTTTATCCTAAGTCGGTGCGTGGTCGGTGCGTAGGTTCGGATAGAACTAGAACTGCGTGCGGGACTTCGAGATGAAGCTTATGAATGACGTTCGGCGCTCAGGTTACGACGCTCAGCAGGCGGCGAACTGAAGTAGTTACGTGGGTCAAAACGTCACACACAAGAGGTCTGGTCACACCGAAACTTTGCAGAGCCTACGCGTATGAGACGATTAGAGCAACAGATAGGAGGAACCCGTACGGGGGATCTCTGCCGTACGGAGGCAGCGACGTACTTGGCAGCCAGGGTAAACTACAAGTAGATAATAGTATCAGAAAATGAGACGCCTAGAGACTGCGGATAGCCTGGCAAACTGGCGGCCCTTGTTCGTCTCTTCCTTCGGAAGGCAGATCGAGCTGCCACAACAAGCTCGCTTAGGTGGCAGCAGTCGCATTAACGTGCCGACTGTCGTGGGCAGTGTTGGGGAGGCGTGGCGGGACAAGCACGCAGGTTCCGCCCGACAGACAGCGCCGGATGCCGTTGCAACTCGACTGCTACTTTCACAACTGGGTTTAGGGCCCTCCGGGGACATGAGTGCAGGAGTGGCAAGGGAAGCTGGCAGATGAAGAGGCGCTGGGTAGTGTAGTAGAGGCCTCACGGGGTACTACCACTCCACGTGACTCGAGGTGTTCGACCCTGGACGCCCCTTTTGCATCCTCGCGGGTAGAATAATCTATGCGACTGGTTAGGCCAACGGCTGCTATTTTCTTACTATGTCTCAGTTCATATATGTGTACACCTCATACAGCTGACCGGTCAGCCCATACTAAGTACCTTCTTACAGACCTGCAGGTGCCACGGGCAAAACATGTTAAACAGTTTGTGGAGACGAGAGAGTTGGCAAGACTGGCACCAAGTGCCGACTGTACAACACGTTTAGCGCTCGGGCTGTGCTACCCTTTGCTCTGACACTAGAAAGGTACCATGGGTCAGGAAACGAGCAACAACGGGGAAGCAAATGGGAGCAAAATGTCAGAACGCAGAATTCACCCTACTAGCTGGCTGCTATCACTATACAGCCGAAGCAGCGGCAGAAGAAGGAGATGAAAAACGGAACGACGAGACCCTACGCAAAGCAAGCTCGTATATGCTTATAAGTATGTAGTCGGGGAAATGACACAGTTAGTTTCGCTGAGAGATGCCTTACCCAAGTGCGATGTGTTAAGGTGATGTTGTAATGATCATGAGGACGCTGCATAGAGGTTAGCTAGGTTGGCTGTGGCCTGTGGTCGACTTAGATAAGGGACCCATCCAGACCGAAGGGCCGAACGCCGGGACGGACAACCATGACGAACAGTTCTGCTGATCGGCAGTGGACAACGGCTAGTGGAAATGGAGAAGACGGGGCCTGCCCCAGCGTGGCCTGAACAGGGGAAAGTACTACCACCTCCAAGCATGCCAGGAACGAATCGAGGAAGGTTCATTTCCTTAACAGAAACTCTCTTTCTCTTAAATCACTGAGGCCGAAAATTGATGGCCTCAGATATTGCTTTCGGGCTTCTCCCACCGAACGGCCGTTGCTGGTGCTGTCCCTTCTCCCAATGCAGGTCGTCGGAGGGCCTGGGAAACCTTGGTTAGCGGAAGTAGTGACTTTTTCCGGTTTTCTCTTCTCTGGTCCGGAGACGTCACACCGTCGTACTAAACAAGAGATCATGTAGCGAGAAATCTTTGCGGCGTGGTTTTGGTGGTGGGCCACTGCTGCCGGTCTATCGTTTCGAGACCAGCAGATTGCCAAGGGTAGGTGAGGCTGCGTCGTGCGTCTTGCATCCAAGGTCTCCTTGTGTGGGTTGCCAATTTTGTCGCCACTCTTGGCGGTCGGACTGCCGATACCATTGCTGCTATTGTAGCATCTTGGCCTTTCTGCTACTTTATACGCGTGCCTTAGGGAACATTCCTGGCCAACTGGCCCGCCTACACATTTGTTAGTACATCTTCTCCATTTCACCTTCAGTTCTGAATGTTGCCTTCAACCGCCGAACGAACAAACGGCAACGAACGAATCAATGCACTCTACACTGCACTAGCAGCTAGGTGCCCTCGAGAAACGAACAACGAAACGGCTATGCTGAAGTCGTCGCAAAAGACAGAGCAAAGCAAAGCAGGAAAAGAGACTCACAAGTGAGGCCATCCACCGCAGCAGTCGAGAGCAGTGACCAGCACCTCTTGGCTGGATGGCGAGCGAGGCTTTTCGCACGGGTAGCGTGTTCCAAACGGCGGGCTGTCTTAAAATGTCCCATGCAGGGCGCGGCCGCTGGTGCGGCACAAGCAGACCGCTTGTCTGAGCGTAATTAGAAGAAAGCCCCACCGGCATCTTCCCCTTCTCTCTATCCTCCCGTCTCCTGCCTCGAGATCCTCGTCGGCCTTCGCAGGCTTTTGTCACGTTCGTCGTACGTAAGTCCGAGGAAGGTCTAGGAAGGGGAGGCTGGCTTCTCGAAGAGACGGTGGACAGCGGAGCACCAGCGGCAGCGGTCTTCTCAACTCACACACAACGGCGGCTCCTAGAGGCTGACAGAGAAGGACAAGAGGCTGGTTTCGGGGTAGAGGGACCGCTGCGGTGACGCCCCGAGCAGCCAGCCAAAGAGGCCAGGCAAGCCATGTTGTTCTCGCACGCGCACATCGCCACACACATTCGGTAGTGGCTCGGCTTCGGTGACTCGGTGAGGAGTACGAGGCGAACGTGGGCGGACGGACGGACACGCCGAGAAGAGACCGAAGAAGGCGACGTTGGCGGCGTTGGCGGTGGTAGCACCGGCTGCGGCTACCGCCATTGCAGCAGCATGCTGAGACAAGCGGGGACAGACAGCAGGCCTCACAGCAGTGGGGAGAAGCGGGGCAAGCGGAAAACGAACTCGAGAGCCTGCCTGCCTGCTTTCCCTTGCCTGCAAACCGAAGCCCTAAAGCCACAACACGGAAGCACCCCGCCCCTAGAGCGAAGTGAAGTCAGCCCGCTTGCTTTACGCTACCTTCGAGATAGAGAACTCACAACGCGCATCGACCCTCGGCCGAACAGACCAAGTGTTGGAGGCAGTGCCGGTAGGAGGAGGGGCGCCGAGGGCCGGGAGGCAGGAGCCAAGCCACAGGGGTGTGATTGATGCCATCGTTAGCATTACATGGAGGGTAGGAGAACCTTCTATCGTGAAAGATCGTGGGTTCGGTGCGGCTTCCGCTGGTACCAACCAGGCCGCGTGATGGATATCAGAAATGCGCGAGAGCTCACCTCGTTCTACGCTCATCCTGAGTCATGGGATGCGGACGGAAAATTCAAGGGGCGTGCGTGCAGATGAGTTTTCTGCTACCAATGCATATGCGTATATCTTTCGAGGGGGCAACTATGACGACATGAAGTAGGCTCGCACCCGGACCATTTCGCATATGTCCCCGTAGGGGATGGCGGCGTCGGCTCCGATATTCAGTGGCTTCATGATTGTCGCTCACCTACAGGTAGCTCATACGGGTTGTGGCGGAGAAGCGCATGCGATGTAGCTTGATGCGATACCAATATTCATACAACTCAGTCACGCCTTGTTCCGCTGCTGGGCTAGACAGCTGCGCGTTGTTCAGAATGCGCGTTTATTGTCAAAATAACGGTCTCTTCGGCTAGAGAAAATGGTACTTACTAGCCATTCCGCACAAGCCTAAACGTGTTCATTTGGCTGAACGATCATTATCTCTATGATTTATTAATTATATGTAACCCTATCAACAGACGAGATACGGATAGTTTCGAACATGAGATGGTGCTTTAGAATTCCGACGACTAAAACGATAACCTGGATAACTTGACTCAAGCACGGTGATCATATTTCAATTTCATGCCATGTAGTTATTTCTTTTGCGTTTCGTTCACTGCTCCCGGATAGATATGCCGCAGATCGGCGTTGTGATTGTTGTTGTTGTCGTTGTTATTGTTGTTCCTGTCGTTGTTGTTGTTCTTGCTACTGCTGTTGCTGTTATTTGCCGTCATACACGAACTGGTTTGTCCTTCGTTGCTCCTGCGTCCTATCCTTACATTCGTTTCTTCGTATGAGGCTAAAAAAGCGAATGAGGTGCACCTCGATGTCCGATGTTGGTGGCGGCGGTTCACTTGCCTTGGGTCGCTGAAACCTGATGCAAAGCCGCTTTGCTCGAGGCTTCAAAGCCCTCTCCCTCTCCATCGCCTCCCTCATCTTCGTATTCCGTACCTGCGTTTAGCGCCCAGAACATGGAAGTCCAACAACAAACGTTCAAACCGTAACGGAATACGCCGTGCAGACGAGCTATACATACATATATATATATATATATATATATATATATAATGTTCTAGTCTTATCAATGCCATGAAAATACTCGTTGGGCATGGTCGTGCGTGCCTCCAGCCTCCTACGAATTCGCTGGCGTGGCAGCGCTTCGCCGCTCCCCAGCAACGAATAGGGGAGAATAGCGTAGCAGGCACGGCAGGTCACTTTTGGTTGTCGGATTTGTTGGCTCGCAAGAGCATAACATCATTGTGTATGTGGAACGCGACGGGTGTTGTTCAGAAGGCGCAAATAGGCTCCCAAACAACGATAAGCAACGGAAAATGGTTGACCACAAGGCCAAGACGAAAGGAAGGTGTTATATATTAGCACTTGGACACTGGCGTCATGCTGAGCCTTTCTCAGAGACTTAGCAGAAATGGCAGTAGCACACACCAAAGATGAAAGTTACATAAGCTTACCCTGTGCTAGGGAAAGAGAGATAGAGAGAGGGGGGGAGAGAGCGCTGGGCTTCACACATGGACGGCCATAAACAGATATACACTGCTATTAAACAATACATGTACGTCTTTTCGTCATAGAAATCAGACGCAAACACGTCGTAGACTAACATCCCCTCGCACGTACCTTGACTTGCCCCTTGGGGCACGGATTGCTACAGATGGACACTGGTGGTGAGTCCGCTTTGAGTTGGAACTGCGGACTCCACTGGATAGGCGTTGTCAGATTCAGGACGCCATTCACCCAGGCGCCCACTTGCACATAGTCGTACTTGTCCGAACCCACCTGTTGGAAGTTCATGATGTCATACCTGAAAACAACGGCCAAGATAACGTGACAACGTTAGAGACGTGAGCCGCAATAACCTCTTAGAATGTATTGGGGCGCGTACGATAGAAGTAAACATCCATATGGTGAAACCCAATGTAATATATGTACTGGGAGATATACGAAGGCTGGGGTAACAGCAGTCGGATCGCAGCTGTTCAGCTGGAACGAAGAACAGAGCTTGAGATATAAAAAGACACTAGAGCCTCGAACTGCCGAGTGTATTGAAGCCACAAGAAGTAGCCATTCTAGTAAGTGGAAATTTTTCCTAGAGAAAATATAATACCTCTGCGAAGCAAAATTGCCGTTTTTATCATCTTTTTTTTTAATATGTTAGTCTCCTCAAGAGCACGCGGCCCCTGAGCCTGTAAGTTTTGGATGAAGTGTATTCGAATCTTGAATCTTCTGCTGCTGTGTTTCAGGAACATTTACAGAGAATATAACTGTACCTTCGGTGGCACGGTGCGTGGACAATAAAGCGTACGTAGCACGTTTAATAAATTCAGTTTGGTCATCATCCGATGCAAACCGATTTGTATCAATTTGCCAAATGAGTAGTTGCTATTGTGTATATTTTGTAGCAATGCTCCAACTTATGATATCTCTTACATACGCTACGTTACGATATCTCTGTCCATCTTTCTTTCGTTATTGTCTCCCCTTTTGTGCCTCCGCAGAATCTGGCCCACCAGCAGCAACAACCGTTGCGATCAAAGCTCCAACTGTGGCGGTGGCCGAAAAAGGTCGGTGCGGAGGATCTCCTGGGGCGCGGTCTGATAAACCCGCAGCGCGGAATGTCTATGCAGGTCACGCTGGTTAGGGGACCTCAGCGGCCAAAGGCTAGATCGTCCTGACATCGCTTGGCTAGTGGTGTTATTAGCTATTATTTATGGGGAGAACGAAAAGCCAGGACCCAACCGGGGATCTCTCTAGGCCCGCGTGAATGCGGCTTCATACTGACAATGGCACTGCTAAGCACAGTGCGTGCTTCCGCAAGGCTACGTAACGTATACGCCGTGTGCAGCATGCGTAAGAGGTTGACGTTGCTGGCTGTCGCTGTGTGTTTTTCCGACCGTTGCGTAGCCCGTACTCCGTCGCATCAGACGTTACGTAGGATCGAGTGGAGGCTTTGGCAACGTCAACTTATTCCTACTCTTACTATTGCCGCTAGTGCTGCTACTGTTACTACAGCCACCACAGCCTCGACTACCGTCTGGTGATGTCGTCCTTTGCCTGCGCTGCTGCTGTTGCTGCTTACATGCCAATATCCTGTATGCGAGCATACATAGATACGCACAACTGTCTCCGTCTCGTAGATACCTATGCCCGTATCGCCGTACGTCGTAACAACAAAATAAGAACAAGGAAGCTCTTGTTCTTTGCCAGTCGTCGTTTCGGATACTAGGTATCCACTCGCGATACCCATTCACTGAAAGATCTAGACACACATCACAGACACACACACAAGCGTACGTGGCAGTGTGGCAGATGCACGAGTATGTAATTACGGTTGGGTGAACTTATGCCCAATAGGAACGAGTGAGTGTGAGAGAGAGGGAGGGAGCGAGATACTCATACATGAATGGAACCATGGACCTTCGACTTCTGCCCGGTGTCGTCGTAAGCCGTCGTTGCTGACAGTGAATACGAATAAAATAGGGACAACCCGGCGATCTCATAACGGTAACAACAACAACAGCAGCAACAGCAACATGATTGCGTTACAGCACTCGTTACCGCTTCTGCACCGTTGATGCTGTGATGATCGTTGATGTTGTGTTGTTGTGTTGCGTGAGGTGATGCAATGATGGTCCGCTTCCGTCTCGTCTCAAGATCTTCCTCTTCCTTCGTAGTCCTGGTAGTCCTTAAATACGACGACGACAACAACGTCGACAACGATGACTACGGCAACTAAGATGACGGTGACAGCAGCAGCAACAACAACAACAACAGCAACAACGATATCAGCACGAAACGAGTCTGTGACGACGACGTCATCAGACGACGCATGCGATCTATCGTATGCATACAATGATAGCGATCGAGGCGAGCAGGAGCGATCGAGCTACTGGCGGCGAGTATAGCAGCGTTGCATTGGCGGAAATGCAGTTGAGAGCGGAAATACGAAGGTGGGGGCAGCGGTGGCGGCTTATCTACAAAGGCCGTGCATGTGCGACGAAGGGAGCGCACCGGCGCGTACGGGCGGGGAAGCGATTGGGGAAAAATACATAGAGCTATAATATATTCACATACGCGGCTCGTACTACTCGGAAGGTATTGGTGACGACGATGCGGCAGTGATGCTGGGAGGCAACTGTGCCACCGAGTCGTAAGGACGATGATGTTGATGATTGCGGTGGTGATCTGGACAGGACAGCCGAGACATCAAGAGGAGAATGATGCGAGGGGAAAAGGAACTCTCCCTTCGACTTCCTCGGATACTTTGCAGACTCAACATACTCATCCTTCGATCCTCTCGAAGTGCCGAACGACCGGCAACCCTCTCTGATCGGCAAAGGATACAACAAGCTTTGCCAACGACGACGGTTGGATGAGAAACGGAGGGAAATAGAGAATCCGAAGCCGGCGACGAAGGAGAACGGCTATTGACAAACATAACGTGCGGTGAGCCCATCTGCCACCACGGCTAGCTTAGGTTAGACAACAACCTCCTCTTGTTGACATCCTCCGGGTCGTTGCTGCCGTATTCGAAAGCACGCAGAGTCCGCGCGCTTAGCTGTTGGTCCTGTCGCGCGTGCAGTTTATTCGGTGGCCGGCGGCGCTGCCTGCGAACCCCATGGTCGGCTGGTTCAGCAGAGGCCAAAGGGACACACCAATGAGGGGATCTCGAGAGGGTGAGAGAGTGAGAGAAAGAACATGCGATTGCAACCGCGGGCGTCGGGTGATCTAGCCTCGCTAGAAGAAGCCTGGCGGACGAGAGAACGTCGACGAGGAGACAAAACGGGGAATGATCACAATTCGATAAATATCATCTCCTCGTAATAAATATGTATGTGAGTGATGATACATATCTGACAGAGCCAACCTTCGACGGAGGCCTGGTGATCAACAAACTCCGTGCCTGCTTGGAATGGAGGGTGTATGGAGTTGGCCGAGAGGGGAAAAGGGGGGGTCTGAGGCATACCAAGAGGCCGTAAGAGCAAACAGCGAACGCAAACACTCAGACCAGCGCATCGCCATAGCCCTAGAAGCGTCACAGCCGGCGCAGCTCGGTCCGGGAGAACTGGGAAAATGTAGGGCGGGATGTGGTTACGGGGATCTATTCCTACTGGTGGACATGACGAAGGAGAGAGAGAGAGAGAAGACCAACAGTGAGCCGAATGAAACGAGTCTGCAGGAAATGAGGATATATTGAGGAGGAGGCGAAATATGATAGACAGCAGAGGGGAAGAAACAGCCGGGGTAGAGAAGATGGCCGATGTTATTGGATTCCGACATGTAACTGAACGAAACTGCGGAATAACACCAAACAAACGAAAACGTAATGAACGCGAAAGGAAACTACTTTGTCCACGGTGGAGAAGTATCGGGATTGAGTCAACTCTAGAGTTTCAGTCAACTAAAATCCGCCGTAGTTCCCGTAGGTACTGACAACGGCAAAACAAGACTACATGCTGGCTAGCGTTGTAATAACAATACGTTGAACAATCTCTCACGGCTTGATTGCTTCTATAAAATTGAGTTTGCCGATATATTATATATATACAATATATATATATATATATTTTTTTTTCTTATCATAATATGAAGCCATAGTGAAATAGATAGAGCACCGTCACGAGGTGCATTTAGCTCTTCTTCGTTTAAGCATTGTCTTGTCCATATACGCTAACTATACTGAACATTAAATCAAAACGGGATGTGGTTAGCTATCTTGCATATAATACATATTTAATGGCTATGCATTACATGCTCTGATAAATAAGGCATTCATGAACAATGAATTATGTACAGTGAAATGATGTTAATTTGTACCGACTCCAGGGAAGAAATGGACTCTCAGCAGAGGATGGTTTTAGCAGGTAGAGGCGTTTTGTCATCCACGCCAACCCTGCACTGAGTCGGCCCACTGTAATGGAAATTGGAATGTCTTTGGTGGTATCCGTGCGTCTGAAGAAAATTTCCTCCTCTCAAAGAAAAGATTGTAAACTTTGTCCTCATCGGTTTTTTTTTATTTTTTTTTTATTTATTTTTTTTTTTTTTTTACTTTTTTTTTTTAAAGGGGGGGTGTTGGCATGCTAATGCATGCCAACACCATGGCCGCCCGCCCTATGGAACTGTTGACGATGTTCAACAGCACCACCCTTCCCGGTATCGCTTATCGCATTACTTCAGTAAAGGGTGGTGAGATGTGTACAAGCCCAGCCACGAGCACCACACATCCTCCTCACCGTACGAACATGACGTGGTTAGCTGACTCTCAGCTGCTTCCCTTCTCTCCCAATCTCTCAAGACCTCTGTGCACTTCCCGTCTGTGAACAACTACTGTGATCAATAGGGTGTCTGTAGAAAGCCCCGTGTATGTAAACATGCAGTATTTATGACGCATACAGGGGGTGTACGGTGCCTTCCTTTCTGCACAGTGGTAGCTATGCCGCAGACCACATTAGTTGCCACTACTACTTAACAAATCTTATTGCGGAGATACTGCCCATAAAAGTAAATATGACTCCACTCAGATTTGAACCTCAGACTCCACAAAACTCCCTTTTTGGTACTGCCTACCTTGTCCACCACGCCATGCCCGCAGGCGCACTTTGAATGCACTTAAACTACTTGAGCCTCCCAGCAAGATTCTTATTAGCTATTATATTCTCGTGTGCAAGCATCCGTGGTGAATGTAGAAATAAATATTGACATAACGCTTCCTAAGGACAACTTCTAGCAGCTCTATGGGCTCATTCTGGCTAGAGCTCATGCCGCCGACTAGGTCTCTAACTTCTCCGTGGATGCCGGCACTAGCTTTCCCGTTGCATCGCCAGTAACTAGGTATAACAGCGGGCTCCGGCCTCAACGATAGAGATGGAGGTGGAGGTCACAAGATCGTGGTGGCTCTGTAACAGTAGGCGATCGCCCTCCTTCCTGGATGCGGTGTCAGGTGGCCGAATGTTTGCAATGCTGAACGCGTATCCTCTCGTTCCATCACTCACATACGTCGTTAGCCTAAGGCAATCGCATACAGACGTTTGCTAGCAGGGTCAGGCAGGGTGTGTCACGATGTCACATAGAATCAGACAGCAAACCGTCTCGAGTGAATGGACAATTTCGAATTCAACTTTCTCGCTGGTCACTTTGACGTCTATGGGGGGTGGAAGCTCGGCTTGGGCCAGCCACCACTGTCAGCCATAAAAATGATTCAGATGCCGGTGCGCACCATGAATGCATGGTCTATTTTGTTGTCCAGGACGTAGGCAGGGTTCATAACCCGATTTCGGCATTTTGCGGTATTTTTTGTGCGGCTTCCATAAGGACCAGGTGCCAAATGGTGATGTCGGTGAGCTGAACACTCAGTACTGTAAGCTCAAACACTGTGTGATATAGTCGAAATGGTTGTGCAGAATATATCTTTCAAATGCAATCCGGATTGAGAAAAATATATTTCATTAAATATAATACAATGTGGTAGCGGAGAATACCAATATTCATAATGGAACCTGATACATCTCAGCGATTGTCAGAGTCTAGAGTCCTACCATATTTTGTCTTAAGTTCGTCATGCATAATACTTAATTTAACTATTGTTATTATTATTACTATTATTACTTGTACAATTCTCCGGAAGAGAATACTTAGTTCCGCCAGTTGTTTGACAAACAACTATTGGAGAGGGATATTAGAGAGTATTAAATATATGTATACTAAGACGAAATGCATACATCGTTTTCCCAACCAAAACCTTGTGGTCAACGCCAGGATCTTGTGCATAGCTCCGTCCTTCGTAGTGAACAGGAAATAAATTGAGTGGCCAATGGGAGACCTGCAATTATAGGCCACCTACAGTAGGCTGGAAAAAACCCTCAATGGGCTAGCCGCTAAACACAATATGTTGAAATACGGCAAAACGTTTTTAGAAAAAGAAAGCATCATGAGTATCACGTTCTTGATCAGAATCTACTATTGAGTCAAAAGTCATCAGGTACAAGGAGAGCAATCTTGGAAATAGAAAAACTCCGACCATCGAACAGCGTTGGTGGGTGTGTTGCCTATGCCTACGAGAAGTAAACGCTTGTCTTTGCTCTAAGACACAAAACACACGCCCGCGTATTAAGTGGCCTGATAATAATAATAATAATAGCACATCAATAATAACATTTTAGTGAATTACCAATGCTAGACAAATGTACGAGAAGGAATCGATGAACAGAGTGCCCTGCAACAATGGGAGCGAATATCATGTATAGATTCGAAGTGCCCGCCGTTCCCTCTTGCATACATCGTATTCAACTACATATAACTGCATGTCATATAGTTATAGATAAAAGGTTTGGAATGAAGTTTAATAGGAGCAATCAAATATGGGCGACGCGTGATATTGTTAACATAAACAATGACCGTAACTACGAGGAACTGATTTCGAACTATATCACTGGATCTATAGAATCGTACATTATAGAATACTATAATCTATTTTCAAGGAAATTTGGTTCTGCTCTCGCTTCATTAAAGGTTTTAGTGGAGACACAAGAAAATCTGAGGCTTCGAGAAGTTGCAGATATTACTTGTATGTCACGTGTAACCGACAAACGCAAGAAGGTCGGTTAGGTACAATTATAGAATAGAATACAATACACATTTTGTTAACGGAAGTACAGTTTATTACAACTGCTAGGTATGTTCTGTATATGTCACGTTGTGGGGCTCCGAATATATGTGTACTACGCGACCCGAGCGATAAGGACCAGCGGTGCGTTGGTGGACGCCATTTGGAACTCGAGATAAACAAACAGCGGCTATTTTTGTAAATGTTGAATTAACGGGAACGAAACGCGGATACTTTAGAATAATGTGCCGCGCGCGATGTCCTGACGTACCTAATACCGATTCAGCAACACATCACGGGCTGCAGATATTGGAGCTTTCTCCAAGTTAAATTTAAACGAATGTGAATTGTACTATCTTATTAAACACTCAAGTTGAATGGGTATCTGTCATGACTGGGTTTTAAACCTTCGGCCCCTGACCTTTTACGGCCAGAGACTTAGCCATCTAAGCCTTCACGAGCGACTGCTTTCGCGCGGAGATGACGGTCACAAATTATTCGCAAGTAGGGTGTCACTTTCCATCACGGGTCGTGAGAAGTTTCTCTGTTTTTCCAGGGATGCTTTGCCTCGTTCACCGCGTTGTCCTAACCTCGCCCCTTCGGATTAACATCGATTCTGGCCCTCACGAGTTCTATACTATAGCTGTACAGAAATTTACTAATTTAGTGACATAAAAAGGCGCATCGAGCACTTTTTCGACTAAAAAACTAACCCCCTTTTGGGAGGAAGGACTCCTTGTCCTGCCTTCTCACTAGGTTATGATGACCGATGAAAATGGTATATACATTATTTACTAATAACTCCTTGGTGCAATGTCCTATCTCGTATTTACGAACAGAAAACCGAACGAACTTACTTGGCAATGTGATATATGGGAATCTCCAATAGAAAAGTAATAGAATAAGGAGAAGTTTGCAAAGTATACGTTTGTCTATAAATAACCCATCACTCTGGGCGCTTAATGAAACCGACGTGCTTAGCATCACTGATATGGGCAGTAATTTCCTTTCGTAGCCGACATTATCCCTGTGACTCGCATGCGCTCGGTTGGGTTGTTCTGTTTAAAGGAGTGTTCTGGCGCGTAAGGCCGATTCCTAATCCGGCCGAAGGTGACCAACGCAGGTCGACTAACCGGATATGTTTTCGGCAACTGGCTGTAGTCTTCTACCACAGGCTCTAAGCTCCCCGTCCCCTCCGCACTTGCAAGATTCATCGCTATCTCGTAAGTCCTGCTGCTATCTATACCACGACGGGGGCTATGCGAATTAGCATAAGTCATTACGGCCACTGCCCGATTTAGTAAACAGTATTTGCCAGGATGGCTTTCGCTTTCTGCTTTAAGCTCGTTGTACGCCAGTAGTGGAAGTAGACACGAATGAGGTAGCTACATAGTTCAGCTAGGACTACCCCGAAAAATTTACTTTACAGACAGCAGTTAACGTCCAAGGTACAACTCCTTTTGGCATTGCTTCACAAGACGGACCCCTTAAATGCAAATGTGTAACGGTGGGGATCGAACCCGAACTCCTACCGTGTGTCCTCCGGTTGCAAGGCGTACACGAATGCACCATGCCAGAGGGCGCGACAGGTACGACTACCTGAAGAGGTGGAAGCAGCCTCTTCCCGGTAAGATATGGCACATTGATAGTAATGTTTATCACATTATGCACGTGGGGAGTATTCAACATTCGCTCTAACTGGATCTACTGATCGTATGTTATATACTAGGTGATCTATCTTTTATTTTCCCAACCTTAAGCCCCAAAAATTTAGCTTTAGCTCGAGCTGAAATATTTTTCAGCCGTGGGAAGCACACTTCATCGTGTTTTATGGACACATCATGGTTGTAGGCTATGCCGGAAATCGCGCAACGACAACTGGATTCCTACAAACATTGTGGCGGTGAATCTTTATTTATCTACATTGTTCTCAAGTCAAATGCACTTTTATTAAGCAAGAAGTGACATCGCATGTGCAATCCGTTGTTATTGTCACACGCATGATCGGTTTGCTATATGTATCGTAGTAGTAGTAAACTGTACCGTATTGATTATTGGATTGCGCCTGTGATGAACGAGGTGAAAAGGGTGGACGCTTTTCAGCTGCGCTTGACCTACATGAATCTCAGTGCAACAGATTCCCTTTAAGACTGTCACACAGTGTCGGTTTTACAGATCTATAAGCTATTGACCGTTTTGTCAAAGTTTGGTCTCTGGGATATTTTAGCCTTTTTAAATGGTTGAAGTCAATGATAAGTGGTCGTGACGCCATGCTACCTGTGTACGTCGAGTAGTGTCCCACTTTATTTAGGATTCATTGTGACGGTTCAGAAAATTTATCTTTCTTAAAGCGCCTCCGTTAGGAACCTCCTTCAGCACGATTGCACCGTCTAGATTACAAATATCATATATCGTCGAATACCATTAGATTTTAGGCGATATACCGACTGCTGTTCTTTCCTTACACTTTTAGCCACTTTTCCTGAGTATATTTGAGAACCTTTGCAGTGATCCTTTCTAGTGAAAGCCGGCTTTGGAATCTTCTCCTTAAACTTTGAGTTAGCCTACATCCGTTGATGCTTCCCAACGGTCCTTCGCAAGAAACAACAAAGAGACCTTCGCATAACACAGCTGTTTAAGTTCGCATATATAACACAATAGAATGAGCAAGAGAAATTCTACGGGGCGTATAGCCTACGGGCATGTATGTAGCACAGAGTATGTAGCCACTTAACACCGTATCCCGGTGCTTAACATCGGAAAGGCGGTGAAATATTGTGAAGGACGCTGTGGCTGACTGCCCACAACTCTTGAGAGCTCTGTCCAGGGATGATACATTATTAGTTTAAAACAACGATGTGCCATTCTATTCTACGTGGGAGAATCCAATTGATGATATTTCAATCGCTCATCAGACAAAAGCGAAACTAGATGAGTTGTAATGGGCGGAATTTATGTATCACAGTGCGCCTGTGGCATAGTCTTCAATTTCTACTATCTATAGCTGTGAAAACATAATATGCTGTGAAGTTATTAAAACGAAATGCACCCATCGAGTGAACTGCTGTTTGATTAATGACTGGTTCATGATCCGCTTGATTCACGGAAAACGGCTCCTTCGTAAATTAAGGTTGACATAAGATTAGGACGATTTACAGATATATAATAGATGTATTTCTATGACACCACTCTCCTAGGATAGAAAGTATTGTATTATAATAATAACGCGAATATAAAACAGACTCAACCCTACCACAAATACGCTCCCCGCAAACACAGTACCATATAGAGTGAGTACAGTTATGACTGTCGTTTTGTTTTCCAAAAGACAGAATCATAGACAATCCATGTAAATGATGGCTTGGAACGTGATTGTAACGAAGTGTACCTCATAGCGACATCAATTTTGTTGCGCGCACTACCCGTATAGCCCAATTGCTCTCCGTAAATCCCGAGCAGACGACCTCTGGGTGTCTAGTCTGAACAAACGAGAGTGAGATCGGCAAAGCTTGTCCCTATGTTAGCCACTAATCGTCGCATTTGATGGTATTCGACAGTTGCAGCATGGCCAAGCCGTCGTCGGGGGCGAAGGAAATGTATTCGTGTGACCACATGTATGTATATATATATATACACATAGTCTAATAGTCCTAATAGTCACTGCCTCTGCGGAAAGTGATTCTCTGAGACCTCTACATAGTGGATGGCATGCGAGAGGGTCAGCTTAGAATACGATACAATTTTGGAAGAGCAGTTTTGATACTGACAACGAAAGCAGTGGAGGGACCAGTGGGGTAGGCTTAGTATACACATCCAGCCGAATCACCCTTTGGTTCGTTTCGCCACTATCATATATCGATATCCGGTAAAATGGCGAATGTTCAGCGACGTGTAAGTCTCGAATCTCCCTGGTAAAGGCTAGTTCGCTTAACGGCCTATGTTCGGTTTGAGGCACGATGTTGATCGGTGGCCATATTAGCTGAACACCAATTCCACGTAGCAATGGCTACACGGAATATCACTGTTCTATCAGGAATAAAAGCCGTCCCTTTGTCAGCTGAGCCTCAAGGTGCCTCTTGCTCGATTGTAGATTTCTATTTCACAATCGTACAGCACCAACCGTCTAACTCCTCATCCCTCTGCTGGGTGAAATGAGAAGCTGCCGTGCACGCCCGCAGGGAAATTCTAACGTCAACCATGTGATCCCTGCGAACGTCCTAACGTCGCCCTGCGACATAGGCAGTGTCAGTCCTCAGTAGTGGCTAAGAAAGCTAGTCTGCCAGAGGAATCGGGAAGTTCCCGAACATAGCTTTGCATATCACCAGCGTTCCCGTTTACAGCATCGGCGGCAGGTCTGTCCGCCCCTGGTTCAGCTGCTCCTAGCTCCACTGTTCCGCCGCCAACAAGGGTTCATCCGAAAGGCGTTCCCTCCAAAAGCTGATAGAATATTCAGGCCTGGGCACCTACTGCCTTCCCAGTCGCCCGAAATAGGTGGTGCCGCCAGGTAGGCCACGCGAGGAAGAATGGATCCTTCCACTAAGGTTTTCCTTTCATGAAGGCCTTAGTTGAATGCTTGCGAGATCCGAGGCAGCAGCAGCAGCCCGCCGTTGTGGTTGTGTTGACTTGTCAGATCCTAGCAAGGCAGTAAACTACCTTGACGAACCACGAATGGTGTGTTCCGTCCTGTCAGAGTAAGGTGAAAAGCTTTCACCTTGGATTTTCTTCCGAAGTAAATGTTCGCTGCGAATCAGCAACGACGAAAAATAAGAGACACAGTCAACTGGAGGCGGGGCGGGGGGTTCAGCAGAGACAGGACCCCCAAGTGGAGTGAGGTGCATGACGAGACTTCAGGGACGACTGTTGAAGTGCTGCAATAGCTGTTATTTGAATGCTACATAGCCGGGGCGTACCGACCTGCAGCGCGCAAGCGTCTGGAATCCACCTCAAGTGCCGTATGAGGCAGAGCGTCAATTTAGTCAGAACATTGAGTTTGAAGTGCGTCTCGTCATTGCTTTGTCGTCGAACCGATCAGTGTCCCCTGTATCTCCATTGGCTTCGAGCCGTCCAGACAGCTGCTCAAGCGAGTGATGGCTTGGCGGGAGCAGACCTGCCAAGCCCGGTGTCCTGAAGCCGAAATGCAACCCAGTGTCTTTTCGCAACACGCAATCAGCGAGCGAATTGCGGTTGATCTTTGATGCTCCTTCGATGTGGACCTCGTCGAGTTGTCGCTCCGATGACCAGGATGAAGAAACGGAAACGAGTAGCGAGGGCAAAAAAGAACACAGCCTTCTGAGGCCACCCTTAAAGGATACACGGCGGAAGTGAAATTGAATCGGCTTGAATTTATTCGTAAGGCCCTTGCAATTTTGCAAGTAAATGATTATTTTCCGGCCACCCTTTTGAGTGCTTCTCCAGAGGTTTATCGACTCAAGCTTTTAGTCGCACTCAAATTACCCTTTGAAGTTTAATCTGTTTGTTCGCTCAACGATACAACCAACTATATATATATGCATGTTGAAGTTCTGACTATCTACAGCGAGGGTGACTTTTGGCTTGCATAGGTCCTTATTAGGTCCACTTCCTTTTAAAAGCCTCCTGAGCTATATATAGCCTATGCAGCTCTCATAAGTAAAGTAAGTTATTTTATTTTGACCACAGTTGCACGTCCATCCTAGAACAATCGTACTACATATTACTGTAGTATTGGAGTTAATGATTGGAAGATGAACGCTGTAACTTCGTCTCATTCCATTATAGTGACTTAGCACTTGCCCGCCTACACACGAGATCCGCGGGCACTTTGACCGCGCGAGCACCTCATGTACACGCAGATGAAAGCAGTGCTGCCAGCGGTGATAGTAGTAGTAATGATGGTGGCAGTATGTAGGTTATTACTACAAACGAAATGGATAGCGGCGAATTATCTCCTTCGAATAAGGCTGGAACGGAAGGAGGGCATATTAAGGTGGCATAATGGTTGGGCACGATAGTTGATTCGGTAGACGGATAGTGTGCTCATGTGGTGCTGGGATTCTTAACGTGGAACTCAGCTTCAACCGGACCGAATACGAGGCTGTATATGCGATTCGTTGGGGCTACCAGACATTCGACTGACTACTCACGGGGGCGACCGGCGACCGTAAGCATCCCACGGTGGCTCAGATCCGCTGAAAGGTCAGCAGCAGGGGCCTGCGACGTTCCTGCCTTTTGGTGCCCTGAGTAAGGACGCAAAGCGCGGCGCGATATTATTAACTGCTGCTGACGAGTATGTCTGCCAGCGAAAAAGGACGTCCCCGTTGACCGACGCACACTGTAGGTCGCGCTGTAGATCTAGTGCCCATAGCCCAAGCCGTGTTCGTGCCTTCACTTTCGATCTCCTTCTGCCGACAGGTGCTTTCGTGCTATAAGGGACCGGACCAAGTAAAAACATTCCGCTTTAGGTTATGAGCAACGCAGAAGCCTGGAGCGGTCGAACGATGACGAAGGTGAAGTAAGGAAGTTAGAGCTAAGGAAGAAGTACAAGTGTAGTGCGGCCCGTAAGGGCCGCTCACGCCTCATGAAGTGGCATATTGCACGCAACGGGGCTACCAACCTGGAGATTGAGTTCGGTTGAAGCCCCGCTATACTGAGGAATAGTGCTTATCTTGGCTTGACTCTGTCGTAACATAGTAACGCTCACAACCATACGTGCACAGCCTACCGACAAGAGCCTAGCCCCGATAGAGCTGCGGTTCGCAGCCTCGTGCTGCAGACGAATTTGTGGCCAGGCTCAAAAGAGGAACCTTACAGGCCAAATCATCTAGGCCAAGCTAGCTAGTGTGCTGTTTCATTTGTGAGGACTCGCAGTAGGGTCGTCATATATACAATGTAACAGAAGTAGATGTTATTGTGTATGAAGAATGACAGGATTCTATAGAAATTCACTGAGGATAATATGCGAATATATTGCCATAACGTTAGTTAAGCACTACTCATACGTAAGATGAAATGTAAGGCGCGTGTAATACAGATATCTCCCAAAGAAATTCATCGATAAACAGGCATCGATAAACATCGAGTGAAGTCAGGCAAACAACATAGAATAGCGCATACATGGGAACTTTCCTATTACAGTCTCGAGGCTAACGTTGCTACCATGAACGCTATCAAAATATCTAAAGCAGCTTCCAGTCAGAAGAAGTGATGCCTTATTGCAGAGATACTACAAGGGTGACCTAAATGATTCTTTGATACCAGAGATCTTCGATCAAAGCTGCAAACTTTATTTTATAAAAAGTGGATTTTCTCCTTTCGGGTTTCCGACAAATCTATTCAATAAGGGCGTCCGCTCTTGGCTGACAGATGATATCTAATAAAATGCATGGTATGTCAGTTTCAATGACAGGGCACTATGACTGACCTAGATAGAAACTGGGGCAGAATGCAAATCCGACGAACTTGGAAAATGAAGATGATCGTAATTGATTGCCGCCATATGGCCTAAAAAGGCACGAGCTTCTTGAAGAGAAACAGCAACTTTCAAATATAGATGTCGTAACTAGCACTTAAAGCTGTGTGTCGTTTAGTTAGCATATCCACGTCTCCGTGACAGCCCAGAGCATTGGCAAAACGAATCCAGTGATTTACTATGCAGCATGCTATTGCCAGAATCCCTCCGGCTAGGAATGAAATCCTTTTCCATACCGAGATTGTTCTGGGGAGGCAGCATCGATAAACGAGGTCTCCGTAACCGTATAGAATATGCGCCTCTTTCGCTCCGTGCCAATCCACCTTCGTTCCGGATATACCCATAAACGTTGGTGTAAGAAGGGGTTCTCTTAGAATAGAGCAGATGACCGGCTATCTAGTTGTAGCGGCAGCTACAATGTAGATCATACTTTGAATAACAGTGACGATTTTAATCATCGTGCTTCTGCTGCTGCTCTGAAGACGTATCATGTAGAAATATCGAGGGTAGCACTCGTCTGCTTGTAACAGGGGAAGCCCACGTATCTAGTAGCTATGCGCGACGAGCTCGACCCTGGATACCGGACTGGGCCTGGGTACAAACACGTTATCCAACTAAGGTACTTTTTTTTTCTTTAAAAGGGGGTGTTTCCATGTGGACATGCCCACAAGTACACCCTGACCTCTCCCCCCCGAACTGTCGACGATGTTCAATAGTTCCTGTCATTGATATTGTTGATTAACCCTTCGCTATTTTCAACAGTGAAGACATTGCGGTAAGATCTCGGATGGATTCCACCTACTAGAGATATCGATAAAAAGATAAGAAGTTGCATGCAGCTCCAATACATCCAGATGAAAAATAATCATCCTAAAAGGCTTGTTGGGGGGAAACATCGCTAACTATGGTATGGTGCAGACGTTGTCTCAGATCGAAGATAATCAGATGGGTATAAGGTAGCCCCACGCCACCAGCAGACTGTATCATCGTTCGCTCATCATTACGATCTCTACGAAGTCGTATAACGACGTATCCTTCCATTTACAATGTGATTTACAATACGTAATCCTCCAGATGTCGAAAACAAAGGATCGAACATTGAATTTTACAAATAACAACAACGACAAGTTGAGTTCATCGATACTAATACTTAGAACCACCTTCTTTTTTCTTTTTTTTTGAGAGGAGGAATCACCATATTTAGAACCACCATTATATATATATATATATATATATATATACAATGAGTCAAAAACGAATGAGTTAGAATTCACGAATTTATATCAATAATTGTATGTACCTACACTTTCTACAAATAACTAGTCGGCTCACTTGGCTTATACCCTACATATTTGGTATAATTATTATATTGTTCTTATTATTATTATTATTATTATTATAATCAGCGAAGCCAATCTCGCTTATTCTAGTGAGGAAAAGCGCCCTGTTTATCAGTTAGATTCCGGTGACCTGCCGCGGCAGCGATGCGGCCCGAACCGGCATCCATCTTGATTGAATTGGAAACCGATACAAATATGACCGATACGACCGATTCGTGAGTCGTTTGACGGTCCAGTCTGCGACGTTTTTCGAAGTCGCCGTCCCGTCCCCCCCAATCTTGTTCACGGGATTGTTCCTTCGTCCTTCGGCCGCTTGCCGAACTCGGCGCAAGCGAAGCGTCTATTAACGAGGCCATACAGCGCACGATAGATTCATAGACCGTGGGTCAGAGACTAGATATTATCTCGCAGATGGCGCTATGGAAGTGACCCGCATTAAAATGAGCTTGAAACCAATTTAACCAGCCGGTTAAGATGGATTTTCCATTACGGCGCCCCGGGGGGTGGGGCAATGAATCCGTTAGTCTTTTGTTGTCCAGTGCGGCGTTCGCTGGACAACAGCTGGCGGCTGGATAATCAGAATGAGGAATCGCTACCGTCTTCTGCGGCGAGACCCGCACAGGCCGTACAGTTATGAGAAAGGTTCTATTGACCCGGAACCACAATCATCGATCGTTAAACAGACATGCGAATAAATATTCACTGAGTGGATAATCCCAATGCCCAACACCGGTCCCAGCCAACTATACGTATTATAAAATATAATATAGTACACTTGATTTCACACAACAAACAGAGGTTACAAGAAGCACTGCCGCACTTCGCGCGCATATACGAACTGCGGGAGCGCGCTTCGCAAATGTTAGCGCTGCTGGTGGATCGTATTATTATATTATGTTGTTTGCAGATATCACGAGAGTAGCATTACATATTTATATCCATCGCCATAATCTCGATATAATTATGACATATTTTCATTCCTTAATTGTTCATTGGCTGTTCAGTTAGTTTCCTGATTCGCTTGATTCATCCTGTGTCTGATTTTTTGTTGCTTGTAAATCTTCATTCATCGATACGACAAACCATACGACTACGTCTGCAAAAACACCTTTTATTTTATTTCTTATCGAAAAATAACGCGTATGTATATTGCGGTTCCTAAAATAAACTTGATTTTGAAATTGAAAAAACATTGCGACTACCTTAAGCGTTACACTATATCTTGACACAGTCGAATCGTATAGTTAACCTCAAAATGAAATGCTTTTACAGTGCTTAAGTTCGCTTATATATCATTAGCTGGTCGCGGCAATCGAGCCTAACTTCTTACAACGAGAGACTTCGAGTCGTTCAAGCCATCGCAGTGACGGCTGTATGACGTCAACGAATTATTCGTTTTCATTCCTCTTGCCGATCTTTCTCCTCTGATTGCATCTTTGGCAGTGGTGGTAATTCTTTCGGTCCAGACTCCCCCCTCCCTCCACGTCTTGTGCTAGATACAATCATAATTATTTTCCTCGTTGAGAAACTGCAAACGGCGATTGCGTGGCCTTGTTATCCTATTCAGATAGCTTACTTGGCACCCTCAATCAAGCCTCATGTGATATCTTTGTTTTTTCTCTCTCGCCTAATTGCATTCAATGCAAAAAGCAACTGCCCCAAAAAAAAGTCCATATGATTTACATATTCGACGTCTTCATATATTAATATAAAATATATACCCATCTTTGTGCTCACCTGTGTTCCCCAGATTTTAAGGGTTTTCTTGGCTTGTCGATATTCACTTGAAGAAAAGTAAAATAAATTTTCCAGTCTGACTCACAGTCAACATTAACATTTAACGTCCGCGATACAGCTTTCGGCATTGCGTCATAAGACGGAGTATCATTTTTTCCATGAAATGACTGTCCGATTTAGTTTACGACCTCTCCCTATAGCTTAGGCGTCCGTTGTAGTTCTGGTGTGACTCCTCTGCCATTATAGGCGTGGAACATAGTTGAGCTACAACATATTTACATATTATATCTACCATGCCGTCTGCAAATAACACCGCGCCTGGGCTTATTTGACGTTCTTTCTCATTATCGTTAGCCACGATAACGAAAACATAGCCAAACTTTTGCAACTGTGTCAATCAGCATGTTATTGCCACAGCAACAAACAACAGTCCAATAGCCTGAATAAACAGAGGTTGCATATCTATAATGTATATGCGCAGAGAACAGCACATTTTAAGAATCGTTTACGCCCAAGAGTAGCCTGTGCAGCCTTCTGAGTAAATACCTCATAAATATATGGCTTCGATAGGGGATTTCTAGTAACCCTTCGAGTTCTGCAGTAAAATTCGAAGATCAATATTTCATTATTCATTGTCTCGATTTCCGAACGCCCTCGCGCGATACAACATTATCGTCAATTTATCGCGCACGAAGAGGAAAGTCCTGCGCGCCGTGGGTTCGCTCGGTATAATTTCGACAGTCTGGTGAAAGCCTGCTATGATAGCTCGCTACTCGCAACAGCCAACAGTGTATAGTGCAATATCGTGCAGGAATGGGCGCACCCAGCCAGCGACGATACGACGACAGGCTGCTGGTCAACTCAGGTCATTTTCAATAGCACCAGCAGCTATGTCTACGAGACGGCAGGCAAAGTCGTTAATTGAATAGAAAAAGCAGAAACTCAACTGACGTTGCCACAGGGCGAGTAATTGGGAAGTGACATTTACTCCTAAGCAGTGCTAATAATAATCATCTATTGGAGTAGTGAACTGCCTTTGACCTTTCCACAAGAGGGCAAAGCTGAAAGTAACCGGCGCTTTTGAGCCAACTGGAGCAGTGACGCAGCTTAACTTGCGATGCCAGCGCCTGTAATGGCATTTTGCTTATTAATACAATGACTAATTTAATTTCTAATACATCACGTAACACACACATATATATATATATATATATATATATATATATAATATATAGTCTTCTCACTGTCGTTGGCTTTTATTTCAGTGTGGTTATACAGGCTTCTACTCATTTTCACATGATCGATTGTTCAGTGAGGGTCATCCGTGAACAGGTTCAACTAGAACTCCTTTGATTTCCTGCAGTGGATTACTAACAGCCTAAATCAGATAGTATAGTAGTAGGCAAAGGCGTGGACATCCGTCATCGATCCTTTCAACTACTTGTTCTCTTCCCCTTTATTCTTTCACCTCTACCCTCGACTTCTGCATATCGCCTTTGCTCTCCGTTCTCGGTAGTGCGTCCTTGTGCTCTAACATTCCTCTGCCGTCAGCCCTTCAGGAAGGCCGCAGTATACACGGCCATCTATGCATGCATGCGGACCAATGGCCACGGCCCACGGTCACAGCTGATGGGAGCGCCTGCCGACACCACCACCACCGCCGGCGCAGCCCTGACGCTTGCAAAAGCCCTGCCCCAGTATTGTTGGTTCCGTCGCAGTATGGTCGTCCCGACAGCTCAAGAGCCGCAGCTCAGCGACGCACGGGACAATGTAAGGGACCGTGAAGAAAGACTGTCTTTTCCAGGCGCTAGTAGTTATTCGTCGTCGCAGTGGGAGCAGCAGCTATAGACATGTGGCAGTAACGGCGGCCGATGGATAGCCGGTCCATTTTGGATAGGGCGGAAATGGTAAATGGTAAATGGTAAATGGTAAATCTTTATTGGTTTATTTAAGGAGCTGCAATTTTTCAATGCTTAAGCTCTCTTATGTGTCACACAGCGGAAGTGTTTCCATTATTAACGCACTTCCAGCGACTCTCAGTCAGCAGCCAGTTAGGAGATAAATATAGTCAGCCGGCTATAGCGACTACAGATGAATGCCGAACGACGGCTTCGTCTCGGCTACGTACAACGGCTAATGCAATAATGAACGCGCAAAATAAATGCTGTCTGAAAAGCGGTACATAACGCCAGTCGTGTAATATCGCCAAATCGTATAACTGCCAAATAATATAATAGCCAACAAAGGCCTCATCGTACTGCTTGCTATCTTAGCGTATAATCACACCACCGTCACTTTGTCGAGCACAAAAACTACTTGAGGCATCTCAGGGGATATCGTATTGCCAACTTCCTGACTATGCACGATATAGTTACCTGATCGTCGCACCTCATCGAGGGCAGCTGGACGACAGGGGGTCCTGACAGCTTTCGGACACAATGATAAATTAGCTGGAAACTCCGACTCTCGTTCTGCATCATCGATTGCCGGCATTTCGCGCCCCCTCTTTCTATTCTCAATTTTCTTATGAATATGAATTAGGTGCGCATACATTGCTCTCATAGCGGGGCAGTGTGCACTTCCGGACAAACACCGAAGTTGTTTCGTTCTTCATGGACGCCCAGCATACCCGACGCTACTTCGCTTATATACGACGGACAGTCGTCTCGCGGGTAACTTCTGCTGTTCGCTGTACTAAGTGTTGTTTATATGTTTGTGTGTATTAAATAACATTCCCCGGAGTTCGCGAACACAGTTACTCACAGCAGACCCACGGTGGCGCCGACAAGCGTAACGTCGATCAACGTGGTTGAGAACGAGCCGGAGAAGAAATAGAACACATGAGGCTATTTTACAAAATTAAGCCATCCGTCTGAAAACTCAAGGGGCCGCGGCTCCTAGCACGTATCTGCTGATGACGAAATAATTCTTGCTTATCTTATTCTACTTTGTACATACACGATGACTACAGTCGAACAAAATCACCATCTCACAATTGCCCTATCTATTATCCGGTTTCGCTGTTCTGAACCTTCATAGTTTACTCACTGGGATAGTGCTTCATGCCCTGCGATGTAGCTGAATATATAGACTTTTTATTGGAGGCTGCCCTCCTTCCTCGCTTTCTTCTCCCACCAGACACCTACCAGAATTTGGCAGGATCCGAACCTGCTAATAGAGGCAGTCGTGGAATATTGAATGTCGTTGTGAAGGTGGTCCCTGTTTCGCAAACGAACTTGTTCGCTTGCTGAACTAATTCGGTAATCCGAACAGCGCACTAAGACGTCTCGTGTGTATACCGTTCTGATCAACCCTGAGAATTTTGATCAACATGAGAGGTCGTTGATCAACGCAGACCGATCCGACATCCATTCGAGTTGCTGAGTTGCTCCCATTTTCAAATAAGCACACATAATAAAGCACCTCACATAGGTACTGCTAATGAATGCAACTGGCCTATCTCATTGTCGGTGAATTGGCAAGAAAGCACCGTTGTTCGCTAACAGACCTAATTAATTAGAGGCAGAGCGTCAGACCTCGATGGCTGGTTACAGGATCTTCGACAAAGGCATAGCCAACCTACGTGTAGGCAATGTATCTAATATATCGGCGGGGCAATAATGTATTTACATTCAATGTGCGGTATTACTCACTGGCCAGGTGGGTCTCCATTCTGCATGAAGAACACTTTGCTGCCGTCCGTTGTCCATTCAAAGCTTACGTTCATGAGGTATTGAAGGAAGATGGAGCCGTTGATAGGAAGCATCGCACTGCAGAGGCCCGTGCTATTTGGACAAAAGTCCCGGTGCATGTTGTGCAGACCGTAGGCCATTGTGTATATCGACTTCTTGACAAATTCTAATTTTGTATCCTGCTTATATTTTCCTCCCTCGTTCAACTTCTCCTTGCCGTTGCAGATACTGGAAGTGTTACGAGACAGATGAGACGAAAACAGAGAAACAGTGATCATCTCGTTCCCTGGCGTTATGTGTGCAAACAGAAGTTTGAAATGTGATAAACAGTGAATGTAATAATAGCTTCGTCTTATGTTATGCGTTTGCGTGATTTGGTATCGTTGAATGCTCGCCACTTGCATGACGCGTGAACAGATTATTGTAGAAAGAGATATGGCTCAGATTGTAGATGGGTAAACTTTGTATTCTGATACCGACGAATAGATAAGCATGCCATAAACGGAGGTAGTTGTATTAAGCTGGAATTATTCACTCGTGATCAATTAGTGATCGGACAATACGAACCGGGTGCCTTTCCGCCGACCACTGCCAGCCTGCTTGCTGACCGCGCTCGAGTTGGTATTTTTAAATGAGCAGTTGAATCGGGTCTCCCAGAATTCGCGAAACCATGGGTTACGCTTATTTGCAAATGGATCGAGTCCGAAGTAGTACTGATCGAACTCGGTGTCGTAGTTTGTGTGCAGCCTCACAGAGATGGAACCTATGGCATGCCGCTCGAGGTTGGCGACGACATCCATGCGGTCCGACCACCCGTCACTGAAATTTAAATAAAATAGTAGGTGAATAAAAATCACGTGCATAAGCAAACGCATCGACATCATTAGACCATGAGCACGAGGAGGAAGATTTCTTACGCAGAGCTTAATTGATTTACGTGATCATAACATCCCCTGGTAGTAATCCTAGCAGGTAGACCCTAACAGATTACTAAGTAAGTCAGTAATACGAGGAGTACAGTAGTGGTCATCAAGGCCCGAAATCGGAAAGCAAGAAAATGAACAAAAGTCCCTTTTTGGTGAGCTCCTTGAGCGGGTTGACCTTAATATATTTGTTCTTCATTGGGGGAGCACGTTCTAAGTTTCTCGTCCCTGCCCTACTGACGATTTTCAACTTAGGAAATCAAGGTGTTATGTATAGCATGTCGCACCCGTAACCAATCTATGGTTATTGAAGCACACAGGCCTAGAGGAGGTAATCGACACTGATTATGTCGTAGGGGAAGAGAATCCATGAACGATTAATGATGAGAATCCATTAGGTTGCGTTGACCTAATTGCACATGACGCCTTTCTTTTGCAATATATGTCTTTTCCATATTCTGCTCAGGCTGAGATTCACACACAGTGGGTAACTGAGACAGCAAGCGATTTTGTACATGAATGGCCGAAGTACATTGGACTGAAGCCCGTCTACACGAGCCTACTTTCATAGATATTTATAATATATAAGACCATTTGAGAAAGACAAACTTAGTTTATTCATCGTTTACAAATTTATTTTATAATCATTTATTATACACCAATGTATTTCTTCGATGCTCATCTATTTCATCCTTCGTCATGCTGAGATATCAACTATTCGATACTAAGTATTAAAAGGCATGATGTCGCTGTTATAACAGTGCCACAATTCCAAGTATGCCTTCCTTCTTAGGGAGACGCCTTGAAAGTCAAGAGACGGTTTGGGTGAAGGGATAATTCGCCGCGGGGATTCTCCAATTTTTCTCTTATTTTTTTCCCGTTGCCTTGCCTTTATCTCTCCATTTCGCTTTCACTCCCCGCACACTTTCGCGGAAGTCCAAGGGCAAGATGAGTGTCGACGTCGGCTGTGGCAGGCCGAGTGAGGACATAAGGAACGAGGAGGGCGTGGGGCGGCGGCGGGGCGGCAGCGGGCCGGTAGTAGGAGCCGAAGCTGAGGTGGAATGCAGCAGGGGATAAGACAGAAAAGCGAAAAGTCTCCCGCGAAAAGCGAAGACGATGAAGAAGGAAACCGAACGAGCGAACGCAAGAAGAAACGAAAGATGAGATTTAAGAACAGAGCAGGCCGCCGCCGCCGCCACCGCCGCCGTTAGGCTAGGCCCGACCAGTCTGGGCAGGCAAGGCAGCGGTGGCAAGAGAACTGTACCGTAACTACTGTTGAGATTTAAAATCCCGGAGTCTCGACACTGGAGCAAAAGGCAAAGCAAGAACGGCGTTGCCGCCACTGCTGTTGCTGCTACCGCTGCTATCACTGCGTCTGGTGTCAAGAGACACCAGAGGGCGCTCGAGTCGGCTTTTCGTCGTTGGCTTGGTTTGGCCCGTCGTCGTCGTCGTTGTCAACGTCACTAGTCGCCGTAGTCTGTCGACTGGCAGGGCAGCATTGTCGTGCGACGCTGTAACCGCTGGCCCCGCCACCCAACTGTGAGAGGAGTCGCTCTGTCTCTCCTCCGCTGCGTCTTCTTCGCAGAGAGCGAGATTACCGCCTGATCTCCTTAGAGCTTTTCGTTGTAGCGTGCCCTGCACCACTCGCTGACTGCCGGTTCCCGGCCAGGAAGCACGTTGCTATGGCCGCTAGACAGCGAGGCTATCGTAGCCGACCAGCAGGGGGTCGTCGGTCCCAGAGGCAGCTGCGGATGGTGGTAGTGGTGGTGAGAGTCGACGCAAGCGGCATCACGCAGCGTCCCACCCCCTTCGGGCCGTTGCCGCGCCTCCGTCGACCGCCTGGCTGGCTCGCTGGTCGGGAATAGCGGCCCATGTGTAGAGCCGAGAGGGGTCTGTTTCTGCGGCCTGCTCACCCCGTCCCTGTTCACTCTCTGCCTCGTTCTTTCCCTTCCAGGCCATTGGGCAGCGTTCCGTCCCTCGCTCTTCCTTTATCTTACACTAAGCGAAGGAAAAATTAGCCTTAATGGTCGCATCGCACGGCCGCACGCGGGCCGACCGGCGGACGGGCCGGACCGAAGTCTTCCGCCGAGTCGAAGCCAGAGCCGGATAGCCGAAGCTGGGTGCTGCCTGAATGTCGCGGTTACATGGTCCCACATGAGAGACGCCACAGGGAAACTGACTACTGCGCGAACCATGGGACGAACGGTCGTAATGAGACTAGGGGAGTACAGGGAGTTGTGGGAGCAAAGTATGATGGTACCCACCGTTGAGCATAGAGCTGTCGTGAATGCACGTCAATACCCCCGAGAACACACGAACACAAGGAATTACTGCCTCCCATACACGGCCATTGCCGACTACGACTTGAGGGCTACGGCTGGTTGCTCGCCACGGTGGCCATAAAGTGAACCAGCCGCATCAAACAGTTAGACGCGGTGCAGGAACCTTTGTCATAGCCCATATATTTAGAATCCAATGTCGCGTTCCCCAGCACGCCGCGAGGGTGATTAATCGTGTCAATCGTATTATCGAATCGAGCGTACCCAAAATGAGAGCCATCGCAGTAGTATATTTGCCTCAAGCAAAGCGACATACACACACAACACAGTTTACCCTGTTTGTTGTCCGATTAACAATGTCGTCCAGGTTCTGCGGCTACATTTTACCCGAAAAGTATGTGCCTTCGTTCCGCAGTAGCATCAGCACCGTTTTCGTCCTGCTCGGCGGTCATAAGTGAGTTACGCCTCAGCAGGCGACACCAGAGGATTCAATCTGCCATTCTATCAGTCAATAGACGAATCGTTAGTGCGAGAAGCACCGCACGAGGTTTAATCGCCAGGAGGTGATTTCCCGTATTCGACCAAGATAACGCCTATTCGCTTATGCTATTCCTGCCGGGGCGACGTCCCTCTTTATGTGCTTATAGCTTCATGAGATCTCCTATGTCGCTTAACCGGAGCTCATTCACTTCTCACCAGCAGCTTCGTATAATTCGCAGTACTGGCAATGAGGTCGAGAAGGCCTTCAGTCCGTTTTTTCGGTCAGCGGCCCAGCGTTAGCAGCGATAGGCAACCAACGGTGGGACTTTTAAAGGGTACATGGGTTGCTTGGACGCTGCGGTCTTTTCCGTTTTGCCAGATCCAAGAGAGCGCGAAGCCGCTAAAGGCGAGCGACATCAACACATGTCATGGCTTCTCCAAAGGATCAGCCTCTAGCCCACATTTCGGCCGCCGTTTGTGGCCTCCGGCCAGGCATCCGAGGCCAGCTTGTACTGGGGGAAGATGTCGCCGGAGCAGACCGAGTAGGGAGCCTTAACCCAGGAGCGCCGAGGGTCCGCCGTACTCCCCGGCTTCTACGAAGGCAAATACAATTTATCGCTCGAGCGCCTTCCACACGCAGTCTTCGTTGTCTATCTCTAGCTATGTTTCTCTCTCTGTCTCGTACTTTTTGGTAGAGACGCAGGCGGACCAGGCAGACAGACAGAACAAGTAATGGGCAGTCTATATGAAAGGGTTTACATGTGGTCAGGCACGACAACGCCCGGCGCCGTTCTCCGCAACCTACGACCTCTCGACGTCCAAATGGTCCTGTGTGCGCGCAAGCAGGTGGCTGAGTGAATGTGTAAGTGTATGCTCAAGGGTTAGCCAAAGGAGTACTCTAAAGAAAGACCTGCGTGAAGGCGAGAAGCGCGCCGTTCGACTTCCATCAGGAAGACAGAGCGAGTAACGATGGCGCGATACGTAAGGGGGCATGGGCAAACCTGGCCTAAGATCAGGATCTGCATAAGAATGGCAACGCATCACAGCAACCGCCTTCCTATTCACGGCGGAGGGCGTCGTGTGTAAGGAGCCGGTGTGCACGAGAACAAACAAGTAATGAATTTCCGTTTGTCGTCCTGTTTACGCCTGTGGTGTCTTCCCTTTCTACGTTGTAGACAACGGAACGTGGAAGTTATAAACACTCGCTGATTTAGACACGCGCTCGAACACATTAAGTACACGAACATGGGTTTCTATGCATAGGTGAAAATCCCTGATTCTAGAGATGATTGGATCCGTCGTGAATTATCAAGTCCTTTTTTATGGTGCTCTGAGGCCGATAGATATCTATTCATCAATAATTTGCCAGCCTCCTTAAAAGATGAGCAATTGTTTAAGAAATAATTGCTTTACTATTCGACGACAACGGGGCGATATCGAAAGCAGATCGTGGAGTCATGAGGAAGTGCACGCTGTTACACATCTAACAAAAACGGATCATTCAGACACTGAATATCCGATGCCATCTTTTACCGATTCACGAGCTAAACATTGGGATTTCTGATACACTGCCATAGCTACCAGACACTCGTGTGATCTATGATCGTCCTTGCGCACCAACAAGTCTATATCTTTACCATTTTGCCTTTCGTTGTTGGCATATTCACACTGGTGCAGCTTAAATGGAAAGCTATCGTCGAATTAGCGAGGAAAGAATACGCTACGCTTCGGTAAGATTTGCTGGCTTGCCAACGTTCAGACATTGTTCGCAAAACTAAAATGCATGCGGAACGGATATGGACAGTGCATTTTGTTGCACCTGTAAATGAGTAACACGTTTTTTTTTCGCAAAATAGACGTGATGTTGAGATTTTATTATTTACGTTTGTTAGACAGGTTTACCAAAAGCAATCAAGCTCATCATAGGTTCAATAGCTGGGCTCAAGCAGGGAATAATTCAATAGGTAGAATCTCGCTGGCCACGCTATTCTGCAGTACCTATTCTCATAGGTAGCATATTCTAGTGGACTCCGCGGGTGATGTGGCTGCACCCCAGTGAGCAAGCCAGGTTCGAGACCTCAGAGAGGACTAAATAGTTTTCCGAGGGTATTACTAGACCGGCTTTCGAGATATATTAGTAGAGCAATGAAATGTCGATTCAAACTTATAAATAATGGAAAAAAAACAACAAAAAGCGGAACGTATCTCTAAGGGGATCCACCACCTGAATTACAACACCTGGAACCGTTTGCTCCCTAGCAGTCAACCCTAAAACCACAACGCGTGCGTGTGAACTGTCTGAAACCTCTCTGTAACTCTATTACACCCCCAACTTGCATGTATTGCCATAATCGTAGAATTCTCTACCATTGGCTGTGATTACTGGTACTCTCTGCTGTTTCTAGCACAACTACGACTACAACTGCTATCGAGTCTACAGAAGTTTATCTGGCCTATTACACTACTACTTAATTATTGTCCCTGCTATCACAGTTGCGTCTCGACGCTCTCATCGATGGTGTCGTCTGCATTGAAGAACGGCGACGTTGCCGCTCGTAGCAAAAGCTAGAGCGACGGCTAGCTGGCGGCAAGCGTTGTAAGCGCTGACGCTACGCAATCGCAGCGAGGCAAAAAGCGATTATATATATATATATATATGGTGAGGGAGTGAGAGAGAAACAGCCAATTCCCTCGTTCGCCTCATTCGTCGTAGCATCACATGCTATCGCTTCCTCCCCTACGGCTCCCGACCACTTCCGTCGCCCTGCCGAACAACACTTGCCTACTCGCGCCTGCTTCTGCTAGTCCGACCGCGGCTGCTGCTACTTTCGCCCATTCGAACGCCCCTCTAATCGAGCCGCTAGCCACTTTGGCCGAGTCCCGGGGAACGACGACGAAGACCGAACGCTTCGACCACAGCAATTCTATCCTACCCGAGGAGCCAACAGCCTCCCCGGGAAGCCAACGAAGTAGGCGGTCACGAAAAGGGTGCTGGCGCTGTGTTGCTGGGGGACAAGGAAAGCAGCAGAAGTGGAGCGCGACTACTGGAGAGCAGGAAAAGCGTGGAAGAAGAGGAAAAGGAGGAAGACGATGACGACGACGACGAGGCAGCAGCCGCAATCGACCACAGTCACTGGAGGCGACCAGAGTCGGGTCGACGAGTCGATAGATCTCCGACAAAAACGGCCTCCAACGGCAGCACCAGCAGCGGTGGTATTGCTCGCAGCAAGATGAGAGGAAGAACGGGTTAAGTGAACCGAGCTTACCACCACCAACGCTCCCAATGGCCGTGGTAACAGAATGACCGGCCGACGTTGCGGTTCCGTTGGTAATAGCGGGCGACAACCACCCGATGGATGGATCTACAATGAATTCAACAATTCTACAAGCAACTGCTGCTATAATTCTTGACAATGGGAAGAAGAGAGAGAGAGAGAGAGAAGGGAAAGGTCAGAATAAGTGCGGTGCGATTCCAGGCCCGGACGGCTTCAGGCCACGGGCTATCCTAGGAAACCTCACGGCAGCATTAACTGCAAATTAGGCGGATGGAGAGTGGAGTCGCGTTGTGCAACGCCACGGGCACGAACCAGAGGACAAGCATTGAATTAGTGAGGGCCAGCCACGAAAGAATGCCTTGTCTAACGGCAAGTGGCGGCAGGCAGGCAGCATACGCTGCCGTCTCCCCGGGTTTGCATACCACCACTACTTGACCCCGTCCCCCACCGACCACCCGCCACAGCCCTATACTCAGTACACTATTCAGAATGTTGTAATCTTCCGGAACGCACTAACTGAAGAGTGAAGAGGAGGCAACCAGGAAGTAGATGGGTCGTAAATAAGTATGTATGCTCGGGGGCATGCGTCGTGGCCGGCGCCGGACGAAGTACCCTGAGCTCAAAGACAAAGCAGGGTTGAGAATGCTGAGGACTGCCCATACTCTATCATCACTGCCGTAACGGCTTTACCATTGCATTACCACTGCCGCCAGCCCAACCGCAATTTCCCCACTACTTAGTCACAACTAAGGTCACAGACCGAATCCTGTCGTTGGATGTTTTGGCTTCTGCATGGTGGGACTCCGACATGACCGCGGTGAGAATTAAAGGGAACGGCAGAAAAGCCGTCAACCCGGCCTCAGCCCATTCACTACTGGCCACTGACGAACCCGTCTTATAGATAGTACTGGACATCGTAGCGGTAGAACATCGTAGGACAACATCGAACGTCGGGTCACGACGTCAGGGATATGTCTGAGCAGAGTCTTCTTGTCGCAGACTCCCCTATCCGCCTCGTAAACGAATAATGTTGTTTCGACGGTATCATCCGCATAGCGGCGACGTTCGGGATCCCTGAATGTCGTGTTCAGAGAAACGACATCATGCTGCCGGTAGCTCTCTATCCAGTGCCACGGCTAGTTGCAGGAATGGTAACAGTCCGTGGAACACCCACAAACCATTGCTACATTCCTCTTGAGCCGGAACCACTTTCGACACACAATATTGTCGAGCAGGCGCTCATATATTAGAGCAAGGGTCACATGGCAGGCTCCGATGTAGCTAGCCAGACGTCCCTGTGGCTTCTACTCACTGGCTACGAGGACGCGATCCTACATTGTCGTCGTTGGCAGGCAGTGCCCATAGATATAGGGGAAACTCTATAGCTAGCTGATAGATATGTGAGAGACAGGAGATCAATGCGAGAAGAGGTTCCGATCTGGTCCAGTGAGTACTCGGAACACCGAGCGTTCAGGCGGATGGACGGACGGAACCAATGAGCAGTGTGGCCATGAGAATAGCAAGCCAAAACAAGAGTGATGCAATTGGACAGCCTTTGGTTGATGCCAACCAACCAAGCTAGCTCTACTAGCCGCAGTCGATGTATGCGTACCACAACGCGATGACCCTTAGATCTTCTGGTTGGACATTCACTGCTTGTTCGTTACGCTATCTCATCACTGCCTCGACCTTCGAAATTCAACGGCGAAATCAAATATTAGAAGGGCAGCAACTACAAGAAGATAGTGACCGGAACTCGATGAACATTCAGCGTCTATTATGGAGTGTTTGAATTTCATGACCCGTGGTGAGTTGTAAAAACCGATGAGAACCATTTTTTGGTATGGAACATATTCATTGAATGCTCAATAGTGCGCTCGATAAGCTTTTGCTGCAATTGGGACGAATCTATGCATCGGAACAAGTTGCATGCCTTCAAAAGTTTATCTCGTATATATGAATAACAAATGCTATTGTACTGCTATAAACAATGTTATCTGGAAAGCATTACCTGACCAAAAAGAGTGTTCACTACTTTCTCTGTGGTTTATGTGGCTAGCTTACAATTTTAGAGAAGGAATACCTTAAGCTTTCCATGTTCCGTGTCTTCTATGAGGAAGAGCCACACTTCTAGCTGAGACAATTTGCCCAACAACTATGAGCCGTTTCCTACATTCTCTCCCGAGTACAGTTAATCGTTGACGTAAATTGTCCGAGCTCATATGCTACGGAAGCTGAGGTTAATTAATAAGTGTTTCCGATCCGTGTATGCGTTGCAAGCGACAATCTGCCGTCGAAGACTGGTGCCATATCGTACGAATATGGTCGACTAGCTCGCAATGATCTTTGCTCATATTCCGATAAAATGAAATGCGACAGTGAGGCCTGGCAGATTAAATCTTACACGTTCGAATTGTGAAACATAATATCGATGCACTCATTGAATCGAAAGATATCCCAATCTGAAGCTAATTGGATACGCAGCAGGTGGCTTTCCTTCTCCAGCACACAACAGTGATGCCGACCCTCCTCTGATACTGTATTCGACGAGAGACCTGTACATAGAATGCGTTCCTCCTTTTAACGATACCTTGGTGTTCAAAAATGAATGCACAAACTATTTTCAACTGTGGCTAATTATAGGATGCTTTTAAATTTTTTTTACAAAAAATAATAGCATTATATAGCATCATCTACGAAAAATTCACAGTACTTACGAATAGTCGGACTGGCTATATTCCTACTGTATATAGTTAATCTATTTATTCATTTTACCTAGACGATACTGCCTGAGTTACGAAGGAAGTGGCTTAGTGATAAGTACGTGGACTCTATCAACCTCAGCCGCTGGTTTGGGCAGATTGGTAAGCTGTGGTAAGTGCGTGCGGGAAGAAGAAACGGGTGATTCCCATAGGAAATCCGAATCTTATTTGCGTGTTAGACATTAACATGAGCATATGGCTGTAAGCCTAATCTAATTTGGATATAAGTCCTCAATACGCAAATAGGGTCAATGGCTACAACGACATCGTCCATGTGGTCGGCAAGAGATTGTATCTCTTAAATAAATATGTCGACGTTACAGTTGCACTTCGGGAAAACGCATCTATTAAGACAATCATACGAGAACTGGCCTGTCGCTGAAATTTCTAAATGCCATTTTATCACTGATCCCCTAATATCACATATTACTGGAACAGTATAAGCGTTGTCGGCTTGTTCGTCGAAGCTTGCCAGCCTTCAATTATTGGATGTGTGCGATTAAAACACTCGTACAGGTTATGATGCTCAGACAAGACACATGGATTCGCAACGATAACCATTGTGACTTCGCACGGAGTAGAAAGTTTCTCTTTTACAATGTTTATAAAAAGCAGCATACCACAACGTGCACACGCGAGGCGCTTTGATTGCAAGTTATTCTCGAGTTTTTTTTTCTTTTTGTTTGATAGACTAAAGCGATGTTGCTTCTCTATGGATCCCTATCCGTCTGCGTTTACGAAGAAATGTGTTTTTGCAGCGCACAGTCGCGCACAATGCACCGTCTCTCCGTGTAATTCGACTTGGATAACAGTCTGCAGTGAGAATTGCGAGTTGGTCCGGCAGATGCTCGAAGTCCCAGACATTTTTTTTTGTTAATAATGATGTATATTATATACTGCCGCATGTATTTGAACATACTTGTCGATGGCGTGTTCGTATGTAGGTTGTGAGCCCTGTTACAGTAAGAGACCCCTCCCTTCCTGCCCTAACAAGCTGAATGGCGGAACGGACATAGAAGGAACAAAATGCGAATGAGGGGCGTTCATTGTTTTCGTAGTGGAGAGAAAGAGCTGGGTCGGTCGGCTCTCGGCCGGTCAGTCGGGCTTTCTCCGGCGGATCGTGATGCCTCTTACATTCCGCCGTGGCCCCGTCTACAAAACCAAACAGAGAACGCAGGGCACATACAAAAGCAATGGGCAGAGCCAAGCTTCTGGTACGACCTTCGGGGGTTACGTTCGTGCAATGGAAAAATTAAAGCTGGCAGTATCCCGCAGAGCGGTACATGCCGTGAAAGCTTGTGAAGGAAGCAGTAGTCGTAGTAGTAGTAGTGCTGGTGGTGGTGGCACTCGAGGCGTTAGTGTGAGACCGATATGAAGGAGCTGCTCCCCTTTGTAGAAGCGGAATAGATCGATGATGAAAAGTTGCACCCAACGCCAAACGATCGCCTGTGCTCTTAGGCTGCCTATTCCTCTGTAGCACTAGCTACATCGGGCGGCGGTCGTGATGGTGGGCCAACCACCACCAAAGCAGTCAGATAGAAGGTAGAAAGGGAGAGCGCGCAGCCAAAGTGGGGTACGTACCGCTTTGCCGGCAGGTGCCAGCAGAGCAGAGCGTAAAGGGGAAATCCAAGCGAGAATCAAGACACGTTGAGAACGAAATAGAGAGAAAAAGGAACAGCGAGAGAGAGAGATGAAGTGAGTAAAGAGGTGGCGTTACCGCCAGCAGAGGCAGCCATGGCAGAGGTAAAAATGGCGGCAACCGTCGCATCAGCAGAAGTGGCCATGGAGGCAAAATGCCTGCCGGCGGCAGTAGGCGGCGGTGAGGAGACTCCGTCGGTGGCGGGTGGCCACTCGCTACCGCTCTCAAAACGTAATCTCGCGGCGACATACATTCACAAAACGCAGCCAAAATAGCTTAGCGTTCAGTCACCCGAATCGTTCGATTCTGGTCCCTGCTCATGTTCGGAGCTGTATTTTTGGTACGATAGTTGGTGAATCCCATCGATAAATACATAAGGCCATTATATGTACATAGAGGAGAATTCTGCGGCGGACAGCGTCACTGACGCCACCGCCATCACCAGGGCAAATTCAAAGATCGAAAGGGAGCGTGACTTCATAAATCAGGAGGGCTCGTGGGACGAACCCGGCTTGGCAAGTATAGATCGTGCCGCAGGGATGCCTCTCCGCTAGTCATGAGAGGTGTAGAACCTCGCGATATGATGCCGACGTGTGCTGTTCTCGCTGGTGTGGTCTTGGAACCCTCTTGTCAGGGAGCCATGGGAGGTTTGATCAGGTGGAAGCTTTTGCATGATCTTCATGACGCTTAAGTGTGCGGCGCATATCGAGATATCGGAGCGAAGAGCGTGTGTATACCGGTATTATTCAAATGATCAATTGTACGCGTTCAGAGTACTGCGGAAAATATTTAAGTAATTAATATTTTACTTTTTCACACAACAAAGGTCGCCGAATTGCGATACTGTCACACAGCTATCGTTCGAAGTTCATTATTCTAGTCGGCGAGCCGTATTCAAGCAATACATCTACCATGAGCTGTTCGTTCTGAGCAGTTAAACATAGTTTACTCGTAAACCGTTTTACGCACCTGCCGAAGATGATGTATTTTCCCGTCATGTTGAGTCGTGCAGTGGCGTTGATCAAGTGGTGAACAGTGAAACCCTCGCAGAAACAAACAATCACCTGTAATTAACATGACGAAATATTATCTAGCTCTACGAACATTGAAAATGAATGTAACGCTCACGTCTTAAAATTGCCCATACGACTTGTATTGCTGTGGTGAGCATAGCCTCTATAGAACGTATACCTAGCCCTGAAGTGAATTGCACTGAAAACAAAGAGCCAAGATAAGGTGAAAATTATAGCATGATAGCGCGTAAGTTAAGATGTCCGCAAAAAACACATTTGTATATTCTAATACTTCACAGGCAGAAAATAGCAATCTCAGATATATTTCTGCGATTCCGTAAGACGTGATTGGAGATAACTATAAAATGTAATCCAGAGGTCCAGAGTGGCTGAAACAGTTTCTATGTACTGATAAAGTAAAGGGTGATATTGACTTGACTAATAGTCGTATTGATTCAGGTATATCCTATTATAAAGATCATCAGGACCCATATAGCCATCAGCAGAAACGCGACCGCTTTAACTTTTGCACCCCCCTGCCTCTCATCTTTTGTGTTATAAAACACGAAATAACTTCGTTGCAGCAGGCTGCGGAAAAGACCATTGCCTTCTCTATAAAAGGGAAAGCATAGAGCAGTAGCGACACTAAGCCAATACTTTAAAGATTGAGCCGATATACTGACTGATTGATTGACGGAAGTTTCCCGTCGAACAAAATGATAAAATGACGTCGGGTAGATTGCCTTTATAATAGATACGAGTAGGTAATTCATGGAATGTCATCACCTGTTATTTTGTTATGGCTGACAAAAATGATCGGGGCTGATGGAAGCGGAAAAAAGGACGGTGTGCTACAAGCAATGGGGAAATCATTGAATATACCCCGCGCATCCCCCGGGTTGAAATGGGAAGTTGGGTAACGAGGGTAGTCGCAGGTTTCCCGTAGAGTGGAAAGAGCCGAGGGCAGATTATTCCAGATCAGAAGGTGCTGACATTGCGGTGAATTAGTGACGGTGAATTATTTGCGTTGAGTTCAGCTGTATGGACCCCGGGACGGCAATATCCTCTCAGGGTGAGATGGCATGTGCCTGATCATTATGGCTGGACGAAGCGAAATATACACGACACACACTGCTTAGATTAGATGGGAATATGAAATACTTCCCAATGAAAGGTTTATTCCAGAGATTTCTCACCGTTAATACATGTCAAAATGAGCAAGTGTGAAAAATAGATACGATCTAGTAGGGATCATGCGGACGACTGGGTAATGTATGCTTATAAAAGTATGGTCAAGATTTTGACTAAGATATTCGTTCGGGAATGCCTGCAGTTCGTCTATTGACTAAGGATACTTAATACCAACTGTAGCTAATGCAACAGTGGGCTACGGCATAGGTTAGGTCAACTGACTGGGAAGGGTTAGGGAATTTTTCCGGTGTTACCACAGGCGGATAAAAAATGTGCAAGTATGATACATATGCATATGATACACTGCGTGACAGTCAGTCAATCAGTCAAAATAGCGCAGTACCTTGGCGGACGGGAATTCCGAGAGCGAGTTCAGAAGACGGTCGTATTCGTGCGGTTCGGCATTGTGGCCTAAGGTGTCCTGGGTGGCCACACAAATTCCCGCCTCCTTGGCGCGGGTCGCGAACACCTCCATTCCGCTGTGGCCGTAATTGCCTGCAATATTGCAATGCACAATTAACACAATTGGACCGGAGTAAGCATGCTGGACCACGTAAGCAGGATGGGTTTCAATATATTATATAGCAAATATACCTGATTCGGCAATTAGCTAATCAACGTGCCCGCATTTGGGTTCATTTAATAGGCCATCTAAGGACCGCAGGTGCGGATTCTGTCACAACAACGAAAGTCGGCTATGATCATCGGACCGCTGGATGATACAGCGTCGCTCTGATTTTCAGATATGGCCATTTGTTACCTTTTATACTATATATGTCCTTAAATACATTTATGGGTAAAACGACAAAGTGGTGCCCTTCGGGCTCTCGGATTGTAAAGTTCAAGTGTCTTGTTGACTAACTGCCAGTGGCATACGGCTTTGTGGCCAGGCTCCACAGGTTTCGCGCAATATACTGCATATCTCTCATGGTGCAAGTTCCCATCCATTATGACCTTGAAAAAGAACTAGTAGAGCAATGCGCATTAAGTGGCATTTGATCAGGCAATTTTAGCACATCATACTGCAGTGGTTCCGTAGTCATTATCGGGATCACTCAGAGCGTTTACCTTGACAGATTAATAGATAAATTTTCCGGGTTGACCCACAGCCAACATTTAACGTTCACGGAACTGCTTTCGGCATTATGACCTTGCCAGACTGTTAATTCGTTTCCGAGTCATCAAGTCTTCTCACAAAGTACGATATGACTGTCACGGGAAGTTGTTTAATTCTAGCTTCTCGCCATAGTTCTTCTTTTCAAATCGCTCTGTTTGTTTTGACTGGCTGTATTGGTGTCGGGGTCTGCCGTCACGAATAACGCGTTCTCACCCACCCTCTCACACGTCCGTTGTTTTAGCAGCCAAGGCCAGCAGGTTAGTATCTATTACCAGCGTAATAGAGGTGAGGAGTTAGCGCCAAACGACCGTCAAAGGCAGCGCCGTGCGCTGCAATTCAAGAGGTCGTTTCGTCCAGCGGCGGGTTGGCGGAGAGAGGTTACAGGGGTAGTGGTGCGGGCAGGGTTGCACAGGTAGCGGGGCTAGAGAGAATTGGGGGGTTGGCTGTAAAATGCTCCGCCACCTTTTGCTGCTTTTCTACTAAACTGCCCTCCGGCGATGGCTACGCTCGTCTGTTACTCGAGTGCGCGGAAGGAGAGCCGTGGCGGCCCGTGAAAAGGAGCAAGAAGGCCTCCTCTGTCGCCCCTTGTCGAGGACGACACGATGAAGAAGACGGGGATGCTCGCCTGCGGGCGCTTGGGGGGCGTACGCCAACACTGGTGTCGTCCGCAGCGGCTGCCGTTACCGCCACCAGGCTTTGCTCATTCGAGAGAATAGAGAGCACTGGAGACAGGCTGGGAGGGGTGGAGGAGTGAGGTGCTGGTCCAAAAGCAAGCAAAGAGAGCAAACATGAACGAAAGAAAGAGTCAGGCAGACGGATACAGTTGCAGAAAGGTCTGCTTACGTTCGTGTTCCACTGCAAAAGGTGTAGCGCTTCCCGGCGCTGGTCGCGACCGAGGGCGGGTGCAGCACGCCATAAGAAGAGGATACACGAATGGCAAGGATGAAGAAAAGGCGGCAACGTGGTTGTGGTGGGTTGACAACAACGTAAAGAGCGAACGCGCGGCGCGGACGCCAGGACGATGAACAAGAAGAACAACGCCTGTTTTAACGCTGAATGCGGCATTCAGGAAAGGTGGCAGCGTTGAGGGAATCCTGTAGCAGACTTCTGGATATGGAAACCCAGTAGCGTCTCTCAGTCGGGTTCAACTCGCCATCGTAACTAGTTCGAGCTCATTTCGTGCTCGTTCCTCGGTCACGGCTCCATTCCTTCTTCTTCTTTCCCAGAGACGACGAGATTTCCGCCCAATGGGGGCTATATCCGTACGCAACAAAAAACGGCAATGCACCCGCGGCATTTCTGGTATTTCCGTAGCTGAGGGAGACGAAAGGCGAAAACCGGGTGGAGGAGAGGAACGCGCAATCGGGAACAAAGCAAAGTGAACAGAGCAAGCAACAAGTGAGGACAGAACGAGCCAAACAGAGGAGCAGCCACCTGCAACCATCTTTGCGAGGAACCTCAGCAAGGCTATATTCGTAGCTCTACTAAGCAGCCGCGGCAATAGCAGCGGCGATAGCAGGAACACTAGCAGTAGCAGTGGATGAACATACGAAGGGGAGGCCAGAGTTGGTTGGTCAGTAGGTCGGTAGGTAGGTTGGCTGGCCGTCGGCTGCAGCATCAGATGGACGACCAACACCCGCCGACGGACTTTGGGAAAACCTGTAGCCACACTCGCAGTGGCTGTCTACTGTCTCTCGCGTGGCGACTTGGCAGCTGTAATGTACTTGTGCTCTCGGGATTGAGTAGTACATGTAATGCGGGGTAGTCTAGCATGGGTGCCTTCCTTTTCTCTTCCTCACCCATCCTCACCCCCGTGCGCCTCTTGCACGCAGCAGAGTTCGTAAAAAGAACCGCGTGCATTAACATGTAGACTCAACCTACAACTGTTCGGCTAAGAGCTACTACTTCTGCTGTCTACGAATGCGAAAGCAACGAACGTCGCATGTTCCTCGTTCTTCGTGTCAGCTGAGCTGAGCTGGTCTGACATTTGCTCTGCCTAAGAGATAGCCTCTGCTGAGACAGGGGCAGGCAGCGGCACGCAGTAACATTGGAGAAGATGCCAAGGAGCAGCGTATATCTACAGGCCCTGCTGTCGATGTACGAAGACGAAGAAGAAGAGGTCTAGTTCTCGGCTGTTCTCGGCTGTTCTGCCCTATACAGTCGTATATATCCGGCGGCCGCAGCGATGGCGGCAGCAGCGGCAGCAGCAGCAGCGGCAGCAGCGGCAGCAGCAGCAGCAGCAGCAGCAATCGCGGGCAGAGGAAGAGGTACGCCGCGCCCGTGCCGCCGTCAGTTTGTTCAGGTCCCTGTGAGGGTGCATCTGTGGGCGCGTATGCAGTGCGTAACTTTTGTTTGTGGATGGGTAGGTGGGTGTTTGTGTATGCGCTCGAGAGTGTGTGTATATCTGTCCGTTCATATGGGAAAACAGGCTCTCCTAGCATCTTCGTGGAGGACGATCGCACTCTTTGTACTAGGTGCCTATGTTTCCATGTGTATAAGCAAAAGGAGCTTGCGTGACTATAAATTGTTTTTATGTGCTGATCCTCGTAAGCGGCGACGGCAGCAGCAGCAGAGGCAACAACGGCGATAAGGACGGCATGGAGCAGGATGGCTGAATGCATTTTTATTCACAGTTTTCGAATTCAGGCTGCTTGACCACCACCAGCTGGTGGATGACGGGACACCATCGGTAGCGGATAGTGGACGCGTTCCAGGCCGGCGTTATCTGTGAAGGCTGGGGTATTAGTGGCGTAAAGGGGTGATAGAGCGGGGTGCGTCTTCGGAAGAAAGCGAGCCCACTGGATGCAATCGGTGAGAAGAGAGGAAGGTGGTGATTCGCTGTTGACTCCATCGTCAGTGAATTGTCTGCCTTTGTGCCTGTACGTGCGAAAGCGGCCGCTTGTGGGTATGTGTGTTTATACGTATGTTGACACTGCGCGCCCATGTAAGGCTACATCGAGACGGAAGGTAAAGGAGCCAAGGCTTTGGTAGGGTGACGGTAGCGGCAGACGAACGCCCAGCTCCGGTGCCACTAGTACTTCGCACACGAGGGGCTCGGCCAACAGTAGTGGCTGGTGAGAGCGACGCGGGGGGGGATTTCCGGCCAGCCGACCTGATCCGCGTAAATCGCTGCGCACACACATTACCGCGAGGGCCAACAACACAGCCAGCTAACTATTGTAGATAGATAGATATCAAGCCTGCTTCGTTTGCCGCAAGCAAGTACCGGCACTGCGAACGACCGTTGGTCCGTGATCAGCATACGATGACGATGACCAGAGACAGCGACGGAACACAACGGATATGGTTTTGACCAGTATTGGCGCTAGTTCTGCTACATTATGTTTTTCAAGGACTGCTGCATTATGTTTGTGTGTTCTCTTTAAAATGTATATCCGTTCATCTGATTTCTGTTCCGTTTTTCTATATCACTGTAGTAGCCGCGTTGGACCATCGAAGCAGCGACGTAAGGTCCCTCTCTCAGCCACTCGAAATGAGCTCTCTCCGCTACCTAAACCAAGTCGTCGCTCAGGTAGAAATCTGCCTGTAGGAACAACATGACCACGGAGCGTGCCGGTCTATCCGGGACAAGCCGCTGGCCTACCACGGGCCGAGTACGTACGCGATGGTGGCACTCATGGAGGTCGCGCACGTGCTAACGCAGGCAGATGACGCTTGCAGCGGGCAAGCGGTGAGCGGATCCCGCTCCGTCAAGCATCTGCTGAGAAATAATAGGGGGTGCGTGATCTTAATTATAGGGCAGTGTAAGCGGTAATGAGATTAGCTGTCGCGTCCACTTAACGGCTTTCTCTTCAGCTGCACGGCTGCCGCTGCCCACTACGATCCCAATACATAGTCCAATGCCGTACTGCCGGATCTCCAACACGATCGCTTTTAGAGGCCCGGCGTGACTAAGCACGCCTGCTTCCTCTGTGTGTGTGTATCCCCCGTGGTGTTCTCCTATCCTCCATCGCGGTCCAACGGTGGTCGGTCTGGGATGGTGACATGGACGAGGAGTATGTAAATAAATAGATATTCCAAGCCCGTTCCTGAGCACCAACCGACGAACAGAGCAGGGCGCCAAAGAAGCTTAGACCAAGAGCAAAAGGCAACTCAGTGGCGTGCATCCGATGCACTGAGCATCACACGAGAAGAAGGTCCCCGGCCTGAAGGCAGAATCTCGCGGGCCCCGACTGCAAGCGGCAGTACCGGCCATCTCGGCTGAGGCGAACAGATGCTTCGCACAGAGAATGAAGATAGACAGGGTCTATTGACTAAAGATTCCTCGTCTTTTCCCTGCCTAGGCAGAAAAGATCCGTGAAGATGGAAGGCGAGATGGGAGACTGTCGTCCACAAAAATAGATACATCATCGTCACCCCAGCTAACCCCCCTGCCATCTTTACCCCGGGCCATCTCTACCATCCCTGGAATCACCAACGTCAAGGCGGCAATCGGATGGTAACGCCAAAGAGACAACACAGACGTCGATGAACCCCGAACGGGAAATTGACAAATGACAGGAGGAGGACACATTCAACCAATACCACTGCTACGTTTACACTATCTGTACGTATATTTCTTGAGGCTGTGCGGATGTTAATTGCATAGACGTGCCACAGAATATTATGTATACCTCTCTCATCGATCGAACTTAAATACAATGCTAGAGCCATATGATTGTTGTCAGTGGGGAGCCTCATAGCTAGCATAATTTACACAAACTTGAAATCAAAGATGAACATATGACTCTGTTAAATATGCTAGAATAAGGAACCGTTAGAGGAATATAGCTACACAACTCGTCCAAGCTAGTATTAGATGCTCGAGTTCTCTCTTATCATGCCTGGCAGCGAGGGCTATTTCTTATCAAAGGAAAACGTAAAATATTCTAAACTTCACTACTTTCATGGCTGCTCATACTCGTCTGCTTCGCGACACAACTCCCACGAGTCTAGTTACGTATATATAAAACACGTAACATTGTAAATATACATGGTGCCAGTTCAGAACGGCACCAACGGCGAATTAATGACTTCGGAAAAAGTAACTGTGGTCCATTCACATTGCCGGTACGAGCTTCATATACGCGTATAAAGTGACACCTATGATCAACGCCGAGCTTCCCGCAGAGAGGAAATGAGTCTCTAGAAAATCCCAACGTCAAACTGTAGAAAAACTCTGCACGGAGATACGATTCGATGCGGTACTCAGTCAGAGTTGTTATGCCAGGAACCTCCTGCACCGGTCGGAGCTAGACGGCAGCGGAACACTCCCGGAAGGGATCGGCCAGGCGAGATAGCGGAAGCTGAATATTATCAAATCATACTTTCAATACGACCTTAATTTTGTCTGTGCTTTCTACTCTGCGCAATGAAAATAATGAGAGGGAGAACTCCCAGGGGAAATTTTAGCTCCTCTTGATGTCGGTGAAGTCAGCCAGCGACGACATTATAAATTCAGCCTGAACCTTGGCTGGTCCTCTAGAGTTATCGTTTCGTTTGTTACGCATAGTAATAATAATAATATTGGGATATCACCCTAGCCCTGGCAGGACCACTCTAATAACACCCTTTAACAACAATTTCAAGGTCTGCTGCCTAAACATAAGTTCAAAAAAATGACAACCTCAAACACTCACAATTTCGGCGGCTCGGAAATTAATTAAATGGGCCGAATTGGTAAGAAAACCGATGAGCAGTGATTAGATGCCGAAATCGGAGTTGACATCGAATCATCGTCGGAATGTTGAACTGACCGAAATACAATTACCCCAAGTTCGGACCCATCTCCACCGCACGTCTCGACGTTCACAATACACAGCTGCTCCGACTACTCAAGCCACTGCGATTGTCCAAAGTTCAGTTTTTGTACGTTCGCTATTGGCTCAATAGGACTCGCCTTTAGGTTCGTTAGTTTACTCGGGGTCGATTGTAAGCGAGTTCAAACGCCATTAGCTTAGCGCTCTTTCCACCCCGTTTTCCTGCACTGTTTGATCGTTGCTCAATTCTCTACGACGCATGTGTGCTACGCCTGTCTTGTGTGTATATCATCTCGGACAAGGCGCTAGCTCGAGGATCCTGCTCCTAGGGGAAACAGCATGGCCACGGTGGCAGGCTTGGCCAGGCTTGGCCGCTGCGTCAGCCGTGACGGCAGCAGCGGCTGTGTAGGCGTAAGCGGCGGTTGACGGTAACCCGGCAGCTTATGCAGGGTGCCGCCACCAGCATTGCGCGAGTGGAGAGCCCTGCTGGTAATTACAGCCAGGCAAGCAGGCTCATCAGAAACAAGTGGAGCTAAGTAAAAGTATGTAAGCGCAATTAACCCCCGGGGCCACGGCGGCCGAAGCGGCACGCTCCGGCTCCGCCGCTAGATAAGCAATACCCGGCCCCAAAACCCAGCTTTAAAGGACAACACTCCTCTATCGCCTGCTGCTATATAGCTCATTTCCACTCCCTGCGGAGGAGGTCGGTGGCTCTGCCGGTGCACAGGCGCGCTAGTGGGAAAAACTGATAAAAAAAACGAGCCACTGCCGCCGGGTCGTGCTGTACTCACGAACCGACCGAGCGACAGCCGCATGAGAACGCTGCTACTCGTTACGTCCGTAATGCTATACGCACTGTAACTTCAGATGATAAGTTGTGGCCACGATAAGAAGGTGTCACCACACACAGTCAGGCGAGTGGCTTCGTTCGCACAGCGTGGTGAATTTATGTCGAAACGCCGAGCGAAGGGGCCGAATGGGCCAAGGTAGGGGCTGTTGGTTCCTTGATACGACCGAGTTGCGGATAAATATGTGGGTCAAGCAAACCTCGACTTGCCGCTTTCCTTGACAAGGTCATATCGGGTCTAGTGTGAAAATGCGAGATGCTCGAAGTATCAGAAGTAGTTTACGGGGCCGCTGAGGGCAGCGGATGCAAAAGCCGAACGCAACGAACACATGACACGACACAGTAAAACTATCCAATCTAGTCAATTGTACTATCATAGCTGTTCAGCTGTGCTTCACGTCCTCTGCACCGATATGATGGTGGTCACAAAGATGCGAGAGTAACTTTGCCCACAGCGATGCAGTGGTTGCGTTCCTCAAGTGTCTAAATATATTGCCTGCCAACGCATCGAAGACGCAGTCCGCCTATAACCTTCGTGACCGCACGAGCTCCTGGCGCGCGCCGGGGTCGGATGCCACTACGAGAATGTGCACTGGTCACGCGAGAACTTCATTCCTCTACCTTCAGCCTGTACATCAGTCTATCTCGACATGTGTTTTCCCCTCTGCCTTATGTATATTGCAGAGGACTGAGCAGGTAACACATCGTATCTTCCGTGTGTGCACCGTGCTAAGTGTCATGTGGACGCTGATCGTGCTCGCGAGCATGGGGCAGCACAACAACAACAACCACCTATTCGGCCATAAGGTGTTTCTTGTTGAAGGTTGGTTAGCAGATAGCCATGTGTACGTGCTGCTCGTGGCTCCTACTTTCTGCTTTCAATAAGAGCTGTAAGTGCAATATTCGAGAGAATCCCATATAACCTTGAGCGAAGTGTGGATTTTTCTAATATATATAATTATAAAGACCTGGTTGAACCGGGTCCTCAAGGAGGTAAAAGGGCCAGTTCAGTGCATGTGCCAAATTATCTCGCGCCTGAACAAATCGTGATGGTTGTCATCGAAATCAGCGAACTTCGTTGTTACAAAATATTTCGACATCTAAAATGTTCGTCACGGAGAAGTGACAAGACAATCGACATAGGATGCATATAGCAGGATATAACATGACTACTTGACAACAATGCAAAATTTTACCGAAGTGCTGATATCTTGACCGGGACTGACGCTGTCAATACTAGGTGATGACTTCAATCTGTTTATTCAATCCGGACGAAGCCAATGTAATCTAAGTTGGTTACATGCATAATAGCAGACAATTGCTTGCATTAGGCCAGCATCGGTTTGCTCAAAGAAGCAACAGAGAACGGCACTAGATATGAAAACACAAAGGTTAGGCTATTGGGGAACTCTTGGATCCGTGACTATAGCGTGTCATTAATATAAAACTGGCTCGTTCAGCTCAAAAGTTACGAAACTTTTAAGACCCGAGGTTTAGCGGTACAGACGAGAAGAGTTTATATCATATAAGCTTAATGGAAATAACGTTTTATTAAGAGATATTAACTGTACTAATTTCTTCATGGACATATATATGCTTTGTCTTCCACTACGTATCAACGCACTACGTTTGACACTACGTATCAAATACATCGGAAACTATAAACATCAGTACGGCCACTATGTACTTTAGCGTCTTCTTGAGCATTACAGCTTCCTAAATACTCGAGTTGTTCACAAATAGTCGATATACTTTGGTCTCCTTGTCCCAAAGGCCGAGACACATTAGAAGCGTTTCACTGGCACTAAAAAACGACGCAAAATGTAAGTCTGTATGTAGTTTTTCAGGTCTCTATCGAATATCAACACGTATGTCATATCTTGCGGCTGTCACCACAACATCGGTAACATTCAAGTGCATTTCAACTAAAGTCAAAAGGACATAAAGCTGGTGGCGTTGGCAAAAGTGACGAGACCCCACCTGATGTATTTATAGCTTCGGTTGAATCTAACATGGATGCCACAGAAGCAGATCATCGTTGCAGAAGCAATATCGAATACACCTGATACAACATGAAATCGGCAGTTTTGTCCCCTATAGTAATCTTGTGTATGTGATTGTACTTTGATTGTAGGTCCCCACTTTCTATCTTCCAAACTGCATGAGCTGGTTTCTGCTTGTGACCACTTACTAAACCATTTACAAAATCAAAGCAAGCGGCAAACTCACAAGAACATATGATCAAAAACGCTTATATAAGAATAATATAAAACTCCTTCGTCTTATCTACTTGATCTAGGATATCGCTGTGAATTAGGGCCACCCTATGTGCCGAAGGTGCAGTCCTTGAAATTCCTAAGTGAGGGCCACCAGAAAATACTGTATATCAAGTTATAAATTTCATGAAAAATAGCACATTTACTCTTAAGATTGGATCCTAATTGTGCCTCTAGTGTAAAAGGTACTCAACGTATCTTGTTCCACACACTGACCCCATCGCGTCCCCCACCGACCTTCCAATCCATGCACGTCACGCTTTTAGCAGAGGCCTAACATAAGTGTGGGAACGTAACCTTCATGGATGCAACTCCTAGCTGCATTCATCTCATCTACACTAGGGCATATAGGATTCCACCTGCCTTCCTCTCTGTCCATTGAGATGAAAGCGTCGCCTCTTTTCTCAACGGCGACCATTTACCGAGTGATATTGCTGCCTCGCTGATCAGGTTAGGCCAAAGAGAGCTGACGGAGATGGGGCGCCTCCACCCGTTGGTTTGTCTCGTCTTGCGACGTACGTATATACATTTCCTCTCAATATCTATCCCACCCCTCCGGATGATAGCTGCTGCTGCTGCCGTTTTCGGCGTAGTCCACCCAATTCGTCGGTCGGCCGGTTGGTCGGTCGGTCGGTCTGTCTGTTTGTTAGTTCGCCGTTGCTTCCTTCTCGCTTTTTCCTCGTTCCCGTTCCGCCAATCTTCGGTGCTTAGACTTTCTCCCTCGGCTGTGAGAACGTTCGATGTATGGTGATGGGGCAAACACGAGCTGGTGGCCGAATCGACGGACAGGTAGGTCGTTTCGAATCCCGTTGGATTCCCAGCGGTTAGCCGGGTGCCTGGATGGCTATCCCAGCCAGCGGTTGATTCATTCATTCGTTCATTGAGGCGGCTTTGACGAGGGGTTAGGAAACGTGTCCCGTTCGACTGTTCCGCTGTCTGTCCCGTTGTCTGCCTGTATCCAATTCGCTGTGCTGGATCGGCGCCAACTGACGGGCTTGTGTAGGTCTCTCGGACCCCGTAAAGGGTCGATAGTGGCCGTGGGGATGCTGTAGCTATGTTTGTGGCCTTCTCGTTTCTTCGTCTTCTACCGAGACAGAGCAAACCCGGGATAAGGATAGACAGATAGAGGGAGGGAGAGAGAGAGAGAGCAATACAGCAAGTAGGGTGACGTTGCCTCTGGCTTTCGCGGTGGGGCAGCAAAAGGGGCTGTTACGCTTTGCTCAGAAGCAGAGTGGGGTTCGGATCTCAGCTGATGAATCACCGGTGGATGGCAGGCGAAGAAGCCGGCCAACAGGGGCCGACCCATCGAGCAACCGACGAAGGCCCACCGGCCTTCGTCGGCTCAGCGGGAGACGGGTGCCCGATGTCGCCGCCCACGTTACCACCGTGGTGTCGTGCCAATATGGTGGCGGACTACCACGAACAGTAGGCACCGCAAGCTGCGAGCGACCATCACCGCAGCGGTTGTGGTGCTGATCCGGATGACCGGCGGCCCTAGATCGGGCAGGTTTTCATCACGCAGCAGTTATGGGAACGGCAGCTGGAATCGGCTAAACTTCACTGTGTCGTCGCCTCGACTGTTCAGCGCGTACCCCGTGTCCTCCTCACTCATCACTTCGTCTCTCACTCTCATCTTTCTCTGTCTCTCACTACGTGAGACTGTCGCCGCGAACTGAGAACGACTTTTTGTTCTCTTTAATGATGTCTTTAATGAAAAAAGTCACTCGAGTGAAAATACGCTCCGCGCGCATTTCATTCGGTGGGCAACAGCAGCAGCAGCCGCGGCGGCGGCGACATCAGGAGTGGACTGTGATGTGGAGCCACCGATCCACCGATCTACCCAGTCCTTCTGTACTCTGTCGTCGACTTCTGTTTCGGGTCCCGTAAGGTCCTCATTTGCCATTCCCCCCCACCCTGACGACAGAATCTTCTGCAGACTACCACAGACGACGAGACACAGCGTCCGAAACAGCGGAGTTTGCCGGTGAAGGTGGTTGGCGTCCTCACGTCTGCCTACAATGAGACGGCAGTCGCCGACACTGAAAACGGCTCAGAGACCAACTTGGAAAAGAATAGCAGAGAACGACAGGGAATGAGCGAGAGAGGGAGGGAGAGAAAGAGAGAGAGAGAGAGAGAGAACACGAGACAAGTAGAGCACACACCGTTCCTGTCTTGGAGGAACTCTGCTCTAGCTTTGTCGCAGTGCATGTGCTGTGCCTAAAAGTAAAAACGCGTCCGGCACATTTCCTTCCAATTTACAGTAAAGGAAAGGCCACAAAAAACGAGCGACCCAGCTAGCAGGAACGAGCTACCGTACCGGAAGCCAAAGATAGATCAGGCTATGCTCGTGTCCAAGCAGGATACCGAACTAACGGACGTTTATTTGCCTACTGCTACTATGAGAGAGAGAGAGAGAGAGAAAGGACAGATTCTTCTTCGGTCCTAAGTTGGTTCCTACAGTTTGCTGCAAATGGCTAGGATATGTAGCTAAGGAAAAGAGCCCACACGAACTGTAATGAAAACGCATGTTCTTTTCTTCTCCTCCCTTGGGTTAATGGCGCCTTCCATTTGGAAGGACAGATGAATGGACGGAGCGAACGGACTGACCAATAGACAGATGGATACCGTTGTAGGCAACAAACTAGTTAGCTAGTCAATTTCAGCTGAGAGTTGTCCGCTTTTCGTTAGGCATTTCGGTGGCAGCTCTCAATGATTATATATTATAACTGGCTGAAGAGAACTGATTTCATGCCTCGTCTGTCCTCGTTTCTTCACAAATAAAATGCTGTCTCTACTCTATATGTTTCCCTCTGCCTCCTACGATCCCTTCTCTCCCAACCGTTAACTGACCCTTGGGCAACCTCGAAGGAAAACATCGTTCCAAAAGCTGGGCAACAGGCAGTCGACTGCAATTAGCTTGTGTTGGAATTCGCAAATGAACGCACCCTTCTGAACGTTCCTCTCAAAGGGGATAAACCATCAACCCTTATTGACGTTAGCTAAATCGCTTTTAAGACTTATTGTTAATGTTACATCATACACGGATTCCAGAAACGTGAGGCCACGTAACACATGTGACAAAAGCGGAAATCGGGATAACCTGAGCTTTAAGATCAACCACGTAATCGGTTGCTTCTGAGAACATGGTATCTCACAAGGAGGCACCGCGTCAGTAACTGGTGTCTGCTGTGACGTAACCAAGCATCGCACTGTGTCTTAGATATATGCGTATGCCGTGCGTGTCTGAAGGTAAGATAGGCTCAGTGGCCAATTTGAAACAATCGCTAACTGCGACTATTATGGAAAATCCACCAAAAATCCGATCATGACTGTTGACGTATCAGACAGCGAGAAAAACGCTACTCTATGACTTTGAGACGGTGTAAAGGAGTAGCTTGGAGAAACTGAAGATGTGCGGAGAAAGAAAATTTGACCCGATTCCTGGTGTTAAGCAGCGGATAGGAATCTCACTGTGGTGAAGGGGATAACACATGGTTGTGGGCTTGATCTCACCTTACGGGGTTTCAGGCTTCGCCCAAGTGTCGTCAGAAAAGGTGGCCCCGATAGGTCCTCATAGTAATACCTAAAGGTTAAGAGCTGAGCCCTGTCAGATAGGGGAACAGCTAAGGCCTGTCAGCTCGAAAAACAATAATTAACTGTCGTCAGAGGAGAATAATCATACATTTTAGGAATCGAGCTACTCTGCAATTTTGCATTGTTTTCTTTAATGAATCTAGACATGTTGTTTCTGCATATATACTGCGCAGAGTCGGACTCTACTGAGCTGTCTTATTTAGAACCGCACCATCCGTGGCTGCCGTCAAAACACCACCACCGCATCTCCTACAGCACAAGCTGAACTTTCTAGCAGAGCTGGCATCGACAGCTTTGCTCGCGAAAGCGTCTAGATGTGGGGCAGAGACGCGAGGTCAAGTCGCGGGTGGCGAAAGGCGATCGAAACTCGGTGACCCACACCCCGCCAGAGGAGTCAGGTGCCTGCGGTCAACTCCTATACGGCCGAACCAGAGGGGTACGGGACTAGTCGACGCGAAGGGGAACACACCCCAGAGACATATATACACCCGGCAAGCACGCAACGCAGACATCTATAGCAGCCTCAAAGCGGTTGCAACAGCGGCTATGCGGCCATCAAAAGTTGTGCTGCTTGTGTCCACTAACACATAACGCCGTGTAGAGTCTCTGAACTGCACCGGTCACTTCCCGACCGTCAAGGCCTCAGGCACAGAACATCTGCGCTTCATATGCTCTCAGATTTCCTTGCTTCGGTCGTTTGAGCAGATTCGCTGCGGGGAGACCGACCGAGGTCAGAGGCGATCGACGACGGAACGCATGCCACCGGGTCGCTTGGCTGTCATCTATGGGGGACCTCTGACTGAATTTGATTATTTCAGCCAGAGGTCCCGCCCTGCCGAACCTCGCGACGACGATGTAACCTCGCGCTGTCGGGCTAACATCGAGCTGCGTTCGATGCAAACTACACTAGGAGCTACACTAGAGGACGAAGCTAGACGTGGCTTTACAATAATATGCTCTCGCTCTCCTAATGCACCGAAAGTTAGGTGATGGCCAGACACCTTGTCTGCTTCGGCAGGGCTTCATATAGAATAACGGGGATGCCGGCGAAAGCCAGAAGCGATTTTATTTCACCTGTTGTGAATAGGACGACAGGACAAAGTTAAGTTAGAACGCGTAAAAATCGCAAGGAAGCAATACACTTCATTGTTGATTATTATAGCTAATTAAAGCTAAAAAAAAAGTGGCATAATTTTGTTTTTATTGCTGATGAAATACCATAGTGGTGGAAGTCACCTCCATTCAGGTACAGCCTTCTAAGAAATCGAATCCGCTGCTAAAATGCTTGTAGTTGATTAGCATTTTCGCTAATAACGAACTCCGTGCAACGTATGTGTGTCTTTTGTGTATCATTCCCCCCCCCCGGCCCCATCCAATCCACCCTCGGTCGACTTTCCGCCATACTTAGTAGTTATCTGCTCCATTTATCCTAATTTGGCTGATTCGTCACGTTCATGTGGCTGCAGCACATTACTAAATGCGAGCACATGGCTGATTGATGAACGCTTAGCCGTGAAAGATCTAGCTGATGCTATAAGCGTCAACACCTGCCGGCTCCTCGGATACAGGTCTGCTATGGCACACTGTGTAGCCTACGAGGCTGTGCGTAAATACGCGTCGCCACCTTGCATATGTCGGACAATTTCACTTGTTCTGAAGCAAATATCAATTCGTTTCAGTAGAATTTGAACGCATGAACAGGTCTTACTCGCTAGCCTCGAGATGAGCACGTAATATTAGAGTGAACAGGTTAAGGTTTTCTTTAAAGGCCTACGAGTGTTAACAAAGCTGATCCGTGTATTATTCATGTATTTTTTTTATGATTAGTCAAAGAACAATCAATCGTCCTCCATAAATAGCCTTATTTATGGAGGATGAGTTGATATTTGCTTCAAAACAAGTGAAATTGTGCGAGATGCGCAAGGGTGGCGACGCGTATTTACTCACAGCGTCGTAGGTTATGCAGTGTGCCATAGAAGATCTGTATCAACCTGGCGCCCAATGAAAGCTATGCCATGTGTGCGCGATTGGAAAGAGAGCGGCACTTGTTATGTGTTCGTTTCAGTAAAATTACACGATGTAATCTGAGCGCCATCATTATGTGAGTCCACACTCTTCTACAAGCCTCACAAACTCCAACTATACGGCTGTTCATCGTTGCTTCTTCTTTGGCCGAGGGCCTGTAATGTGAGTTGCAGCTGACCAATACGTGTCACAGGGCACGCCATTGTTACTGAATACCCCGAACAGTAACAATGATATAAAGCGCACACAGAAATACGCCGCCACTACGGCCGGCACGCAGCAACCCCGATGAATAGAAGCCTCTGAGATGGCTCTGACATTTCAGAGGCACAACACCGCTCCTGCTGTACATGGATTAGGCAGGGAAGTGGAGCTTCGATTGTGCCAAATCATTTCCGCTCGGCTCAATAGGAAGAGCGTCCCTGTTATCGACAAGTCGAAAGTTCCCTCCTTGTCCGTTGTGTGAAGAACAACCGAGTCGAAAGTGCCCACTGCATGAATAACTGCAGTAACAAGGTGAGGCGACGTTGCATCATTGTGTGAGAGAGATCGTCGCTTTCATGTGTTTGAGGACGAGCCATTTCATTCATTCATCATTATCCAGAGGATGATGAAGCGCTTTTCTCTGTCCTACACCGTAGGACGTAGGACATAGAGTACGGGACATAGAGTAGGACTTCCCAGCTCGCAGTGTTCCTCGCCTGCGCATCGTCTCTCTTCTGCTGATCTTACAGAAGCCATTTCCGGTCAGTTGTTGACTCATCTTGTATTGCTCCGTGCTCGCTCTCACGATGCCCGCTGTCGGCTGAGCAGATGGGATACTTCGGCGAATGGATCCTCAAACGCCCCAACGGAGAATGATACATCGGTTCATAGATAGATCCGCTCGTTGTTACTAACGGAGATCGAGCACTCTCTTCAATCTGAGAGCATCTACCCTGCACCGCAGTCTGACGCTTTATCTATTATGATTTAATATTAAGTCATTTTGTTGCCTAATTTGCGCGCTAAACCAACTGTTACTCTAAGTTCGGCCTATTGCATGCATGATTCTCAAAAGAGCCCTCGACGCAAGGTAATTCCAGGAAGGTAATTCCCCATCCTTAAAATAACGTGAACATCTGTTCCCTTCCAAATACAAGGGTAAGTGCACAGTTCACAGTCTCATCAAACTCCCATGCACCGACAAGTGGCAGCAGATAAATACAGGAAGGTCTTAGTCACTTGTATTGGAGAAACGTACGACAATCGCAAGTCAAAGAAGGGACAAAATATAGGGCATTGGGACACTCTTTGGTCGTTAAAGCTAGAGCTAACGGGTTCCACGTTCACTCTGGCTGTCGGAATGACAGATGCCTCGCTTGCGTCGGGCCTCTTGACGTGATTCTCGACATCATTCGCCGTGGGTACCATTGCCATTGTCGCCTGGGAGTGCTTTCTATCTATTTATCCATGTATCGGTAGTGTATCGGCCCACCAATGTGCTCACATTCACAACGAGCACGCACCCGACCAACTGCCGCGAACAAACACAGCCACCAGATACATAGACACATAGACAGATATACAAATAGATAGATACGTGGTGGCGTAACTCTCACTGCTTCGTTGTATTTACTTTCAGTTGCCGATGTTACATGTCTCTTTACGTCACGACAAAGTCAGCGACAGCGAGAACAACGAATCGCGTATTCCGTAGAATAAAATAGAAAGCTGTTCTCTTGCTGCAACGAGACGCGGGCGTAGTCTCGCTTTTTTTTTGCCTACGAAGACCCGTCTGGGGTAAAGACAGAAAACAGTGGCAAGAGAGAGAGAGAGAGGATAAAGGCGTGCGACATAGCCTGCTAGAGTTGAAAGAAAGTGAGCGGTACAAGACACTAGAGAAGCTTGGGTCTACAAAAAAAACCATGGCAGGCTAGGCACACGAAGAAAAAGCGAGACTCGAGGGGCTTCTTGTCCTCCGTCAGGCCATGCTGTTAGTTGGCTAGCCGAGGGGAGTTGGAGGCACACTTGCTCACCCACTACTTGCTAATGTCCTGAACGTGATCTGGCCACGGTTCACACGGCTCTGTTTTGTTCCAAGACGTCCACAAACACACATACATACACACACACACACACGCACACAGCCAGAGGGACACCCTCGCTTTGCTCAATTCGCCAATGACCTCGTAAGTTCTACTTTTTGCCGTGGTGATTCGCCAACACACGCGGCACAGGGTGCGAGGGTGGTAAAGAGGCAAGATTACCCAACTGCTATGGTTGTCACTTGGTTGTTCCATAGACCAACTTCCAAGGTGGCAAAAGCTCCCAATTATGATCACTTTTGTATGTATGTCGTGCGAACACAAATGGCTAACCCAGCACTCGAGTTCCTGCTCTCTGATCTATGCTTATGCTGTATCAACGAATATACACACACGCATCCATTTTTATATAATACGTGTCATCCCGTCCGTGCGTGGGCAGCTACATATCATATATATGCAGTGAGGCGTAAGGAAGTCTAAAGCTACGACTTGTGACTTCGTCTACCGCCGACGCTGAATCCGCCACACGCTACGTTGCCGTCGCTATAATATTTGTTACAACGACAGCTGCTGAGAAAGCGTTGCAAACTTGTGATCCTAACCACTAGGCCTAGCTCTGTTTTCCCTTGGGCCAGGAGACCTGGGGATTTGGCGGAGTTTGCCCTTTACAACGCCGAGTTCAGCGTCCGTCCTACGCTAGCAGAGAGAAGGAGAGAGAACGCCGACGACGCTGACCAACGCAGCCGAGATTCCGTGATCTGTGTGGACGGGTGTGAGGAAGAAACCATGAAATGGCTGCTGCGTCACGGGGCAGCCATTGTGCCGCTTCACCCATAACGTTTGCCTGGAGTAGCAGTAGCGTTGGCAGCAGCCGTTTGCGCCAGGCGACTCGGATCTATCCACCTCCGCTGTCAGCCTCATCTTCTCGTTGATACACGGCACACTTATGACCGTTGTCTTTTGGGCTTCTCTCTCTCTCTCTCTATCTCTTCCTTTCTTTCATTGTTTCTCATCCACTATCTTTACCTCTTTTCCGCCACCTCTATCGTTTTGTATTTTTTTTCTTTTTATGGCTTGGAACGCTGCCCGCGTGAGCCAAACTCCTTACGGCCATTGGTCCCAGGACGCGCAGGTGTCGGGACACGCTTGCCGGCTTGCGTTCAGCTGCCTTCAGCGGCTTTTGGAAAGTTTGCTTTCTACAACCTGCTCATCTTATCCTAAAACGATGCAAGCGTGGGTCCGAGCGACAAGACCCTTCTGAACTCGAACTGTCAGCCAGGATTTAAAGGTTACATCACGCGGCCGAGTTTAACCCAGATCTTTCTCTGACCGGTTACGGCTATCGAGTGGCAGCCTCCGCACTAACATCAATTGTGGATTTAGTTGTATAGAGTGAACTATTCATTGTCAGCTATGGGTAACCATGTATGCGGCTTTAAAACTCGCAAATGACGAGGCTGCTTTTGCTAACATCGTGGCTTGAATACACCCTGCTCGGTGTTTATGACACGTCACACAACTGTTTGCCTTTCGTACAATGACTGATCGTATACCAAGAACGTCTTATCAATGTGTGCTTTATTTACTTGTTGTTCCATAGGTTTTGACTCTACTCGTTGTAAATACACAACATAAAAGGTATTTCGAGTCGTTCACTGAGATCATTTAACTGTACCATTGCGGCGAGCTTTCGAGCAGAACAGCCGGTAGACAATTCCTTTTCGAAGTTACCTTTTACGGAGTATGGTATAGAAAGTATGGTATGAGTATAGAAACTCCCCCAGACTTCCTACTGGAATACTACGACGTTGTGCAACCGACATCATATCCATTATTAAGGATAGACCTAGTCATGGGCTCACTGTATAGCACCTAACGATACATGTAGTCGTAGTAGCGGTACACCAGCTAAAACATCCTCCTTCTGGACAAGCTACTTTCAGCAGCATGCTTCGGCCGCCGTTGCCGTCGACAGGTAACTACCTACCATCTACTTAGCCGTTTATCGTTTCGTCTTCACCTGGCCTACCCTATCGTCATCCTAGCGAACAGCGCTGGTTGGCCCTGATGTTGACCAGCCCCAGCTGAGCCAAGGCAAGGCCTGTAGGCAACGGGCGGCGAGCGAACCGGGGGCCGCAAACGTAACCACACCATTCGGTACTTGGCTGGTGGACAGAAACCCACCCACGCAGCAAGTAAGCAAGCCAGTCCAACCAACAAGGACCAAAAGACGCTACAAAGGCTGGTAAATAGTTGGCGGGGTTAGCGACCGGACACCACGTCCATGGGATGACGTCAGCATCCGCTTAATTACGGCTGCCGCGTGCCATGATGACTGTGGCAACCGTTGACAGCAGGCGGGCTAGCTAAGCAGGTACGGAGATAGGAAGGCTGGGCCAACCAGGTGGGCAGATGATATCGCTGTACTTTGTCGCGGACTTTGTGTACGTTGACTCGGCCATTGTATTGTGTTCATGTCGCAAGAAGATCGTCGGATAATTAAAGAAGGAATTGGAGAGGACAACAGTAGGAGTTAGGGTGTCGTGCGAGACAGCCGGCTCGGAAGGAAACCGCAATGTTTTGACGTGGCGGCGGCGGCGGCGGCAGCACCAGCAGTGGCTGCAAGACGCCCGCGCTATCTATAACACGAAATGAAGGAAGACAACCATCCGCTGTGGAAATTAGCCCCAGGCTGAGATACTGTAATGCCAGTGATACCTGTTTTAAAATTGTGATACTATTTGAGCTCTTAATGTCACCCTCATGGTGCAGCAATGGTGTCCAATGCATTTTCTCCAGTACTAACATTTTTTTTAAAGGGGGTGTTGCCATGCTAACGCATGACAGCACCGTGACCGTCCCCCTTTCTGGAGCTGTTGGATGCCGACCTTTCCCGGTATCGCTTAGCGCATTTCTTCAGTGAGGGCGGTGAGATATGTACAAGCCCAGCCACGAGCACCACACATCCTCCTTGTTGTACGGACATGACGTGATTAGCTGAGTCTCAGCTGTTTCCCTTCCGTCTCTCTCCAGGCCTCCTGTCGAGGACCCGCCTGTTCGCTTCTCGTACAAGTGATGAATCGACGCTGACTAATCATACCCGTGTCTCGTATCAGTGTCCTCATCAGCTTCACTATTGACCTACTGGCATTAGAGCACGAGGAATTAGCCATAATAGGTTACATCATAGCACCGTATGATTCACGATCAACAACACAAATATAATAGATAGCGAACGAGCAAAAGATCTCCGTAGTAACCATTGCAGACCCCCAACTTCGAACGGCCACAACCTGACAATGTGCTTCCCTGACGTCATTTCACTGCACCCACGGAAGAAACAACATCAAAAACGATTGCTCAACAGCAAATCTGCCAAGAGCGGTGTCGATATTTTCCTCCACCCGCCAAGCTACCCATAGGTGACGTCAATCTGTCCAGCCAGTGATGAAGAGGCGGTTCTGCTAGTCAGGGCAAGCATAGGAGAAGGAAGGCCTTTCGTTCGACAAAGGATCATACAGTGGAGACAAACGCTGTGTTGTTGTTGCTGCTGCTTCAGCCATTGCCGCTAGCGCTGCCGTTGAAGCGTCGACACACTCTCGAAGAAAAACCGTAGTGGAAAAGTGGAAGAAATAAGTATGCGGTGTCGCCAGCGAGAGCAGCGCGGGACGAACTTGGTGCATTGTGGAGGGCACGCTTCGTGAGCGAGTGTTCGCACTTTTCGCCCTGCTTTCGCTCTTGGCGCCTTCGAGCCAAGTCGAGCCATAGTCGTAGCGAAGGGGCGCCTACGCGCGGCGGCAGCGGCGGTCGACGCGACCACCGTGTACATGTGCAGAGGAACAGGAGCGCGTGTCCTTCTTTGCGTGGCGTTCCGTCGTTCGTTCGTTCGTTGGTTCGTCCGCTTACTTGCTTGCCTCGTTGGTTGGCTGCTTGGTTGGCTCGTGCAAAGGAGCAACAACCCCTTTGTTGTAGGCGACGCTGCCCCTATTGAGGAGTGGAACGCTCCGCTGACAGTGTCGCCAACAGTTGAAGCAAGAGCAAGAGAGCATCACGTCTGGTAAAGGGGGCCCAACGAAGATGCTGCCACTGATGACGATGTCGTCGACGCGACGCCACTACACCCAAGCAAGCAAGCGAGCGAGCGAGCAAGCAACATGAGGCTCTGTCGCTGGTTGATGCTGCAGTGTTCCCAGGAGCAAGCGGCTTTGGACATCCTGCTTTGCAGCTCCCCCAAACTTGACCCTTCTCCGCAGAAGCCCTTAGACCCCTTCATTCCCTGTACTCCCTCGACGATATCCAGTCGTCGTGGAACATTTCTTGCAGAAAGCAACTAATTTTGGGTGTCGCAGCGGGAGCTCTGTTGCTGCTGCTGCCGCTGCCGGAGCCACGTCACTGGCGCTATTAACATTCCAGGGTGCGCGGACGCCGCCCTGCTTTGCTCGCAGTCGCTGCTGGCTGACTGGCAGCCAGCGAATGCCCCACACTAACTGCTTAGCCGTTGTTACTGCAGTTATTGCCGCTACCCCCAGTGCTAAGCTGTCCTGCCCCTGCCTTTGTTGCTGCTGCTGCTGCTGCCTGATGTGAACATAGCGCGCGCATGTGGATAACGCGCGAATGGAAAGAATTGCCCGCAGCATAACATTGTCTACGTATGGGAAACAGCATCATAGATGCACCAAAGCGTTCGTCCGACTCTGAAGCGAAAATTATGGTTGTTATACGAAACAGATGCATATATATATACATACATAACATATCATATTTTACAAATTGTTCCTTCTGAAACCCAGTGTAAGAACTATATAATAATTATGCTTTATTACTTTTTCTAGAAAAACAGGCGGATATCAAGTTGTGCATTAGGATATATTGAGCCTGCATCTTAGCCTTATTTTTTGTTCTGTGACTACGTTTTTGATGCATTCGTTGTGCATCCTTCCAATACTGCTGACAAATAACGAATGGCAGAATATTCCAAACATGACTTCTATCTACAATCTGTCATAGCGGCAGACGTTGCGTAATGCTCAAGGCTCGAGGTAGGAGTGTATGGTTCACGGGTAAGAGGACCCTGGAAAAGTGAACGCGAAAGGTGCATGGGAGGCCAATGACGAGTGCTTATGAGCTGTTGGTCCGGATAGTAGCGGCTTCCATTTCCGAAGCGGAAGACATCTTGCGCTATTTGCTGGGCAGGCTTGGAATGTTGCTGGGTTTGGCTGGTTTACTCCGTACACTCTAATAGATGAGCAATCTGTAGGCTTCATCAGGTGGCCGCAGTATCCAATTGGTGGTTGAATGTGCAACTACGATTCTACATCTAGCTTGGGCACACACACACACGGACTCGTATACAGTGGTGTGAATAAAGTTAACGCACCCCTATATTTCAACAAATCGTAACAAAGAATACACATTTGAGGCATTTATTCTGTGTCAGATTAATGTACATGTCAAATAACATACATACGACAAAGAACAGCGCATATGACATCGCATGCAATCTGCTACAGCAAAATGTGTCATATTTCCGTGGCGAAAAATGATAACGCACCCTCAGTTATCGAGTGTTTTCGCTGAATTAGTTCTTGTTTTCTTGTGCTAATCAGTACCGTGTGGACTCACCCTTGCTAATTATAACGTCAAAGACTCGGTTTGGCATACTATCAACGAAATTTAGCAGGATCCGGTTGCTGACATCTCCCCAGGCCTCCAACAACGCCTTTTTTAGTGTTTCCACGGATGCATACTGTCGATTCGACGCGTATACTCTTCGGATAAGAATGCCCTAGAGGTTCTCCATCGGGTTGAGCTAAGAAGAACATGCTAGCCACTCTAGGGTACCAATGTCATGCCGTCTTAACCGCGCATGTGTACTAGCGCTGACGTGAATTGAAGCGTTATCTTGTTAGAAAACAATTGGAAGTAGGTGAAATCTGCTACTAAATGGTAGTAGGTTGTTGGTCAACATCTGCTGATCGTCCTCGCTATTCATTTGAGATGAGATGAAAGTGAATCCAAGTTTGCAAAGCTTCCCAACCCATAAAGCACTCTCCGCCGAACATGTGCTTCGAGAGTACCGCGACTCTCTACGTACATCATGCCAGTAACCGTTAAATCAATCTAGCCCATCCAAATTTAACTTCTTCTCGTCACTGAAGACGATTTGAAACAACATAGTACCTTTTAGATAGATGTGCACCCTCAGGACACTATTTAAAAAACGTTGCCCCAATATTCATCAATGTCCAGTCTCCGTCCATTTTGTTGCGGGCGAAGTTTAGTTGGGCAATCGTATGGCGTTGTTGAAGACGAGGTGTTGTTCTCATTTGCGCCCGTATGATATGCGGATAACGCTTAATTGTATTTAAAACTGTTGATCTATGAACCTGAAGGGTTAACCCTTGCCTGATTGCTTCACAACTTATGGTCGAATTCGAGGCCAATCTACAGATATGCATGACAGTTCGCTGCCTGTTCTTTCGTGGACGTCCTTTAGACTTATTAGTACCATATTTCGATGGACTGCGTCAATAATTTTGCACTACGTGACGATTTTTGCCAATTTCTCTGGCAATTGCAGTCTGGGTCTTTCCTGCACGGTGTAAAGCGGTAATAACTGCTTTCTCTGCATCAGTAAGGCTCGAAGCGCGTCCCATGACTGCAGTACTGCTTGAATGCTCAACACAAACTGGATTAATTCAGCGAAAACACTCGATAACTGAGGGTGCGTTATCATTTTTCGCCACGGAAATATGACACATTTTGCTGTAGCAGATTGCATGCGATGTCATATGCGCTGTTCTTTGACGTATGTATGTTATTTGACATGTACATTAATCTGACACAGAATAAATGCCTCAAATGTGTATTCTTTGTTACGATTTGTTGAAATATAGGGGTGCGTTAACTTTATTCACACCACTGTATCTGTCTCCTATTGACGTGCCAGCGTCTCTTCGTAACATACCATATCCAGTAAATACACGTGTGTGTATATATATATATATAGCGTCAAAGGACTAGATGAACAGAAGATGGCGGATGTCCGCGAATGCGTGCGGTGCAGGCTACTAGGGCAACTAATCGCAGGATAGGGTGGCGGGAAGCAGCAGTGTTCGTCAGGGGTTCGAAAACGTTCAACTCATCACAGTAATCTGCCTCGGTTACCTCGCTGAACGCATTCTCAAAACAGAAAATGCTCCCCCTCCACCAAACGACGTTTTCGGCCGCGATGACTACTGCCGTTACAGTGCTGCGCCTCTGAGCAGAAAGCGGCAATGGCAATATAGGTCTAGACGATCTCGAAAACAGATTTTTGCCACGCAGTGTTCTCTTCCGGCGGTAGTCTGTTTGTTGTGCTCGGTAGCTATAGCCAGGCTGTACAGTAGTAGGCATCCGACGTAACTCGACGCAACCTCGGGACATCGCTCGTTCTCTCGGCCACCTTCCAGCCCGCCCCACTAACGCGGCGCACAGGACCATTTTGCGCATCGCTGGTTAGTGGCGCCCTGGTGGAATTGTTGGTACTGTCGATTGTTCTCTGCTTCTTGCTTACGCGGACCATCTCCACCAACCGGCTCCACGTTCTCTAATGCGTGTTACTTCTGCTTGTGCTTGGTGTTGTTCGCTAATGTTAGCTCCCACGAGGCTACTCTCTCGGTTTCTGTCTCGCTCTTCGCGTACGACAGGCGATAAGATTGGGCTTAGAACAGAGTCGAGAACAGTGCATATACACCGGCATGCGTCACGAGTGGCAACTTTACCGGAGTGGGTTGTCGAAGCCGCTGGACACGATTAGCTCAATGGATTCTCGGCACCCGCTTATTGTGTACCTATATAGACTATAACGAAGAGCTCCTAGACACAAATTGTTGAAGAGATAAATGCGTCGTTCTTCTCCCGTGTCCCGGTCTCACACTGAGGAATCAGGATGTTTTTACCATCGTCGGTCCTTTTATAGGCTACGACTTCCTGGCTCAAGCGAAACGTAGAGAGCTTGTCAAACGTCATCGTTAGCCACTTGGCAACTTATGGAATATTATTGTTTATAATACAATAATACAACACTGTTATATTATATCTGTTTTGCCATAAATATCGTATATTACGAACCCGTTCGCTCTCTCCGTACAAATACAGCTTGGCTGGTTGGCTGCACCACCGCTCTCCGGACGAAGGGTAACTTCCTAACTTAGTAAGTGATGCTTGCTTGAACTGAGCACGAGTACTCGCTTCAGTATATTCTCTAATAAAATGTCCCCTGATTGGAAAGTGAAAGTTGTTTGACCCAAAGGGACAAGCAAAGGCATCGTGGATGAACGAGAAAGGAAGACTAGTGGTGTGTGTGAGCACGGGGTATAAGAGAACGCTCGTAGCTGTGCACACTGATCTCTAAGAGGCGCGTTTCCGTTTGCCATTAACTTGCTTAAGATCTAAGAGCGGCTCATCCTGGGTCCTGCAGTACGTCCTGTAGAGTCAGGGCGGCAGCCAATCCGTAGAATGAGGACGGTCGGATCTCATGCTGGCACACAGCGTTGGACAAGGCTGTCGACCTGCACCATCTGCGTGTAACTGCTCGCTTGGGTCGGCATCCCAGCCGGCTTGTACGCTCTCCTCTCTACCCCAAAGTAAAGGGCGGAGCGTAATCTGCTTAACATGAAAACGTACGCTTGCCTCTAGTTGACCAAGCAAGGGTCCCCAACCCCGGCCCAAAGCCGTCGCACCACTGAGGGGTCATTTCCTGTCTGACGGGGTATAGAATGCGAGGGCTGAATCTCACCCCAACCGACGATACACGGCAATGCCGGGGTGGCTGTTGACGCTGAACACGGCTTGACTGAGGTCCTCCTGCTACCTCTTCGAATTACTCGTTAACGCAACCCCTCACAATGTCTATGTGTGGATGAACCATATTTCGCATAGCAACGACGCCTCTGTTCCCCTCTCACACGCAGATGGTTAGGCAGGGTCAACATGTCAACAAATTACATTGCATCGTTTCGCATTCGTCGTTCTGACAACGTAACGAAATGCTTTTGAGGTGGCACCGACTCCACGGGTGGTTCGTTTATTTTAAATCCCTGTTCTCGATGGCTTCGTCATCGTCGAAATTACGAATAGACGGCGCGAGAATGTGCCGCCGGGTACAGTCGAGGTTTTGGCTCTCGGCTCGTCGTCACTCGGAAGCTGAGGTGAGCCTGCATGGTCACAGGAATAAAGGGACGAATGAGGAAAGCTGTAGGGAAGCACAGGCCGACACAGGAAAACTGCCGAGGTGGGCGAAGCCCGAGTAGGATGTCGGCGGAGAATATCCTAAGATATCTCACTTTCAAGCTTCCCGCGCCGTAACTCGCCGCAGCCGTCCGTCATGGCGAGACTTTGTAACAGCTCGGACGCTTGGAACGTTGGGATTCGTCCTCCTTCTCACATAAAACGCAAGAGAGCGGGGGCAGTCATAGGCGCAGAGGCGTTGAGGGTGGATGTATTCTTTCTTTTTCTATGGGACAATCTGTTCGGTGCGGCTCCTGCAGCTTTTTCAGATGAAAAAGAATGCCCCCAGCAGCAAGAAGAAAAAGTCCGATGTCGATCGCTGTTGGATAACCCAAAAAAACCAGATGTCCTCCCTTTCACTCGCGCGGCAATTCAGCGCGCACACACGTTCCTGCGCTCGGATGGTCTAGTGAGAAGTCGATCCTTAAATAGCTATGAAACCACGCAGTCTACAGCTCTCTATCTCTCTCTCGGTGTGGACGACCAGTCCCGAGGGTGGCGGCATTCGATGTCTGAGAAAAATAACTCGACGTAACTAGGTGCAGATTGAACAGGCTTGACTAGATCGAGTCCTCAAGTTCGACTTCTTTGAAGCCACTTCGGGGGAGTGGCGGCCTCTCCACAGGTTCCCAAGCGCGAAACGGCCGTCGTCGTCCGACACATTCGGGAGCAAACTAGCGAAGCCGGTAAACAGAGACAGACGCCACCGCAGTTTGTTCATTTCCGTTCTCTATATTTGTTTCTCGGTTTATTTGTTTTCGTCGATCTATCAGCGAGAGGCCGAGGACGAGCTCAAGGGAATATATAGCGTGGTTGATCTATAGACTTCGCTCTATAGAGGAAACACTGAAGGAATTTTGTTTTGCTCAATTGCCTCCCCATAGCGGTTTTCTATGCTTCCCGTTCAATTCACTCACCGGCGGCAGCAGACGGTATTCGATTGTTTGAGAATTGTTGTGCGCCTTTCGTGGTATGCGTGGAAATCTGTCGGTTCCTCGACCATTTCCTCTCGCTTTTCCGATGGCATCGCCCAATTCGTCCGTCGTTGTGTCGTTTTCCGGCTTAGGCCCCCAAAGGGCGAGAACTCTGAACATGCACGAACGGAATTCTTTCTGCCGGTCAGCGGCCAAGCAGTCTCTGTTTCGTTCTGGTACTACTCAACCGGCGGCCGGGCAGGAGGCACTTTGCGGAATACTCCGTCCGGACAAGCTGCAAGAGACCTGAATCTCCGAAAACGGCTGAACGGTGACGGGCCGGCAGAAGCAAATTGCCATGCGCTGTTTTACCGCAACTACTACTACTACTACTGTAGCTACACTGTAGCTACAGCTACTAAACAGATAGATGCCACACCCGGCACCATTTGATGCCTTGCCATCCTGCCTGCAGAGTAGACGTGGCCCGGCTTCATCAATGCCGCCTGCCCGCCCTTCTTTTCATAGCATCACAATGCTTCGCGCTTTCCACCCCTCGACAGAAACAATCCGTACGAGTCAGACCAATAGCACAACGAACCGCGTTCGATGTAATGCACTACCTCAACGTTTATGTGCACTCCCTTCTCCGACTGTGTCTCTCATCGTGACGGCGTGTGTCGCAATGTGTGATAGATACTAAGGCTGTACGAGTTTACGCTTTGCTGTGTGCCTGTGTCTGCCGCTGCTGCGGCAGCTATAGGCTTGTTTTGCTTGTTTGGGGGTGTACAATCGGCCCGTGGGGGAGGTATTTGTCCGGGGCGCCCTCCCCTTTGGGGGCGCATACGGCGGGAGGCCCCGGCACAGTAACGGAGCAACGAACAGAGTTGGTTGACGAATGCCGATGTAGCGATCACGTTGTCGATCGGCAAGAATGATGGAGGCTGGCTCCCGCGACGCATCGGCGCGTCTGAGAATGGCGTTATCGGTCCCGAGCGGAAGAGCTCATCAATCTTGGCTTCTTCTTTTTCGTCTCCTTGTGCGAGAGAAAACGAAGCCACAGCGGTGGCGGCTGTGGTGGCAGCAGCGGGCTCCGACGCTGGTTGAGATGTCGGGGTTTTGGTTTCGATTTTCAGCTGTAGTGATAGTCGTCTTTGCCGGTGTGGGCGTCTCAGTGCGTGTGTATATAAGCTGCATTTACAAAACTGGTGTTGCATCCGTCCCTCTGATTATTGTCGTTATATTACGAACTCTGCTGCAACACATGACTTACTTGACTTACAGTTTGCTAGTGGAAGTTGCGACGATAATTGTAGAACCGGATGGAGATAGAATAGAATTTCATACAAGGGTAAATTTCGAAGAATGATGACCTAACAAATGTCAAATGTCATCTAGATAAGTGCCGGAAAATCCCCCATGGAAGAAGGGTTGGGAGCCCTTCAGCCGCTGCAAAAAGAGGTGGTTTATCTACAAGACTTCACAATGTGAAATACTTAAAGAACCGAATCCGCTTCTATATTCGCAATGTCCACAATGGTGAGGAATGAATGTGGTTCACTTGCTCACTTCATTGTGCGATTGCGATCTTCACTCGCACGTATCCTTTGCTATAGGGAGCATTGTCTTCTACAGCTTCAAGTAGAACAGAAATGGGGCACATCAGCGTTGTTTGACGCCCGACTGGAGACCGGCAGCACCTTAGGCAATAGCCAAGTAGACCACGACCCGTTATCCCTTCGGGTGACTGGAATGACCAGGGATGGAGGCTCAGCGAGATGTGGATAGGGGCCGTTAGTTCAGTTCGACCCTGCTTCAGCGTCAGAGGTTAAGCTCCCATTAGCTGCTATAGGAATTTACGACGCGCTGTAAAAACGAATCAGGCAGCGCGGGCCATGAATGAGGCGCTGTTGCACCGTCTCACGAACGGTCCGAGGCGGTCCGAGACAAAGAGCGTCGAGCTTTTTCTCAAACCACCTCAGTTGGGAAGCCTTTCATCCAACGGACTACAGATGTTAGGAAAAATATTGCTTCACACCCACCTGTTATGTTTCAGTATGGTCTTTGGTGTATCTACTTCTCATAGCTGACATATTCATGAGTACAAATGAAGTCGAAATTTAAAACTGCGAAACTTTGCAATTTTAATAAATGTCAACGAAACTAATCATCGTCTACAGATGTGACAGATGATTGACTAATCCCCTAGCGCCAAATACTGTTCAAACGAAGACGGGCCGCATTGATTAGCGCCACGAATTGTTTAATTGGTTTATGCAGTTGAAGCATTCCTTGAAACAAATGTGACATATCAACATGTCGGCCAATGATAAACCAGTCAATTAAAAAGGAACCGTGTGCACGACATGTTGTTTACTTTCATTTACATTTTGGTTTGATAGCTTCCTTTATTGATCAGAACGCACGCGGCACTCCCGGTAGCACAAATCCCACCTAGCATATGTATTAATTGCAGATGTGTTCGTAAGAGTTTGTGTCTACTGCTCCGTTTTTAAACCAGCTTAGGTTCAAGAACTTTTAGCCGACAGATGTATTCTATTCCACACTGCTTTGACCTCAAATGTTGGGTCATAAACGATGTATATTGTCGTGGAAGTACTAGGTTTCGTCCGCTCCCGTATCCGAGGCTTCGCATAGAGTTGTCAATGAACGACGACTCCAGTGCTTTACATGCCAGACTCCCGACAAACCGTTCGGAGAGCTATAATTTAAAATAGCATCCGAATCCATTTGTTTAAATTAAATAAAAGCCGATTGCAGAACATGATTCCAATAGGTAATCTTGAGACAGTAAATCCTATTAAAAAAAGTGAATGTCACACATCGCAATTGTAATTTAACTCAACACTCAAATTCTATTTCATTTTGTTTCAATCGAAGAAGTTCTCGGACAATCAGCCCGTGTGGCTAGCACCACCACATAGCCGTCCTCCGCTTAGAAGACATTCGAAGTTTCCGAAGCACACTAGCTATTATCATAGTTCGACCACGCGAAAGTAATGCGGTATGTGTAATTCGCTGGTACACAAGTAAGTTGTCGTTGTTATTGTGGTTCAAAATTGATCAGCTAACTCAGTGTTAAGACGTTATGAAGTGTTGTGCAGCGTGTGAATTTCTAACACCAATTTTTGTGCGACCCTCAACGACGAGCCTAATTCAGCGTGCCAGCTCGCCGCTTTCGCCGGATCAATATTTTACTCGAGTCCACTTCCAAGCTGGCATCGACTGAGCATCTTGAACGTTTCGATATCGATCAGTAATCTCGGTAGTGTGTACATTAGAGGTTAGGGTGGTCGCATCTAGGAACGCCGCGACAACACGATACACGGTCAACTACCACCGCATGACTACCGAGACTCGATCCAGTGTAATATCGACCGTGGACCATTGGCGTTTAAAGGAAGACTCTTAATACACCTTAGTTTAGGTAGAGGGAGGCAACGGAGCATCTAGGTAGGTACATTTCATGTATAATACGTGTATAATTCAGTCCTCTCATTGCCATTCGAAACGAAGAATCGACATTATGCTCATTGTAATGGTACCATGTGAATGTACAAACAGCATCGACGATATAGCACTATTTGCTTTTACTAGAGAAACCAAAGTAATGCACAATAACATGTTTGAATATATACACGTGTGTATAAACATATATGCTATCGCACTTGTCTTTCGGTTCTCCACGAGGAAATGCACCGTTCATTAGGTCGGTTGTTGCCGTCTCAAACTGCGGACGCCGGAACGGCATCTTGCCAGCAATTTTTCTGTGCAAGAACTAACGACGCATATACTGATTATGTCAGATTTCTGCTGAACATCACCATTCTTGAAATCTCGTATAATTAGTAATGTGCTAGATATATATATATATATATATTGCGTAAACGTTTACATCGAACAGCTGAAGATCGACGTTACAGGACAATCATATCCCCGATTCTCTATTAGAAATCTACTCGTGGTCTCGATTCGATCGGAACGCTGTGGCTATTGACGAATGAAATTGCTCTGTCTGAGTGGCTTAAAGGTTGCCATTGTGCATGATCAACAATGCACCCTTACAAGACCCTGTTGCTGATCATTTGACACTGATTAATAAATCGAATGAACACAACCCTTTCTGCAAATGTTGTACTCCGCTATTGATTAATACAAAATATTAACAAAAAAAAAGGCCCACAAACCCAATCATGTATGACGAGCCGAACGGCCTCCTTCTAAGCTATTCGAGAAGAGCAGTGTTACATTGCAACCAGGCTATTTTAATAAAACGTCATATATATCCATCGAGGTGTAGATTAAGCCTCTCCAGCCAGCTGCCTTATTTTCCTCATAATATTAGCTAATATTTTTTGATAACACCGGCTCCACTATGATTGTGACCGCCGTGAACCACGCTTATCGGTGCCCTATGAAACGGCTTTGTGGAGTAAGGTTAAATAACCTGCAAATAGTGACTATGAAACAACACTTGAGCAGAGACGCACTTCAACATCTCTCAACGGACTGATAACAAAAGCCGATGCTTTAAGAGCGATTACCCACAAGAGGCTTAGCAGCTGTAGAGGCAATACACCACATCGGCATGAACACAGAAAAACACAATTTCACGAACATATATCCGTTCGAGAGCGGATAGAGTACGGGACTTAGAACGCGATAAATAGTTCATCGGGTTGATAGAATAGATACACATGTATTTTGTGGATACAAAATTGGCCCAAAGCAACCAAAGCACTTATCGAAAATTCTCGCAGTGAGCCAACTACTGCCGATTGAAACAGTAGTGAAGGCACCTTGAAATCTGTTCATGGCTATCTGTAAACAATGTTCTGAAGCGCAGTACACCACTACAAGGTTTATGCCGCCCATCTGAGATCTCAAACTACTTTATATATAATCATATATAATAATAATACTACTACTTTATGTACAATGCGAATAAAAACTGTCCTCCCGTATTGCGTATATGTGTAATTAGATAAGAACGACGCATATATACATATATATATATATATATATACTACAACCAAGTTGTTCAGAATACAATACCAGTCCGCATGAACACATCGCAGCGAAAAGCCTAACTAACGCCCTGGCTACAGTTTTCGTTTTTGCAGACAAAGACACTTGAGGCGCAGGCAGAACCTACGAAAAAAAGAGCTGTTTAATACCTAATAACTAGTTTTGCCCCGGCAACGGGCAACATGATTCTATAATAAGTAAATTCATTGTCCTCGACAATAACGGACTCACCTTCTGTGTTGATGGTTATAACGTAGGTCCAATTAAATTTGAGCAGGACGTCGACCATGAGTTTCGCTTGAAATTCGTCAGATGGCACGACGCGTAGGAAGTACTTGTAAAAATCTTTTCGGCTGAGCTCTCGCGACGTTGCTGAGTATCCGATCTGCGGGATGTTGAACAGCTGCAATAGATTCTGCACCTGAATAGTTACGGCTGATGAGCCGGGTCCGATAATACCCACAATGTTTTTGGTGTTCTTGGCCCCACGATGACACTGCTCGGTAGCGACTCCGCCTACCATTACCGACGTGTTGACGTCATCGCGCATGGCTATCGTGTCGCGGATGAACTCAATGCTTTGCTCAAGAGCCGTTGGGGAATACCTGCAGTATCGTGCCGAGGTGGCGAGACAGCAGAAAAATGAACGAGAACGCTTTGTTGAACAAATACTGATGAAGATGTGCCGGTCACGTTGGTCCTGACTAGCCTACATCGATCTATTAGAATGCTGGTTTTGTTGTTGTTGTTGAACAATTTTGTTAATGCATGAAATCTCGATTTTGGGGGCAAATTACTGCTATATAGCATAGGACATCGCCAGTTTATTTAGTTAATCCTACTGAGAATGAATGCTGCCGCCGGCTATCCCAATATTGCGAAGACTAATGGACATTAAGGAGCGTACTGGCTGGCGACGACAGATGATAATGTGGTGTGCGCACACCCACACATGTGTGTGCTTGGTTGTACGGGCCAACAATTTGAGCTACACGAAAAAGCTCGTCATCTTTTTCCCATTGCCGATACTTTTATGAGTTGCAGTTCGTTAAATGTGAGACCGAAGGCCACTTGCACACAAGATATATACATATATATATATATAGAAATCCCGCCCTACTGTATGTTTGAATAAACACATCTCCGGTACTGGAGATTATATATAGATATATTAAAAATAAAATTGGAAATTGCATACGCGTGTCTAGAGGTACTGGTCGTATTTTCTTTTGTTTTTCATCGCTTATGCATTATTTTCTGTCTTATTGGCAGATCAGGATCGACGGCATGGGGTGTAGTCAGAGCCGATACATCGGCCAAAATGGCGAAGGGGCTTAAGTGACAGAAAGAGCCGTAGGGGTAGCATAGTAGCATCTACATCAACACACCGACAAACCTTGCAGAGTCATTCTCCAGCGACTAGGTGATACGTATCCCAGCTCCATATCCTGGATATGGCATGAACAACGATCAGGTCAAATTACTTACATATGGCGCGACTCTGCTCTACATTTAATTAATCAGTGAACTCCCTAGGGAAATTTCAACGGTGTGGCCTAGCCTACCGGCGTTGCTGCAGCATAGAGATACAATAGTGGCGGCAGGGACCCCAGCACCAGGTCGCGACCCAGCTAAGACCACTTTGTCGATTTCCTCTTGGGGAGCGTTGAGGTTCACGGACGGGGTCGCTGCTGCTGGAAACTATCGAACACCGCTGTCCGGCAGACGGCACTCCCGCGGCAAAAAGCACCACGTGACGGAAAATAGACATTGTTTCGCTGGGAAACTGCTACCGACTGGTCAATGAGCTAGTGGTAGTGAGCCTTTCGTGAATGTACCAAGGGGAAATCTAATCCAATCTAACAACCTGCTGCAGCAGCCGCTTTCGGCCTATCTTCGCGCCTCTCATTTCTCCAGTTCGTCTGTTCCCGTTGACCCAAACAAGAAACAAGCCTGCAGAATGGAATGAGTAGATTCTTACACTAGCTATAGTGGTAGTTCTCTAGGAAACAAATACTCAGCTCGGCCCGAAACGACAGAATCGTCAGTGGGGATCGACGTGGTACGATGAAATCAGACAATGCGAGGACACCGACCACTGAAACGCTGGTCGGCGTGTGAGCTACGATCGAATACACGCGGGCGCATACTTGCGCAATTATCAGTTATGCTCGGCAGATGCTATACTGTACTTGGCTCTGCGTTGAAGGTGACGAAGCTCATCATATCGTTACCACCATTACATAGCAACAAAACCTCATCGGATTTCAGGTAGACTACTGTTTACAATACCTGCAAACAAATTATAAAGACTGTAGTAAAAAAAAAAGACTACCACACGGTTTAAACCGGCAACCTTCGGCAAGGGATGCAGCGACTTATCCACTCAGGCTGTGGCCATGCCTGCACGTCTAGTCTCTAGCCACTGTCTCTGGCTGCAAAAGTCAAAGATCGCGGTTTCGAATCAGCGGTAAAAACCTCAGACTTTATAGAGTACACTCTTCTGTAAGGCCAAGTCTCCGCTTCTAACGATAAAGGTCGCAGGTTCTAATCATGTAGTGGGGAAATTACTCTTTATAAACTACAGTCTTATGTGCGGTACTGTACGGTACGATGATGATTCGCCCAAATTATGTTCGCTATCCCACCCAACATCAGGAAACTTTGAGTCCTGTGACAACAAAATTACTCCAGGATGTAACTAAACCCAGTTATGAGCGACCAGCGAAACCCTATCATGAGTACATAGGGGAACAAAGCCGGTGAAAAAGAAGCATGATTTCGCTAAAACTAATCTCTTCAAAATGTATCAAAACCGGCACCGTTTTATGCAAAGTAACCAGCTGAGTGTGGTGTACAACTAAATATATCGTACTTAAGGCAGACGACGTGTTATATTAGCAGGATTTGCAGTAACTACTACATCACATATGCCGGACAGCGTCGATTAATCCAGGTGCTCTGACCTTTCAGTGACTCGAGCCCTTCGAGGACTTCCCTAGCTTCCCGGATTATATCATTATTCCGACGCAGCCATCCATTACGAAATAGTATGTTGATGTTTTCCGACTTAAAGGTTTCAGTGGAATTGACATCAGTACGATGAACGGCCATTTTCGTTATATCAGGGGATTTTTTGTTGTAGCGAGTATGGGAGAGGCATAGAGAACAAGCAACAGACTATTATGACAAAGATACCGATCGCCTATTTCTATATAGTATTCACCGTACAGCCGGCGAAAGTCCTGAAGACGCCACAGAAATGAGCCAAGGTTCAGGCAATCAGGATTATAAAAGCCACCACGCGATCACGAGAGTTTTCACACTTACCCACAAAGTGGGAGACGGCCCAAGTTGTTTCACTCCGCTAAGTATGTCCTTCGCTATTTAGACAGCGAAGACACATTGCGCACAATAACCTAATGTCAGTCATTCGATAGAAAAAAAGCGGCGTGGCGCTTCTTCATGCGAGAATTTTGCCCACTTCACGATTTTGGGCCTTATTGAACACAGTTATTTGTCATGATTGTACTGCGTGTGATGAGTGAGTATACCTTGATGATATCACATTAGGATGTTTTTGCCGTCAATCAAAATCGGCTATTCAAAACTGTGATGTCACAGTATGCAGCCCGGCAAAGGTCATACTACACGCAATCGATCGCTCGAAGGTTGAGCGAGTATTTTCCATACGGGACGCTCCTCCAACAGGGTGGACGCTGATAACTTGAAATATACATTTATAATAAAGAAATGATGGTGTTACCACCAAATATTTCTACGTAGCTTCTGCTATATGTGTCTAATACTGTAGCAGGTACACACCTTGCTCTCCTGCCCCTTCTCACTGTAATGTCATACGGATACGTAGCGAGAAGTGTCTGATGGAAGAATTGCTTGGGGGTCAGCCATCAACAAAATAACCAATACTATTCAGCTACACATTCGACATATCTGCCTCAGTATCTGCCTGAATTGAAAGGCCTCGGCTTCAATGTTTCCATGTCTTTCTTGGTATTCTACGGCCCAGTCCAGATGTTCAACGGCGTGGCCGCATGGACACTGCCAGGAGGCGGTCATCAGGAACGAAAATACATGTGAGGATTGATGTGGCAGCGTAGACAAGAGGACTGCAGCTTTTTTCCGCGTATATGAGTGGGCCAAGATTAGATATACGATAAGCGTACTATTTTATATACTGCCCATCCTAACGATAATGTGCATGGTTCGAAAATAGAGTCGCAGTCACTCAAATGAAATTTAGCGCTCCTTCACGTAGGTGCTTAATAGTATCCGCCTTTTTCTAACCTAATTACTGCCATTAAACGGAATGTAGTCCTGCATCTGTTGGCCTGTCCGTTCGGGCAAAAATGAGATACTGTCAATTACTAGTGAGATTCTGGCTGGCAATAAAAAATTGACTTTCTACCTGTATAAATCGACTGGTGCTTGCGACTAATGTTTATATATGATAATTCCCTTTAAATAATGTCTCGGAAAAAAAAACGCCAAATAAAAGCTAGTCGAATATTTATACATTATTTTTTTTTGTCAAGTAGGATCATGCTCTGTTCTTCATCATTCCTACTCTAGTTAATGAAAGTGCAGTTTTAACTTCAATCCCTACATGCTTTCAAGTTTTCGAATCATTTCGACTCGATGTCGAAGGACTGTCGAACTGCGGGACTCGCATTGCCATCGAGGCCAATTTTTATAGCGACAATTTTATAAAAATGAGCACTTGTGTACTCTCTCTTATCTCCTGGGTATGCATCTGGGGATCGAGGACCAGGGCTGGAGGTCGCGTATTAACAGTGGGTGAGTATAGCTCAAAAAATTCAGAGATACTATATATATATATATATGAAAGTACGAGAAAGATCTGGATGTTGGGATGGGCAAACTCAAGTTTTAAATTTCGTAACCATTCTTAGTAGTGATGGTGGTTGTTGTATTATCTAGAATCAGTAGCAAAACTAACGAGAACGCTCAGTAGTACTGACCAGCAAGAGTCGCGTATCTCAATGCCTAATGTGATATTTGGCAGCAGTTTGGGATTATTGTTGATCTCATCGAGCGTCTGAAATGCGGCCTCCACACGGTGAATACCGTACTGCTCGCGAATTACTCCACAGGTACGCGTCTGAGCGTTTTTGGCATCTGGAGCTTCGCGAACTGGAAACAGCGCGCCAATTGTTACGTCGCCAGGGGCTGTGCCTGGAAAAAGTCAATGAAAAGGCGAATTAAGAGGAAAACTGTGTGTAAGACCCTGCACTATATATATATATATATATATATATATATGAGCAGCACCGCGCAAATATGTCCAATTGATCTTGAGAAACGAACATTGATGAATACTGATGAGTTTTTAAGAGAATAGTCTCACGTGCCTATGTTTCATGCAAAATGGCTTCGGTCAATTAAAGTATATGTTGCTATCTCAGAACGCTATTATCAATCGGCGGGATCAATCGAATCCAGTTAAAAAAAGGCAGCTCAGCAGTAACAGTTCGCCTCAAGCGAAACAAATTGAATGCTAATATTTTTGCCTTGGGAGCGTACACACTCTACAACGCAATTTCGAATATAATAATAATAATAATAATAATAGTAATATAAGGTATTTGTACTGCAATGATACGAATCTCTGCGGATAGGTTTGACTATTTTCATATATTTTTCATAAAGCAATCGTGGCAAATGAACAATCATGTGATCGTTATTGTAGTACAACATGCGTACGCTTGTTGCTGAATCAAACGCATATCATTGCTTACCGATGAGTTTTTGTGGAACTCGATTGGCCCTTGAGAACGAAGCTTGCGAGGCTAGCAATACGGCAAAAAGGGCTACCCGAACTAAGCTGAATGTAGTGAGGGAGTTTTTGTTTTCGTTGTTGCTGTTGTTGTTGTAGCACCAGTAGCTGGTGTCGCTGCAGTTTTTTGTCGTTGTGTTGTTGTTGTTGTTGTGCTGGGTGTTGCTGCTGCTGCCGCTGTTCGTCTTTGCTCTGAGCGGCGGACAGCGGCAAAGGGGAAGTAATTGCGCGAGCAGCCTCGTCGCCGTCCCAGTTGAGGAAATGCGGTTGTTGTTGTTGCTGTTGGCGCCACCGACGTCGTCTTCCTGTGTTGTTGTTGTTGTTGTTGTCGTCGCCGCTGCTGTAGCAGCGACAGCAGCCGTTGAGGTAGGCCACTGGGGAAGCCACTGCAGGCTCCACTGGCGGCTTTGATGATGATGGCGACGGTGGTGGTGGTGGTAGTCCTGCTGGTGCTGGAATTGCCGCCTTCGTCGGCAACGCGGCTGTTGTAGGCGACTGAACGCGCCACGCCCAAGGTGGCGGCGGTGTCGGGGGATAGCCGGCGGGTGTCCGCGCCCGCCATCGCCGCCGTCGACCTGAAGTGCTGAGCTTGCACTGGAGGCAGCGGGCGACGACGCTCTCGACGACCTCATCGACATCATCTTCAGCACCATCGCCATCAGACGCCCACTCGCCCATAACCATTCATTGTTCCTGGAAATCACGTCCCCGTAGAGGCGTAAACGCGCATACACGGACACACGAGAAAAGTACAGAAATATACTTATATAAGTATTCACGCATGCGAAGGATGCAGTCAGTCGAAAGCTGCAATCATCGCTGTACGCAATTTCCACCACGTGCTAATAGAGCGCAATGAGACTAATAGAGAGAGAGCAATAAGAAATACATTAGTTAGGATTCATGGCTAGAAAGAGCTGAACACACGCTACCTAGTTAGAACAGGCGGTGAAGGGGAGGTAGTTGGGGCCAATTCTAGGTATAGGAAGAATTCGTGGTAATAATGAGGGATAGCGAGAAACAAAGCAGGAAGCTGGTTGCAGGAGACATTAAATTAGATTGGCCCTTTTTCTTTTGCGAACTGGATGCGACGTTGGGTGAACACGTTTGAAAAGGTGACGACAACACCCTTCTCGAATCGATACCGTGAGTTATACGCGTTTCCTATGCAAATCAAACTCAGATTAACAATGAAGCAGTACGGTTAAGTAACAACAGAAAAACCATCTATGTTTCAGCTCCACAGAAGCGTGCTACACGACAATAGTTTAGCAACGCATTTGAGTTCGAGATTTAAGTCACGTTTTACCAGTGATGAATTGCAATGCCGATGGGTTTTTTGGAATGCGAACGCATTATCGAGGCTGCTATGCGAACTGAGAGAAAGTAACCGACGCCTTAGGAGAAGACTTTAGAAGGAAACCATTCGGTCAAAATTGGCCTACAATGCCGTCGGCCGTCAAAACGGCGACGAGGCGCAACAAGAAAATTCAAAATATCCTGTGCAGGTACCTCAGCATAACAAATAACGCGAAACCTTAAACGTACCCAGGGGGAGGGGCGGGGTTGACGGACTTCGTGGAAGAAGAATTTTCCGATTCCTGTCAACAATGTATTCCAGGAAATCGCTTCCCAATACCTAGCAAGCCAGCCGTTATGGGTGGTGTAGGTACTGGTTGTGTTGCGCGACCGTCGATTGGCTTAGCCCTGGCTGAATCGACCAAACGCTAGGCATTGCTTGGCCTTAATCGAAAGCGAAGCCCCTTCTGGGGAAATTGTCTCTTCATCCGGGTCCAATGGGTACAATAGTAAGCAAGTATCAATGTTGTACAGGTAAGGGGCTGTACAACATACATGTATACAAATTAAAATTATATACCATGTGACCCGGGCACAAGCGGTAAAAACAAAATTGATGCTCGTAGCCGAAAAGAAAGAAGGTGTCTTGCTCGTTGGATACTCCGTGGAGGCCAATCAAGCCTGATAATATCCCAAGATAGTCCTCAATTAAAGAAGTGCATCCTCCTTTGCGTCGGGTCATGACCGACATCTTTAAGTTGAATGTCGCTGTTTTCACCCAGCATATGTATCAACTTTGGTTCAGTAACAAAACACAGCGCCGCTGAAAATGCCTTACACGACCGACAGTTCGCATATTCCTTATTGTGTTTTGTTAATAATTGTGATCATTCCTAGTTGTATAGATTAATTGAACTTGTAAGAGAAGATGCATACATGGGTGTCTCATAGATGTGATGAATATTCAATAATGGCCACGCAACATGTTCGGGGCATTACATTAAATGAGGGTGGAGATTCGTTTTCCCTCTGAAGTCCTCTCCTGCTGTCGCAGTGGAGAAATCTAACGCCAGCCACGTATCGCCCCCTGCCGGCACGAAGCCGTTCGTGAAGTGGTATCACGATCGATCTATAAGACTGTAAGATACACGAGCCCCTGCGATCTGGCGAAACCAGCTCCAAGAGGACTACACCTAAGTTCAGAAATTCATCTGATTGAGAGTGTAGGATTGTTCTCAGTAATAATCTACGTCTCCTTCGCTCGCACTCTCTCCGTGTACTCTCCTCCTGGCTCAATTTATGCTAAAGGCGCACACACCATGTGGGGAGAAATTTAGACGAGCGTAAATCAAGCTTCCTTCCGCCAAACGGCAGAACAGTAAAGCTTTCCACCTCACTTTCATTTTTTTTCATTTGATAAGGTCATCCAACACGCTGCCACCACGATGAGGACACGAATTGAGATGATGCGTCGACAGAAAACGCATTTAAATATGTTCTAATCAATAATTGACCAAGGAATCGAAAGTAGGAGAAATGGAACAATTGCGACGACGGGTCGAATCGGCGCAATACGACTAACACCTGTTATCCCAGATAGTGTAGATAGGTGGAGCCCTTTGATGTCGAGGTTCATCGTCTGCCCGTGGCAAACGGAGAAGACACGTAGGTGCACGATATTCATCGGTACACATTTGCATTTAAGAAGGGGTCCGTTTGATAAAGCAATGCCGAAAGGACTTTCGTGGACCTCAATGTTGATTGTGGGTCAGCCCGGATAATTTTCTTTAGAAGCGGAGATATCGTATAGGTTTTGTGAAACAACAAGGAGGTAGCGTATCTCGATTCTGCGTTGCAGCTTGAGCGCATACACGTTACGTTTTAAACGCCCCTTGTGTTTGCCAGTGCCGTGGTCCGAAATGCTTATTCGCACAAGTTGAATATCCGGTTAGCCATTGTTCCCATGTCTTAGTCATCTCGTTACCTTACTGGTACTATATCATAGTCAAACTTCACCTATTTTAGTAGATTGTGTCAGTAATTAAAATGACTTTCGTGTGCAGCTCATCCCGAGCCCTTCTCCCCATCAGACAGATATCGTTACTCGTGCCTATGGTTATTAGTAGGCAGAATTTGACACAATCCTGCCTCCGGCACGATTTGAATTTGAGACACATCCTACTACAGATCTTTTGTCCAAGACCTATTCCAGTAGTGCCGTGCCTAACTGACGTTAATTAATCAATTCTCCTCATTTAACTACTTCAATATTTTCTTACAGTCACACAGTTGTAACAGTTCTCCCATTCCCATGTGTTAACTATTTCTTACCGCCATTGCAATTAACCCCTTTTTTAAGAGAGAAGAAATGCATTATGTAAGAATGGACACCACCTTTAGATGTGGGCCGAACTGTGTCGGACTCGCCATAAATTAACGGCAAGCTAGACTATCGGCGTGACCGTGTGAAGCTCCAGGTTTTCAGTTGGTCAGAAGGCCTCTGCAGAACAACCTCTCTTGAGCTTCCCTCCGTACCTCCCAGCTCTGCATTTAGTACTACTATAAGTAATTAACCCTTTACCAATTTGCAACTGCCACCTCTGTCACCCTGTTGAAATTACATACACACATCAACAAATACTACGCCACTTCTAGAAGATGAGCTAAAGCAAATTAAGTTTCGCTTAAGTTAAGTTTAGAGAGGCATTTTCAGAAATGTTCAACCGTTTTTCATTCGTCTCGAACCCATGGAAAATAATAATGAATCCATGAAAATACGAATGAAGATAATAATGCCATGGGTTCGATAATAATCTCGACCTTTATCGATTTCCTCAGGTCACAAGATCCGTTGGGGAAGCTTCTGATATTTTATACATGAGCCAGAGTTTTTCCAAGCATACTCTTTCCATCATATGTTTTCTCGTCGAGCTAAGCATTGACAGCAAATATAACTCGGCACCCATATATACACACACATATATATATATATATATATATATATATATATGTACATATGAACTCTACGCGTTAGAGTGTAGTATATTTAATATGCATATTGAATAATCCCTGGTTGCACTCATCTGCTCGCTCGGGCAAATGTACGGCAGCCTCAACTTGAATCGGGATAAACTCTGTGGGTGGATTTTGCCCACCTACAGCAATATGCTATCACGCACGCACAAATGGTTTAATTAAATCGCCAGGCCCCGCCAAGGGGCCATATCTGATAACGTCTATGCGAATGAGTCCCCAGGGAAAGCGCCATATTCAAATTATCGAGTAGGCGTTGGCTTGTCCAAACATGTCACCGACATAGAAGAGTCTGCCTATTTTTGGCGGCTCTATTCAAATATAACGGTAGCTTCGCATGCGTCAGTAACAAAAGAAGCTGTAAAATTTAATGACAAATGATCGGCAACGTGAGACCTCTATGACCTTGGAAATTCCGAACCATTGTTAATTTTTTTTGAAAAAGGTGGCTTAGTTGCACTACCTTCCAAATAGGCCATACGTGGTACGTACAACATTTTGATCTTGATACTGATCGATTTCAATCGATCCATCGAAGCGGGGTGTACTCATTGCAAATACATATATTTTTGTCTAACCGTATGCATTATTCAGGTATAGCCACATTTTTTCAAGGGTATGCCTCTCCCTCATGCCACGTTCAGCGTTGGCCACCATCGCCGAAACGTTGAAGAGAAAAATATTAAAAGAAAGAACGAAAAATGCGCCACAAGGCGTGAACGAGAAAGAAATTGTATGGTGACAGCTATCGAGGACACCAGGGGAAGCTCAGATGGGTCCGAAGAAGATGACGGAAAACGCCCGCGGCATAAGCCTCGACCGGGCAGGCAGCAAGTCATCGTTCCGCTCCATGCGAGCGCTCTAGTTTCTAGCCAGTGCGGGATCCCGGCGGGAACGCGGTGACGCCATGGGCCGGGCTCAAACATCGGCGTCCTCCGTTCGGCCTGTTGACGAGGGTTACGATGAGGCACAGATTGCGCAGGCTACGCTCGAGGTCTACCACAACGATCATATCAGCAAGACCCTCAACAAATGACTGGCAGAAACTTTCCTTCATCTATAACACCTAAGAGAAATATGGAATTTGTTGCTGCGGCAGATGAAGACGCTGCTCTGGACGGATTCCTCGGAGTCAGACGTCAACGTAGGCGATGGGGCTTTCGAGACACCCTGTGTCGTGTGCGATTCTCACACCGCGAGTTTACCAAGTGGAGAGATAGCAGTGCCTTCTGATTTGCGGAATATGATCCATGTACATATTACTTTGTTGGATAATAATAGATTTCAGGGGCACGTTTAACAGGACAGACGAGTGTGCGTGACATAAAGAAAGGAGGACACATTCGAAATTACCGATTCGATTTCGTTTATTGCTAGTTTTTATAGTTCGGATATCTATAAGAAATACACCGATATCGAGCGGTATGCCCAGTTGTGGTCAGTTGTCGATCGTGGTCGCTATTTTTCTCACGAGCTAGTTAAGAAAAACCCTGCTTGACTTGCTCGGCCATGGAAACCGCGCTTGTCATGGACCAGTCAGCGAGGGGGGCAGGGAGCAGCTTTTACGTGAAGCGCTGGCGTGTGAGAACGATTCAGTGGGAGAGCGCGCTCCTGCTGCGGCGTTGGTAGTTAAGGGCAAAGGACTCATGCCTTCGGACCTGCTGCTGCTACCTAGTAGAAAATACGGCTGAATCCGATAGCAATAGTAGTCGCAGTAATCGACGGCCCATAGGTTATCATGTATATAATGGCAGGCGTGTATCAAGGGAATAGGATAGGAAGAGGACACGGTATGTCTGGCTGGGCACTGTGAGGATAGGTCTGCTATGTGGTTGTCGTGTCCGTGGACTGGTGGTTCGCTTCGCTAAGCAACGCTAAGATTCGGTTGTGTCTGCTGGGTGTGGGTCGTTGGCCTGGGCTATCGGGTGGACGAATGAAGGTCAAGCGAATTCACCTAGGACGCTTTGGCGAAGCTTCCTCGAAGCCGGATCCTCCCTTCCGTCGATCCGGTCATTGTGTAGGCTTTGCTGCTGCTGCTCCGAGGCTTGCTGCCGGCGGCGTCGCACACCCGCCGCTTACACATACCACTGGCCGTCGCCTGGAAACGAATGGAAACGAAAAAACACATAAGATTTATGGTATCCTTCGATCAACAAATACTGCTGTTGCTATGTTCGGCCGACAGAAGGCCCAACGCTGCAGACGCCGTCATGGTCACTGGCGTCTCTGAGCCTTCGTATAGTGCTCAGGGCCCCCGCCCTATCTAAGGTGAACCCATCTGATTCGGTGAAAGCGTGTCCCGGTGGAAAAATGCGATTGGGATATTAAGGACGACAAGGTAGGTAATAAGGGAAAATCTTCGATCGAAAAGAAGACCTTATGGTCTCAGACTCCCACAGCCCCAAGAGGTATAGTCAACACCAGGGGTAAAAAGTACAGAAAGAGTGAAAAAGAAGCAATTCTTTGCAACTTGTTTGCTTCTGCAAATGTTTTGTTATACACCTCAATGCTATGGTTTGAACTCAAACTAGAGCTCAGTATGAAAAATATCTCCCTAGAATGGAGGAATATTGAGAGAGTCCGTGAGTGGGCGTCACGCCTTCGTCGTAAGCCCTCTGATTCTGGCTGTATAATTTGCTTAGCATCACCTTACATTCTGACGAGCGCCTATCAAATGCAACCATTCCGGGCCAGAATAGCCTGCCATACTATTGTGCTACTTCTGCTAGCACGGTAGTAGATTCACGCCGGAGTGAAGCATCAGACATTATGGTGAGAAGAGGTAAAGAGGATTAGAGATCACAGCAGCAACGTTTATGGACACACATACCGCGAGAGAGAGAGAGAGAGAGAGAGACGGAGGTAGAGAGAAATATCTGAGAAGAACGTAAATGTGTGATCCCAAATAGAAGGCACAAAGAGAGACAGGGCTGTGCAGACAGTGATCCGAAGTGCCACAAGCAACGAGGGAAAGGCTGATGCGTAGGAGCTCTATAAAATACTAGTCATACACTCTGGCTCGGACTCCGACAATCCTTTCGTCTCCGGTCTCTGTTTGGCTACAGACCAAACTGAAAAGAGAAACCCTGCTATTGCAATCCGTCGGATCAACAGTGCACACTGATACGACTACAGCAACAGCACACCCTACTACAACAACCGCCACAGCAAGCTTACCCCAGTCTGCAGCGCAACCAGTGCCGATCGTATGCGAGAGGGACTCATTGTAGCTACGACGGCGGGCTGCAGCGATCTACCACATATAATTAGCCGCGTCGGACGTTAGCGCGCAAATCACTAGGCTAATGCGAACAAGACCCAAGGGCGGCGGCAGAGGCTTACTTCGAAAGACCGGACGGGCTAGTCAAACAGCATTGTGAAAGGATCCTACCCAAGGTTCTGTGTGTGCAGTCTGCTGAATACGTTCGCTTCTCCGAAACCAACGCCAATCTTCTCTTTCTTTGTTGAGGGATAAAGGTGGATTATTTGAAACAGTGTCGGTCTGTCTGTGTCTTCGTGTGCTGTTGTAACAGCACACGCAGGTTACAAGCACCCCCACCACCACCACCACCACCACTGCTAGCATTATTATAGCAACAAAAGCAGCAACAGCAGGGAGCACAGGCGTTGACCAGGACCGTCCTGGCTGACCTTGTCCGTGCATCCTGTCGTTCGGTTGTTCCTTCGTCAGTCGGTCAGTCAGCCAGCTGCGTGGCGTCGACCGTAGCGGCGGTTGGCGGGCCTGCAACAACGCTACAGCGTCGCACAGCGCAGTGACCGGAAACCAGCAGCCTCGGAAAGGGAAGGTCCTAACCCTAGCAGCGCTAGCCCTCGCTGTCCGTATCCTCCCGAAGCCCGAAGCCGAGATAGAATTTGGGGGCTACGTCGTTTCCGAGACGAAGCGCTCGGGACGGCGAATGGCCCGGGCCAAGGGAGAGGAGGCTGTGGGACAGCCTGCGGAATATCGCAGAATGGCGGCGCTGTTGCCGCCTCAGCTGCGCTGGGCCCATGTGGTTCCCCTTGGGGGCTGGCAACGAGGCGAACCACCCGACACCGTTACCAGCGTTGTTGCCACTCCTGCAACCGACGATCGTCGGAGCGAGAGAGAGTGAGAGAGAGAAACCACAGACAACGGAGCGAGGTGGTGGCCATCTTCGACACCACGAAGAGGAGTAGGAGTGCTAGTGGTGGTGTTGGTGGGAGCACAGGGTGCAGGCAAAGGCACCACACCACTGCCGCCACCATGGGTCCGGAAAGAGGCCGTTCCGGCCCGACCCTCCTCGGCCCAGTCGGACACTCGTACGACGCATACTCATTTGGGTCTGCCGTTGGGTTAAGCTCGTCGGAACCGGCTTACGAAGAGAACAGCGAGGTGCGGGTGTGTGTGTGTGTGTGTGCATGAGCGTGTCTTCGGGGGCTTGCGCATCGTGCCGGCCAAATGGTGGGAGCTGGGCTAGCGGTGGCAATAGCCGTGCGAACAGAGGAGTAAAAATAGCAGGTTGCACAGCAATGTATCCCGCTAGCATGCTCAGTAAGCGTTTGCAAGCGGATGCTACGGCCACAGGCTGGCTGCCTGGGCGGCTCGCTCGCTTGCCTGCCTGCCTGCCTGCTTGCTGCAATCAGGAGATTCCAGACATCTGGACGGCCTGATTGGCGTCCAGTGTTGTTGCCTCGTATGGAGCGGCTGGATGGATGAACGGCGGCTGCGTGCAAGACACTGCGGTGTGTAGTCTGCACTCTCGGCTGGTAACGATTGTCGTGCCCGATTGTCGGTGCGTCGACATATCGAACAGCGAGCCACGCTACTGCTTACTTATTGCATAGTTTAGTTGAGATTGAGCTTCAGGGGGATGGAGCATTTTCTAAGGAAAACTCGATCAGCTGCCATCCAACAATAAGCGTAGCCGTTAAGAAAAGCATATAGATCACGAACGGCTGATTTAGTTCAACTTCGAGTCAGTCGATGTAATGCGCTAAGCGTTCCGAGCCATCTGAGTGGGGGAGGGCAGGCGGGTTTAGTGGGTTTGTGAGTCCCACACTAGCGCTGTTTTAAGATGAACCACTCAGTGCGCATGTGCATCAGGCATTCCCGTAATCTCCAAAAAATTCAACTCCGAGTCGAGAATACAGGGAAGGGCTTCTTGAAGAGGATGTCGCTCGCAGAAGACACTCAAAATTCTTGGTACTCTGAAGATTGCAGTTAAATATAAGTTCGTATAAGCCAACACATGTTAGATATATGTGCTCCTTTCATCTGCATGCAAACATGAAGTTATACATATTATATGATCGAAGGCTAAACATGAAAGGATTGTCGAACTGTTATATCTATACTGTCCTCTGGTACCGGAGCTATACATGCTGATAGGAGCTCTGGCGGTGGTTGAGTAGCAGAAGTATTAGCAGAACACCAACGGTAGGCAGCCGTTCCACGGCCTGACAGTTGTTGCCTGTGAAACTACGGAAGTGACTCGTCGTTGGTCGCTTCTGCTTCGATTCCACCCCTAAGTCCGAAGTCGTTCGCGCAGGACACTCACCGGCCGTTGTCGGCTGGACTGGACACCCACTCAACTCAAGCCACCGTCCCGTCGTTGCCGTTCTCCAGACGCAGAGAGCGATGCGGACAGGCCCCACTAAAGATTGGACACCACGGAGGCATGACTTCCGGTGGAGTCGGATCCGACCGCTCGTTAATCGATCCTTCCTTACCATCTCTTTTCCTCTGCCTCCCTTTAGCTTACAGTTGGGAGTTCCCAGGAACGGCACACGGAGGACCGGCCCACGATGAAGCGGCTGCTGCACGGTTAACTGGCTGCTTTGACAACGAGTTTCGCCTTGCTGTGCCCAAAGTCAGTCCTTGGGCTCAGCCAGTTCGATGGGACCACCGCAGTCCGGATTGAAGAATCGCAACGCGTCTATCTCCCCGCGACACACCTACTGACTGGCTGCCAACGGCTGGCGAGAACGGGTGTCGAACGGCTCGAAAGGGCCAACCGCTTAGCTAATGGCATCACCCTCGACAGTGGCCGACCCGGCAGGGAAGCGATGAAATGACGCTTGCGATTCGCGTTCGCTGTAGCGCAGTGCCAGCCTGGACTTGAAAGCAATGCTTTCCGCGACGACCTAACGCGACGAACCCAAGTTCGTCCCCGGCACATACGCACCCCTCCTATGGACATGGCGAATTGACTTGTCATTGTTATGTCACCCATTAGCTAACGGGAATTAGCTAAACGACGATGCAATGACCTCGAAGTGTCTAACTATTGTTTGATCGTTTGACGCACGCAGATGGCGAGAGATCATGATTCACACAAAAACAGCGCAGTACAACAAGGTGATAATGGAGGATGACATATTAATTGATTCTCTGCTGGCTTCTACTGATTTCATCGAGGCGGTAACGGTCCCTCGGAGACAACGCGCCAGTGACAACGTCACCTCCTACCATTGTGGCGTGACAGGATTATGATGCCGCGTACCGCTAAATAGTAAACAATCTTGGAAGGTTGACATAGCTAATTAAAATGAGCTCCCTAAAGTAGTGTTAAACAACGTGGCCTTCTTCATCCGGCGTTGTGAGTGCGCAAAGGTACTTGGTTTTCGTGGGCGCTTGCCCCACTGAGTGAGTATATTAGTCCTGAAGTTCAGTGTGCGTAAAATTGCACATATATATAAAAAAAAAGAACAGTAAGAACCAGCAGGGCAGGTACCAAGGAGTCTTAATGAAGCCTTTCAGTAATTTTCTATTTCGAATAAAGATAAGTTTTATTTGAAAGTTACAGGTGTATTTTTGTGTCTCTGACTTGAATTTTCGCCTTGTACAGTAGTACAATATTCCACTTGACCTCGTACGAAGAGTGAAGGCCACGCGCTCCACCGTATTCTGGTTGATAATAATAATAATACAAATTTGCAAATAGCGCGTTACTCAAGTCAGCTTGTAGGGCCAATTAAGGAGTTTAAGTATTTTTTAGCATTTAGTGCTTAAGATGGATAAGCCACTGTGCTGTTTCCATAATGAAATCCTTAGTGAGATCCGCATTTGATAGGTAATTAGGGATTACTGTCTGCAAGCAACCAACGTCCTTACCCCCGATTATTGCTCTGACAGCGCAATAATCTTGCAGGGTATATAATTTGCGCTAATCATATGCTTGATCGTTGTAACTCTATATATGTGACCTATACCGACCATCGCATTGGTAGGGCCAATACTACCACCTTAAATGCGTGAGACATCGTCAATTGTGCATATGTAATGACTGTATATGGCATATCTTATGGTGCAGGCAAGATTATTATGCTTCACGGAACGTACAATTCCGTTTTCGGCTTTCTTCGTCTTGCAGCAAATATTGAAACAGCTTAGTTGGTCAGTCAATTAGATGATATTACTAAAACAATCTCATTGCAATTGCTTAGCATCCGGTGGACTTGATTTTGCATATACAATACACTAATAACTAGTGGATGACCAATAGAATGAGATTTCTTCTTATAATGAAATCTCATTAAATTGGCCGCCCGCAATATTAGTAGAAAAGCTAACAGCCTTCAAAGCACATCAGCCAAATAGTGTATTTGACCGTTACAACGCTACAGCTTCTTTGCACATATAGAAACACAATTCAAATATGTTATCTATTGAAAAGAGGATGTAATACAAGTCGGCCTTGTGGTCCAGTTCAGAATAGCTGACGCTGCACGATATCGGCTAAGTGAAACTATCGCAATCAATTTGTCGTCTTTACTTCCCCCTTTTTTCCCAATCATAATAAATATGCTCGATGATTTACTTGCTTCACGTCTTTTGTGTGATTGGATAGCCTTCGATACACTAATATAAAAACGTCGAAATAATAATAAACTCCGAAATCTGGTTACGGCCACCACAATAACAGGCAGTCGAGCGTGTGTCCTAGGTAGCAAGGGTGGGTTCGTTGGCCTGATTCGCTTTGGCCTGCGTCTGTGTTTCGTGTGTATGATATGGCTGCCGAAATATTGCATCGTTTGCTCCTGGCAGCACTCCAGAAAGACGGTGGCCTTCGGTCCTTCTCAAGCCATTTCCCCGCCCCATCTCACAACAACGGGCTTGTCGATCTACAGCGGGATCTCTGTCAAGTCGCAGCTTCCGATACTATAGACCTTAGCTTTTTCCTTTTACCATATCTGCTTCCTTGGACCCTCGCTTATCGCCCACTTCTTTGATGTACACTTGGAGGGCTGTGTGTCGATTTATATTTCGGTTTCGTTTTGTTTCCTCCAAACCAGATTTAAGTACAGAATCAAGCTTCGGCTTTCTCTTGTATTATTCACGTTCTCCCATCATTCGTTGTATCTAACTAGCTACAACAGCCCAAAGGAGGGATTCCTTATCTCTACGGCCTGCGTTCGATATAGCTCGGTGATGATGGCGGCCGAACGTAATGGCGAGGATTCCAGCGTTGAGATTTTGAGAAGCACGGGGTGAAGGGGCGTCTTTGCTGCGGAAGGCGACTCCGGAGTCGTCGAGAGGAGACGGGTCGTCAAAGAGACTTACCCTCTTAGGCCTCCGTCGCTTTAGGTTGGCCATCTCCACTTTCTTTGGTCCCGTAAAAAACCAATCCTAAAGCTGACTCAGGCAGTCGATCCAACTCCGCCCGTCGCCTCCGTCGCTAGCGATTTCTCTCTCTCCCTCCCACTCTCTATGTCCTTCGCTGCTGCTCATCTGCGTTGATCTCTGTGTCTCAAGATTGGGACGCGAGTTTTCGTTCAAGGTGAGTGGAACCGCTCGTCGCGGATTTCTTTTCGGCCCGTTTCTATCCCCGCCATCATCGTCATCATCATCATCGACTTTCATTTTTGTTCATCCAGCGGCAGCACCGCTTTACAGGTATAGTAGCAGCAGTTTAAGGAGCAGTGGTAAGGCCCAGCTCGGTTGAACGAACGAACGAAGGACGAAGGAAACGAACGAGTACTTAGTTGCAACTGCTGTTGCTGGTGCTGCTGGCACGGCTGGCGAGCGGGCAAAACGGCCGAAGCCGACTGATCCGACCGACCCACTCCCGCATCAGTTGCCATCGCACTCCCGCAGATGCCGCCCAACAGAGCACACCGTCCGAACGCTGTAAGCCTTTCGCCACAAATCAAACATTTCCCGAGAGAGCAAACGAACTCACATTAAATCATACGATGACGCGCGATATAGAGACAGGGTGAAGGACAGAGAGGGATGGAGGGAGGGTCTAGGGGGAGATGCCGAGAGAGCTAAAGGCCACTCGGGGCTGCGAGAAACTTATTATAGTTGTAGGATCGTAGAACGTTGAAGCAATAAACAACACTTGCGCTTTATCACGGCGGTGGCGAAGGAAAGAAATTTGCAGAAAAATGACGCTCGCCTTAAGCTGGAGAAAAATAGGTCGAGTCGTCCAAAGAAGCGACTCAAGGAACGTTTGTATCGGACAGACATACACGGCTTTTGGCATGAGCCACCCAGGGCATTTAGTGCGGCATGGCCTGGGTGGGTACTGAACTTCGAGGGCGGTTGAAACCACGAACAGCATTATGACTTCCGTGATCGCAAGTTCGATTCCCACCGAAATCGTAGTTTGGCTAGGATATGGCTAACAGTGCCTAGGCGTCACGAAGGCCTGTCGGGAAATGGCTACATAAGTCCAGCAGGACCGACGTAATGATCAGTCCTTGAAGCAACCATGCTACACAGCGGTACAGAGGCCTTTCAGGTTTGGAGCGTCAGCTAATAAAAAGATGAAAAAGTAGTTGTAGATACTCAGCAGCGCTCATGTTGTTGCGAGGCAGGGGCTCACGCATGTGACATTAATGGCCTCATGAGGCAAGCGGTGGTAGCATATGGCGGCACACTGTTAGTGATACTCTTGCAACGCGGTAACCGAGTCACATACGGATCTATCAATCGAAGAGTTTATCGTGGCCCCCAATATTATCGGCCATTTATCAATATTTATCCGGACACCCGGATTGCAAATCTACCAGTTTAACACCATTCATCATTGAACATACCACTATGATTCTGTCTAGCCGTTTATCAGTAGAAGGGTGACATTTTACTCCTCTACAAACCATTGATTTTCTCTCTTTCTCTCTCTCTCTCTCTGATTATCATGGTCGCCGTCTTGTATCTCACTGCAGCCGAGATACAGCCGAATCACCATCGTCTTCGTTGGATATTCCACACCGTACCCAGAACGGCTGCATCACAGCCCAACTGGGGGCGTTTCCCTCTGCCATATTAGCGGCAGAGCCCGATAAGAAGAAAGCAGCGTCGGTGGCGTCAGTTGTTTTGCCGCGTGAAACACAAGCAAAGGGGTTCGGTGTGCGGCTGTATAAGCAGAGGATAAGATATCTGAGCGACAGTGGCCGCCGCGACCGCTGCCGGCGTCGTCATGTTTCTACGACGATGACTGCTGATGGCGCCAGCACCGTTCATTCATTCGTCCGTTCGTCGGAGTGCGCGCCGACTTCGGCATTTGCATGCGTGATTGCTTCGTTAGGGGTTGCCCAAGCCGACGGCGCATTATTGAAGTTGCGACTTACGCACAAATCACGACCGGGTCGGCTTGCCTCAACTCAGGCCATCCGCATGTCTTCCACAGCGGTCCTCCGTCCCATCGACTAACATTCATCTCCGTCCATCCATGTATCGAGTCACGCTCACCCGGTTGTTTGCTGCTGGCTGCTGATGTATTCATATACGCATTGGGTAATAGGTCAGGCAATGGCGCTTGCATCAAGCGTAATTGGAACTCGCTGCTGAAAATCAGTTGCGTGATTACTTAGCCAAAAGCCAAAGCCCCCTCCCCCTACCCCCTTTTCCCGGTTCCATTCTTTGTTGACCATGTTTGTATTTTGCGACACGAATCGCCTGAGGGATTTTTGATGTCTGCTAGCACGTTGCGTGCGGTAAATACGATCATTTCGCTATACAATTGTTCAGTGACTTTGCTAGAAAACACAAAAACAACACACTGCAAAAACGTCATTGTTCATTGGCATTCAGTAAGACTGGCGTAACCAAGCTTGGTGCTCCGTTTTGGTCTCCGATTAACGATCTTGTGTTTGGCTGGCCGACCGAACACCCACCCGACTACCGAGCCGCCAGCTGACGCCGTAGCAGTGGCATCTCTCCCTGTAGAGCGCAACCTCCCGTCCTTGCGAGGAAGCAGCCCAAAGCCTACACGCCTAAGTGGCACTATGGTCGAGTCCTTATCAAGGGGAGAACGGACAGTGTTAGTGTTATTAGAAGCAGATAACACAATCGGCCGAAAGTACAACATGAAGCTCCTTGCTGCTACTCACTACGGGCAACGAACAATACTGCTTCTGCTGGAGCTCCCGCCGGCCATCGCCATCCTACTGCTGCGTTGGGTTGCACTCACTCTCGCGTTCACTTTCCCTAGTAGCATCGGGTTCGGCGTTACGTCTCGTCCCGGCTATGAGTAAACAAAGCGTAATACCGGCAGCGCCGCCGCCACGCGCGCGTGCCCAGAGAGCGAGAGAAGCGCAAAGGCGGCAAACGTGTCAGCCTTCGGGGACGTTAATCTCATGAGGCCGAAAGAGCGGATGCCAGCCCGGCGGGCGAGCACACGTCCACGCGCCCCCCCGACCGCCAGTGGCCCCGTCCTCTCTCTCCCGTTCTATCTATCTCTAACTCTCAGCAGTGTAAAAGCCAGCATTGGCCTTAACAGGGCCAGGCCCAAACTGGAAGGACTGCATCGAAACGACAGGCCGCTGGCTGATCGACGCCGAGCGACGAAACCAGTGAGCGGATCGGCGAACAAACGAACGGATCAGATATACTGCATATGGTGAGACGCGAAGACGCAGATTCATATGGATGACTGTAGAAAGAATGTACACGGTATTTATATCGGTATATCGGAAGCAGCAAAACTCAATAAATGTCCGCATGTCAAGCCGTTGGTTCTGTCACTTTGCCTTTGTGCCGCAAAACGTCTTTTAGCGTTGTATAGACCGCAGTCGTGGCGGTGGTCATTCTCGCTCTCTGTCTCCGCCGTCAGCCCAAGGGGATTCTCTTCCAACCTCCCTCTGCGTCGGCTTCGCCTGCCTGCGCCGGTTCCGCTGTTTCTTGCGGCCGTTAATTCAGCTCTTTCTCCTACTTTCAACTTTTAGTCAGCTGCTCCGCCCCGTCTTACCATGTAAGCATTGTCCCATTTTACCCATGCGTACGTGTGGATGTCCGTTTGCGACCTCCTCTGGGAGGTCTCTCAGGTCGTCGCGATGACGAGAAGGCTTGCCCCTCTATAACGCACAAGGTTCGGCGACGACCTCCAGAAGAGTGTCCTTTGAAAGGAGCGACCCATTGTTTGGCTGAGCACCACGGCCAGTGGCAATGTATACCTATATTACACACACCACACACACACAAACATGCACCCGCTCACCAAAAGGAGCGTGAGAGAGAGCGAGGTGAGCTAAGATTTGAAGGGAGGGGTTACCGTGATTTTCCCTATCTGACCTGCTCTGCTATTTCGTTAACGCCTCCACCGAGAGTCAGCACTGGTTCTACCTCTACGTAGCACCACTGCGAGGGACATAGACTCCTGTCGGAGGAAGGGCTATTCGAGAGAGTTGCCAAACACATGATGATCCGTGGCTTCACTACGACAGCGGTCGACGCGGTCGCTAGCAGGTGGCTGGTAGGGAGGTCAGGGGTACCTAGGTGTCAGAGTGTCTGAGTAAAGCGGGCGTGATTAGGTATGGCTGCTCGCCTCATTGAACGTCTCCAATGACACAGAGGGAACCATAATACCACCACCTGGGCCACCTCTTCTTCGCGCCTCGCAAAGGCGTGAGGCCAAGTCCGCCAGGATAGGGCTCGGCGGGGCTGGATAGGTTCTGTTCAATGCTTCCCTACCTATCAGCACAGCCGACGCTCGACAATCGATGATCCAAGGCTATCCACCTCCGACCGACAGAGAGAGAACCATCAGAGTGACGAGACTGCAGAGGACTCCACAGGTGTCTGCCTTGTCCCGTTCGTTGTACCCTGATTACCGCCGATCGTCAGCACTACCATCATCGCCAGCGGTATCACCGACATGGAGAGCTCAACGGCCTATCAGATAGCGTAAAAGGCGCTCGGAAATCTCCAGCTCGGATGCTTCCAGACCCCCTAACACGTTCATCGTCGTCGTCGTCGTCATCATCTTGTATCCCATTCACTTCGAAACCGCCCAGCGCCAGCGCCCTTCAGTGCCAAGGCTAATAGAATTATGCTTTTTACATAATTATGCTTCGAGAACGTATCTGCTTCCAGCAAACGTCCGGATCACTGCCGCTATACGCTATCTGCTGTCCACTTTGCTCTTGGCATTTCCGCCGACTGAACATCAGTCATCGAGGTAAATGGCAGATTGTGGAAAACACAGCGATGGGTACTGGCAGGTTCGCTCTTTGACATTGAACCTTGAATCTTCTTCGTGGCTCTCCGTTCTTATATAGAGCGTAAGTTAAGAAGTGAAATATGATTCTTCATTTACCAATGTAATATTTTGAGGACTCTTCATCTGACAAATAGTGTAATTCGCATATAAGTAAATGTTAATATAGAGATCTTTCGCACCAAGGTGTAACTTGACCGGGGTTTATGCCACAACGGAACGAATTTTTTCTTTGTGCTTCTCCGGTAGGATAAAAGACACCCTGATGACCCACCAGAAATCACTACATATATATATATATATATATATATATATGAATAGATCGCAAAGTGGAAGAAGTGAAAACGGTGCAGAACTAGATGAACAAGGCACAGCAATTGGTGTTCTGCTGCGTTAGATACGGAGGCAGTTTCTGTCACGGTAGCCTGAGGCTCACAGCTAGCTTTGCGCACGAACCATACCAAGCAACTTAGGTTAGCTTGAGAAACGGTTCCTGATTCATACCATCTAACTGTTCCTCCTTCAATAATGCTTTGAGTTACATTATCTATTTAGAGTACGACCACTGTTCACACGTATGTATATACATATATATATATATACATATAAATTTCGTATGGCTAAATCCATCGTGCGTCAACATAGGCCGCGTCGATGACGCCGATTAGCGGCGACACTAAGAACCGAATCTATCCGAGAGAGAGAGAATGACTATGTGAAATGGGAGAAAAAGGGGAGAGCACAAAGAAGCTAATGAATTCAAAACATCTGCCCAAAGTTGGCTGGTAGGTGGCGCATCTCCCACGGCGGTGGAAGCCGCAGCAGCAACCGGCAGCAACGGCGCGGGTCTCTCTGTCAGTTGCGGCCTTCTCAGCATCACACATCGCCCGCGTTGCGACGACGCTAGTACGCGCGCCCCTGCATTCGGCCCAGCACTTGCAGTATTCGCTAACTACCCGCTCGTTCGTAATGACTGTGCCCATCACAGTATACAAACAGCTTGTGCTAGCCGCGTCGGCTTGATGGCTCGCAACGCTCCGGACTCGCCCGAGGCGTGTTGCCGGGGACATAACCATCAATACGAGAAGCTAAACTGCAGTGGAACTTCAAGATGATTTCATCCCCGCTCTCTTTCTCTCTCACTCTCTCTACGTTTTCTCGACTTCTCACATTTTCGTTTAGCTGGCAGGAAGCTCGAAGCGGGAACGGTTCGCGTTTGAACTGCGTCGGATGAAAGTCGATTACAGCCTCCACCCCACCGTCACCCTCAGCAGCGGAGTGCCCCACGAACCCCAAAGCTGGCCAGCTACTTGTCGTCTTTCCCTGCCGGCCAACCGACAGTCCGACAACTATGCCCCGCTATATCCTACTTCCACGCACCCCGAAGCTCATACTCCACGAGCTCTCCCTGTGTAAAGCGCACTGTGCTGCATACAACAAATTGCTCTGAGACGACATGCCACGCGATGCGGCGCGACGCTACCCCCACTATTGATGATCACGAGCCGGCGATGAACAAGAAACAGGAGGCTGCCGCTGGGCAGGCTGTTAATGGAGATTCGGTGCATTTGCAATCGCTGAGCGATTTAGGAGAAACGACAATCGCGGGAGATGCATGTAAGTGGAAATTAATATATATATATATATATAAATCACCGTGCGTTTCAATTGAGTTTTATTTATAATTGTAATGATAAGTACATAATTGTACACATGTTTGATTTTTAAGGTATAAACTACAAGGTAGAAATCTGCATCAAGACGGATTTCCCGTATTATCAGTTATTAATGATCTTCTTCAGTTTTAGATGTTGTTAATGGTCTTCTTTACTGCGTGCCAAACGCGTTGGTTTAGGTGAGCGACCGAATTTCCTTTGGTAATGAGCTCCAGATTGCCAGCCAACGATTGGCAAGTGCATGTATGAATATGTTCCGTAATTTTGTCTTAATAAACTTGCCACCCACAAGGTCGCGGGTGGTCAACAAAATAAAAGTGCATGGCGACTAGATTCCTAAGTTACAAATGGCATCTCAAACACAGTTGCAAGTCGGGTCGCTCTCTTCTCGACAGTGGTAACTGGTAACGATATGTCCACCGGAATCATCGGCGAGGAGAACAATATGAATTGTGTAAAATTCATCAAGGCGAGGAGAACAATATGAATTGTGTAAAATTTGCTGACTGAAAGACGCTGGTATCTGCTGCTATCTTGGAGTGCGCGCGGCAGGACCATGGCTTCCCTTCGAACTCTGAGTGGTGTCGATACGATCAGAAAGATGGACACTGCAACAAAAAGTTCAAATTTCCCCAAAAATCAACGGGAAATCATCGAGTTTTTGTGTCTCCAAGGACACCCTCCAGCTGAAATCCATCGACAGTTAGTGAACGCGTACGGCGGGTCTGCCTTATGCCTGCGAACGGTGCAAAGTTGGTGCAAGTGATTTAACAGTGGACATTTGGACACCGATGACCATCGAAGCAGGGAGCAGCAATCAGGTGCGACAAGGGACGAACGGATTGACAGAATCAAGGCAGCTTTTGAGCAAACTAGAGCTTGGTCCATGGAGTCTTTGTCGGCTGAACCCGGGATTCCTCGGACGACGTGTTATAGAATTATCACCAATATACCAAAGATGAAGAAAATCAATCAATGGGTTCCCCATAAACTGAGTGCTGATCAGATGAAAATGCGTGTGGAGTGTTCGAGGACAATGTAAGATATCACCGCGCTGCTGAAATTACGGCCTGGATGGAGGGGAACAATATTGAGAGATGAACCTCCATATTCTCCTGATTTAAGCCCATATGATTATGGTTGTTTCCATACATTAAAAAGGGCAATAGGTGGGGTTCCATAGGCAACCGTCGACTTACTCACAAAAGCAATAGATAAGGAAATTGTAAATGGAAATGCAAATGGTAAATATTTGGCCAAATCTCTCCATCTCACATCATGGAATCGGTGTGTCAATGAAGCTGGAGAGCACCTCTAACCCATACCAAAAGATCTTTGTTCTGGCTCATTTAGTTCAAAAGTTATTGGCATTTAAAGAGGCGAACCTTCGAACGGAATTCCCTAATAGATAGAAATCGCATAGCATAGGAGGGGCAACAGTAGCATCTCGTAAGTCAAGAGTAGTCCCACAGTGGGGACTCCGAGCCCTCGAAGCCGATTATATAGACACGATTCCCCCGTAACGTTCGGGTGCAAGGATCAAGCACACACACAGAGGTGTGTGTGTGCCATTTCAGGGTCTAATGGATTATCAAACTCATTTGGGGGAAGGGAACAAAGAAACCACGCTTCCACCGAGCTGCACCTGGTCAGCTAACGATCGGAAAAATGTGAGGGCAATTTTTATTTCGTTGACAATCAGACCGAACTGGTTGAAGAATCCGATCGCCCGTTCAACGTCAGTGAGCGCACCTGGGAAATCAAATTCGAAAGCGGATGAGCAAATGCGGAACAGCAAGGAGGTGTCATCTGCGTACGCCAGAGTCTTACAACGATTAGCGGCTGAGATCTTAAGGAGAATGAGGTTAATTAGGATTAAGGATATGTAGGTCCCGGGAACCGATCCTTGTAGAGTTCCGATGTTAATTACCCGCCACGTTGACTCAACCCGTCCATACGAAAAGGTATGAACGAAACCATTCAACAATGGCGGAACCACAGCCGATACATTCTAACATTTGAAGAAAGAGAGAGTGCCGCATGCAATTGAATGCAGCCGCGACGCCAAAAAATATACCTAGACAGATCTGTTTCTTTTCTATGGTGTCTACAATCTGTTGCCATAAATGTGTTAAAGCGTGCCATGCGAAAACCAAATTAGCTAGAAGAGAAGAAATTAGAAAGCTTGAGCTGGTGTTCTACCCTGCTTGTTACAATTTTTTTCAAAGATCTTGGATAAGTAGCCTACCAGTGAAGTCGACCGATTATTAGATGGGAGTCTAGGGTCGCCCTTGTTCTTGAAAAGTGGGACAATTACTGCCTCCTTTAGCCTGCTTGGGAATGGTCCAGTCTTCACAGACAAGTTGACCACGTGAGCTAGAGGCCTAGTGATCGCTGAGGATTGCGAGTTTTATCAGTTTACCGGTGACCCCAACGCGCCAACTGTCCTTAGCTTAATGGTATCAAGTGCATGTTGCATTTCAAAATGCTGACCTGGGTAAATACAAAGGACGCAGTGCGAGCAGTCCGAATCGATTCCACGTCAGACCGGCTATCATCCAGGACTCTAGGTGAGGACACTGTCTGCGAACCGACTTCCGTAAAGTGCCAATTTTTCTCATCCACAATTGCCTGGGCAGTTTCCAGTTAGCCCGATCTGCTTTGAAGGATACGTGGGAATTCTGCTTTCATATTCCTTCTTCCACAGGATTGATTGATGAATCTCCACAGCTGAGAAGAATTTCCCTGAAGGTCTCTGAAACGAGTTTCGTAAAACGAGATCCTCGCAAGACGCAGTGCTCGTCTATATCTCGAGTAGACTGCTATGGCAAACAGTCTTGGACTCCATCGAAGCAATTTTTAAGTGACTGCGATATAGCTTGTTAACATTTCTCCTCAAGCGCCTGAACCCAGCCGAGAATTGAAATTTCTCCTGCTGAGGGGTTAATCTCCTCTCTTCTGTTGTGAAACGTCTGTCGTAGTCTCTATAAAGCAAGTTACCAAAGCAGTCGAAGCAGAATCCGTATGCTCAGCATCATATACACTGAGCCATACTATCCCTGTCATATGGCCCAAGTAGGACTTTTTTTATAAGAAGAGTGTATTCGCGTACACATAGTCTCGTGAGAGGAAATCGTTAAGCTGTTCGTGGCCTTGGATCGTCTTTAAGATCAGAAATGAGATTTGGAATTCTCTATTTTATTGGATGATATATCAATGATCCGCTTTAGCTGCGAAAGCAAAGGCGAAGTTTTGACAAAATGAATTCGCATCACATGTAGACACAGTTTTAGACATGAAGTATCTCTATTTATTTACCGTTCGAGTTCGAACTGCCATATATGGACGCGTATTTTGCTTGCCCATGTCATCAACATCAGTATCAGGACAACTCATGCAACCAGAGTGACGCACTCTAATCAACGACGATAACACGAATAACATCCGTCGCTCTGTCGGTCTCTATTCGAATTTGACCTTAATCGCGACTCTATGCGCAGAAGTTGCCCCGTCCATCGATACGGCCATTTATTGAGATTGGCCCTCGATGCTGCTGCTGCTACTGCTGATGACGACGACGATGGTGAGAATATGAGCGTCTAATATGTGAATAGCATCAACTTCGCTCCGTCACTTTCGATCGCTGGCGGTTTCGATCGCTTTTCCGCCAGCTTGCCACTGACCGTTGCCGCTATCTACTGGCCACTGCTGACAGTCGACGGTCATTGCACATTACACTTATTGCCCTGGTTGCCGCCCGTTCCCGGAATCCACTTTCCTATTCCTTCGACCTTCGGCCTATCGAGGGACGTACATTTATTATACGATAATCGTGGCGGAAGCCAGACGGACGGCGTTCCAGCAGGCCATCCCTCGCCGTCCCGCCGACACTCACTGCACAACTCGACTCAGCTGCGCGAATAGCAGTCGCATCATTGCCCCCAGCAGCAGCAGTAGTAGTAGCTGTTGTTGTTATTGTTGTTGTTGTTGTGGCCGAAGTGGCAGTGAGAATAAGCCAGGCGCTATCGTCGTGCTCGTTCGACCGGCTTGCTCGTTCGTTGATAATTGGCCATTAATATTCTCTTCGATTTTAATAACCCGCAAGGGGGAAGGACGGCCGGGCACGACTGGTCTCAGCTCGTCCGCGTCGACTTCGGTTAACTTCTGTCTGTTCGAACGCCGGTTCGACAGGCAGAGCTGAACGAAAACACAGGAAGGCAAGCAACGAGATCCGCGGAGTGGAGTGAGTAGCCGCTTTGCGCTCTGCGTTGCCGTCGCAACCGTCGTGGTCGCCACCGCTTTAGCCGATTCCTGCTCCTGTTGCAGTGCATCTGCTGCAGTGAAAGCGAGCAATCGAGCGACCGGCCGGATACTCACCAGTTGTTCAAACAATGCTCGCAGCCTAACCAGCTACGCTTGGTCGAGGCAGCACGCAAGCAGCAGTTGCACCAGTTAAGTTGATAGCCCTGCTGCTGCTGCTGTGGGTAATGCTTCTGCTGGTTTATGCTGCGGATCGAAGGAACAGGACCGGTTGGGCGTCCACAAAGGGACAAAGTCCGAACATGAGCTACGATGAACAAAGCGAATTTCATTTATATCAACCAGTACCAATCGCGTTGGCCACCCTATTTCCGATCGCGAGTCGATTGCCTCACTCCCAAGCCGCTATTTGTAAATCTTTAACATTAGGACGTCGCTCGTAAGGACGTATTTTCATACTTCGACCATCCTGTTCTCGCAATGAATGTGTTTATATCGTCTAATATTGTCCCAGTGGTATTACATCAACCATATGGGAAGGTTTTTTCAATGCGTTTACTTGATCTATTCACTCACAGGCAATCATGTCATCCCGGTCTAGCTCTGCTCAATAACCCCGCATAATTATTCATTTCAGTGGGCATATTGCCTGGTGTAGCAGTTCGACGAAAATCAGACAGGCGAATATATCGTCAAAACGCACCCTAGGATAGTTTGGCAAGTTGTTTCGGCTATCGTCTTCACTACCGATGATACTCAAGGTCCACGTCGAGTCTCCGTGAATTGGACAAATAAAGGCTGGTGTTGGAAAGCCTTCGGAGTTGATTTCTCTCCTTCGAGGTCACCCTCCGGCGCACAGGACAAAGGGGAAAGCCGCAGACCAAAGCAAGTGTAAATGCGCCGTCTTAACGACAAGGACAGGCCGTTGCTCGGTAAGACTGAGCACACAGACGGTGTCGTGTGCCGATGAGAGCAGCTTTAATACAAGTAGATTCACGGAAGGAGAAGAAGGCCATCTACGGCTGTCTTGTGTAAACAGACTCACTATCGTTACACGGATGTAGTTGCTAGCCACAGCTGGAAACGAATCCCTAGATGCAACGTGTGAGGGAGACGGGAACAACGACAGACCACCTCTATCTTTCCCTTGGCAACGGTAGTTTTATGTGGGAGCTGTCAAATGCACGGACGCGCACCACACTAACACTTGTGGTAGTCACGCCTGGAGGTGGCATGGCACAGTGCATACGTATGGCGAAGGCAAAAAGGCCCCTGTCCTGATTTGCGTCCCGGTGTTGGCTGTCAAGTTGTGCGCCCCAACTGTACCGAAGCACACCTGTCTGAGCAGACGTGGTATATTAGTTATACGCTCGAGAAAAAAAATCTTAATACATTCTTCGAGCTGAAGCATGTCAGTGATACCTAGCTCCCGCAACTGTCGGTGTAATAGGACCCTCTAAGTCCCCTCTAGTGAAAAGCTGTTGGTTGTCATGATATGTGACGAAGCACAGTTAAACAATATTAAGTTTACTTGGACGAAGAAATGCAGCAACTCAATGTCTTGTATTATTCTTCCCTAGTCCAGCTGGTTCAGACAGACATCGTTGCGGAGCTTGGAAAAAATACTATACAGTACATTCGCTCTTCTATTTCCATGCATTGACATGCTTGAAACATTCACAATTGATATTTATCTATATTTTTATTGTATTTGCAATGCTGGGGTCAGGGGTATATTATGAAGTATAGGCCTATATACTATATAACGGAGCTGCTCAGTGCGGATGCTAGGCTTCTGCCACATTGTTGCCAGCTACGCCCAGCTCAATGGCTTAATACCGAGTTTTCCCGAAGCCCTTCTGAACGTCTACGTTGCTACGACAGCAATATTTCGGGTTCAACAATTGCGGACTAGTTTAACACAAAAAAGACTAGCATTTTTCCGCTATCATACCACAAATTAAAGCTAATTTTTGCCTTGATATACCTAAGAAAGGGATCCAAACATTTGATCAAATCCCATGAACACGCCCCTCGGTCGGTCGGCCATTAGCCAATCGGCCGGACCTCCGCAAGTGATAAAGCCGCAAAGAAACAACGGTGATGTCGTCGTAGAGCGACGATTTGATAGCCGCGACAACGGCAGAGTATTGCCGTTTACAACGCGATTCGCCTTGAAGTGGTGTCCCAGGCGTTGCAGTCGCCGTTAACACAGGTTTGTTTATGAGGCGTCTTTTGCGGGTGCCCAACAGAGGCCGATCGGGTGGCCGGTGACTGGAGGTAGGGACCCCCTCCCCACGACTCTGAAAGGAAACTTCAGTAGTATGGCCTAGCAGTTAGTGCTTGTTTCGCATGTGAATAGCCTTTAGAATTCCACGCCGTAGCAGTCAATTTCCCCGAGGCGGCGCGGTGTCGGCAGCAACGAGGTGTCCTGGGGGGTTGCCCAGGAGAAGACCCAGTAGGAGTCCTACTGCCTCTTCTATTGCTATGGACGTAAGTCCCTGTGGGACGGCCTGGCCCACCTTCATCGTCATTTTCTTACTTCAGTCAGTATCGCTATACCCGTCGCTTTACCCGTCTTGCCGTTGCCGCCTGCTTGTCAACGAACAGTTTAACAAGCGCAGTCGGCCGGCCTGCTGGCTACTCCGTATACGGAACACAGGATATCCGTCCGTTCGTCCGTCCAACCGACCGGCCGACCGAGCGAGCGCCTGCCTGCCTCTATCCCCGTTACCCAGGTCACCGTCGGCGTGCGCACTAGCTGCTGGCTGTTAGACTCTCTGCCTTGCTTGGCAACGTAAGAGTGTCTTTGTTGGGAGGTGTCGGCTTGTATGACATAGGGACGGGGGAGTCGACGGCGTGCGGGACATAGGGGATTGTTGGCGGGAGGGCGATGCTGTTGGTTTACGAGCCGAAGCGGACAGCAGCAGCAGCAGGAGGGCAGACCAGCAGGATGATGCGTCGATGTGCGAGCAACTCTTGCACTGGGTCAACCCTCATCTCTTCCCGTCGTGTGACCCTTGGAACGACCTCACACCAGCGGGCGTAAGGGATAAGCAGAGGAAAGCGGAGGCGGGTAGAGGGGATTGAGCTTAGAGCTGGCTAGACGGCAGACTGAACGCTTCTCGTTGTCACCTCTCCTGCCCTCTGAAGACCAGCCTACGTCTTTCCCCCGCCAGCCTCGCACAGCTTATTCCGGATCCCCGGATGGACGTAGCACCCGTCGCTCCGCTGCTGGCTCCACTGCTGAGCTTCTGCCGTTGGGCTTATTATCATTCGCGTAAAAGTTGCTCTCATTGCATCTCTACCTTCTCGACCTCTTCGTCTGCCGTAGTCTACACAGAACGCACACAGCCTTCTCTCCTCGTCTGCACTTGTTTTTTTTGTTTATTATGCCCCGTCGTCGTGCCCGTACCGGCCTGTTGTCATTTATTTATCCAACTGACCTCCCGGCGAATGCTGGCAGCTGTCCGAGGAATGCCAGGATATCGCATGGCGTGAGGGCTTAACGACCAGAATACACCCATCCTGACCAACACTCTACGTCGGCCGCTGGAACACGCTCACCCGCATCGTTGTGCGGGTGAGCCTGCGCGCAAATCCACAACCAGCGAAGTTCATTCTCGGTATATCAGCAGGGTCCCTATTATACCCTTGTAATCTAGAATGAAGGCAGGGTGCCATGTTACGATGCTTATTCACTCGGCGATGGCCTTTCATCCCACACATCTTTCAGAATCAGTGAAACTGTAGACGCTACATGCAGCTGTAGCTGCCTGCGAACGACTCGAGCTTTTATTTCATAGTTAGCTAGGGCTCTTATGGAGTAACCTTAACGTATATATAGAGTGGAGACATTGTCCAGGGGGCTGTGGTGCAGAAAAGAAGACGAAGTAGCTGCAGCAGCATCCGCATCACAGGCGGGGAAAGAAACATAGTGGAAGATTGCCTCCGAGTGCCGCCGTCGTTGGCCGGCCGCAAAGCCCCACGCAGAGTCCGCGGGGGGAGGGGGGCACACTGAATGAATATGCCATTGGCTCGGAGGTGGCTTTGGTTCTTCGCCAGCCCTGTGCCACCGGGTCACACCCGCTTTTGCTAGTTCGAATGTGCTCATGTAGAGAAAGGCAGTCCGGTCCGGGCCTTCGAGTTGTAATCCCTGAGGATCACCACACACGCACACATATGCTCACCCTCTTGAGTTGCATGGCAGGGCAAGGCAACAGAAGATACACGCGAATGGCAATACTAAATAATGACTCTCCCACCAGCAGTCGTAGCAGCAGGAAGCTGCCCTGAAGTCTCAGCACCCCATGTTCACTTGCTGCCTGCAGCTCACTTCTTTGTGGCTTTCGACCCCCATCTCGGCCGACACATGGCCGACTCTCTTCTATCCGCCTCCGAGAAAAGAGAAGACAACGTCGTTCAGGATATGGCAGCGATGGAACTGTGGCTTCCGCACACAAGTCGACGACCGTAGCAAGGGGGGTATACGACTCAAGTCGCCATATACGAAAAGGGTTAGTAAGACAGGCACGCGTGTTGTTTCTCTTGCATATCTTGTCCTATTTCCTCTCCTCTCACATATGTGCTTACTTCTTTCTTTGAAGCACATGCATGGACGTTCACAGTGACAATTCATGTGGCAACGATTTTATAGTACAAGAACGTGCGACTTCACTCAGTGACACCGGGATTGTAACAGCTGGAAGCGAACGTGGCCAGAGGTTTACTACCTCGAGCGCGTGAGAACTAATTTGACCTTTACCAGTTGTGGGCAGTGCAATCACATGTGCACTTGTAGGCTGATATAATCAATTGGGCTTCAGCTGATCGATCTGCAGTAGATCGTGGATGGCTGACGAGCCGACGACTCCCTGCCAAGTGGCGACGAATAATCGCTGATGGATATAGGAACTAGAGTTCAGTCAACGAATTTGCTCCTGCTCGGCCGATGATCACTTCGCAGGTTACGCGACGCAGTTCCTTCATTTACGGCCTTCAGTTTGCTCCTACAGTGGCAATGGCTGTGTTGTGCTCTACTTTTCGCGGAGGCAAATGCGACCTATCATACCAAAAACTCCGTTATCCACTGCTACCACCTTAGACCACGTATCACATCGGATCGCCATGCAGTAGGCGTTCGGAGGTCTGCACTGGAGACGTTCGCTACATGCATCTGCAGCCCCCATCAACGCCGCCCTGCTCTAGCAAAACGATGGCGATGTCGGTAGTGGTGATGGTGGTGGAACACGGAAGCTTGGCTACGCTCGCGGGAAGGGGCTTTTCTCTTTCGAACGAGGCACGTTGCAACAGCTCCATTTGTCATCGGCTCCTTTTTCCTCCGTTGCCTTGCTTTTTACTGAATGGTACACCTCGACTACTAGCGACGCCAGCTAGCTCACATCCGAAGAAGGGGCCGATGGCTGGCAATTCACGGATCCCTAAGAAGGGACACTATTGGTAGGGAGCCTCTCAAGTGAGAGGCAAGACATGCCACCTTGCAACCTGACTGGGCTGGTGCTCACGTCGTATGATTTGTGCTTGATTCAACAGACGTTGAATCTACAATACTGTGGCCAACGGTAACTTTCGCATGTTACAGGTGGCACGGATCCCGGTGCAAGGAAATAATCTATTCGTGAATATGAATTGACTAATGGTATTGTGGCATTGCGCGGCACTACGATGAATCTGTGATTCAACATTCACCGCAATTCGACAACTTTGATGCAGGTCTGAGGAAATATTGTGGCGTCGTGTATACTTATCGCACATTTAGGATTTCTAGCGACTTTCAAAATAATGCCGGGACCGAGCGGCCGACGCCACCTGGCCTGCTCGCTAACGGACCTCACCACGTATGAACACATGGACTCACTTTTAATGGACACCCTCAAGCACTTCTATATCTTTGTCTTGGTATGTTTCACATCCTATTCTCATGTTGCAGTTATCTCGATACAGTTCTCCTATTTCAGAAAAACCGACGCGCAAGTAAAAAACCTCAAGTATATATATACATATGCTGTGATACACTGATATCAAATCTATCAGATCGTGATTGCACCCCGTACGAGCTGTTCCTCGACTACCTAGATATTTTGTACCAATGTCTATTGAATGTATCGATGCACTCCGCACGTGAATGCCTAAGACAATAGTTGTTCAGGTGTCCTCCCAGTAATGTGGCAATCCCTTTGTCGAACTGTTCTTAAAGAGAGCGATGTCTGAGATGCTATAACAGGAGCAACCTATACCCCTTTCAAGCGACCCTGTTCTCCGAGCTGTTTCCTTATCCGTGCTATAAACGACGGTATATGGTCTCCTTGACATTTCACTGAGCTACACACATTTTTCTCAATGCGCTATTACTACTATACTGTACTGCGTACGAATGTTGCTCCGCATGCTGCTCGCAATAAAGGACTGTTCTGCTCGACTAGCAGAGATGCCTTGCTCTTCTCCACTTCGTTTCGTCAACATAAGTCAGATCTTTAGTATACAGAGCAAGGAAGGAGACGGCTCTCCCCAGCCGACACCGGTATATTTACTTCTTCTCGACGGTGGCAGTGAAACCTGGTCCGACGTGAGCACGAGCAGGTTTAGAAGTAAGCACAGCGTGGATTTTTCGAGGAACAACCGAAAGGTTGAACGAGAAAAGGCTAGTCTCTTCCACCGAGAAACGCTGGCAGGGTGCTCATACGCGGCACAGGGTATCTATCATTCGTTCAAGTATTCATAACGAATGACATATTGCCAACAGCAGGCGAGACGAGGGAGGGGCCATACGGATGCTATGTGATAGGACAGCTCAAGGTAGTGCGGGCGGGAGAATAGGGGTGGTTATGTTTAGGGGTTTATGGGGAACGGCGCTACGGGGCGTTGGATGAGAAAGAACAATGCGCTCCACCAGCTTCAGCCCGAATCAGGCTGCCTGTCAAGAACGCGGCCAATAAAAGAGGAACCCTTGGCGCAGCCAGCAGCCGACGAGCACTGGGGCACGGTGGCAGAGCCGCCCACTATCCACTCCGGCGACGTCCCCGCTCGAATGGTGCGCGCGCTTCACTCGCCCCCATCTTCCTTCCTGCTTCCTCCGAATACTCTACCGCCCGTTCTTGAGATCATCCTTCTTGGGCGCCCGGCCGATCCTAGTAGCTTCAGCGGCGTGGCTACCCATCTCATCGCAACAGTAACCCAAACCTACGAAGCAGCAGTTCGCGCCGTATTCATTGTGCGCTTGCGTTCAACATCCAGGTCACATATAGAGGTCTGACATAGGCAATCGTGGCTCTTTTTGTCCGCCGTCCGCTCGCGCGAGCTCTAGCTAGCTGTAAGCTAGCGTGACGGGCGTGTATCAGTCGCTTGGGAGCGGACAAATCCCGGGAGGAGGCTACCACCGCCATCACCGTGAAGCAAAGCGGCCGAGGCGAATGGCAGAATGGCCCGCTCTTTTCCGGGCTGTGCTTGCGGGTGCCAGACAGGTTGGTCGGGTACGCGGTTGGTGGTACTCCGATCTGGAATGGCAGTGTGGAATGTCGATATGGCACAGCAGTGGCTGTGTTACGCTAGTCTCACGTCTTCCCAGCATATAATGTAGTCAGCAGCAGTTGGATACCGGAGCGGTCAAGTGCCCAGGAAGCCGCCCACTTATTATTGTATATTATATACGAACAACGACAAGGACAAACGGACGCCTGCAACGACGGTATGTAGGCAAGGGACGTCGAGCGTCTTTACTTTTTCTAGGCGTACGTTTACATGTATGTATATATATATATATATATATATATATATATAGGTGTGTGTGTGTATTTACATGTGCTTGCGTGTGTGAATCAGCATAATCGTAGCAGACTGCCATCCATATGTATGTACATAACCCGCACTCTGGCAAACTGAGATAAAATGTCCCTGACTTTTACAGCGGCTGCTGGAGATACCACACCGCACTCACTGATTTACGATTGGAGCCTGCTTGCCTTCCTGTCACGAAACGAAGATCGTACTGCTGCTGCGGCTCTGTTGCTGCTGGTACTATCTCATCTGCTGCACTCCGTGCTCTTGTCAACTGGCAGCAGCCCAAGAGCGTCCCGAGCCGACGTCTAGCCAAATAGCACCAGCTGGCGAAGAAACACTCCCATCAATCTTTTCGATTACTGTCCGGACAGCTTGCCAGCCGACAACAGCCTGCCCTGACTTAACGTCACTTGACTTAGCCTATTCTATATTATGCTAGCCCAACCGAAGAGTCAGCCATTTGTTGTTCCGGCTACTTCCGCCAGTAGCAACAGCAGGAGCTAACTGCTAGATAATCTGTAACCGCCCAATAAGCTAAGTGTGATGTCACTAGATAATCCTACCTATGCAGTCGTGGTAAGAGGAGACAAGCCGTCTCTGGATATCACTCAAGAAGAACTAACCCGAAGAAAGGGAGGGTGGGAGATTATCAGAGTTCAAGGGGGAGCCGAGACACGCCGCCTCTGGATCAAGATCACAGACTTACCGTAAACGTATCACCAGCCCGTCACGGTTAGCTGAGGCAACTACGAGATGGGCAAAAAGCACCCCCAGGGCGGAAGCGCCTAATCTGATACCGTCGTAAAGTTATCCGACGCTCGCAGCATCGGAAGGTGCCTTTCCTGCCGTCCATGAAAAGGCATCTTCGACGACCATATTTTTTGCTCTCTGCTTGACTTCACGTCCAACTTTCTTCCGTAGAAGCGAGTTCATTAGCTCAGACGGAACGACGTCAGCACGCCATAGCTTACTTCTCGACACCAGGGCCGCCAATGCGTCGAAGTAAAATGCGTGAGATCAGCGCAAGCAAATGAATGGAGGCCACGATGTCAAGCCCTTCACTTTGTGACCTCACGCTCCGCTCGTCTGCATATCGCGCGTGGGCTGCTGGTGCTGTTCGTAATTTATGGTTGCCGCGCCTTCAAACAAGTGGAAGAAGCTGCCGTCTGGACCCATCCAGGACGACGTTCACATGTATCACTTGACAGTTTCTCTTCGAGACCATGGCGATTACCTGCATCTGAGTTGGTTGCATTGGCTGTATGGGGAATATGTGATAGCATAGGAAAAGCTACGCGAAAGCCTAGAGAAGTAAGCACACGCTCATGAAGGAATTGGCAACAATGGACTATGTTACTCATCGTTTCAGATCAGTCATTTTGGCCGCCGTTACGGCTGCCACCACCACCGTTATAGTGTTACGCTTTGAACGAATTCTAACCACATTATTTCTTTGAAGCTTTATCGTCTCTTTCTCCCTTGCTCTCTTTTCAGCTCAGGCGGCCTTGGACAACGATACCAATCAAAGGCCAATAGAGAAATTTACACTGCGTCGAGCATACCCGTACCACCGTGTGGTATGAACGACATTGAGCCAGTTACATCAGCGCCCCCTTCGCCGCTCAACGGTGACGTTGCTTCCCGCAGAGAAGTCTGTGGTCTTGCTCGTCCTGAAACATCCAGGTTTACTTGCCCTGTACTTCATCTGAGACGAGTACTTCGCCTGAGACGTTAACACGGTACTGCCAACAGCACGACCGAGTACGACGTCATCCGCGATGCTGGATATACGGCATTTCTTGTGCTTTGTTCCCTAACGTCCATCTGGTAATATATACATGTAGCACTGCACAGAGTAGCACAGCAGGCAGGCTGGCTGGACGCGGGGGGCCTGCTTCTTCCTTCAGCCGCCGCTGCCGCTAGCGCTGACCATCATAGAACATAAGAGCTGTGTCGCTCCCGCTGATGTGGGCACCCGCGCGCGCGCGAACGAGCGCATAATAAATAATGAATAATGGACAAATGACGAAAACACGGCTGGGCAGAGAAGGGGAACGCGGCTGGGCGCAGAGGGCGTTTTCGGGCAGGGAATGGCCCAGGACGTAAGCGGATAAGAAGGAGATTAAGGCGGCGCAGCGCTCAGCGGCAAATGAGCAAACAGAGGAATTTGATGATCAGCCTTTCTATGGACTCCTTTGGCACGTTCGTTCCAAGGCGTTTGTTCTGCCCCCAGACGAAGACAAGAGCCGCCATACCAGAGTCCTCCGGCTCCTGCTTCGGGTCCGCTTCGGCCGGTCGGTCGGAGCGAAGCACTAACGCCGGAGCGAGCGAGCAGGCAGGCAGGCAGTCAGTCAGTCGTGGGAGTGGGCGCAGTGAACGCGAACATCGCGGCAGACTTTCATCATCGCCATATTGACGACGGGACGCTCTCGACTCGACGGCAAGGCACATTTCATCGGTAGCACACAGGCACTCCGGACGCACGGGCAGACTTCTAATTGACCGGCGCTGCCACCGCGCCTGTGTGTGAACATATATAAGAATTCTTTGTATTAGTAGTATTAGTAGTAGTAGTAATAGTGGTAGTGGGTAGATGGTTTTTTTTCTCCCGAGGAGAGTTTCGCGATCGTCGCTTATTTAGACACTCGTAAAAGAACTGGTCTCGCCCTAATTCGGGTGGGGGCGCTTACTATGGTATGCTGGGTCAATCGCCAAGGGTGGATCGTCCTACTGACTGGCGAAGGTCTCTCCCGACGTCGTATTACGTTTGATAACCGGCTGTGTAAGCTCACTTTCGCCAGCGAAAAACATCCAACACATTGTGATAGAAGAGCAAGTTGAACAGCGCGGACATCTAGTGGCGCGGAAGGTGGACGCTGCTACTGTCGGAGAGACACGGGCAAAGAAAAAGATGGAACTCTTTCCCACCTGTGGCCTGCCATAGCATTTGCACTAGCCGGAATGACACGAACATTAGTGAATGACACCTATATAGTAGAAAATATGGAAGTGAGGTTTTCTATCTATGACTTTTATTAATGAAATAGATCGAATTATCGAAGTTCTTCGCCGTTCATATGGATGAATGAAATAATAATATTGTCGATATTATAATACCTGCTGTGCATTTGATCGAACTCGGTTATCGTTGCATACAAGGTAAATGTGGAGCCCTTTTTATGATTTGCTCTGATTATGTAGGAAATATTTTCACTTGGCTAAAATTTGAAAAATCAGTAGTTCAATATTGACAGTGTTAGCGATAATCAATTCCACGTTAGAAAACAAAACAAAATTCTTGTTTCAGCGCCGCGTTATGCCCACAGAAATGGGTAGATTTTTGGTAAGACCTCCAACTTTACGGGTAATCATCATAACATCATCATAACATATATACATATATGTATATATTGTGATATCTACTGATTATTGCACCGCTTCAGACCAACTGCAATCAATGAATATGCCTCTACCCTTCCTATTTTCAATCCGTTTGCGTCTACTACATCATTGGTAGTTGTTATTCTCAGCCTTAACATATGTTTGGTTAACCACTCTATGCGCTAAGTCAACATATGTCATCTGAAATCCTCTTACACTGATATGATTGAATGTGTTCATCTGGCGTACTCTATAAAAGTAGTTCGTAACCAGCTAAACACTTCTGATATTGTTGATACTGAACCATGTCCACTTTTGAATGACGAACCCGAATTTAATCGCCCACTGTAACTGACACTAGCGTTACAGTGGGACTTGGGGCCAGTGCTGGAGAAAGTGAGAGTCAATCGCCGCTGTACGCATACATATAGGCGCAGTTCGGCGCTTATCTAAATGAAATTATTATTTGCAGCTCCTTTGATATTTATACCCAGACGACCCTAGGTTCGGTCGTTTGGCCAGGGAACAATTTGCCTCGGCAGCCGGCGGCGTTTTCTCGGAATCGTTCAATGTCATCTCGCTGTCCTCTCCCTCAGGAAACAGCCTGCGTATCATAAAGTACTACGGAACACTACTAGCATGGTTTTTGCACCTCTCCACCTCACCACGATATGGGGGCCATTTTCTAGACGGTTCTGCCTTATCATTAGGAAACGAACTGCTAATTCCATCCTGCACGTACAGTCTTTATATCAGACTATTAACGTGTAAATCCGGCAGAAATTCCTGGGAGCAATGATACGTATTGTGTGTACTAGATCCTGGCTCCGGGCCATTGCTATTGCTGCCACTGCTGCGAATTGATAAATATAATTTGTAATTAATGTGCAAGTTGATTATTTGACGGTTTTTCAGTCGTCCGTACACCCGAGTAATGAAGCGCTGCATGTTCGGTTACCTGTTCATAGTTGTATTGATCAAGGTCCGAGAAATTGAAGTAGAATGCCCTTTGAGCATTCATTGGCCAAGCACTACCACTGATATCAATGATATCTCATAATATCCTCTTAGATTCGTCGAACGATAATGTTTAACTTAATACCCAAATCACACCATTATATAATGCAAGGACTGACAAGTATACACCAAGTTCACGTTTACTATATACACTTTATGTGTCCCCTGGATGGTCTAGTGGTGAGCGTCTTAGACCACTAGACCGGAGGGACACGTGTGTGTTGGGTTCAAATCCTGTCAGACGCGGAGAATCTTTAGAGTTCTTTATCATCTTTCTTTATCTGAGGATTCTTGTGAGGTACCAGTAAGGCAGAGAATAAGCAAAGGTGGCCCCGACAGGTCCTCATAGTAATACCTAAAGGTTAAGAGCTGTGGCCTGTCAGATAGGGGAACAGCTGAGGGTCAGCTCGAAAAAAACAGATATACACTTTATGTGAAGTATATAACGTATATATTATAATGGCTTTGCCGTGCACCCAACAAACGGAGCTGTTCTATATCACTTTAATACAACTGCATTTTATATTCATTACCAGCTGGCGCGAGAGTCGGGCACAATAAATGCTGGGCCCTCGATATATCCATGTAGCCTATAGCCATAACCTTTCAAATATTCACGACTTGTGGGAACTCAACGACTTCAGCGTTCCGCTCTGCTCCACCAAGTCAGCTGTTCGAAAAAACAAGTCAGCTCTACTTCACTAGAAATGCTCAACTGAACAACAACGACAACAAATGTTCTATATATTATATAATAATCGGATATTGTTTATGATTGCACGTTTTCAAATATACAACGCTCAGCTTGTTTTGAATCATAAAACATCTCCTCTCTCCCTTCATGACAAATCACTGAGGGCAGCGAGCGCTGTCGCCAATTCAAAGCATAGTTCACGATGAAACCCGATGAGAGCGCTGCCAAAAGCTTTGACCAACCTCGTTCTTCACCATGAGAACTTTACTGTACAATTTCCAGTACTCCTCCGCTATTATCTCCCATTCGTATTTGTGTCAACGTCACCAGCAGCGAAGAGCTTTCCATTACCGCCACGCGACTATCGCGATCTTCGTTTGCTTCATTTGCGACGTTGCAGGACGCATGCTTCCTGCATTACCTCATTACTTCACCGGGCTTCACTCTAGTGTGCGAGTTCCCTCACGGTTCTCGCTCATCACCATTCATGGCGTTTTTGTTTTATCATCCGACTTCGATGCAGCGGTCCTGGCAATCGCAGGTAGTAGTAATGGTAGTCGTAGTCTAGTAATCGTATCGCGTTCCCAATTGCAACGAGAAGAAAACAAAGGCTTGCCGAGTGACGGACAACCCGACGGCTGGCCCTCTACCCTAGGCCTTCCGGTATCATATCGGCTAACCTCATCTGGCTGAAACATGATTCCTATCGTTTCATCGCAATAATGCAGCCAGCATTGCTGTCCGCCAGCTACGAGGTTTAACCACTGCCGCTGAACTTGGCGGCGGCTGCAGCACTTGCTTACAATTTCTATTAGTGTCATTTCACGAATGAGTGGATTTTCTCTCTAGGCTTGGCAACAGAAGATTTCTCCGTGCGTGGCCGCGTGTTTTTATGCAACGGGGTCGGCAGAGCGACGGGTTGCTTCGGCGAGCCGGCCCTGCTCATGGCCAAAGTTCGCATCTTGGTCAGCAGCACGAAAAATGGCGAACGAAAGAGACTCATTCGCGACCACTATGGTTCCTTGCTCATGAGAGGAGGCAATTTTCTTCCCCAGCCTGCCTTCTCTTGATGGTGGCTGTGCCGGCGGCGGCGGCGACGGCTAGACGAGGTTAGAGAAAGAGAAAAAAAGGCCCAGAGGACTTGAACGCCACCAGTAGAGTAGGTAAGGCTGGCTAGGTAATATCGGAGTGGTATATAGTATACTACAATATAAGAAATGTCTATACGAGATATGGGTAAGATATCGAGAAGGGAGTGTGCAAGAAGAGAACTATCGCCGTATAGAGATATGCACCTAGACACAAGAAGACCTATCCACTAGCAAGAGTAGATCTGCCTTCCGCTAGACACAGTCGGTCAGCTGAATTCGCGCGATCTTCGGTCGACAACAGCTGCCGAAACTCTACTGCGAAGGGACGGAGCCTGTCTGCGATAGCTACTCTGTTATTCCGGCGCGCTTACTTCTTCCTCCATCCTGTGAAATCGTCGTAGGTAGATATTGCCTATTTTCTCCATCGAGATCGTGGAAACGAGAATGTGGCGCCTCCTGTCCCCGTGTTGCACCCATAGTTCTGTTGCGATAGATCGCACGAGTATCATACCTGAAGGTGACTTCTAAGAAAATGGGGCGGGACCTACGAAGCCATGTAGCGAAAGAAGGTTGAGAAATCTACAACGGCGCATTGTCTGCAGTCAAGGGGTTATTTTCTTCTGAAGTAATATAAGGAAATATAGGAGCGCAGGGCCATCTGTTTGGTAGCCATCTTGTTTAACTATGAACGGGATGGCATCTCAAAAGAATGATACACACATGGAACCCTACGAACGACTGATTTGATGGACGCATGGCTAACAGGTTGCAATTTTATTTCTGATTTATATATATATATACTTTTTTTAAGTTACCTATATACATAATATATATATATATATACGCAACTTCGACGCGCAGCATTGTGCAAGGTCTGAAAGCTAAAAGACGTGCTTACTTAAGGAACGTTGACCATTGAATCGCATTCTAGTTGGCTATGTATAGAGCGTTCCGTCTACTGCGTGCCCTTATGTGTATGTTTGTTCTCTGACCGTTCACATTACGTTTCAGATCATGAAGTGACAAATCACTTGGGACTCCTTGCCGACACCCCACATGTGTCTGCTTGCTTGCATGTTTATCCATCTCGACCTCGACACGTGACATCCGCAATGCTAACGGCATCCATATACCACTCATCCAGCACCGTCTGTGTACCGCAGGACGGGGTGTATTAGCGCGAACGAAGAGCTCTGCCAGATGGGATGTAGGAAATAGCCCAGAGGGGTTGGAGCCAAGAGTACAGGACCTCGAGTCTCTCAGAGCGTTGGCCTCATGCCGATGTATTTCCGAGTCAGCACTACTAAAAGCGCTGGTCCAAATGCAAACAGTCAACCCTTGTAAAATTGCAGCTCCTTTAATAAACCAATAAAACCTTTACCTTTACCTTTACCTTGCTTTCGAGGCGACACGGAGCGACACAACATAACGACACTCGTCCTCGCACATTCAGCTGACTACACCCCACCACTGTTGCCACTAATATCAAGACTAGAGCGACGTTCGAGCAGACTGCCACCTCCCGTCACGCACGCCAACAGGAAACGACGCCACCCACTAACGCTCAAACGCGGCGCCAAAGCTTCTCTTTCTCTCGCTCGCTATCTCACTGACTGACTCGGAGTGCAACCCTGCTCCGCGGACAAATCCCTGTTTTTCCCATGTGCCGCAGACGACGGCTAAACCCGTTGGCACCAGCGAGACATGGGCAGACTGGCAGCAACGAACGCAGCTCTCTGGGTGTCCTGTTTGACGTCCCCTACGCCCTCATTTTCCCCCGCACTTCTTCCCGCTGCTTCGAATCGCACACGTCGCTCGGCATCACGAGGCGCCGGCGGCAGGTCACAGGACAGAGACACCACCACTACCACCACGAAGAGGACGCGATGACGCTCAGAAAAAGGCCACCACCAACGACGATGGTGGCGGCGGCGGCGGCGAGCAGAGCGGGGCCTGAGTGAGGTCTGGCTTTGCTTATCGCATCGCGCACATGCGTACGCAGTTCTTCGCAGGATGCTGTTCAGCACCCTGTTCTTGTTGCATCTGCTTTCGCCTCCTCCATTCTACCTCGCTAGCCTGCCTCTGTTCATCACTTTCTGGGCGCGGCGGCTGTCGTTGCTACTGCTAGATGCGTCTGCAGTTCTAGCGGGCTAGTGACATCTGTCGCAGAGCCACGAATCCCGCCTGCCAGCTACACTCGGGCCAGACCGCGCTCCAGTCCGGTGTTCACAGCCAACACCCCGGAGGTGCCGGAGACGCCACTTCTGTCGTCAGTTCTCTCTGTGACGTAAAACTTCGCACCGCATTTTTTGTGGCCGTGTCGCCCTATCGTTGCTTCTCTTCTCGAGTCTCTGCAGAAAACGAACATGTCCCAACAACTCTCATTCGTACGCCTCTTCCTGTCTAGCTAGGTCTTTGAGACCCCCCCCCCGCCCCCCGCCCCTAACTCCGTGCCTCCCTTGACGCCCTCGTACACCTCTCATGCTGTCTGTTTTGTGCTCTTGTTTTGCATGTATGTTGCCTTTACGCCTCAAACCTTACGCCGATGTGCTACACTAACAATTCGAAAGTTCATCTAGGCCAGAACGCATCCAACCGTATTGTATCGAGCACATCCTACATTGCGATATTTGCGTGCATTTTTTATTCATATCGAGAGCAGCTCGTAAACAATTACAGGTTTGTTTTCCGAGTTGTTGTTGTTGTTGTTTTTGTAATTCAGAGTTGCTCGTATGTTCGTTGTGTCCCTTAGATAAAAGGAAGATATAACATATCGATAGTTATGCAAACGATACCTCTTCAATCCAATTAATTCGCTATCATCGATCTCTCTAGTCTTGTCACACATATATACATATTGCTGGTTAGTGGTACCAGTTGAGAGCTGTCACTTGAAATGTGTGGCTCAAATATTTGCATAGGCAAAGAGATGGGTGTATCGCACACGAACCGTTTCTATGCACTCGTCGGCATAGTCCATGAGAGAGACACTAAGAGAGCCAAACCAATATTGCAAATGAATGAAGGACGAGGCAGCAAACGACAATACTTATATAGCGATAATAAAAAATAATAGCCAGAGAAGCTGCGAACTCATTGAATAATAAGAGGCAAATTCGAAGAAAAAAGACACTCAAGTGAGTATGATATTTTATATATTGGCCTAAATGAGTTCGTAACCCTTCGAGACGTCGGAGGCGAACTCATGACCACTCATTGGTGTGGCTCTATATCAAATGCAAGGTTACATAAGTGACCTCTCCTATGCATTCTATATATATATATATATATATTTAGGGGAGGTCACTTATGTAACCTTATCCTGTCGGCGTCCCATGTTGAGGGGATTCCCCACGGAAATCTTGGCTGAGAAATTTACCAATTTCCATCGTTTCAGTGGGTCGGTCTCCTCGCGCAACGAATAAAGATTCTTGTAGATCTTTGAGTCCCACATAAGGAACTCCTCCGATTTCCAGGAGATCGATTCTCCGGGAATCTTGAGCACAATATTGCAACCAATGAGGTGTTGTAACGTGAGGTTGGCACAATAGACCTTATATATATATATATATATATATATATATATACCTATTACGGTAGAAGTTAGGAACTGGGAATTATGCTGAAGACCATGTATTATATAGGGTGGTACTCATAATCTCATAACAAAATTTGCATTCTCGTAGATAGGTCACATCACGCTTTCGTGGACGTAGATGACGCGCACAACGTGTATTGAATATTGCGGTCATTTTATTCAACTGCAATTTATGTTGAGTGTGTCTCTGTATATATATATATATATATATATATGTGTGTAGTATACTGTGTTTGTTAGAGACATACTCAACATAAATTGCACTTGAATAAAATCACCACAGTATTCAGTACACGTGTGCGCGTCATCTACGCCCACGGAAGCGAGATGTGAGCTGCCCACAAGTCCACAGATTTTGTAAAGAGATTATGAACACCGTTCCATATCATTCACGCTCTTCAGCATACGTCACAGTTCCTAATTTCTCCCGTAATAAGTACTTAGCTCAGTTAATCATAGCAAGTTATGCGCGTACGTGCAATTGCTTTAAAATGGAAGCAGGCCAGCGGGCCATTATTTGATCTCCTCTCTCGATTCAGTTGTTGCAAAATTTAGCCGTTTCGAGGAGAGGCAGCGGTACTTGCTATTTGCTACATGCTACGTAACGTTTCCAAATCTCTGCACTTTCGTCGAGTGTGGATTTATCTCAGCTATCTTGTGGAGTCTCGGCCTTCCGGCCTATCTGACAAACAAGTGTGAATAGGTTGGGGAAGGTGTCGTGTCTCCGGTGGAATTCTCGGCACTCAATATTTCGTCGATATGTTCAAGAGGATTAGATCGATAGAGGGCCGCAGCCGCGGCGGCGGCGGCGGCTTGCAAGAGGTTGTTCGTAACGAGGATAACTGGGCCACGATTCCCGCTTGTATCCAAGCAGCGCACTCAATGCAAGCGTGATCGAAATATGTGCAAAAACTCCATCATTTCCATGATTTCGAAATCCGGTCAGCGGAGAACAAAGCGCTCGTTTATAAAAAAACAAACAAACAAAACGTACTAATCCCCGGTTGACGACGAGACAGGCGCAGGAGATCAACGTTGGTAAATAACAGCGAAGTAGGTTCGCGGTCACGGGCAGACATCGATCTGCTGTGTGCTTCTGCCAACGACAGATGACCCTCCGGGAGTTCGCCATCATTATCAAATTTGAGCACGAGTCGGTGCGTGCAAATATAGAAGATAAATGTAGCTTAAGTTCGGGAAACATACGGGGGAAATTCGAACTGAGGGTAGTTCTTCTCCTATCTAGGTAACATTGAAACACGTTAAAAGGCGATTGCACGCAACTTGATCGACACGTTACCCTCAGACCTCAAAGGACATACTGAATAATGGATGAATGGACACATCTGTATTGTTGCGCTCGGACGGAGGCATCCTCGCTTACCTGAAACAATCAAAATTAGTTGTCAGAGGTCAGTATAAAAAATGCGAGCAAATCTAGTAAAGTTAAATGTGATATGTGCTACAAAAATGAGAGATGCGTCCTCCGTGCCGATCGGGCGAATATCGTAAATTATAGAGCTAAAGTCGAGAATAGAACATTTGAGCAAAACAGATGATTATTAGCATTAGGCCTTTTTTTCAATATGAAGGTACTTTTGTAGAGAACCAAACGAAATTCTGTCAAACGAATTCGAATTCAGCCTAGATCGACTCGAGGATGATTACGATATATCTTTCATATGTTGAAATACACTTGATATAAATTTTCTCGCAATGGCTTTTGGCCATTCCTATCTATTGCTTAAGGAGCATGTTCTATCCTAGCGAGGATAGAAAATGCTCCTTAAGCAATAGTTTTTATGGGTTTGGTGAAAATACTCATTGAAGCAACATAGGCATTGTGTACTTAATAGTAATAATAATAATAAAGTACCGGGCCCCAAGTGAATGACGCAACCCGATCTGTCTGCTAGCCAGCCTCACTATATAAGAGCATGTTGGTTCACCCTGAATAGCTATGAACACCCATAGTCAGGCTCTTCCGTTGGACGAATTGTTTCTTTCGAGTACCAACTTTTGTATCTAGCTCAAATATAATACGAAGCAATGGTTGCGGTTGAGCGTTTTGCAAATCCTTAGCCGTTCTCAAAAAAACGACCCAAAAAATAGCGTCCATTCCTCAGTTTACAACATTTCATAGACGTTTTTCACATTTTTTTCACATAAATCTGATTTTTTCCACAGAGATGGCCTTTCACCATAGTGTTGTCAAGTGAGAGATTCATATATCGATTTATCGTGTTTACCGTGGTATTTTCCAGTACAAATACATAAATACTTGAACGGCCATATAATATTCGAGAGCGTTGGCGCATACCTACATACCAAACTAATTTACGCACTTTTGAATACAAGATATAATGCATTCGCCATTCGATTAGATGAACTGAATTCACCGTATAACAGATATCACATTGTCCGGAGCGATCGTAATGTTAAAGTTAATACTGGTCTTTTTTTTTTGGTTTTTTCCAGCTGACCCTCAGCTGTTCCCCTATGCGACAGGCCTCAGCTCTTAACCTTTTAGGTATTACTGGTCTTATTACAGGCGAGGCGGCGAGAGTATATTCGGCTTTTTGCCTTCAAATAAAAACAACGAAATTGCAGCGAAGATTTCTTTAAAATGGTGTATTTACCATTTTATTCGATCTCCTTCGTCCAACAAGCGGCCAGGTCAAGGATTCTTTCTCCCAAAACGTTGGGTGTTTTCGTCGACAAACGTCCACAAACGTACATTTTTATGTCACCTAAAATTACCGAAGTTCTCTTCAGCTAAAGAACTCTTGAGAGGGCGGAACAGGTGATAATCTGACGGGCCGCTCACACGACCAACATTGAAAGGCGTGCGTATATCTGAACCATACGTTCTGTTAGGGCGCTGCGCCCGTAGAGTGCACGAATCCTACGAGACATTCTGGGCGGCACTGAGACCTTCAGTGAAGCGATACAGCACTACATGACGTCAATGCTCAGCAGTGTTGTACATGGTTTCATTTCAAGCAAAACAGCTCGCGATCGAAATCTAGCTGAAAGACTGTGCGACCATTGTTTACAAACAAAATAGCCGCACTCGCGTCGTTATTTCGGCACGTGGGTGGATGCCTTCAGTGGAGAAGCACCGGCCACCGGATGAACTCACCCGACAAACGATCCAACGCATCGAAACACTTAGCGACAAGCTGTCGGTAATATCACTATTCACACAAATTCTGAGCTAACTTGTCGTCGCCGCCGCTGTCTGCGCCGCGTTTGCTGTGCTTACAGCAAACGTTCAAAGGAATCTTGCCCTCCTTTATATCCGTCTGAATCCGCTTGAACGCCCGTGGTTGCAGTCGCTTTCAAATGCTGCTCATAACCTACGATAGGCCCCCGTGTCCATATCCTTCGACGGCCGGCAATCTATAGGCTATACGGTGGCGTATCGCCATATAAAATTGAAATTCAAAGGATTTGCCGCCATGTATCGTCAAACAGCGGGCAAATCCGATTCGAAATATGATTAAAGCTTTTCAGCGACGCACCCATAGATCTGTCGTGATCATCATCAGCATCGCGATTTATCCGATGGATTTTCAATATCTGCACGCTTGCTGAAAAACGTTGTGCTTCAGATAGGTTTCGAAGCAGGAAACTCATGGGAGGTAGGTTCCCCTTGATATACTGGTGCGTTTCACTGAATTACGCCATCGAGCAAATATAGTTGAAATGTAATAGGAAGGAAGGGTCCTTATTAAGAAGGTTTGCTATGTTTTGGATTACTCGGAATCTGTCGCTTTAATATAGGAGGAGTACTTGTATTGTATTGGGCGAGCCACGGTTTTTGGTGTGAACATCTTTATACGATATGAATCTACCAATCGTAGACTTAACTAAAGTCGCACTAGGAGAGTGTAAATCGCTTGAAGTTATTATACATTCATCAACTCCGGCGGTCGAATTGCCCTCACCGACCAGTTCGTCGATGAAATAACTCGCACCATTGTACATAGGCGGTCATCGTGTAAACGATGATTACGATCCGCAATATAGCAATACTGCTTATAATGTAGAATATAGATAGTGTGAATCGTGCTGTTTCTATTACCAATGCAACAGAACATGTGCGTAACCGTAATTGTACCGGTTACGCACATCAGGGATCCGTTCCTGACCTGTTTCTGACCACGGACCCATCTATGATAGATGAATCGGTTTTCTTCATCCCTTGTTTCGGCCGATCGCATCTCAGTCACTGTCATTCTGTTCTTTGATTCCCATTCTGCCAGTGTAGAGATATCTAAATAAGCACCCGAGAGGAAAATAATCTACTGGGGCTCCAAGGCCAATCGTCCTTTTAAGGACGAAAGCTAAAAATTTCAGAAACTTTTTCACGAACGTGTTTGTTGATTAACAAGTCAATCATCATTTGGACCTAAGGAGCCTTCAGCATGAACATATGCCCCGTCTCACTATGACAGCATCACGAGGCAAACACTCGTGCACAAGCGAAAGAGCTACCCGAAAAGTATAGCCTATCTCCCAGCCTAGGTTATTCATCCTGTTTTAAATCAAGGGCGCACGGATGATATCCCAAAAATATATATGAAACTGTATCACAAACTTTCAAAATCAAGCTTCAAAATATTTCAAATATTTCATCCAATAGCCCTCGCTGTAATAGCAAAAATTGATAAAAAAAAAAAATTATAAAATTCTGTTTGTTCTTTTTTGTCCAAATGCTTCCAAAAAATCTCTGTCAAATGAGTGTGTGTGTGTGTGTATATATACTGTAATTGCATATATATATATATATATATATATATATATATATATATATATATATATATATATATGCATATATACATATATATATATATGCATATATAGGTGACCTATTTGTTATGTTAATTTAAAATTAAAAAGTATTACTTGTTATGCTAATAAGCTTGTATATAACATTCCGGCTATATAATAAATGTGTACTTGTCTCAATTTGTATGCAATGTGAAAGTGATCATTGTGCCTTACTAACAACTGATGCACAACTGCACTATCCACAAAGCATCGGTAAACACTGCCTATCTGAATCCACATCAATAGTGAGTATACAACAACAGCAGCAGCAGCACCATCATTTTGCTCCCTGCCCGATACGAATCGGGCGGAAGATGATTAGATGGGTGTCTCTTTGTCGAACTCTTTCTCTGGGGCCCGGGGCCAAAAGCGAGCTGAAAGGCTGTTGTTATTGGCCTTCGGGTTCCCATCAATGCACCTAGTATCTTGTTAAGTGGGAGGGAGGGGGAGATATTTATATCGTCGCCAAATGAAATGAAATGTATAATAGATGTATAACTAACACATATAACTGCTAGCAAGCATTATACATCATATACATTATGCATCATTAACAATTGCCGCAACTAACGACACATCGTGAGTGCTGCACACAATTGAGTGCCGGGATACCACCCCTGGAAGTATTCCATGCTCGCAAGAGGATATATTGTACCTTCTACTTCTATTTTCAATTGCCAATCTGCTTCGTACCGAATATCGCAACGTTCGTGATGTCGAAATTATTCTATAGAATTATATATTATAATTATATAATTAATATATATATATATATAATTAATATATATATATATATATATATAATTATATATATAATATACAGATTAAATGATTCTTGAGGGTACATACCCTTGTATCCTCAAAGGTTTTCGCATCGTCGTAATACACAAGTCAGGTCCTACGATCGACCCCTGGTATTTCAAAACAATCAGCGTGCCACCCGTCGTAATCAAACTAGTCCAAAGGTTCTAATAGGAAAAATGGTAAAAGTTTTGATGTTGGCCAGAGGCTTTCAGGTAACCAGTTCGGAATTTTGGAGAGGAAGAAGTACAGCCCATGCAACTGGTGGAACAGCGAGCTCCCTTTTGCGGCTGATGGAAGGGACTTGTTTCGAGATAGGGTGTGATGCAGAGATTGTTGTGCAGCACTTCTATTATAATAGATCTGCCACGTACGTTCGATTGTGTCATGGTTCGGATACTATTGATATACGTTCAATTGATCGAGACTCTCCGACACCAGTCTATCCGATTGTTATCGTCCTACTTTCCTGACCTCTGGCAATTGGTGGATGTGGCTGTCAGACGATCATTTTCTAGGGCGGTCACTGTTGATGTTTCACAGAGGTCCTATTAAATCGCACGTCAGCTTTTCTGTTTTTCATAAAGGAAAAAAGGAAAGATCAGAAAAGGCTACAGCCATCACACACACTGACGATACTACGCTGGCTCGCTGGTGGAGGTCTACTCGAACATTCAAGGGATATTGAATCCTTGCAAGTCCCGTGCTCGATGAATAAGATAGCGATAAAGGAAACAAAAACCCTGGACGGAGTGGGTACCCGCTTGATCTATTAGTGATGAACGGTCACGCCCTTCTGCAGACCGCCAATGTGAAGGTTTTTCGGGGTATGATCCTCGATGAGAGGCTCAGTAGAACAACACACGTCGAAGGCTTAACCCGCCGTCTCATAGTTACCATTTTTTCAATCCGGTACCTTAGAAATGTCCCAGGGTCATTCATTGGTTAAGCGAGGCAGGTTACCAGGTTTACTCTCAAACTTGGAGCTTTTAGTGGGCAGAGGTTGTTTTCATCCTCAGTCAACACCCGTAATCATTGGATTTACATGCCAGCGATACCCGTTCATATGAAGAATATTATCCTCTCGCTCTTTGGACAAAATAAGAAGCTGTCTCATTCTGCCTACTGTTGTTCAGCGCCATTTACCTTGCTTTTATCCAATGAAAAAAGTGTTTTCTTTGCGTGCTCGCACAAGCGCAAAGTGAATCGTAGACGTGCAACTGTCCGTAATGATGCCCACACTACGACCATTCACAATAGAAGATCACGTTCGGTGTCGTGATAAAATCAAGGTCGATTGACTGCAAAAGCCATTACTGGGCCGCTGCTACCAATTGCAGCCCGGTCGCGTGAACTTTTTCTATTCATTAGAGTTTGTCTCAATTGAGACCGTTCGCCTATAGCCTATGTCCATACTGTCCACACCCTATGGGTAAGGTAAGGTAAAGGTAAATTTTATTGGTTTATTAAAGGAGCTTCAATTTTATAATGCTTAAGCTCTCATATATGACACATGGCAAGCGAGCTTATTGACGGTGGCCACTTTTCGTAGAATCTACAAAAATATGAATGAACTGAATGCAATTCACAGCAACCACTGATTATCATTAGTCGCACTTGTTCTACGAGCCTGGTTCCATAAATTTATTAGTTTTTTGTAGATTATAAAATTTTCTTAAAACTAACGGACACTACTAGAGGCATTCGAATCTCCATGGAAAGTGGGCCGATGGAGTTGGGTTGACGTGGATGACAAAACGTCTCCGCCTGCTATAACCACCTTGTGTTCAGAATCTGTCTCCTCCCTAGTTTCGACATTACTTCGATTGTTTGATTTAACGTGTTGGCAACCCTTTTCCTCTCCTTGTCGAGTTTTGAGCATTTAACAACGATCCGTCGAGATCAAAGGATAGCAAACTACTCGACAAATCAATTGGTGATCAATTGGTATATGTGGAAGCAACGCTCACTGGGCTTTCTGGCAATGCTATGTCAATAACAACAAATAAATAAATTCAGAGAAAACAGATATTTGAAACGACATCGGTCACGATTCCCGGCGTTACGAAAGAATGATACTAATATTTTGTAATGAAGTACGTACAAGCAAAAACTGCCGTTCCGTATGTATGCAACCGTCGGCAAGAAATTCGGCGTCACCAGTGACGTGGTCAAACTAAGCAGAAGTGTTGAAAATTCGTCTGTAGCAATGCCTTACCGACCCGTCTAAATAGTACGCTGGTGATGAGTTTAGGTCGAATTGCCATTACAGCTTCTCAGGGTCTCGGCATCCATCATAAACGCACTACGATCACTGGCGGAAGCAAGCCTCAGCTATCTGTCATAGCAAGGGCGCGCGCAATACGCCTTGTTTTCAGGCTTGCCAGCCTTCCAAGCTGCTCGCTCTCCTTGTCGTCTATCTGCCGTAGTCTGACCGAGTCCTCGTAGATCATAGCGGAGACGTCAGCCTCGGGGGCTGTCGTTAGCAGCGACATCAAAGGGATTCAAATTACAGTCGCAGCGGGTCGCGGGTAGCGATGTCAGTCGAAGGCCGGGTCGTCCGTGTGGGCGGCCCAGCAGAGCTGCGCGGAACGGAACTGGAGAGAACATCGAGAGTAAGTCGGAGACGAGCTACTCTGACTAGGCTGCCCCGCTACCCGAAGGTCACGCCGATCTTCCCCGTATGAGCGTCGCTAGGAACAAGCGAAACGAAGTCAACGACACACCTTCATCTTTAACGATACGCTCAGATGTCTCCACAGACCGTCTGAGCACTTGACAACACTTGCGACCTTCTCTCTCTCTTCGTGTGCATTTATTATGCATACGTACATACACCTACTTACTGTGTTTTCTTGTCGCGTGTAATGATTGCCCGCGTGAGTGACTGGATAAGAGCAAGAAGAACTAGCCACAAGCTGATATTGTACAATGGCGAGTCCATATAGTCCTTCCATACAGTGAACATTTTACAGTTCACATCGCACATGGTATATAATAAATATTACACATCGAGTGGATGGGAAGATGTGGTGTGGCCTCATCAAAGGTTATACGTGTCTGTCACTCGTTTTGGGAAGCGCGGAAGAATTCATAGCAATAATAATTATACATATATATATATATGTATCATTGTTGATATATAGAGATAATGATATGTTAGATTCAGTCAGTGGAAATGTCTTTTTATTTCTTCCTATATATATATATATATATATATATATATATATATATATATATATATATGTGTTGAAGGAGTTGTCCATGTTTGGTGGAAGCCGCATAGTTCCTGTTAATGATCTATTTACCTCGAATGATTTGTTCTCGAGGTCGATAGGTTTTACATTATGAGGGTTGCTCTGCTTGCGTTTAAGGGGAGATTCCGTCTGAAATCTCATTCCCACTCGTCCCCGTTATCATCCGATCTAACCGCCGTGCTACCAGGTTTAAGATTCCTTCCGTTTCAAATGAAACTAGAGACACTCTCACTTACCCTCTACCCTTCTTCAAGAAATTTGCTTATTCATTTCTGTGACTAAGTTTACAAGAGAGTTTCATAAACATTCGACTAGGTTGCCATAATTCAAAGATCATATGTAAAAAAGCATCTAATTATCAGGGATGTGTAGATAATGTTGTGTAATAATTACAATCAAACGGTGCTATTGTCAATGCATTGTGAACGGTGATATGTATTTTTACTTATGGCTTCCTAGGAGGCCTTAAGCGATGTAACAGTTCCAATTCCGTCAATAAACCGCGGTATGTATTGGCGTTCGTGATGACAGGCACACATTGGTGCGCATCCACAAGCGAACCTACCCTTCGATAATTTCCATCGTATTCCCAATTGCTCGTCTATTGTGGCCTTTTTCTTTATCCTCTTCATATAGTTTATACCTTTCTCTGTGCCACTTTCTCTATCCCTTGGTAAACAGCGTTCCCCCGTCCTATTTCTCCGCAATTCCCATTTTCTTCTACACGCCTCCCTTTATCCCGCACGCTTTTGTCTTCATATATGCATACCTAGCTCTGGCAGCGATCGCCCAGAGTTTTGTGGCGAGGCTGTCTACTATAGCAGCTAGCTATCGTTCCGTTGTATATGGTAGTCGCATCGGTCAAAAAGCTAGATAGAGTTCTTAGTGTCCAGTTCGTTCGTATCACCAGCCGCAAAGAAGCTTCGTAACACATCGGCTGTCGGAGTTGGCCGCTTGGGGGTCGAAAATGGGCAGCAGACAACGATATCTTTCGCTACCGCCCCGGCTGCCAACGCCGCTGGATCCGCAGCAGAAGCGGCAACAGCTCGGGCGGGTTTTGCCAACAAGCGAACCGGGTGGCGCCATTTCTCCTTCGTTTCTCCAATGGTGTAAGTCGATCCTTTGCCGATTCAGCATTCGCACTAACGCCTCCGGATGGGGGATACCAGCAGCCGAGCAGGCGGTTTAGCAGAAGGAGGGAGGCGGAGAACAAGAAGAGTAGCATCAACTGCCGGACTCTCGCGTGGCACGAAACCGAAAAGGCAGGAACAGAAGCAGGATTTAGCTATGCCACGGTAAGGGCTGACCAAGGAGAGGCCTGCGACGCAGACAGAAGCAATGCAGAGGAACAGACCCGTAGAGCGATAGAGGCTTTTCACGAGCAGGGACTAAGATGATGTTGGACTGCAGCAGCGGCCAATGAGAAGAACGTCATTCACGATCCTTTTAAAGGCGACGAGACCGACAACGATCAACTGTGGCTCTTCCAATGTAAAGCTGCCTGGACTATCGACGGGCAGGCAGATCGAAAGTATGAGAGACCGAGAGGTCAAGTGAAAATGTACCTACGAAACGGCTCCTGCACGAATACGGAGCATGACGACTGGCGTGTGAGTAACAACAAATAGCAGGTGTATCGAGTTATCTCTCCTTTTCTTCGGGTCACTTTCTGCTCAGTTGACTCCTGCTCTGGTGCGGCAAGGAGCTCGCTGGGCCCGCTACGTTATATAAGGTCCCGATTCGACATGAAGTCTTTATTCGGTTCCCGGCTGGGAGTCGATAATGATTTCAAATTATTCGACCTTTTAATAGCAGTTACTTTTTACCATCGTACATGTTCCTATAATATCGTACTTACTCGTCAAATTGGTGCCCACCGCGTCACTGGCAATCCGCCTTTAGCGGGTTTTGGTGCTTCGAGATCTCAGTTCTTGCAAAAATTATGATAGTCGATGCAATTGATACAGCGATACATACAGCACCATTGTACATAGCCAATGAGAGCCAGTAACGAGACGAAAGTCAAGCAATCAAAACGATGTCGTCTGTTTGTATAAGCATCGCACCGCGTAAAACGATTTTATGTTTACACCATTCGAATACCGATTGTTTGCAAGAGTCGCTCGAGTTGGGAACGGTTGAGGCTGTCAACTCACGCTTTCGTTTGAGCGCGCTTGGTGCTGCTATAAACCTGCCCTGTCAGAGGTGATTGACATGCGCATATTGTGCTTATGCATGTGCTTCAAATAACAATCACTTCTAAACGTCAGGACAGCCATTCACAGGGTCGTCGTGTGAGAATTGCCATTGCCGTTTTGCTCCGGATCGGTTCTTCTACGAGAATCGTTTAAAAAGCCGAAGTATTCAACTGCATACAAATGCTATGCATGTATGTAATGCAGTTGGCTTGAACGGCCGAACTCCATTGGTATGGCATGCAGTAGGAACTTTCTACCCTTCTGATTGATTCTAAGCCTTCTCCGGCCTATGACAGGGTGAGCTGCTTCTGATCAGCAGTTCTAAGAGGGAGAACGATGGCCACACAAGTGATTGTGACCTGGGCCAGGAAAGCATACACGGAGTGGTTGAAAATACAATCCCGTTATTTTCCGTTATATTGCATGCATTGTTGTAGAAGATGTTCGCTTAACCTGTCAACATGACGATGATCGGAAGATTAGACGACCCGCCAAAGGGTGGAGAACGTTCAGAAGCTACCTCTCCATAAAAGTGCATACCTTTTTAACGTGTTCATAAAGAAAAACTCCGCTTTTCACCAACGGAGCACCTTCCTAAATGTATAAGCGTGCTGTTTGTGGCCCAAAAACGCGTGGTGACAGGTTTTACTGATGAATTCGTTTATATGATCTGTCTGTTGTAAAATTATGACCGCAGCTATGTACTGAGTTGTTAACGCAACGCGAATTTCACTTGCAGAAGGAAAAACGATAAACTGCACCATAGGATGATCTATGGCGTCTCTCAGTTCGCCGCTTATCATCCCATCATACCAATACGTCCGTCAGAAGGTACACTCGTGCCTGACGTATTTGTGCGAACCTATTTGACCTCAACACGTGCCGCCAACAAGCCAAGCGCTCGCCCCCAGCGTTCTCCTCAACAGCCACCATCTCGTTCGTTATCCTCGTTATACGATACTACCCTGCAAAATGCAGTCATTCGCACACGTAATGTCTGCCTGCTTCGCTATCTCACAAGGTAACCTCGTTGCCGCTGTCCGGTCGCCGGCGAAAATCGTCGACCTCGTCGGTTGCTGTAGTCCCGAGAGGGGGAGGAGCAGCAGCAGCCACCCCCTGCAACTCGCAACAGCAGCAGCTAAATGAGGAGACTAACAAACGCCAACTCGTTAGCTGATAATTGTGCCATGGACTCTCCCCTCCACGCCATCCTGCTACATCCAGTCTTCCTCCTCCTCACCCACAACTTGATTCCGGCAGCAGCAGCAGCATGTGAAGATTGAGACGGTGGCGGCTGACTGAAAAAGGGCCTGCTTGGGCCTCGCCCGAAGCAGGCCTAGTTTTGCCGGGGAGCGACATTCGACCGTCTTCGGTCGAACGTCGGAGTTCTTCGACTTCTCCAAGCGAGCGAGCGAACGAACTAAGGTACCGGCAGCAGCAGCAGCACTGCAATTAGCCGCCGAGTGTAACGAGTCGAGCATGAACGTGCTGCGACTTTCCCTATCCTAGTTGGCTAAAGCCCTGCGTTTGCCTAGTCCACGACCACCCCGCCAGTGGACAGATACGTTGTGATCTAACGCGTAAGGAACGTGTAGCCCAGCGGAGGTACGACGGCACAAACGCGTCAACAACTGCCGGGGCTCGTCGGCCTCACTACCTGCGACAGGGCAAACAGGAAACACCTCCGCTGCTAATCACCAAAGTTATTATATGCACCCTTCTGAGATGGTTGCAATATGTGGGGCGACGATTCGCAAAGGCTGTTATAGCCGACGGAAGGATGAACAACTACTACTACTGCTGCTATAAGCCGTTTCTTGCGGTCGGAGAATCTACGCAACATATGTAATGCCACGAATGCTAACCGCCGAGAATGTGTACACAATTCGAAAGCTCTACTATTAGTTGGAACGACGTCGGACAAAGGAGTCTGACTTACAGCAGTTTTTCCTCGTACTCTACAAGTCGCCACCGTCGTTGTCTTTGAGATCTACGACCTTCGTTCCTTGTTTTCGGAGGACTTTCGGCGAGGCCAAGATTATTGGATCAGAGGACTTTTTTCCCGATATATCGTATTTCGCCGTCCGTTGTTTTCACTAACTGGGGGCAAAGTGGCCAATGCTCACATCTTGCGTAACGTATCGGCCTTGCCATATATTTGTCTAGAGAAACCCTTACTTAGAGATAGAGATAAGTTGATTCGCTTGGTCGTTCGATATAACAAGTGGCCCTTGGCAAATGAAGAGAGAGCTAGTGCAATTGACTTCGCTAGTGTTATTATGGGTGGCAAGTCGAGATGACACTGGTCACATAGATCTCAGGTCTATCGCTGCATTAGTGTTCATCGGCATTCTGGACATGGGGTGTCACATGCTGGCTACTACGGCTTCTAGTGCTGTGTAAACAATTCACCCGAGTACAAAGTAACAGGTAAGCTCGCTGTTGAATTCGATTAGTCGTAATTAGGTTATATTCCAACAATCAGGTTATATTTGAGGATATTCATCCGATTATCTGTCCTGAGCAAGGCGCATCTTTTTCAGCTGACATCGATCTATCACCACTAAATGATCTAGCACAAGCAGATCAAAGACGACTGGATTTTCGTATGTGAGGATGTCTGATCATTTTGTTGCGTCAATGTAAATATTGACCCCAGCAGGTGTCAGCTTTCCCAGCAACGGCTAGGATTTTTGTCAAGAGCACAAACCTGGTCGCCAGCTAGGGACACACCAAACGAACGTGCCTCCCATCTGCTTTCGAGACAACTGAATGAATAGGCTAACGATACTTGATACCTAGTCCCTCTTTAGAGGCCAGTTGTATAATTTTCCCATGAGTAACTACAGGTCTCGGCCGGAACAGGGACATCGCGATGTCCAGATTAAAGAGCTGCTCTGCTCCTCTGCTGCGCTGCCAGCAACTCGCGAAAGCGGTCCCAGCAGCGTTCTACGAACTGTGCTCCAAGCGGCGGGTGGTCCGAGTGAGTGCTAATGTTCTCACCGCATGGATCATACGGCGCCAAGCCGTCGAAGGTGATGCATTCGCTCGGCCATTAAAGGAAATGATTTGCGGGTGACACCGACAACGGATGTGCGTAACATATGTACAGCGTCTAGGCGAGGAGATGAGGTAGGCACGAACAATTCATTAACTCTCTGTTAGCTTGCTCCATGCGAAAATCGTTCGAGGAAGCAGCCTGTCGGCTGGCGAGGGGAACAAGCCGAAACTAGGGGAGGATACAGTGTACAGTAAAGGAAAGCCAAAGATAGATACAAGCCAGGAACGAGATCGGAAGGCGGGGGCGAAGGCGGGCTATGGCAGACAAAGCGTCAAGACAAAAAGCAAAACAGTCGGTCTCATTAATGATCTTTACGTAGAGCGCGCCTTTACTACAGCAACCCGTGAGTGTTGCGCCCTCTAGCGCGAACAAGAATAACACTAACGTCAATGGCAGGAGTTGTGAAAAATGCATCGCCCGCCGTACTAGAAGCGGAGATCCACCTTGCCGGTCGACCGCCCGCCCAGCCCTCGTAAACAAGTGTTTTTTTTTCACTGTTCGTACAGAACCCGCATCGAGAAGAACGTCCTGCTTGATGCCCACATTACGTAGGCGAGCTGCACCGCATGAATGTACACGAATACCAGTGGATAGAAGCATCGCTGCGAGGCAAGAAGGCAAATAGATTAAGAGACCCAGAGAGACCGAGAGCAGATGGAGCGTTGCAGTAGCTGAATAACTAACCCAATCGCTCGAAAGTTGTCTTTGGCGTTCGCTCCTGTTGCTGTTTACCCTGCTACCGCCCTCCTGAGACGCTCGCGTTTTGCATAGCGCAACCAGCGTGCGCCCGTACGGATGCCAGATAGATGCCAGTCAATCCGAGTGAGTTTGTGGATGTGTGTACATTTACGCTCTCGTTTTGTGCTATTGCTACCCCGGGGTACAAAGAATCGAGTATTTTGGGTAGTATTTAGGGGCCGCATTAGATTCGACATGGTTTAATTAAACCTTACCAAATTGTGATTACAGATAGTTAGTTATTCGCATGTGGTCACTTGCGCGACAATTTGTCCCCACTTGACCAACCACCCGGACATGCATCGCGTCCACCCTCAAGGAACATCACGCGGGAAGACAACGAATATGCTCCGCCATTGACGAGATCTCGGAGATTGTACGCGTGCAGCAGGGCTGACTCGTGAGTTAAGAGAATTACACGAGTCGAACAAGTGAATCGCTCCCCGCCATGACTTCATTCACTGAAGTCATTCACAAGTGCGCGCAGCAGTGGTATAACCCCACATTCTCACCGGACCCTTTATCCCCGTTCACCCGAGCACCGACACATTAAACCTCTACTGTCCGGTCTCTTCAAGCTCACACAGAGATGGGACGTCCCCGCTGGGTCGGTCTGCAGCTCGGGAATCCGACTAACGACCATTCCGTTTCGTCAGAACTTCCCGTTTTCCCTCGACGCCCCCTCGTAGCCCCGCCTAATGCCTCTTAAAGCTTGAATTCTCGCGGGCTTTTCTTTCTCGTCGAGACGGGGGGACCGCGTGCGTAATGTCGCTGAAGAATCTCGCCAGACAGAGAGCATCCTTTTCTCGTTCTCGTTGAGAGAGCCGCTGATATTTTCCTACGGACCTGGTGGTCTTCCTTTGAAGAATTCTCGCGTGCTAGGTTCGTAGTCCGTTCCGCTGCAGCTGCCGTCGGCCCTCGCCATTCGTGCCAATGTGTGCGAGCAGGGCCCTGCTCTCCGGCAGTGGCGTGGTGATGCCCGAAGCCGGTAGGGGTGGGCCCAAGCGTTTGCTGCCAACCATTAGGACTCTTCGCATCCCAACTCTGTTATCCACTTAACCGGGGAAGGGCTTTGCGCTCCTTTTCCTGTCGCCTTATTCCCCGATGCTCTGATGCAGACAAATTACTTTGCATGAATATAATGGGTCCCCTGAATGAGCTCGGGCTAGATGGGTGATACGCATCCTCAGGAGAGGCTCATATATATATATATATATATATATATATATAGATATATATATATATATTAACATTCTGTACAGAATCGCTTTTAAAACAGAGAAGCTTCTATTGCATAATTAATATTATTTTCACCATAGAATAATTATTGAAATATAGATGATTTATGTGGACTACCCAAAGGCAGTGTTCCTTGACGCGCTCTAAAATATTTTTATTCCTGATGTAATTAATCTTGAAGTAGCCTCTAATGTGGAGCATTTGATTGCGATAACCGTATCATCATTATCATAATCTATCGACGTCAATAATATAGAAGCTTATGCACTCTGGCTATTCAGTAATAATTAACTAATTAGCAATCGGAGCGGATGGAATTCAAAATTGTCTTCACATCGCTCGGCGTATATTATATATTATACATACATATTTGAAGTGTTTCCGTGCAAACTGACTCGGTCCAATTTTGTCCAACTTGAGAAAATCGATTAATTATTTATCTCTAGGCTCGAATTAAAAGTGGACCAAAGATGCGCTACTGAACCAAATTTGGCTGTTCTGTCGTTATAGTTTCCAAAAATTAGGCCAAGTTATTATATAATAGATTAACTCACACGCTCGTACGCGGAAAGCGGTATATTTGCTTCTTTAATACGTTCCCGCAAAACAGCTGTTGTTTAGTCCATCTGCGCGAAAGTATTTCACTATTATCCAATTAACTATACCTAGCAAACTAGCGCTTCCATCTGATAGAAACAAAACCCAACGAAGATTGCTCAACATGCTGCCAGCCTTAACCCCCAAAAAAAATACAAATCTCCTCAATTTAAGCTTACTCAAAGTTTAAACAACGAGTTCGTCTGGATTGCCCATGTAGCGAACTTAAGTTGCGGAGATTTGTACTTTTTTGTATCGAAACCCGTGTCCAAAACGATTAAAGTTTACACAACTTTGATGTCAGTCAGCTAGTTCGTGCAGGTGGAAAGTACCTAGTGTCAAATAAACACCCTTAGATCGATTTACGATGTGCTTTGATTCCTGCCACTTAACAGGAAGAAGTTCATTTTCCGAAAAATTTCTTTTCATTTCATAATAGCTGCGACTGTGTCGCCGTCTTCTAGGCAGCTTGCTTAAATAGTTCGTATTAAAGTTGAACATGTAAGGGCATTTTTTCGAGCATATCGTAGCGAAACACAAAGGCAACAAAACGCAAGATTTTGACACAACATGAAACTCGAATCTTCAATATTATTAATTAAAGCCTCTATTAAGTATCGTGGTATCTGTCCGGCATGATTGCCATTTCGGACGCGGTCATGTTTGCTATCAATGTGTCGCTACGGATGGGGGCTATGTGTTAATCAGGCGTTCATCAAGGGTCAAACTGGCGACCTATTAACTATAAGTAGATCTATTTAAGGGGTATTTGTTTCTGCATTATTTGATACATCTCGACGAGTGGCTTCTGCTTGCAAATGCTAAAATCACATTTAACACCTTAAAATGGCGATGTTTTACAAATTTCTTAACAATTTTGCGATTGGTCGCAAAGTGGCATCTTTTGGTGGGTGGCACTTAATTTTATTGCAGACAGTTTCATTCTAATTAGACAAATTCAATTAAGTATGAAAGTCGTGTTGCTAATGTACAGTGCTAGCAGGCTGTTATTTGAGCTCAATCGATAGCTTTTGACAGTATGAATTAAATCGCAATGAGTGTTCATACACCTGAAGTTTATCGCTTTTAAGATAATGACAGACAACGCTTGAGAATGCCACCTAACTCAAAATTTCATCAATATCTAAGATAACCAATGTAGAATGTTTGTTTAACATTTGAGAAGGCCACTTTTTTAAACATTACCACCAAAATTTTAAACCTTTAAAAGTCAGAAGATAGTCACGGCGTCGTCCGAGGGGCCGAAGGCCACTGTTAAGGCAACCAACGTCTCAGAACCCAACCAATACCCAAAATTTCACCGAAAGCATCCAAAAAAATGTATCACGAGCAGGACTAGACTTGGTCACCGCCTCCCAGGACTTGGCTAGTTCTAAAATGTATTGTATTTAAGTATTTTATTTTATTTCCCGTGAAATTTACGATCTATATATATATATATATATATATATAGAAAGAAAGAGAGAGAGAGATCAATTTCATACATGACGATTCTGTTTAGCGAAGTATCCTATAAAATAGCTAAATTAAGCATTTTCTTGCTAGATCCACTGAAAGCAACCCTCAGAAGGTCTACATAGCAGGTGACAACGGCTGCTAAGTGGCAATTTTTAATGTGCTCGATTCTGTGATCGACTCAAAGTGTGACGTCAATCAGTTGTTTCGTTCGCTTGCTGCCAGAAACGGTGACGCCGGGCGAGCGCCTTTCCGAAGTCGTATCCCCTTTGGGCAGGTCGTTTTTATGTCTTTCGCCCTTGACGCTGGGTAAGAGGCGCGATCTTAGCTTCCGTTGTTTCCGGCGTTCGGAGTGCTATATAGGACCTTTCCTTTAGCATATCGTTAGATCTCATGGAAACGGTTAGGTGACGACTACTTGATATGACGTGCAAGTAGTTCGCGAAACACCTCTCAGCAAACTAGCAGCTTAGACAGAGTCCAGAGCTCCGTCGGCTCGAATCTTGACCGGTCCGTCCCTTCGAGAAGAACTCCACAGCGCCAACTTGAGACACAGCCCAAACTTTAGTGGCATCTACGATGAGGTTCGTCGTCGTTCTTACAACTGTTTCCCTCGCCGCTACGGCGTCTTGGGCGCAGTATGCACATGGCGGACTCGCGTACGGAGGTGAGTAACATTCTACTTCTGGTACATAAACCGTACATCAACATCACCGTGATCCAAGCCTGCTGCCTTACTTTAAACGCATTCAGTCGTGTTTATAGTTGCTTCACTGCCGATTGAGGTAACAAGTGGTTGTCGTTCGGAAACAAATCCGAGTGAGGCAGTGGACGGTCTCGGAGAATTTTGTGCCTAGTGAGAATAATATCGAAATAATAACCGGGCATTGTGACCGAGCACCTGCTTGGATTTGCCAGCCGATAATTAATGCAGCCAATGAAGCAGGAGAGAAGTCGTCCAGGCAATATTCTTTACGAGATCTGTCACTCAACTCGGACCTAGTCATAATTTGATGAGCGAGATGGCTTCGCATAAATAGAGAGAGAGAGAAAGAATTGACAAGACTTTATAGCACCATTATGTGCTTTTTACCAAATCGTGTAATGACAATGCGCATGTCCAACACATATGGCATGCTGTATGCAATAATTGAGAGGATGAGCGTTGTCGTGGAGAAGCCGCGCATCCATACACTTGTTTGCTGCAAGCTACATATCCAGATTTCTGGTCAAAAAAGTTCTTATACACACTTCTCTAATGGCAACAGTTTTCAGAGGTAGGAGCCAATAGAAGGCGATTCCGTTGAAATCTATCACATACATCCGGTTTAGCTGTTTCATGTTATGTACAATTTGACCCATGTTCCATGAATAGTGAGAGTACGTATCAGGATCCTTTCTATCGTAGAATAATAGTGTAAGTTCGGCGCATAACAAAAACGCGGAAACTTCTCCTAGGCAATGGCACCTATTAGGCCAAAATCCTCCTCATACAAAGATTGTCCTTGACAATGCGTTAAACCGTGAGTACGACAGTTCGGCGTGGCTCGCAAACGAGCGCGGGGACCAGTCCCTCGAAACACTAGAACACACCCTTTGAATTTGTCCACTCGTTCTTGTCATTCTTAAGCATCAACTCCAGTTGCACATTGGCAGCTTGACTTGCCCACCTTAAACTTCGTACACTATTCTCGTACGCCTGTCACGGACAGAGAGCCTCCTGGCCTGCCAATTTTACAAACATTGTGTGAATTAGGCCATCGCTGTAACCTTACAGAACGCCGAATTTGATGAATCGTTGTTTTCCAAAGGAGTTTTACGTTGGATTTTTGATTTCTTAAAAAACATCCGCGTCTAGAACTAATCCACAGACGTTCAACAGATATCGAAACTTGCAGGTGCTTCTTTTAACCCAACACAGCCACCACTGCAGATAGTTTTCGTTAAATGTGGACGCTTTGCTTGAATCACCATAGTGCATAATGATGTTATTAAGAGACCTATTGCGTACTCAACGTCTCAGAATCAGGATCATTAAAATTACTTTTGTGTACTTCGTTCACTTGCGCGCGGGATGGCGCGTTATCTTGTGTTTTTTCCACTAGGGGGATACGGCTCGGCGAGCGCAGGGGGCGCTAGCGAATTTGGTGCCGCAGGAGGTGCCGTGGAAGGAGGACATTCGGCCGGTAGTGCTGTTGGAGGTTATGGTCATAGCGGGGGACAGCAGGCCCATCATGGGGGCTATCTCCGGGACCGGGGATACGGTTATGAAAAGAAGTATGGATACGATCGAGTGTACGCCAATGATCACGGGTAAGATGCATCATGATTATTGTTATTAATATTATTATTATTACTGCTAAATAGGGATTAAGCATCGGTATCAGCCTCGGTTTCCTGGCTAATACGGTGACCATCTGCGGTATCATCGTTTTTGATCGGCCTTTCGTCAGATTACCATTCAAATTAATCTTGATATTTACAAAATTGCCACATTAGGCCTCAAGCCTGGAGTGTTACCGTATTTAATGAATGAAGCATCCCCTGCTATTCCATGGTATTTCAAGTGAGTATTGTTTTAAGTAGAGTGGCGGGTCAACTCACTGTTGAAGACTACATCACTCCTTAAAATAAGTCTTCGTTTTATTTTATATTTCATCTTTGGACCTCGTTCTGCAACACATAATATGCGAAACAGCAAGAGGATAAATAATCGTATTACCTCATGTGTTTTTTTTGCCTCACGGGTCCTTGCTTAATTGGGTTCTTGAAGCGTAGCTATTTTACTAAACTCAGAGACTTTCAAAGGAGCTCCCAATGGAGTCGAGCAAAGTTTCGAACGCAGCCTATAAATTTGCTTGCGAATCATGTTATGTTCTTGGCCATGGGGTTATAACTGTAAGTTGTATGCATTGGCTGCTTGTATGCCTTTGTGTGTGTGTGTAGCTCTCTACTACGGCTGTTGTCACCCTTCGCTATGGAGCAGAGACAGTGAAAACAGCTCCATTCTCGAACCTCTAACTCAGTCAAGGAGGATAGAGCTCGTCACCAAGATAAAAAATTTCATTTCCGCAGTATACATATATATATATATATATATATACCTGAAAGCTGACAAGGAATGAGCGCATAAACCATTTTCTGACAATCTTGGCAAATTAGGAGTGTCGGCTTACGATAATTAGCTATTGTGCAAGCGTTGCTTGTACACTAGCAACGACGCAGCCACAATCTGCCAATATGGCACTTCAATTGCACGCGAACAATCGCGTTATCTTGAAATGCCTTGTACTTGACCAAAATAGAAAATATATGAAAAAAACCAAAAGGACGTAAACTTACTTGCTTATGTGTAACCCCGTATGGTACTCGCATATATGCGCAGATTATGGCCATAAGTTGTAGTATACCCTTTCCAGCAGGAGTTATTCAGTTTGACACGTAACCTTGTTTATAGATCTCTATCAGCCCAGTCATCCCCTACTTATAACAATCAATATTATAGATATGGAGCTCACAGAAGCGCGCATGACCACCATGCGAGTCACGGCAGTGCAGGGCACCATGGCCAACATCACGGATCCCATCATCATGGTAACTATCACCATGGCAACCATCACCTAGGAAACCATCACCATGCTGGATACAACCACATCAACGGTCAGCCACATTATTTAGGTCATTATGGGGCCTATCCGTTGGCCCACGGTTATCCTGTGGCTAATCAGATTGACGGCTATGGCCCGGTTGGCTATGGCAACCTGTACGGACATATGGGTCTTGGTGGCTATGGTTATTGAATATATCATGTTGCAGACAATAACTCAGTGCAACAGGGCAACAACTGATGTCAGCCCAGGTCTAGCTCGGGCTACAAAACAGTATGACAAGGCGATATATATATATATATATATATCTTTATATCTCGTGATGTGGTTTGAGTAAATAGGAGGACGAGATAACGGAAATGGAATAAATGTTCATGTAGCTGCATTTCACTGCCTGTTCAATCCTACAAATGCACTTGGTTTAAGATTTGAAACTCAACGAAATGTAACTTTTAATCACCTGCTTCATAGCTTTTGACCGCGTTTACTCAACATGAACATATATACTACGATTTTGCACACGTTTTCTATAACATGTATACCTTCTAGCTAACGCGGTCGTTGTAGAGAACATAATTCAGGTTCGACGTGAGCCAGGTAATGCTCAATATAGAGGGTGTATAATTGACGAACCCGCCGTACATAACAACGCACAATAAGAGCGATTATCAACTCGTATATATAGCAGTTCCCATACATCTTCATCACTTGCGGTCTTCCTATTGGAATCAATTCTAAATCTGGAATTCAAGTTGTCTGAGATGAATAACAGAAAATATACTCACGTAGCTGTAACAGAACAAGTTCTAGCGGTAATAGAGGACATGTACGGAACTATATATATATATACAGAGACAGAGAGATTGCCATCCCAGAAATGTACCAAATATGGAAATATCCTACAACATTTTATTTATGCTCCCGTGATCTATTTCAGTGGTCGATCCTCCAAAATTATATCATATGTGAGCGTACCCCACTTAGGTAGTAATTTTGGCTCGTACATTTCGTTGGTATCGGAATGTTTGGCGTCTGATGAAGAACTGAAGGGCATTCTTTGGATTTCTCGAACGTGCGAGTCGTCGAGGGTCTGTCGTGGAGGCGGGCGGGGAGACGGCCCTCACTGGAGATGGTGGCCCACTCGAAATTCCTCAAAGTCCATCACCTATCTGTTCGCCCGATCGAACTTAAATAATTGGAATCAATTTAACGGTTCAGCTCGTGCGCTCAGTGCATGATGTCTAAGACGGAGTTGGAGTTAAATTAAAAGGAGGGGGAACTCGACCCAGCTGTTATATATTCCCCGAATGATGTCACTGCAGGGTGGTGGTGGAGTTCACAATTTTCCACGCTTTGCCTATACGAGTGTATACGAAAGGTGAAGTGAGGGTGGTCGAGGTTGACGTATAATAGATTGATGTTCGGATGGAAAAGCCACAGGACTCCACGTGTGAATCGACCCCTATTAGCGGGACGGCGTTGGACTAACAAGGCAACAAATTCAGTGGCGTACCTATCTTACATGGTTATATGTATATATATATATATATACACTAGAGTTAATCGTCTGAGTGATAAAAGTCGTACATAGTGGACGTATCGATATATGTCGGGCGGTAAATAAACAATAATAATCATGTTCAAACACCATGTCTTACATTGATCTTATGAGCTGACCAAGCAACGACCAAGGTGTCTATCGAACAGGATAAGCACGCTTCAACGAAACGAACCAGTGGACTTCGTTACAGCGGCTCTCTCTCTCTTCCGCTTGATGTCAGATGCTGGTTGCTCTGCGGAAGATTTCCGATTTCATGCAGTATCAGCGGAGATTCACTGGCAAACGTCAATAAAAATGACCCTTATAAGTCCGCAGTGTGCTAAACGACCGAAGAGCAATGAAGTGAAGCAATCTTCTATTTTTTGTTCCCTGATAATGGGTTGATTGCATCGCTGACGGACGAAGGTACGATTCAAAACAGAGAACATGTGAATAGGGCGCTCTCTCTCCAATGCAAACTCACATAATTTTCTCCCACATACTCATATGCAACGTCACCTCTGGTGAAACTCAATTAATTTACTTATGTGTTGTGCCCGCATTTGTCGCAGAAGTCAGCAATCATGAGTCGCGTTGTAATGGTGTAGCGACGGCCGAAACCCTGAGCAAAATCAGCCTGTTCAAATGAGCAGTCAGCTATGGGGCTGAGACTTCGATGATGATTCTTTGAAGAAGATTCTTCTCAAGTTCTTAATTCTTCAATTACTTCGAAATTACCTAAAACGTTCAAGCCTTGCTCTTCCGCCGGCCTTATCAAATTTTGAGATCAAACCGGCGCACAGCACGCGTTCCTGTGCATGAGGTTCCCTCGAGATCTACCGGGAAAACCTACTTGACGTTTCGTACCAACTCTCCTAATAACGAAATGATGCCGTCTATTATAGCATGTACAATAGGTCGACGATTTCGCGTTATGATGCTAAATATTCATGATTTTACATAAGCTCGTGCACACCCCTACCAAATGTGTATTGCGTACAGTACAAATGTAGTTGTTCTACCAGTCATAATATCACGCCAACTGATGACGAATGCAGACCCGCTGCCTGGCACGGCTGTAGAAATATGCATGGAGAAGCAAAAATTGACTAACTTCAAAAAAAAAAGGGCCGACGAAGTCCCTCCACTCGTTAGATGACCCGAGACTAGCCGCTTGAAGTCTCTTGAAGCCAGCCGGCTTATATACCATGCACAGTGGAGTCAACTTTGCTGTCTACGACAACCTTGAGTCTCTCACTTTTTCTCAATCTCCCCGCATTTCTCTCTCTCTCTCTCTCCATCTCTCTCTGTCTGTGGACTGTTGATGGTATACGAGAGTTGACGTTCCCGGCGGGCTGCTACTGCCTCGTGGTGATTTCTGACTCATGGTGACGGTAATGGGACTTACGGACCTCGGCCGACTGGAGGCGGCGACGGACTCATGGGAGTAGCGATAGCGCGCTTCACATGCGGACTCGGGAAATAGTGGCAATGGCAGTGGTAGTACTACGTTCGTAAGGGATGGAGTGTGGCCCTGCTGACACCACGGGGACAGGACGTGCAGGGAACGCAGAGGCTGGCTGGATGCTGACTAACTCGGGTGTCAGGCGGGTGTGTTTTGTACGAAGTGATAACAGAACAACGGCCAACAAACGCTAGTTATTATCTCGCTGAGACGGCGGCGCCCCAGCGTACGGTGCATCGTAGTGCCCAGTACGTATATGAATGAGTGTGGGTGTGGGCCGCAACGAATGCGCCATTATGCACGCATCGCAGTAGACCAGAGCCGCAGACAGACGGATGTCTGTGCGCGAGCAACCGGATTGAGCAGGCAGTTCTCAATCCGCGCACGCCTCTGCTCAGTAGCTGCCGTCGGCGAGGGCATAGCAGTAATTCTTTTCTATAATAGATAGGGCATCAGCTGAGATTTCATTGTAGACGTCGACGCGACAGCAGGTTTGGCTTGCATTGAGTACAAATGTGGCGGAAAATGATCCTTTGTCTAATGGTTATGACAATGTCACTTGCGGCAGTTTGATCGCGACAAGGGGAGATAGGGATTGTAGGAGACACTGTAATCGAGCCGTTTCTCGCTGAACGCTACTCGCACTAATGATGTTCGATTACGCACACCCCCTTTGTTTTGATGGGGCAATGATTTCAGATGGCATGAACGGCGAATTAGCACTCCGCTTCCGATGAAGCAATTTGCGCACATCTTTGATAAAAGGTACCGAAATAACATTAATAAGAAAGCTTGACTTGATTTTGCACATTTGGTGCCCCAGTTGATCTTATGGACTGCGATCGACAATCGGAGCAAGGCGACCTGGCAGGTTCCCGGTATAGTAGCTTCGATAACACGTTGAGGACAGTCTGCCATCTAGATACAATACAAGATACAATAACTTAGCCTTTTCTACGGGATAATCAGGGTGGACCGTGAGCAAGTGTATTCACTCTGATTTTACATTTAACCTAGAATGTCTTGGCAATTCGATTCTGAAGGACGTCCGAGGGACTAGGTCGCACACACAGCCTCGGGGCAATCGCTACCGAGAAACAGACAAGATCTGGATACTGTCAAGAGCCAACGACGTCGGCAACGAACGAAATCCTTTAATTGCATTTTACCGTACACTGCTTCCACCTATTCTGAGCCGCTGAAACATAACAAAAAATTCTTGCGGTTTACCGTTTCCATTCTTACTTTGCATATTCTTCGGCTTTGTGATGACAGGACAAGCTCTCCACCTGCTGTTTCTTAAAGTGTAATAACTCAGAAACATCGAACAAAGATGATATATAAATCGCCTTGAGAGAGTGGCGCCAAATCTAGAGATATATTTCGAGTTCGAAAAGAGAACGTCTTGAAATAGAAAATATGATTATATTTACGCTGTGCTTGCTACCGTAGATTGACAGACGTGAACGCATAAGTCGATGACCATGTATCAAGCGCTAATAGTTGAGCTGGCACGATTTGCAAATTCTACCAACGATTGAAATTGTCCCGCATTCTCAACCGTAAGGCGCAATGACTCGCATAGTATTTGGTTTACCTTGTAGTGATTAGTAAAACTCAGTCGGAGATCCAATTGGAACACACCACACGCCTCTAATGGCCTAATCCTCGGAGCATAAGCCCCCACTGACGCGAGTCATCATGAATCGAGCTGATTTAGCGAGATCAAAGTTTCGAAGCCGATGGTCGCGGTCACTCGTAGAGTTATAGCAGTCATCCATGACCTCCCTGAATGATTACGCCCATTACGGCGATTAATCAAGTGACGTAACGGGAATAATTAGAATCGTTCGTATGTCGACAGACCTCCCTTCCTGGCCTTACGATCAGGTATCGCAGCATTTTATATTGTATTGGATTTTTGCGGGTTTGATTTTTGTTCGCGGCACGATTTGAACAGCACACGAAGATAGCTCGTCACACGCTACTACTTAATGAACGAAGACGACGATCATCGATATCAGTTAACCAAGGGAAACACACGGTCTGTTAAGCATAGTTTGTAGGACGAAATCCTAATAGATGTAATGATAGATAAGGGGTTGTTTTGAGTTACAGGTACTGACCCCGCTGCCGTCGCCTCGTCACAACCCAATGTAAGCTTATTATTATTATAGTTGGCAACTGTTTCTGACAGGTGTATTTTTAAACTCGCGTGGCAACGTCCAACAGTGGCCGCTCGTTGGATTTCCTTTACATCTTTTCATTCTTTGGTCATATGGTTCGACTTGTATCGATCTGCTCGGAGGCAATCCATCCAACATTCGATTTTCCTTATGTTCGCTGCCGACACACGCGTAGGTATGGTCACGAGTTCTCATTGTGCTAAGTGAAAACTTGTTTGCTTATATATATATATATATAAAATCAGAATCGGTGGAAATAGTGTTAGTTAAATCACGCTGATTAGACGGACTGTAGTTATTTACCTGGCGGCCGTGATGAAACGACTAAGTAAACTGAGCCGTACACAATAGGGCTGATTGCCGCCGTTCGAGTGCTCGTCCGTGACATTTCGTACAATCGGGTTATATTTTTAGAATGCGCCGCAAGACACGAACCCGACAAACGCCTACATAATCTGCGTTAGTACGTTTTTCTCCCAAAGCAGTTCACTACAACAAGCTTTTTTCAATCATATCAACGAAGTTTTTCGTCAATTTACATAGACGTTGCAGCCCTTACAAAATAAACGAAATGTGTGATGTATGTAATATATACATATACCTATATAAGGTGTATACATACATCATTTCATTTGTTTTACAGCGTGTTTGCAGAGTAAGGACGAAAGGTGGAGCTGACCAGCTTTTGGTGGCGGAGAAAGATTGTACTCGCTCGTAACCACAAGATCCGTGAAAAGGGAATAAAATTTACGATATACCGTCCTGCTCGAGTGATAGAGGGATATTGTTGCAGCAGATGTACATTTGCAAACCTGTGAATTAAATGAGTCACTATTAATAGGCACGGATATGTATGCACATGCATCTATTCCTGCACAGCCGCTTGTTGTAGTAACAATAATCATCATAATAATCAGTTCTACACTCCGTCATTTCTTCGCTTTGAGACAGACATTTTGCTCAGCTACTATCATAGCCTCTGTTGACTCGTTACAAATAAAGCGCAATGCACCTACAGTAGAAACGGCACATTATGCGGTTTGAATACGTTCCCTACCCTGACACAATTCTCATTAGAGAGAAGTACATCGCTCACGAACGTTTGCTAGTATACGGCCATGTATCGGAGCATATCACTAGCAATGCAAAACCAATTTAACTGTCTGAATTCGAATCGCTGCACCTCTCGACCGCACTCGATGGGCCAGTGTAAAAACAGCGGACACGCCAGGTTACATGCGGTTAAACGAGCAGGTTTACGCACCAATCTGAGAAATGAGGCAATGTTCCCGAACGGTGAAATTGGAGTGGCCAGCGAGCACGATGAGATTAACATAATTAACCGCGGAATCGTGTCCGCGGCCATCGCGCTGAAGTGACTTTTTGCTATTTATTGTTAGCGAAGTCGAACTCATTTCAGGACCCTGAAGAAGTTACAGTCACGTAGCAATTTTAGGTGGTGGATTCGGGCTGCGGTTTTCCTAGAAGGGAGCGAGCTCTCTGTTTGTCCTTCGAATATCGACTGTGGAGGCATAATAGCAAAACTTGTTAAAGTAAGGTCGCCAATCTTTAATTCGAATCTAATAATGGGATACTACTGCGATGCTCTGACAGTTAAACTCTTACACTAGTTGGATTTCGTTAAGTGAGAGGTTCAGTATTCAATATATACTTTCGAGTTCAAAGATGCCCCTTTAAGTGAACGTAATTTTCACTGTTAGTTATAGGTGCTTCAGACACTATTTAGAGTGGCTTTTATTTTTTTTATATTCAGTAAATAAGGGCTCATGGTGTGAGCCAAAAATTTAATAATCTATATCTAAATCTATCATCATCTGACTACCTGAAAAAGGTTCCGTTTTGGTGCTGTCTCGTCGATCTTCGATGAGTGCTGCCATTTGAGCGATACATGCTAATACCATTGTCTCATATTGACATTAGTAGAACAATATGGTTTGGATTCAGTTTCTCGGCTATTCTAACGGTGGACAATTGATACGAAGAAAATTCTGCAATCGCAGCTCCCTTGTATCAATGTGAAACAACGCGAAAATTCTAAGTAGCGTATCGGAATCCGCCCGCCTGAGCTGACATACAGAGGTATAGTATAATGTAACAGCATCCATTATGCCCCTGTTTGCCGACTCATCAGAACACGTTCATCCAGAGGTAGCTGACGAGAAACAGACAAGTCACGACAAGATACCCTGTGAAGGGCACATGAATTACGGTTGTTCCAAACGAATTGTACGTCTACACAACCATACACAGACGCCAAGTGAGTTGGCTGGCGTATGTTATTTAAATAAGAAATAGAAACGATACACCAGCAACTGCAGTCACTACACAAGAGAAGACAAGTCTCCTAGAACGATTTTTCAACCATGAGACGAACGTGTGCGAACATGCACAACGACGCCGTCTGACGGATACACACTCGCAACGTATCTGTAAACCCTTGATAGTTACGACAGCATCGTCTAAGTGGCTTGGGCAGGTGGTCCAACTTCAGCCGAATGATACCATGTAATCAAGCTTATACTCGGCACAATATGAAGCAAATATCTAAAAAGACACCTACTCACCAACCACCTAATCGTTCATGCCCCATAGCGTCGCTCGTTGCTATAAAGCAGATGCCAACTTGATCGATTAATCTCAGCGAGCCGTTATGTATGAAGCGGAAGTGGCTGCTAAGCACAGAAACAGCAGTATTACGGTCTGGCCTTTGTAAGTGATCAAACGAGATCGGCATCTATCTAACTTAGCGACCCCCCTCCCCCCCTTCTTGCCTAGCGGAGGTCAAACACATCGGCCGAACAGAGCTAGCGACTTGAGTTTAAGGGGCCGTGGTTCACTAGCTATCGCGTTCGCGGCTCTTCCGGCGTACAAGGGAAGGGTGGACTTCATCAATCATGACATTGGCAGTCCTACTGTAGCCGGAGGACAACGGCAAGCCGAGTCGCCCCCTGTGAACGCATACACTACATTTTAGGTGGGGTAGTCCAAGCCAACGTTGCCCAATGCCACTTGACCATCGATGGCAGCTATTCAGAAGCACGCGAACTCGCTGGTCTATTGTACTATATTTCCTTATTGTACTGCTAGCGCAAACTTGGTCGCATGTCCAACAATGCCTCGCAGGACAACCCGGACATGCACGCTCGGTTTGTTGAGTCTAGCTCGAGAGCTAACGACGGGAGCACTGGACGAGTTTCAAGCGAAATTAGTTTATACCGCTATATACTCGGAGGAATGGATACTCGCTCTATCAGCCGGATTCTAAGCCTCACTATTTGGTATGCAGATTGAAGCAGACGTTATCGCGTCTGCACTATTATCGGTGGCTGTTGGTGTTTCATTTTGCTCGAAATTGTACCTTGTGATTATAATGACCTAATTATATCGTCTAGTTCTTTGAACTGACACAATAGCGTTTTTGTATCGCCTACCATCTCCTATGGACCTGCATTGTGTATTTCATCCTCTCATCTGCATTGTACAATAGTTAGCAAATTATCTATTTAGAACGAGTACCCTTGGTCGTTGTTGATCTACACAGGCGTTTCGGCTTTGAACAGCTGAGTTCTTCGAATTGACCTTGCAGGGGGAATCATTTCTACATAAGAAGGAAGCTCAACGGATGATATACGCTGTACACTTGTACGCGTTACAGGCATTATGTATAGCTAAGTATTAGGTGGGATCAATTGATTGAGTGGTGACTCAAGTCAAATTGGCGGTTAAGGCCAAAAGGATAAGGGAATGTCACCGGCATAGGATTCGATCACTGAAGATATGATACACGCATATCATATCATATATATATATATATATATATATATATATATTGTGTTATCACAACAAAACATATACAAGGGGTCTTATGAGATCCTTGGACATGCAGTATTTACAAATCTGAGCCTGACTGTTACATAAATATTCTATCACACGAATCGTAAAATTGTGACAGCATCCAATACCTTATAAAAGTATAGGACAGGCGTCATATAAACTTCACGGGCCTTCTTTATGTATACGTACAAGCGTATACCACCCTCTGCGGGCATTCCAGAGTGTATACTACACCCATCGTATCTGGAGTATACAAGGCGATTCGCCCTTGGTAGCTTGGCGTGCCACTCGTCTAGTAAGATTCTTTCAACAACTCTTTCCGACTTTCTTCCGACTAACCTGATTACTAATTCAGTCTCCAATCTTGTCTTGAGGGCCGTAAGGGCAGCGACTTCATGGGAGCCGCCGCCGCCGCCGCTGCCGCCACGTTCATATTAATGTGACACAGCACACTTCATCAGCGGCCGAGGCGGGCTCAGGCCTATTCCGGCGAAGGGGGGTGTCGCGCACAGAGTTGGACTCCGCGGATCGTACTGCACCGGTACTCGTTAGCCGCTTGTAATAGTAGAGCTTCTCTGGTGCGTGCCTTTCATTGGCCCACGCCCCTGCAGCATGCCACTGAGCGCAGTTACCTCACTCCAGTGCTCGCATCCATGCTACTTCCAGCGACGTCCTGCATCTAACGGAAACAGGTCAGACGAAGGATGGGTGCGGCCGGTTGACACAACTTCAATTATACACGGACACTCATTTCATCATGAGAACTAGTAACCTGCCTGCCGATCTAGCATCGTACAATTTGCTGACCAACTCAATAGCTTGCAGCAACGTATGCCCAACGCAGCATGGACTCCTGTAATCCTTGACGATCCCTGTTCACCGGAGCTAATATTCGCAACAGCTCCGACACATGGAGCACAGCTGGAAACTGGCAAATGAGGGTAACAGACCGAACGATGACGGGATTAACGATTGTCTCGCTAGTTACAAGAATTATATTACATGTATTATTTATTGTCCATGTGTTTCTGAGCATCAATGTAAATAACTGTAGGGAGAAATCAATCTGAGAGAGAGAGAGAGAGTCAAATTGTGTTACATGTGAGTTAAGCGGAAAGACAGTTCTGTGCTACTGTTGGTATAAGCAACGGAATCGTCGATCGTAAGATTCGCGTAATATCAGTCTTTTTTTTGTAAGAGGTTAAAGGTAAATCCTGAATGGACACCAGGCCTCACACTGAGGTATTTGCCTGGCAGTGTCAGATTCTTACTGACTAAACCCAGAACCGATTTTGACGTTTGGGGCACTGACCGGGACGGTCAAAGTATTACTTCAGTCAGTGCCTTGCAGGGACCGGCAGTTGATCGTAAGATCATAGTCTAAAAACATCTTGATAGTAGAAGTACACTGACCTAATGTTGACTTTCGCCATTACTGGAGTCCTCCAAATAAGAAGGTGAGGCTTAAATGCAGCCCAAGAGTCAGCTTCTCGGGTTGGACTCTCCGCGGTGTCATTTATGGCTTGCGTTTATAAATCGACTTTAGAGGAATTGCAACATGAATGCTAGCGACACCCTTTGAGGAAATCTAGTTAGGTCGTCCAGTTTGGGAATGACTATCGAACGAAAATCGTATACGCTAAGATCAATTAGTGAACCATACTGATTAGGTAGAAAAGGCCGCTTATGAATATTATCTCACTTACGGGCTAATCTACCTGTTACTCCTTCTCGATGCGGTAAAATCGGCCACGCCTAACAACATATGATAAGGTGAATTGCGCATATTCCGTTTGGGGTGCCGTTACTCGAGTATTGTATACGTTCTAAAATACGTTCAAATGCCTCTTACACTTGATGTGCTACAGACAAATGTATGACACAAAAACAGGTTTTCGTTAACTAACAACGGTTTCCGGTGTTATATGTCGATTCACGCGTTTTCTTCTGTGGTGACACTTGCGGTTCCACTCCAGTAGCACTGGCCACCAGGTCTGTTTTTTCATCCCAGAAATGCCCCCATATCCTTTCTGGAAACTAATAATACCACTTAGCGACTACATAACCGCCATACGAAATAGGGCCATATCTCGCTAAGAATAAAAAATCCTATATCTCGATATTTAAATTACACATGTGTACGCCCCTATACTCTATGTATATATATATACAGCATCGTGTACTGATATAGATCGCGAATCACAAATAGTTAAATATCATCCAGTTTGGAATAGGACCCGGGAACGGGGGGCGTCTTATTTTACTTCGGGTGCACTGTGACTGTACGAACTCTCCTGTATGATATTCCCCCGCTACATTCATCGGGAATGAAGTTCGCCCTCGTTGCCTCTGTCGACGAAGCTCGCTCTCCCTCTCTCTCTCTTAGAATCCGCGCTGATGTAAAGGATACACCGCCGCTTAGCATCGTACGTGCAGTCGACAGATCATTTGAGTCCTAGGGGCACCATTGTTGTCCTCCATTCTAACGCGTGACGCGTAATAGTATTCACCCAGCGAGGGCAGTCACTGCCTGCCGGAGATCCCCGAGAATAGCGATAGCAGGCGAACGCGCTGGCGGCTCCAAACCCCCGCTCTCAACACGGCAATGGCGAGCCGTTGAGACAAAGTGTTTTGTACGATACGATAACAACAACAACAACGTCCAACAAACGCTAGTGTCACTAAGTTATCTCGCTCGCCGAGGCTCCGCGGAGGAGGACGGACAGGAGGTTGGTTAGAGAAACTCGGGCAGCTTCGCCGCATGCGGCCTGCGGAGCATAGGCTGGACCTGAGACAGGCCGTTATGGCTGTTCCATGTGCTGGTTTACACAGGAGTCCGCGAAAAGAAAGGGTACGCATCTATCCACAAGCGAAGGATCGTCGATCGAGTTCAGTCTCGCGCTGAAAGTGGGTGTCGTTGGACTTGTTCATCAGAATGTCCTATGGGCGACGACCTCATAAATAATCAGGCTTTGAACGAGAAAAAAATGGGACGAGTGTACAACTAGTGTTCATTGACGAGCACAGATCTTGCGACAAGATGGCGGCAATGACTCCATCGCCCTTTTCGCATGCAGTATTGTATTCGCATATGGCCATGTCAACCTGTGATCGACCTGGGTGATCTCTGTCGTTTTTTTCTACAAGTATTTAGTGTGTATAAAAGATACACAGAGAGTAATCCGACTGCACGGGAGATTAACCAAAATTTGACGGTTACGAGGTACACCTTTCTGGCAATTCGTTGCAATTTTTTGCCAATATATATATATATATATATATATGTGTGTATGTGTATTTTGTACAAAAGAAATAAACTCGTTTGCCGCTCTGGTCAGTCCATATATTACTTAACGTTTATCTTACATTTTTATTAACTTCATAAGCGAAATGTTCGTTTGCCATCCCTTATCACGATTGCATACACAAGCATCATTCAGTCTAAAGTATCGCAACCCGCATGCCGCTATCGAACACAATCTCTGGCAGCATACAAAACGCGATGCAAATTGGCAGAGTGTTTAGTTGAACGCACCTTGTGGTTGGCCCATCCAACCGTCACGATCTGCAAAAGAGAAAATGATACATATACACCTTATTAATATACGCACTTAATAGTTGAGATGGCGATTTCAACCGAACTTACTATTCAAATAAATCTTGCACGGCTTTCTTCTGGCAAACGTGTTCCAAACGAGACGCGCATTTGAAATAATGCTCGCTCCTAACCTGAATTCATACGAGGTCTGCATGACCATTGCAGAGACAGAATCGACCGCAAGCGTATACATAATATATAACAAAACATGCTTACTCGCATGAGTTAGCGAGCACGTGCCCACCGGTTTGGTCATGGATTCTAGAGGCTCGGGTTCTCTCGAGCGGCTCGAACGCATTCTGTCATTACGATAGGTCTCGTCTAGTCGGCTATTATATTATACCATTGTACTAGCAGTAGTACTGTGTCTAGTCGAGGTCAAGGCCAGGGTCGAAATCAGTCCTGGGACGAACCTTTATTCACACCGTAATCATTGGACTCGGAGACCTGTCTAACGCATAACGCGCGTGCGCACATCTTTACGATAGCCCAATCTCCGTCCATGCATCCACTATTCAGCGAGTAGCCGAGCCCCATTGCGACAATAGCTGGTTTTCCTGCTTAGCGTTTAGTGTCGAGCGAGGCGTACCGAGCTCTCCGTCCCTCAAAACGGCATTTTGCTCGCGCACGGCCCTCTTGAGCGGTAAATATTACAAAATGTTGCAATTCATTGCATTGTCGAATGCGTCCATCCGATGAGAGGGGGAAAAGCTTTCATTAGATCGGTGAGAGCTTGGCCGGGTGCAACACGCAAACGCTGCTAAATATTGCTTTTCTCTAGCGGCAGGCAGCAAGCAAATATTGCGTTAGTTCGTCTTCGCACAATGGGGCTAGCTTAGGCTATAATTAATGTCGGCCTGAGCTCTCGGCTTTCGATTCATACCTACCTAAGCCCCAGAGAACAATAACACCTCGCTCGTACGATGCCAACCCACACACACATATATTATAGTTGCGTGGCAGATAATACAAGAGAACGTGTACGAAGGTTAGCTAGAATTTTTCAGCTCGTAGCAGCTCCTTAGAGAAGTGGATTGTATAGAAAGCCGCAAATTGAGTTATTCAATTTTGAAGTTCAGACTTTCGCATCGAAACGCTACCAGGCTATGGAACCTTGATCGAAGTAATTAGGCGCAAACACCCGGCGCAAAGTAGAAACTACAACTGCCGATCTATTAGACTCGTTGGCGGCATTAAGTTATAAGTTGAGCCATTATAGGTGTTCAGCATGTTGTATGGCATGCCAGCACAGTCGCTTATTCTTTCATTGAATCGTTACAATCCAGCGCTGAAATTTATCCATATTTCATAGTACACGATTCTATTGGGAACCAGCCACGTGTTATCTGTTATTCCTGCTTCTTCGTTCCACTCTTTCAACGTACAGATACGCCCTCACGTACAGATACGTTAAGGACTTTAACTACTTCACGTGTCCATAATGTGACTCAGCATTCGCATAGTTCCTATTGGTTGTCACGCGCGGACGTTTCTACTCTCTCATCTAAGGGGAAAATTTGCCAGCTTTCCTTTTATGCTTTTATTATATCTCCGGCGATTTGGCCTCTGCTATTATAGACTCCGGTGGCAGCGGGGGCGACGACGATGACGAAATGCCCTGTTGAAGATAAGAAGCAGATGCTTTCGACGAGAACTTTCCACTCAAGTGAAGCACATGTGAAATTCCATATATATATATGTATATTTATGTATAAGGATTACTTCAACATTGCACTACTCATGTACTGCCCGTACTTTACTTGATATATACTTATGGTCTATTAACTCGTCACTAGCTAAGATGGCTGAGTATTTGAATTGACGAATCACGGGCAGCATCGCTATGGGACACATTGTCTTCATTTTTTATTACACATTGTTTACAGACAAACAAAATGGGACCTATGTAAAATGTGTATTGAATGAGTGTTCCATTCAAATTTGTGTCGTTAAACTCTGATACGTAGCGAACACTTCGAGAGTCTTGTCGCCATAAGCGGATGCATATAGGTCGCAGCCAACTACGGATCGTACACACACATATCTATCCGCAATACGCCTCGCTGGCGGGTTTAATCCGCGCCATGCGAGACAAAGCTCCACAATTGTGCTGCATCCAACACATGTCATTTTTTATATCCATACAATGGAATAAATGTAAACATGTTGCGCCCATTCAACGCCCATTGCGCCGTATTCCACAGTAAACAATGACGTCTCGTCTTCGACATCTACACTCGGTTATCAACCTTCGGTATTGCACACAACAGAGCGAGAGCGACGGCCCCAAATACATTGCACAACAAAGAAATGGCCGAGCCGGGCCGGCACTTTGAATTCAAACGCGAGCGAGCAACAATCGGCCTCTCAACCATCTGAACAAGTAGCAGAGAAGGCAAGTTAACCGGTTTGGAGGCACGGCTGCAAGAGCTGCATTCGGTACTTCTTGCATGCGTAGAATTCGCACGGTCTCGACATCATATTACGGTTCCACCCTAGCATATGTCACTTTGGTCGCGATGTGACACATGATAAATAATAATAATAAAAATAGGTCGCCGAACAATCGAGAACGAATCTACTCCTAAATGACAACTAGCCGTGTCTAAAGTGCGAACATTGCAGTCGACCCGCTCCAAGAACACCCTTTATAAAATCTCCCTGATACCGGTACCTGATCACTAATTAAACGTTCGTGAGCGTAATCAGGGACAATCGAGGGGCGAGTAGTCATCGTGGTACAATAGTTATATAGTCGTCGTACTCTGCCAGTCAAAATAGGTCGGCCATGCCTAAAGCCTGAGGCAATGTCAACAATCGTCACACCATCGACCATTGCTCAATGTGTTTCACAAATTGGGCGCACGCAGTCCGCGGGCCCGCAGTAACGTAGAATGTCTCATCATGATGGTTCACGTTAAACATTACCAATCTTCTTACAGTCGATACTGCATATGACAGGGAGCATTCTATTTAAATTTGTATTGCTACGGCAAGTACATAAGCATTAGTTCGGACTACATCTCCGATTAGATTACGTCTCAATAAATCACCACCGCCGCCGCGTGCGGGTGCCACAACGAGTTGCCTTTCAATTATCAACCCTCCACTCACAACAACGTAACGATCAACTTATCACCGCCACTCAACGATTGCTGCTTAGCCTAATTGGAACTTAGCAGTGAACGATGGTAATAAATGGTAGAAGTACGCATTAATATATATATATATATATATATATAGGCGGTCGAGTAATTGCAAGTTGCAAGCAATTCGAATTTGGTCCACAATCTAAAGCGTACGGAAGACGTCGGTACGCAAATGGCCGATTCCACATCGCCGTGTCACGAATAAATGAATATAGATTGGCCTTGCCCTGACGGGCGGCGGTCAACTCTAGTCCCATTCGCATATATGTATATTTGGATGGTTTGTGCGAAAATTTCGAGATTCGGTGGTTTCTGAGACGTCCGTTGAGTATGCGTCGGCAGTGACCTTCGGTCCCTTGGCTGACGTCGTGACTCTCTTCTCGCTTTTAGGCGTTTTAGATTTTGGTGTTTAAAATAACTTTCTCAGACGTTATATGAGGTCACTCTGGTAGGGATATGTTTATCTTATTTGTGCGAAAATTTAGAGTTAAGTGGTCGCTGAGGTGGAGATTGGGCCATTATTCATCATTGCGTCATTGTAGCGAATATTGTCATATGAAAAAAAGCGATCAACTGTACCTATAGGAACGCACTATGCGATTTTGTTCAGAGTATCAAAACTTATCGTTCATGTTGAAAGAACAATCTGTAAATGTTATACATAAGCAACATACCTTTCAATATTTATTGTATTTATTAGTTAGAGACGTCACTGTTTGTTAAAACCACTTAGCTCAACTGAGCCTATAAAACAGCCAGTCAATGTTCTATTGAAAATAAGGAATAATAAGTCCAATATAGAATTTACTTAATTGAATTAGTCTAATTAAAAGGACACCTTAACCGTGTAGACGCTTCAGAAAATTGAACAATTTAAATAACGAGGAAGCATTCTTATTAAGCGAAAATTCGACACGAAAGAGGCCGAGGGATTAGGTACAGTATCTGTGTATAAAAAACACCCCTTACACAGAGTACCGTCTTAGGGAATTTGCAGAAAATCGCAATTTTAGGGTGCAAAATCACATTTTAGTATCATATACAATATTTGCAAATCGATACGGCTCGTCGAGACCTATCGAGAAATGATAAAAACCATCCCTTACATAAACCTATGAATATAAATTTTCCGGGTTGACCCACAACCAACATTTAACGTCCACGGTACTGCTATCGGCATTGCTTCATAAGACGGACAACCCCTTGAAATGCAAATGTGCAAAGGTGGGGATCGAACCCTCACATAGACCTACTGGTACTCAATCGGCAGCCATTTTGACCTGAACCCCCGGCAAACCCTGGCCCCCCGCCCCGGAGTACAGCCACCATCCGTAGCCACACAACGATACCAAACATGACCCCCTCAGTAAAAGAAAGACCCTCGCAAAGACCCCGGAAAGAGACACCCTATAGAAAAAGGGAAACAAGAAGAAGGAGAGAAAAACAACAGCTTCACAGGGATAGAGCTTCACAGGAATCGAAACGGTCATTCTCGTTTCTCCTGATCCCACTACTAATACGACTACAATGAAACGGCACAGCTTTCGCATTGATTCTTAAGACGGACCCCTTTAAACGAAAATGCTGTAGGGATCGAACCCGTGCACCTACGTGTCTCCTCCGGTTACTAATGCTACTACTTCTACTACTATAACTACTTCCGGATGCATTCAATAGCGGCAAATTCGATCAGGGGAATCCTTGGGCTCGAAAGCTATTTTGTCATGTTTGGCATACAAGTAAGGTGGTTGGCTTTGAGAGGACGAGAATAAGAGCCTGTTGTCGACCGGGGCTTAGTTCGAGGTAAAAATTACACGATGCCCACGCTATCCATGACATGACATAGAACAGATGTGGATCGCTTATCGCAATGCAATCCGCATACTCGAAAGTGGATATGGCACGACAGGTACAGCTTTCGTATCTAATAACCATGCACAAACAGCACTTGAGATCACATTACTTCGTAGTTCGAAGATATTATATTATTATAATTTATCAGAACAGCTTTAACCGAACACAACGCGTTTGACGGCTGCGCGTTCCTACGCTGCTCGTTACCATCGCTACCGTGGCATGTACTACATAGACGGTGCTAATCACATATTATCAATGAGTCTATTATACCACCTGCTGTGAACAAAAAAAGAAGAGGAAATCCACAGGAAAACATACGAACCATTGATGCAGTTATGATACTCGTGAATTTGTTAATATAATGAATTTCCTTTATTTATCTCATCAGCATTAATGGTCTCTGAGCTATACCTTTCGGAAAGACCAGATAAAAATACCGAGCGGCGTTTCGCTGAAGGAACGTTTACATCATATTCATGGGGGTCCACCGGATTTGATGGGAGGACAATTGGTTCGCTGGGACCTCTAGCCCGACGGCGGCCGGAGTGGCCTTTGCATCGGTTAAAGACAGATTGCCCAGTCGAGCAAGCAAACCCCAAGCCACGGCGGTGGGAAATCACTGATCTAACACGTCAGTGAGCCTAGCTAGACTGGGCTTGCATTTCCCATTTTACGACATTTTTTAACTCTCAGTTTGCTGATGGTTTTCAATTAATTACATCCATAGCTTGTTGCCGGACATTCGGCATAATCTATTTGGCCATTCGTACTATTTTCCCGGTGCCACTTGGTGATATGGGACAGTTGAACAAGGGCACACGTAGAGGGTCCACACATTCGCAGGCATCCGCCCAAGAAATCCGTCGCTCCCCACACCAAGGACGGTGCTGTGAAATTACTAGAACTTTGGTCATTGTGAATTGTATTTGATCTACATAACTCTACAATCGTCCCTGTTACTATTATTATTATTATTGTTACTAAATATAACGCTTCTCCTTACTGGATCTAATAATGGGCATAATAAAGTTAAGGGTTATGACCATTGTCTTAACCCCGTTTGATATATCTCATCTTCTAGAGCGCTATGTGCGTCAAGTCGGATTGCGTGTTTGTTGTTTTGTTGTTGTTGTTGCCTCCCCCCACCCCTCCCGACCATCCCTATCCGTTCTATTTCGTACGTATCCAATCGATAACATTATTTCCTTCTACAAGTAAAAGTCACAAAATGTCTGCTACCCAATCCGTGCCAACGTTTAAAGTGGCGTCGACCTGCAGCAGCGAATACTTCCTTCCCCGTGGTCGGTGTCGAAGAATAGAGCACAACGTTGACGCGACTGGTATCGAACGAAAAAAGCGCTCGTTCGTTTGGCTAGAAGAACATATGTGAACGTTTCTCTGCGAACGTCCGAATGTTGGCGTCTCCTGCCACAGGCCTCTGGGAGCTAGACGGGGCTAAGGCTGAAGGCCGCTGTCGCAAGCAGTAAACGGACAGCGGCGGTTGCTTGCTTGAAGGGCGGTTCAACCGACCACCGCCAAAGCTAAGGGGCCTGTGTGGCGGCGGCGGCGACGCCGGCAGCAGTAGCAGCCGGAGCAGGATGCCGGCGAGTCGCTCAACTTGGTTGACGTTTATTAAAGGACTCCTGAGGGAGGCCAACGGAGGGAGAGCCGAGTCCGTCCAACCGCCCGTCGGCCGGGAGGAAACGCTTGGAAGGTTGGGGTGTATTGAAGGGGAGGGCGGGGCGGCGAGTCTAAAATGGGCAGTTCTTCGGCGCCACCGTTTGGTTTGTGGATGGATAGTTGAAACGGCAGCAGCAGCCGAATCGGTGGATTCGTTTTCCAATACGCGACGACTCAGCGTGGCCTCTGTGCTTGTAGTGCCAGAGCCGTTGCTGCGTTCAGGCCGGTCCGTTCAGCGGCTTGCTGTTGGTAGTCGGCTTGTAGGCCACTACTACACTAAACAGCCAAGCCTACTCGAAAAATAGAGAGAGAAAGAGAGAGAGAGAGAAAGTAGGCGGCAGAGAAAGAAACGAAGAGAGAAGAGGTCGGTTGAAGGCTCTCGGTTGGGCTCGCCGCGGCCGCGGGTAGTTTGGCTGGATGTCGACGACTCGGTACTGAAGTGGAAGACTTGTGAGTGTTGGCGTGCAAGTGGGGACGGTCATTGGACGTGGACCAACTAACAACAGCGTATTGAAGGGCGGGTTTGAGAGAGCTGAAGGCAAGAGGGAGAGAGAGAAGGCGAAAAAAGTGAGTTGGATACCGTGCACGGTGATTCAGGCTAGATTGCTGGCAGCTCATCGTGCAGACGGATACTGCGAACGACAGGCAGACCTCACAATAGGAACAAGGCACAGACGAAATGTGGTGGATTAGGCATAGAAGATAAGAGCTGCTGAGGCGGTCCTTGGGTAGGGCTGTAGAGTAGAAACCTATCCATTGATGAGAATGAGAGTCTGAACAAGGCAGACGGTAATGACCGGCTCCTTTGAGGCCGCTTTTATTATACCTCGGGGCAGTGCGGACGTTTCATCTTTGTCTGTGAGCTGCGTTGTAGGACGAGTGTAGCTGCCGCTGATTATGACGATCTCAGATCTAACAGAAATGTGGATGGGTAATATAGAACTTAACACACAACTAGTCGTCAGGTCAATCATCTATGAAGTCAATTGCTTGTTCTATATAAGTGACGACATCCTAAGGACCAGACGGAGGACTAGTTATAACATGCACTGGAAATTATGCGGCAATACTAAATGTTATGTGCAGGCAATCGCCTGCACAGATACCAACCGTCAAGATCCACGTCGTCACTGTTAAATGCCAATTAATATCAGGCGACATTTCCACTACCACATTTCCTATTGAGTAGGTTTAGGGTCCTGTGCAGACGGATAGCTACAGCTCATACTCCGATGCAAGTTATACTGAGCACATGCGAAACATTATTCACAATAAGAACGCGTTGCAGCGTGATACATTAACAGGCTGGGCCTTTGTTGGCACATCTCTAATGTAGAACAGAGCACGCTATTACGTGACTAATACCAGCGCTAAACATGAGAGATGCTTGATAATGAAATAGAGAGGTAGCTATTACGCTGTTGATCAAGCGTATGTGTGCGTGGGCTCAGTTCGTAATAATCTGCTAAAACATAAATTAAACAGTTTGTGCATATTTCAACTGGAGAATATATTATGCGTCGGTGTCCGTTAAGCAAAATCAAAGCACAATTTATTAGTCGAGTACGTCGGCCACATACAATCACCAAAAGATAAGAAGAAAAACGAGAAGGACAAGTTTCGGGGTCTGTTAGCTGGACATGAATCCCAATCTTGAGTGAACTACGCCTATATTGAAAGGCGCATCAAATTCTGTCAGGGACTGAGTATCTTATACTAAAAGCTTCGATTCGTTATCTCAGCTGTTGCGACACACGCTCACGATATATCTAAACATAAGGATCAAATGTATAATAGCTATACGAATATCTGTATAGCTACATTTGTTAGATTACCATGTTTAGGTATATTTAAAGGTCCGAACAATAGATCGCGTCCATAATAAAGGCACGATGTTCTCGTTCCATCCGCGAGAGCTGCGTTGTCCTGATCCTTGTTTTGCCGTCGCTCAGGCAGAAATCAGCATTTTCACTGACCATCAGATCTGCATTGAAGTGCAGGTTCGCTTTGCGCTCACTCTTTTTATTCTTTTGCTCCGCGTCGCCTACTTGTGCGTTTTCTCGTTCGCTATATACGAACGGAACTTCTTTTTCTAGCTGCTTATCTTTTGAAATATTCTTCGGCCGCCTCCGTTCACATGTTTGGTCTGGAGTAGACCTTTTCAGCGTCCTATGTGGGTGCCACACACACACAAGCGCTATGTGGGTGGAAGACACTGCGCTTCGTCGGCTGAGCTCTTCGAGGATTTTTTTATCGCAACTATCAGCGAGCGAGTCTCGAAAGAATTTAGAATTTCAATCTAGGCAAGGCTATCGAAGAAATGGAGACGAGCAAGCTATTGACAAACGGGACGCGTTTCCAGCCCTCGATCCGACGCGGGAGAGCTTGAATCGCCCAGTGGAATCCGCTGCGTCGTTCGCCTCCAAATGCTTGAATATATGTAGGTATAACACAATCGTAGAAGAACTCTCGCTGACTCGCACGCATCCCCGAGTGTCTCACAACCCCATCGTCGTTGCTCCTACTTCTTGAAGGCTACTGCTGGCGAGGCTTTTCCTTCGCTACGTTAAGTTCGGTCTCTCGGAGGCCCGCCGAAGGTTAATGATGCCAATAGCGCTGTTTGCCTTCAGGCCAGACTCGTGATTGCAAAGGCTTGCTCACACTTCGCTCTATGCCTCCATCGAGCAAGCACTCAGCTTTATCAGCCCGGCTAGCGTACACGGTTTGGGTCAGTAGCAGTGCATGACGATCAACCGGGACGCAACTAAGATACGAAGAATCATCCGCAAAAGAGTACTAGTATAGCCTAGACACACAGCGCTTGTCGACGGCAAAAGCATCATACGAGAAGCAGCGAGAATTGCCGCTGTCCTTGAGATTACAGTCAGAAGCATCATCTCTGCGTATAGTACAAAAAGTAAAATAATAGAGTGTCCATGTGGGAGTAATAACGCTGTCATGTTGATAACACCAACAAGTGATACTTTTGGCACTAAAACATTTAGGCCCGAAAACTCCATCGAGTGTTTTCTATCCATGCTTGGGCAGGTCGCCAGTGCGAATTTTAGCTGCCGATAGCTGGTAAATTGTTGGCCCGCTGCCCCGGATAGTTCTGTTATACCGTATATTTATGAAGCACCCTTGTGCTGACCTACGCTGCACTCAGATGGAATAGATACTTAGGCTAAATCAAACATGCAATTAAATGTTCATTTGTTCAAGCCCACCCTGTGTGATTAATTCCGAGTGTTTAGACATCGGACTCTTACGTACGAGCTTCTCGTTCAAATCCCCCTCATTCACATAATTAGTTACTATAAGCTTTATATTACAATACAATTATTAGAATTCTACGAGAGCACGCGCGTTCTCCACATGTCGAGTCGTCCCATCCTGTTGCCAACCAAGCACCACGCTGCGTTCCAACCCGTCGCCGAAGCACGCATATAGCCGTATAGATGAACTTTACGACGGCGGAAACCTCGCTTGAGTGAAATAGCTTGTGGAAGTGTTCCCAGATAGAAAATGCAAAGCGGCCTCGCCTGTTGCCGTCATTTTTGTAGACAGACCCCAGAGAGCGCCGACTTCGCAAATATTGCGCTGTCTGCAGGGCTCTCCAAGTTGGACCAGACTATGGCCTTGCTGGAGACAATAGGCCGACCCTTGTGACCAGTGGAGCAGCCCATGTGGGAAAGCCTATCGTAATACTGACGAAAGCAGTACACACAAAACTCAACATCACTCGTGTGAAATGAGATATTAATGTAAGAGCCGCGAAAGACCAAACTGATCAGAAAGCCAGCCATATAGTCAGCTCTTCTCGTGGCATGCAGGGGAAATAGATGATACGCCGGCGTTCGAAAGCTCGACGTCATGCGTTACACATAACAAGTGTTTGACAATCCATTTACAAGCACTCTGGAGTGTGTAAGGAGATATGTCAGGGCGATAAATTGTAATATAACTATCAAGTAGGATTATGCACCGTTTATACTCTGCGAAAACTTAGCGAATATTTCGGGGCTCTTGTTGTTGAACGGTTTCATTCTAGTAATGAAAAAAAAAGCGCCAAGAACGTGTTTGGCAGTAGGCACAGTTCTGCTCTACTCGATTGGGCGAAGGAAATCGGATAAATAGACCACGACTAAGGTTAGATGATCGACAGAAGATGAGCACACGTCACGGACAAAGTAGTCAGTCATGCGGTGTTAAATACCGAAATCATGTTGTCCATGCGGACGGAATAGTTGGTCTCATCAAATGCAGCGGCGGCGGGGTACTTACAATACTTCGGCTGGTGCATCCGAATCCGAGAAACGAGCATGCAGTTCCCCGTACCACTACCTAGTATTAGATTGCCTTGGTGCTGGGCCCCAAGGACTGATTTTTAAAGCCTCGCTCTATTGACGCGACCATTGACTCTCGGCGCCACTATGCCTAAGCAGGTTTTCTGATTTTGTACGAATCAGCCCGTATGGCCTTTGTAAATGAACGCGTAAGTACAGATAATCTCCAATAAGAGAAGAAAGACGTGTTCGAATTGCTTATAAGGATTCTTAAAAGGTCAAACTTAACAATGGTGATCTGCCTGATTTCCTACGTCACGTCAAAGCCTCTACACGCACATATTAGCTGATATTGAAATTAGAATCCAGACCTTCCTGCTCAAACAACTCACTTTGTCAAAAAAAAAAACTACACCCTACTAAAATTGGGAATTTCCTTCGAGTAAAACTGTTTAGAACTTATGGTTATTAGCTATTTGGGTAACGTTAATAACGTCGCCACAACACTGGGAAATGTTTCCTCATTTAACATACACATTGAGCTCCGCGATAGCTTCTATTTGGAATTATCTGTCGTTTGACTTCGAAACGCGATGGAGACTTTCGAGACCATCCACACGCAGCTGCGAACGTTGTAGCCCCAGTATTACAATTTTTTGCTCATATATTAGATTCTCACGGGATCACATAGATCGGCCTGTGTGCGGCTAACGAACCTGAAAAAACTATCTTCATCAAATTACACCAACCATATTTATAGAATTCGATTTGCTCTCTATGGCCTATGAGAAATGCTATCCTGGGCCAATTTACACCATTTCGTCTATACATAGTAAACATATTCTAAATCTCAGGTTAGACTGCTCAATTGGTGGGAAAAAAACCAAACAAAAACTCCAAAAAGCCTATCTTTTTCAAACTTTTTTTTTGTTCTGGAGGTGTTGTTTCTTGGAGTAATGCTTCGGAATTACTTTTTTATTACTTCAAGCCATGTGTGACTTTCGGGATTCGAACCGGACCTCAGTGTAGTTTCAGGTCCTGGACGCGACATCGCACCACGTCCCGCCTGACCCAATAAGCCCACCAAAACCGTTCAAAACGTTTCTTCAAATCAAGAAAATTTGCAGTTAAATTTCAAGCGAGTGAATCATACATAAAACTATGAACCTTGAGCGCGTAGGCTCATTTCCCAATAGAAAATAGCTCTTACTCAGGAAGAGAAGGAGAGAGGGAGGGGCTTGAGTTGGGACAAAAAGAAGAAGTTCCTTTTACGAGTATACGCGTCGCGTTACTCACTTCTCATCTGCTGGTTATTCAGACAGCTCGCAAGCGTGTGTCTACTTCAAGGCTAGGTAGGTGGGCGGCTGGTCATTGCATGCTCTACGCTTGCATGGTTCCTGATACTGGGCCAGCGTGACCTCGGACGTGTCCGACGTACCAGCTCCCCAGCGAGAGCGTGACACACTCATCGGGTTGTCCAGGCGAAGCTCTGACAAGCCTACCATCCAGGCATGTTGACCTCTGCCGAGTAGTAGTTCCACAACCTTGATGATACGTGTGCTATTAATACCACGTGCTATTAGGAGGTTGTGAGGTGACTTCAACATCGCACACTATTCTTTGCCTGGACACCTGCTTTGTGGGCGGGCCAATGTTATCAGCCCTTGCCAGTTTTGTACTAGAGTTGTCAAGATACCCTTCTGAAACAATGCGTCTGTGTGTCTCTTCGTGTGTACGTATCCATAGCTGTGCGTTTACCCTCTGTTATGAAAATTTAATAACTCTTTAGGTATGCAAAGTATTGGTAAAGATATCACTCGAATTTTCCAGCTAGATGGATAAATTGAGAATCACGTATGATGTAAGTAAAATCTGTACAGTAAATATTGTATATGGCTAGCCAAGCATTAAACTCGTATCCCTACGGTTCATTATATTTTTGTAATGAACCCCGTCAGGGAAACAGTTCGAAGCACTGTGATCAAAAATACAATTGACATTGACGATTTGATGTATTAACCGATTTATCTAAAGCGGAACGAAAAATTTCGTCTCATGAACCAGCACGATGTGTGATGTCTTGAACCGCTAAGAAACGATGATATTTTAGTAAAAAAAAAAGCCAAGAGTAATAAACGCATAACTTTTGACTTTTTTTTGCACCCAGAAGAGCTTTTCATTTTTTGTGCGTTACCAGCGCAGCGATTCTCTCGCAAATTTAGTAAAGGCACTGCATGGGTTGATCAGTATAAAGAGCCGGGGGTTAGAACAGAGTTGGGTGCAGTTAAGCCGATGGGGTCGGTAGCGTGTATTGTGGCTTGAATTAGTCTACTAGTGGCTTGGGTTCAATCCCTGCCGATGGCGAGGGCTTGTATTCTACGAAATTATTTCTTTGGTTTCTTGTCCCATGTGGTAAAGTGGTATCTACTAGCCGTAGCCGTGTGAAAATGGTATCCGCTCGTACATATTCGACTGAACCCCGTAGTACTGCTGAGTACGGGCAAAGATCCGGCCGAACACAACTTGATGAAGAGAAATGACTATAGGCGACTTGTTGGTTGAAAAAGTTTTCTGTTGTAGAGTGAAGCAATCTCACAAACTGGCAGTCGCGCTCCCTCGAGCAGTAATACCTAGTGGGACTTAATATAACTAGAATTGAGAGTGGAGCAGAGTTTGTGGACAACGGCTGACGTACCGCTTCCGAATCGCAGGCTGTTGTGTGTGCGTATATATATATATATATATATATATATATATTGGGTCGTTGAATCCACCACTGCTGGTTCTTTCTTGTCTTTTGTGCAAATTGAGCTATTGCTTTTTTTGTTTATTTGCTCCAAAAGCAGAGGCTAGCACCAAGCTGAACAAGTGGATTCGTTCTGACGAGGTTCGACGCGACAGAAAAGCCCATCGAACGTGACACCAGCATTGACCACCAAGAATGTACTAGTTGGGATCGTATTTTATATCGTCTAAGACTCTACTCTCGATTCTGCTTTCAATTTATTTAGGGGGGACAGAAGTATGTCAGTTATCCAATTAGTTAGGTTGTCTATGATTCGGCTTATTTTTGTATTAACTTTACATAAATGTCCACCAACTTAAAACACTTGTCATATCGGTCACCAAGGTGCAGCGAGGAAAGCTTAAATCACTAAGTACCCTGCCCAGGAGTCAGCCTGGAGTCCAGCCCACTTAGACGCTTATAACACTTCTTCATTTTGATATTTCAGGTTTTCTCACCCTCTCCGTTCGCATTGATGCCGGTCGTGAAAAGTTGTAGTTGCTTGACCGAGACGATTGATATGGCCGTTCAATCCGAACGTGTGTTAATTGCGTTAACGCCGTCACACGGGTGGCCCCACCTATCGTTTCCTTTTATCGTGATCTGGGATTTAGCTGTATTTCATCGGTTGTGTTGCGCCCAGGGGACCTCAGTTGTTTCTTCAACTTAATATGTCGTGTAAAACTTACGTGGCCTTCTTTCAAAAATACTGACTCCGGAGCGTGTCTTCGGCTCACGCCACGACCCAGACCTCGTTGTGACCAAGCTTATCTAGCCATTGACCCCCGCCACTGATAACTTTTCGCTAAAAATGCTTCATTTTGTTTGTAGTGTAGCATACTCCCCTAAATCGTCGCTGTAAATCTGTGGCACTTACCACGGATGAGTTTATTTTCGCAATGTGAGCGCGTCGCTATAGGGGATTTCTCACTCACTTGAGAGTCTGTAGTGCGATTTTACGATTCACAATTTTCTAAATAAAGTACATGTCTATCTGATAATAGGTACCCCACAAAATTGACTTGCCTGGGCTTACAGAAGAAATGTATTCTAACATATTTGTGTCAGGTAACGTAGAAGGAATATTGAGGAAGATGATTCGAGGTACGTGGAGGCCGAGTGGTCGACACATTCACAAGCATGCAGCACGTATGAACTTAGTGCAATGGGTGAGGGTTTCTATTTCTAATAGCAGGTCATCTATATTGGTGGGAAGATATGGTGGAACGTATGATTTTGCTGTTTGTACCGTTTTTTTGTGGCCGTCATATTGGCCGAGTCGAGCAAAGATATAGGAGCGCCTAGATCTCGCATCATAAGCCCCCTCTACGCGTTGATAAACGCCGCAGAATTGTTAACGCTTTGCTGATTCTATGAGGGCCAAATTGTTCGCCTATGTAGATTCTGTGAAACGAGCACACTGTAATAAACTCTGAGAGTGATGGAAGCTTCGCAACCAACCGCGAACCACTGTAAGTAAATACTGTAAGCTTGATTTACTCCATTTTTGCGATGGGTTTACGATCAATGAAGCTTCTTCATTAATTCTGCTGTTCTATATCTTGATTGAGTCTGATAGATGCATTGTTCGGACTCGTTTCCTACAAGACTTACTGGACGCCTTAGTCCACCAGCAGCCGTAGCTAAACATCAACAAGTTAGGGTCCCGTTTCTAAAACGCTGCGTTTATTTACCAGCGTTCTTAAAAGGATTTCAGGTCGTGTGGTCGTGTGGTTGGAAAGGATTTAAAATGATAAGGAAAATGGGGCAATCTTTGGCTCCATCAATTATTTAAAGGTTGAAGAAAACTATTTCTATATACAGTGTTTGGTTGCCAGCAATCAGATTGTGGCCAGTAAATGTTTGATCAGAATTGCGGCGCTTTTCCTAGGAGTTTCGAAAACAGCGATCCAACTATGTTCTAGGCTTAGTCCTGCAAAAGCCTCTCGAGATTGACACGAAACTGAGTCGTCGTTGCCGCCACTGTCGGTCTTTTTAAAACCCACAACTTTGAGGCCACAACTCTTGTTCAGGTCTCCTTCCTCAGCAGACTCCTAATTGAACCGTGTTTAACACTTTCCGATACCCTGAAACCAAAGAGCGATATTTTTCCAGACTCGAACCATTCGACTTGAAAAATTTCGTCCAAGAAAATCGAACAGATGAAGCAGAAACAAGTTGTATGTGTATTATACGTTGAAATTCGGAATGACTGCATGGTGTAACACCAATCAAATATAAATGTTCGGTCAACCATCGTTAACATGTCATTAACGAATCAGTCAGTAATTACGAAACATTCACCCACAAATTGAGCTGATCGACAACCGTGAACATTACACTCCGTCACTGTGCGTGCGCACTCTCCACGCATAATAAATATGCTGTGTTTGCTATTTTCTGATACAGATCGAGCGAACTTTTAGAGACTCGGGGACCCCTGTCTATCGGGTCGCTACATAGAAGACATCTGCACAGCTGCAAATTGTGACGACAATTGATTTCGTCGCTTGGTGATGTCTCAACCTCGTTGACTTCCTCTATCACTTATTCCAAGAAGTAAACCCACACATCTCACGCCCTCATTAAGGCCCACATCGAAGCAGGTCATTGAGATACGGGGATAGATCCCATCAGACAACATTCGCTCCGTGAAATACATAGAACAATGACCTGTTAACTTCTAGAGAGAGTTAACTGTCCTTGCTTACAGGTGGTGGTGGTGGTGGTGGGCTACGACACTGCTAGGCATTGTAAGGCACAACTGGCAACTGACACAAATATCACAAACACGAATTGAGTACAAATCGATTTCTGTCCCGACGACAGCTACGTACAGTACGCGAGCCGAATACGTACACGCTATATCCGTGTCCTGCGATGACGAGAGAAAGCTGGAGAGAGAGAGAGAGAGAGGGACACACAGAAGTAAATGGAAAATAGTCCCACGAGGTTATCTCTCCCGGCCCCTCTTTCTTGAGCATATGATATACAAAAACTCGAAACACCGCCTTTTTCGTTCTATCGCAGCGGCTGGCCGACATCCCCATCACGAGTCATCAGGAGGATTACCTCAAGGCCCTTCCTTGCGGAGACACACTATGGCCCGCGCCTACCGCCAGACCTTTCCCATCTTCCTCGTACCAACATGGTCCGTACCCCCACCCAACATTTCTCGTAGCTCTCGCCACTCATTCATTCAACAGCAGCGGCAGTGGCAGAAGAGAGAGAACCCTGAATGAAGGCAACCCCGGACGGATACGGTGGATGTGATCAGCTTTGTCTCGCCCAATATCTTGCCTTCTCTTACTTCCGCACAACGTCCCTTCTCTCTCTCTCTCGCCCTCTTTCGTGTCCGATTGTCATCCTATGTACGTATAATAGTATTGTACACTAGTAGCATCAGATCCATGTCTACTCGACTACCTTGGTAGACCAGCTGGTCGTACAAGCGACCGTTCTCCTACGGTTCTAGTACATCCACGATGGGATGTGTGGATGGACCAGCTTCTTGGACGTCGCGCCAACCTTCGAAGAGTGGGAGCTCTGGTTAGCTGACCGCCACTATCATTCCCTTCTATGTCTTCCCTTCTCTTAATGCTAATCGTATTGCTATGAACAGAGACGGAGAGAGAGAGGGATACTGGTGTAGACGAATGGGAATAGCTTAGCTAAACAAGGACCAGTGGCTAGTAGCCGTGGTGCAGCTTCGAGGAAACGACAGCCGTCGCTTGGAGGGAAGGAAGTAATCCTCTTCAGTTGGGCGACGGTGGCTTCGTAGGCGGCGGCGGCGCCGGCTTCGGGACAAGTGTGAACCTCTCGTGGGGCCCGCAAGTCGCTTGCACACCGACTACGGCGGGTTCATTGTGTCGTACCACTGCCATTACTACAACTACTACAGCAACAACGACCACCATCTAACGCATGCATACGTTGTCCACACGTGTCGCTACTGCTACCACTTCAACCACTACGAACTTACGGACGGCTATAGATCCACAACAAATCCACGAAAGCCTATGTACGTGGTGGTCTCCGCTTTAAACCTGACTGCGTGCAACAAACAAACGCGTCGCACCTGAACCCAACACAAAGTTGTTGAGTCAACTCGGTCGTAGTGTTGGGTCCGCTACAACTTCTTGTTGCTACCGAGTGAAGATAAGTAATACCGTTTGTGATTGTCAATAAGGGTTTATGTGTGTGTATGGTAATAGTCGGCCACAGTGATATTTCTACTAGGGTTTGAACGCGATATAAGGCCTACAGAAGTGCATCTCAATTGCCTGTTGTGCCGCATCCATGGATGCATGGCCCTTGTTGACTCGTATGCAAATGCTGTAGCCATCGCCATAAGTAGACCTGTCCGTATGCTTTGATACCTCGGTATCAAGAAGAACACGTCTTGTATAGCTGTGTTTGCTTTTAAATTTACACAAAGCCGCACGCAACCACACGCGAACAGAGGCATAAACAATTGCCACGTCTTAGCAGAACTCGTCTAGGCACTGCATCGCTATTAGGAGCAGAGTGCTTCGTTCTACGAGTTGTTTTCTTTGGGCCTTCCCATTGTCTAACGGCGCTCATGTTTCACAGTGCAGAGAGTAGGTGCGCGTAAATTGCGCAGATTCCTTCCTCACCTTGCTCGCAGCGAATGATACTGGCTTCGTAGAGCATAGACAGAGACACAGCATCGCCGACAGGCAGCCCGATGTCGACGACGATAGGGTACGGGCCTGTTGGTGGGTTGGTGGTAACGTGCGTGTGGCAAGAAGACACGATATATGGTCGTGGCCGTTGCCTGGTGGTCGCGGAGCACGCAGAGAATAGTCTGCTTAAGCTATAAGCCAGCTAGCCGGCGACTGTGGTCGTCGAAGATGTAGGCAGTAGAAAACCATGAGCGCGAACGTCGCTGCTACCACTGCTTGCAAGGAGCTGATGCAAGGGCGTCCGCCAACGTCCGGACGCGAAGGGGACAGTATTAATATGCGGTGTACGACCCGTCAGAGCGTAGAGAGTGCTGCAAGGGGTACTGCTCGATGGCCGACTGACCCGATGTGAACGGGGGGGGGGGGCGCCTATAGAATAATAGGGTAGGGTGGAATGGGGTCGCTCCGGGGGAGCGAAGAGGAGGTCCTATTTCTACCGTTGTTACTAAAGCTCATTTTGTCCCCAGAGACTACGCAACGTACAGAAAAGGGCCCAATGCTCTTAGTAGCAGGAGTCGAGAAGACCTCCCGGCCGCCATCCATAGCTGAATGGAGAGAGACAGAGAGCGAAAGAGAGAGAGAGAGAGAGACTATGGAGTACAAACGGCAGAAGGGTCGACCGAGCAGCATGGCAACAAATCCGACGGTCTACAGCCCGAGTAACTGTTAAAGATGGCGAATCGGGGTCAAACAAAGTTGGCGAACAAAAATATATTCTGATTGCAGCGGTTGGCGGGCTGCTGTAGCATCCAGGGGAAATGTTGCCCTTATTTCAAAGCATATGAAGAAAAAGTAGATTTAAGCCACGTCGTGTTCATCACATAAACAGAACAACAATTGATGTAACGAAGTATACAATGAATATATACGGTCGTAAAAACAACGCGAATCGTTGTTGGCAACAAGTGCTATCTCTACTCTTCGTTACAGTACATTGTCCTAGGGCCTATAGGGGCCAGCTAAATAGCTTCTATTTCGAGTAGCTACAGGCTGACTAATCTTCAAAGACAAAATATTCCGCTTGAATAGTGTCAATCATCTGGGAATTGCCATTGTATTTGGCCAATTCCTAAATAGAATACGTAATACCTTGTTAAGCAGCTATGTTTAATAGCGGAATCGCTACGTGGTGCATACAAATGGGAGTATCCGAAAGGTTTTTAGTGGTAGAAAATAACAAAATAGTATTATCATCTGTCGCTTATACGATGGCATTTGGTCAAATTGTTAACACAATAGTATGCACGTCAGTAATTAATATAATCAGTGTCGTAACTCCGGTGTTTTCACTTATAACTTAATGATCGTTACATGATTTTTGGTAACTTATAAAGACACATTATTAGGATAGCGGTATGTCTGCATATTAGTATCCCTGTATATATATATATATATATATATATATTTCATTGTTGCTTTTCGAGAAAGTCGGTGCTGTATGAACGCTCGCAAATATTGAATCGTCTTTGTATTCCATCTTGACGAAGCAGTTACAGCATGTGATTTTGTGAAAGAGGAACCAACAGTGTCGGGAAGTCGGTACAAGCAGGAATAGAAGAAGAAGATCATGACAAATTGCCTATTCGCCCCTTCTGCGGTTTAGATCGGAGATCCATGTAGCTGACGTTGTTCAGCGTTGACCGTTTTCTGTTGTTGGGATGACTCTCAGCCAACAGTTAGCGTCCACTGAGTTGTTTTTTTGCATTGCGTCATAAGATGGACCCCTAAATGCAAATGTGCAACAGTGGGGATCGAACCCGTGCACCTACGTGTCTCCTCCGGTTGCGAGGCGCACACCAATCTAAACCATTGGCAACCATTTGCTTTTAGGTCGGACAGGAAGAGGGACGATTAGGCCGTGCAGAGAGGTGGTACGTGATTCTTCGCCGCATCTCCACAGGGTTCGTGATAATGGCCTTTCGTGGCCACGTCCAGTCGCGATCCCGGCAGAATGTGGCAATTCAAAGCTCATTTCGGCGGCTCAAAAGTAGAGCAAGCTCCCTTTGCCAGCAGCCTCTTCAGCTCCTTGTGTGGCTGCCTCTCACTTGCTGTATTTTACCCCGTTCCAATCTATAGTTCGTAGCGGCGTCCTATACTATAATATATCCGCGACAAGTAAATTGATGCCGGGCCACAGCATTGCACCTGTACTCGATTCTCGAAACAGTGATGCCAATGTAACAACCCCCACATGCAGGGAGAGGAGAACGTCAATAGAACGTAGCTTCCCATCGGAGTAATTAGCAAATCGCCTATGTCGCGAATGATTCTATGCAATTATTAGAAACTAGACTTTTGCCCGCTCTAGAAGTTTGCTCTGTGATGACTTTGGTCGTTGAAGTTCATCACTATCCACGGCGGAATGGTGGTGTTGTTACAAACATACGCCTTGCAGTGGATCCGTGTTCGATAGCCCCTCCATAGTGTACCTTGACATCAATAGGTTTTTCAAAACACAACCGATCTTATCACCTTTGGTAGATTGTCGTGTTACGTGAGTCGAAGTATTGTAAAAGTCTGCCTATAGCCAACAGCCCACTTGTGTGTGGCTGAAAAATGGAAATTCTGTAAATGTATTGGGCCATGTTCTCGGAACCAATATTAGACCTTGGGGCGCGCATATGCAGGATAAACGTGTGTAATATATAATAATATTACATAAGCACGTATTGTGGCTAGCGAGTGTCCTTCACTAAATTATTGGGGGGTAACACCGAAGGCTCTTTCCCCGATAATTTTAAAGGTAGGAGTTTTTCAAGCGGATTCTGGCATGGCTTCAGTGCTAAAGGTAGTAGGTTATGTATGTGGTTGTCCAAAAAAAGATACAAAACTTAGGCAAGGGGATCCAAGATAGGTCCAACTAGAAAATGTAGGTCAAATACACTATACATATATATATATATATATCAACAGGTGCAGATGGGACATGAAAATAAATCAAATAAGTTTCTCGATTCGCGTCCCCTATCTTATACGCCACTTCCTCCTGTCAAGAGTTCAATGCCAACAGCACCAATCGCAACGCAAGCCGAAGATTATATTAATCCTACTCATGACATTCAACGAGTTACATACACGTTCTTATGAACATACTGATTCGGATACAGTAATAATTACTGCGAAGCAGATGATTATCCTTATTCCAAAAATATAGTATAAGCCGGCAAAGCACATTCAGTTTTCAGTACAACGACATGCAATGTGTGCCCTGCAAGTACATTTAACAACGAACACGAGCAATACAGTGCTGTTTCACTGTAAGGCTCAAGGCCCGTACCTTGTATGGTTATACGGCTACCAACGAGATAACCCATACAAATTGTCACGCGAAAGGTCACTCTTTATGTGGCAACCCAATACCGTTTGATTGTTAGTCAAATTTTTCAATAGCCACCCATTGGCACTTACTATTAAGTACGCAGTAACGTTCGGTGAATTGTATTCTTAGAGTGTGTCGGAAACCACATATCAGATGGGCTAAATTTGACAAACAGCGTAGAGTGGTCAACGAGTCGTTGTGACGGATAATGGAGAAAGTTTAGGTTGTGGCTTTCCAGACGCCGTCGACAAACTGACGCCGCTTCTCCATTTACAACGAGCGTATGCGTACGCCTACCGGCAAAGCAGACTCAGCACGAAACCACTGCTACCCATTCTTTCAACAGTTTTCTCCACAAAGTGCCACTACACACTGTGCTACCGCAGTCGCTGATCGAGCTCGAAAATATCGATAATCGAGGAGCGAGGCGACATGTATACGGAGCATGCAGCATTCGACATTCAGACGGGCCGCCAGTAGTTGCCCCTTAGTCACTGAGCAAACTTCGCTATGATGCGGAATGGTAGCCTTCAAACGAGGCAGGCGATGCGATGCTCAGTGCGAGTGACAACCAGCCATCCGACGGAGGCCGCCCAACGAACGAGCAAGCAAGTAAGCCAAGCACACCGTCGACAGCACACAAATGATGTCAAATGTGACACGTTATGGAACGATTCGTTCGTTGTTGCCAATGCAGCCACAGTTATCGAGCTGACTGCGTGCGCGTTTGACGCCCCGCGTTTCCCACCCCGGCGAGGCTACATCAACGGAAGCCACTCGCTGAAAGGCTTTCCGTCTGTCGACAGCCGAACTCAACACGGCACTAAGCAGAGACGTTTCTCCTTTACCTGTAGAAAAAAAAGACACTAAACGTAAACTTCTGTGGTGATGATCGTTGCCCAACTTGGTCCACTCACGCGGTGGCCCTCTCACCCGTTCAACATTGGCTGCCGTTGTTGTGACGACGAACGCTGGCACGCTAAAGGTTCGCCGACTCCCTGGTCGGAAGCTGACCGACGAAGAAAGCGAAAATACGATATATTCGATGGGCGACGTCTTCAGCTTTTGCTGGCGCCATTAACTTCTCCATATATATATATATATATATATATATATATATATATATATATGAATGTTATTTTCCTCTTTTCATGTTTGCCAACCACTAATAGTACTCGCTTCAAGAAATTTTTCCATAGCTGACCTTCAGTTTTTTCTTCCTTCCATGGCTAGTGTTGCTATTCCTGCTGCTGGTAGCACCGCGGCGGCGACATTCGAGAAGTCAGCTTGCTCGGCTCCCGCGAATCACGCGCGGCGTGCGACAGTAGCTATCGTAGTGGGTTACTCATCAGCTAGCGCGAACGGCATCTCCCAATGAGGTATAGATGATGTATATGTGCGCTATGATTTGACTCATGTGTGGGTATTTATTGTGTACCGAGATGTGCATACATCGTATGCATATGTTGGACCGAAGTTGTGTCCGGCCGCTGGGTTGGAACTGTGTATCGTGTTACGGCAATCATGGTAGGCACTATCAGCAAGCTGTCAGCTTGATCTGTGTCGTGTCGATGTTACGTTATACTTGTATATATTAATGTCTATGATGTCGCCACACTGAAATTTGGAAACTTAAGATGACCAAATGTGAATGTGCGCTTATCGCATGAGTATAGAGCTGTGAATACAGCATAAGCCTCACCTCAAGGTGCCGGCTCAAGTAGCCGGCTTCTATGAAATATTCAATAATAGTACAGATTAAGATGTGGAGCATTTCCAGAGCCACTGTTGTTCTCCTGACCCATAAATAAATGGAAATTGGCAAACAGCTATTATCTGTAGTATGTACTTACTAGCTTGAATCGCCTCTTCCAACTTCTCTGTAGTTATCCACTTAGCTGACGGTGTCACATGCCCACTTTGTGTATCCGAAAGGTTCCCAACCGAATCAACTCTCACAGAGTACTTTCAAGCGATATGGGATGAGTGTACATCACAGCACCAAGGACATCACACAGACAAACCTCGACAACGAGGTCAACAATCAGAACAGCCACGTGCGATCGCAAACGGCAGCTACGGCTATTTCTTCGTTTGCAGTTGAAAGAGACATCAGATATGCACCAGAAGCTGTAGCAGCGGGCTAGCACGCACCTTCCGCAAGTTCTTGACGAAGCTAAGATAGCGAGTGCTCTGCTTTTCTCAACTTTCACCAACAACATTCATAATAAGACCTTGTTGTCCTTACAGACCTATATAGTTGCGCACAACATCGGCATGAATCAAACGAGCAACGCCCACCGTACAGTGTGCAGCTAGTACAGTATTCTAGTTGCAGATCGCGAATGTGAGTCCACGAGCTCTGTTCCGCGCTCCGTTCTGCCTCTCTCTCTCTCTCTCAAAGACCAGAGATGCTGTTGCTGATTCGATGTACCAGCACTCTTTCCTTCAGCTAATAGTCGCGCGCGCGCTGATCGCCGTTGCGCGTGGCCGTGGGGCTACGGTTGTGTGAGCGTGCGCGCTCTGGTGAGAGTGCCGGCTGCCAGTCCGACTTACCACGACGACTCGCCCATCACCAGCAGACGACCAACGAGCGACGGCAGAAGGGCGGCAGCAGCAGCAGGAGTGGCGCATCAATACTCCACTTTGGTGCTTCGTGGCGCGCGAAAGTACCACCTGATACGCGCGCCATCGGGAGTGACTCGTATGGGGTGTAGCATAATTGCGAGGCCGACAGTCAACTAGACATTTGCTGGCGGATGGGCATTCGAGCAATCGGGAGGTCAATCATCACTCGCTCGTGCGCCACGCCATGCTTATACGTAATAGGTAACTGGAGCAGCGCCAGTAGTTGTAGTAGTAGTAGTAATTGTATTACAGGCGCTATTATCACATAGCAACAATAACAACAGTAACAGGAGTAGGGACGGCAGCGGCAGAACCAGCTCCAACAACGATGCCAGGCGCAAATGCCGGCAGTGTTTCGATGTTTTTGTTGTGGTAAATGTTTCGGCTATAATTAGCAAGCAGGTATAGTTGGAGCATAAATGAGCAGACACAATGCTGCTGCTGCGTTCGAGCTTGCCAGGGCTCTCGGAACGAGCGCTGGACAAAGAGGCGATGGATAACGTCTGTAGCGTCAGAAGCAGCGATAGAATCGCTGTGAACGGTGAACAGTTAACGATCGCACGGACTCACACACACACGCACACAGACACACTTATAAGCTGATTGAAATGATGTTACGCGATATTAAAAAGGTTCATTACGTGAGTCAGACTTAGTGTCCAGTTACGGCCCGTATTTATGCAGCGGCAGAAACGTTATATTGAGCTTTGGCACTGTCATTAACCGCATTACAGTCAGTCGCACAACAACACTTTGCTTGATATTGTACCACTACTAATTATGATTATAATAAAGATAATAATAACGCAGTACGAATGAAATGCTCTTTTTTCAACGAGTCAACACTATGTGTTCAAACAAACAAAATAATAAAAGTGCGCTGCGGGAGCAGCAGCAGCGGCAGCAACAGCAATAGTTCCATAAGCGGCCGTGAACTCACTTACGCCCACTACAAGCAGCACATCCTCTAGGCAAGCGCGATTACACTCGCTAAATCCGAGTTTGATATACGTCCCTAAGACGGCGACATTCGGGTGTGACACTCACAAAGTGCACCACAAATGCATTGGAGATTCCCGCTAAGATTGGCGCATCGTTTTGTTCGTGCTAACTAAGTGAAACACACTGAAGGTAAAACAGAGCAGACCAGGTAATCGCACGTGAACCTGAGAATACCGACTCACAAGTTCAATGCGGGGTCTGCGCAACCGATGTCGTTGGAGGCGCAGCAGCTGATCAACAATAGACGCGCTGCCGCAAGCCGAACAGTTAGAGACGGCTTTGACCTTGACGATCTGACGCTGCTTCCGTCGTTTGCCTGTTTTGGGTTTTCCGTGCGTTGCCGAGTTTGTCATTCCAGGCCGTTGCTTCGCCGGGCAGATTATTGACGGGGAGACCTCGAAACGTAGTCAGCTACTCAGTGAATAATGGCTGATGACATCGTTGCTGGAAGCAGACTGATCAAGCCTGTTCACAAAGGCAAACCTTGTTGAAAAGGCATAATCACGATAGGACCCGATTTTCGCTCAAACACAGATATATGTAGGGGCCTTATACACGCACGAACGTAATAGTGTTTCACTATCTAATCGTCGAGTTGGCCAAATATGTACGCGGCATCAATGGCAAAAGCGAACAGGTATTATAAGTCATAGATACGTCGGCCTGGCCTACAAATGTAAAAGAGACAAACATATATGTAGACAGGCGTTATATTGGGTGCCGATGGGGGAACTCAGATTTTCCCGGGCACAAACCTGAGTCACATATGATAGTACAACCTTAATGAAAATGACAGCTAAATTTGAGCGTGTATGGGTCTGTGTCTCTCTGTATATATAAGTACGTCGTAGAAGCTCAAAGAGTGTCTAGAAAATGGCCTTTGTTCCATTTTCAGTTATTCAAGAGCCCACAGGAAAGATAGGCTAGGTCCCAAAGCCGCCACGGCTGGGATAGTCTAATGAATCAGAGATTTCTCAACGTTTACAAATGCACACCATCACCGAACGAGGGTAGCGGTAGCAAACGCTAATGGCTCCTATCGATGCAAGTGACGGGTTGCAGCAAAAACAAACAGGATGCTGAACAGTAGAAAGGAGGGAGAGAGAGAGAGAAAAGATACGCGGAAAAATGAGGCCGGGGCTCTAATGGCTCTTTAGGCGACTCTGATCTGTGAAAGGAAGACTTGCTGATATCTTGATACCGACAAAACTGAAGTACATGCGCAAAGAATCGTTATTATTATTATCATAATCAACACACTAGGTGTCTGACATTACCGAGGGGCGAGACTCTAATATAATGATTTACGTTCCCGTTTACCTTAACGAACGATCTCGTCTACAGGAAGCAGTTGTCTACCATATACAAATATAATAAACATAAATAGAACAAAGTAATAGAAGAACACATTGATTAGTAATGCAATGAAAAGCACTATAATATAATCATGGTCTTGACCAATAATCCAATAATGATATTAATAAGATAAATTCAACCTTTTTCTTTTTGGCACTTCTCGTCGCCTTCGTAGACACCGAGTTGCGGTGATACACCAATCCATATATATATATATATATTATATATATATTTCTCTGTCACCTGTGTGTATGTATGTTCTTCCTGACACATTACTTCATGTGTCGCGAAGCGAGCACAGCTACAGGGAACTGGCGAACCAAAGCTAATTTGTCTCTCAATCCAATCCACCGAACGTTCACCTGCGGTGTGCTGACATTGGCTCGAGTAACGCATACTTATAACTCCAGTCACAAACAACTACATATCAACTAGACGGACTGCAATGACCGTTGTGTCAACGTCCATTGCCTTCAACTAGCCGAGAGAAAATAAAAGAAATAGAGAAGAATCCATCGGAGAGAAGATCCCTTCATGTTTATACCATCCAGTTCCTTTTCTCTCTCGCTCTCTGTCCTCTTTGCTTCTACGCACCTCTGTCTCGTCGACCCTTATATCCATGTCTCCATGATTAACTAGATTCTGCTGGCTTCCCTAGATATCCGTCTGTCAGCAGCTAAGTATCTCCTACTGCTATTACTTCTAATAGCGACAAGCAGTGAAGGAGGGGACTGAGCGAGACCTACATAGACGTGCTGAGGCGGTCCTGTCAAGGCGTTCCTGCAGACCTCGTGCGGGCAAAACGTACGCCGCAGCCATCGCAATGACGACGACGACGACAACATGACACGAGACGGCATGGCGTCGAGAACAACATTTGTCGTACACCGTTTGTAGATCCATCACTGTCGCACATGAAAACTACTGTTGGGACCTCGAGAACCGAAGCGGTGGTGGCGGCGGCGGCCATCGCTAAGGTTGGCTCTGCACAGAGTGGTGCCTCGCTTCCAACGAGCAGTAAGGGAATCGGCAACCGCAATAACAGCAGTGGATCGCAGTGGCCGTCTTTGTCGGAAAGATGGAATGTGTGTGTCTCGGTCTATATCTGCTGTGATGCGGATCGTATCGCGTTGTAGTGTCGACGACAGGGCTGATGTTGACAATGGCGCCTGGGTGTCTGGCCGCAAAATCTCAGACAGAAACACAAGGAGGGGTATGTTCTCGTGCACCAGCTTCGATTGGTAGTCATCGCTGATGATTCCTATTGTTCAATATGAATGTACACTAGATCACCCTGATATCTGCGGCGTTTTGTAAGAGGTATATATATATATATATATATATATTCACAATGTGCTCCTAGCAGCTGGAATAGTTTGTTTCAAGTGACGTGAAAAATACGTGTAAAAATCCGCTCCTTTCGTCGAACTCAGTCGGCTTTGACGAGCACATGTAGTGCGGAATATGAGTGACTTTGTGAGAACAGAGGGTTAATTAGCCTCATCCTATATTAACTCATCATAGACGATCTTGGCTGGCATTCCTTTTTGATCTCTTGCCAGTAGGATTCCTACTGTCGGGACGACACTCATAGAGTAGTAGCTCTTAATACAATTGCTTAGAGTCGTGCTTTGTTATGTACAGGATTGGCTTCCTGGGAGAGACCTAACTGTGTCTAATGCAATAGATCTTTGAGCATTAAGGGAAACATCATGACACACAGATAGACAGTAAAGCACGGACAGAGATGTATCGTTAGAGCCGGCTCTTCTGCCGACAGGATAAATTGTTCTTAAATAACAGACAAAATAATCATGCCATCACAAGTTAGGTGAAAGATCGAAAATCAAATAATAGCACATACATGTATAATAACAGCGTAAAATATTTCGATCTCATGTTGATTTACTGCAATCTGATAAGATAAAGATACAAAGCAACGCCCCCAGAGAACCTCTGAAAACAGCACTCGTGGATATTGCCGCAATCATTACTGTGGGTCGGCCAGAGCACAGGCAATTGACAGTACTGTTTACACCACAAAACACCATTTTGATAGAGACAGCTGGGCCTTAATTACTGAAAAGTGGCCAGCAGACTCTATATCTTATTAGTGTTATCCTAATCATCATCAACAACAATATCGGGGTTTCGACCGTGTAGATTGGCGCAGATTTTAGATGAAACAAAATATAGAATACAACAAGTCGCCGAGCACAACTCAAACATCGTGGAGAGCAACAATCTGAGCTTGATCAAGAAGTCGCAGAAGATGGCAGCTGTATGATGATGCAATTATATGTGTTATAGTATGAGTCTGTAGCAGCGGCCAGCGTCGTGCGCTGCCTCTGAAAGAGCTAGCTTCCGAAGACCAACCACGATGCTGTCGACAGGCAGACATTGCAAGATCGAGCCAATGTTGTCTAGCTAGATAGGAAACTACATATGGGTGGCTCCTAGTGGCTGTGTCGCGGAAACACAGCAGACGACATCCGGCGGAAAATGCTTGCCCCCTCGCGACCCCCTCAACCCCTCCATCTGTTCGATAGAGGAGAGGCGGATTGATACGATCCGTAGTAGGTAAGTAGGCACAGACTCTGTTTCCCCTATCGGGGAACTCTCGAACCTCGACGACAACGAAGATGGTGTTGGCAGACGCGCAACGCGGAAATTCGGCCGAATCGAGGGCGACGTGAGTGCGAAGTAGCAAGGTTGAATTGAGGGTTGGTCTGGGTTTGGGCAGCCATTTGGGGAGTTCCCAGGTGTCCTCGGGGGCATATCCGTAGCACTAGTCGGAGCAAGCGAGCAGGCGGCAGACTCCTGGTTGCTGCTAGAAGTCCGAGGAAAAGTGCTGAAGCGATCCGGAAGTTGGCTGGCGCGGAACTTTGATCTCAGCAGCAGTACCAGCGGCCGACTCAACTCAACTCGCCGACGACGACCCCGGCGACTAACCCGGCATTACCCCTCTGCTGAGAGGAGACCCCACTGATGCTGATTGGCCTGGCTACCGCTACGCTTCACCAACACTACAAGGTAAGGTACGGTGGTTCCTGGATAGGGCTAGATAGGCCTACATGAGCTTCAAGCAGTCGGCGTCCGAGGCAGTCGGGCGGCTCGTCGGTACCTACAACTGCTTGCCGCAATCCAACCTAGACAACTTGCGACCTCAGGCGGTCACCGGTCGGCCTTCAGTGGTGCGGTGTAGAAGGAACAGCCGGAACAGGGATCTTTCGTTTGTGCAGTAGCAGGCATCGGCCACCTTATAGAGAGACACAACCAACTGGTACGGGTCTGCCAAAATATCATCATGCTAGTCATCATCATCCGCATGGACGAGAGTACTTGATACGGACTATGCTCTTCTCGTATGTATAATATGTAGTTGTTTTTCGCCAACCGCCAACAAACCAACCAGCGCCCGCCAGGACCACAAACCACCATAGATTATTTCCTGGCCATCCGCAAACCCCAGGCAACGACCAACCAATACGAGCGGATGGTGCAAGTAGAGAGAATTGCAGAGCGCAGCATGAACAGTAACGGACGTTATACAAGCCAACCAATTTCTCCGTGGAGTAAAGGTTCCGGCGTTCCTTCGAATCGGCAGACTCAACCATTCGTGGTATCGAACTGCTGGCGTCACTTATTTACCTGCCAATTTTGTAGCTATAACTATGGCTAGTGCACACGCATACATATATATATATATATATATACATTATCCCAGAAGACGTTCCATTTTCGCTCTTCCGCTTCTTTCTAGCTCACTTATCTAGTCTACGAATCCGCATAGTGTACACCAGCCCTCCACACGAAGTGTATGTCGTATCTTTGATGTGCAGTAACACTCGCATGTACATATATATATATATATAAACATATATCTGTTCGAGGGCTGATATGACCGAACATAATAGACACTGCCTCTGGGTAGCCTCTAGGCATTACAGCTGCAACAAAACGAGTACACCAATACGTGCGCAGAGCAGCGAGTAAATGACTTCGCAAATGTAGCGAGCGGGGAAAATGCTGCCTCGATTCTGTTCGGTTGCCCTGTGCTCCATCCGTCCGTCCATGGCTCTGTGTGTCGGCAATTGTTGTTCTCGCTGCTGCCGTATTCCGAGTTTCCACCAGCAGCAGTAAGTCAGTATTGCAACTCTGAAGCGGCCAATGTTCCAAGGGCAGAGAGGATCGGAGACGGAACCTGCTCGTGGAGATTGGCTAGCTAGTTAGTGTGCCTTTGCAATTTCCGAGGTTGTGGCTGCCGATGTCGTCCTCGCCATTGTTGTCGTTGCCCTTACGTAGAGCAGGAAATGCGCGGTGGTGTAGGCAAGGTTGGGCAGGCCGCGGCTCCTGCTAGGTTACTGTTTACGGCGGCATAAGCGGCAGCACTGAGTTGGAAAGACCAGCAAGCGTCGTCGCTAGCGGACGAGCAAAAGTAGCAGTGAACCATAGAGCGAATAGACGCCCGGAGGTTAGCCACTGCCGCCACCGCTGTCAATGGCCTAATCAAGGCCGATGAGTGGTACCACCACTGCAACCGCAACGATTTTGGCGGTCATATGATGGCTGTGCCTCAACCACCCGGTGAGTTGTGTGATGATATGCCGACAGAGCCACAACGTCAACGGAAAAAAGGCCGCACCAGCAGCGGCAGCAGCAGCAGCCACGATAGCGGAAATAGAGAAAAGATAAATGAGTCACCTGATAGAAGATTTTCTACGGATTTTACTGGCCTGCTTGATGCATAATACCTAAATGTGTCTTGGGCCGTTACAAAACATGCAAACTGCTTAGAGGTAGTATATATGCGCAGATTCCGTTCTTTCTTTGCAAGTGACTGGTGGCGACTCATTGAGGATTTTTTCGATGGGTCGAAAATCCTGAGCTGAGAGAATCGGGGAACTCGCCTGCTCCACTTCGATGACCCGTACGTCTTGATGGTGATGTATCCCTGTATAATAGCAGCTCGAATTTCGGGAGTTACTGGTTCCGAAGGGGAAAGACGATAACGCTTTGATCAGCGGGTGAAGTGTAACTCGCTGGCATTAAGAACGGATTATAGACATTAAGGGCAAATGTATAATGGCAAATATAAAACTAACTCAACGCTGCGCTTCACGTTACATTTTGCCGAATCGATTCGTCGTATTCCCCGCTGCTACGATCGTTTGAAGAGTTTTTTGAAGTGTTCTACAAAGAACAGCTCCAGATATGCCCTTTTTTTACAGGTGGCATATTGCCTGTATTTCATATCAGGCCACAAATAACTGCTGCTTTCACTATGTATTATATCTTTCGTGAATGATATGTTAGCAATGAATTCGTCGTTTTCGACTTTCAAGTAGTGTTCCAAGGGACACTCTGGATGACTCTGTCAAAACGCAGCACTTTGGTACAGCCCTGCCTTCGCCTCGTCACATACAACAGAATCGTCTTACTCATCAGTGATCATTCACCCGCCGTTTTATGTTCACCCAAGACACCCCGGTAAGCTTTCCTTTCGAAGATAGCCTAATTACTTGCGAGCGAGACGTGAGCGACTTCGGGGTGAGACGGCATCCTGGGAGCAAACGCTGGAGATACGAGATGGTGCTGGACGTCCTGATGACGATCCCGAATCTCCAGCTCCCTCCGGCGTCGCAGGCTGCACTCCCGGTCCGCTTCGGTGGCCTCGGCATCCTCACAATCATCATCATCATCGACATCAACATTTGGATTTTTCTTGATTCCGATGACTTCGTCCGGAATCTCCGGCCAGCGTCATGTGTAGCACCCCAGTGGCCGCTGCCGCGACTTATATAATATTATAAATACGTGGGGGGCGGGGGGAGGGGCAGGACGGTCTGTGCCATATCAGATCTTCTCCTCTTTACGCTCCCGTCTTTTTGCTTCCGAGTCGTATCGCACCCATAGTGCGCCACATTTTTGTGCCGCATCGTTCATGGCGCTCGAGATACGCCAGCTCTCTTCGGCTCATTCGCTGCATTTGGCACGCATCGTCATGGGGCAGCCATTTCTCCGTATTCGATGCCAAACACAAGTACTATACCTGTCTCGTTTTCAATATTGCGTTCGACGACCCATTCGGCAACGGTTCGCATTAGCAAGGGAGAGATAAGGAGAGAGACAGAGAGACTAACAATACGTACATTACATTTTAAATAAAGACTTATGACGATCCTGGGCAGTGGGCAAAGAGGCAAAATTCGCTCTTTCGAATAGCATCCATTAGATAAGATATTGCGTGGGTACTGCTTACGCCGATATTGCAATGTTCTTTGTGATGTTATAGGCAACATTGAATCAACAAGTATTATTGATCGAATATTGTACTATTATACTATAATTGACAGCGGTAGCACGACCAGGATTATAGTACATGAGATATATTGTGTTGTTTGAATAAACGCACATGCCATAATAGAGTAATACCGATTTTATATTTGGACACCGGCAATTATTATTGTTGTAGTAAAGGCGTCTGTCTAGTATAACAAATAAATAAAAAGTAGGTAATATAATAAATAGTCAAGTATAATATTATTGGTTGAAGGAACAAATAGAAATAAAAATATGAACACATCGTGCCGTGTTGGTGAACTTATAAAGACAAGTGCCGCTTATCACATTAACAATGAATCTGCCGATAACATCTGGCCAATATGGCTTGCTCGAGATGATTGGTTCTTCAAGATTTACGCATGCTGCGATTGTGGGAAACGACCAAAAATATAGGGGGTACGCCGGGAGTGTGCCAAGTGGGCGTCAATGATCGCCGTTGGCATATAACAAGTGGTTGTACGCCAAGAAAGAAACATGACAATCTTGTATCTGACTCAATTTCCAGACCTCGTGCTGTTGCGGTCAGTGATTGTACGTTGGCATATCGGAAAAGGCTAAATTAAGCATGGAACGCTTCTCTCATTCTAATCCCGTAATACAATACATCAAAAATACAAGGGCATCATAGAAAGTAGTCCGAGACGCGCATACATATATCATCTCTTGAGCTGCTCTACCAGAGACTGGCTATAAATATTTAATTACTAGATTTCACTGCCCGTTACAACATTTCGTTATCACCCGCGACTCATTGAGGGAATACTTGGTGTTCTACGATGAATCTCTGGGTAATTTAACTTGTTTTAACTTAAGGCATCCCCCCCTGCTTTGACGGGGTAGAGGTTGGCAAGGACTTACAACGAAGAGACGAGAACATCACCCTCGTTGTTCGTCCCTTTATTTTTGTTTGTTCTACATCTCAGCATTCCCTTATGATCGTCGATGCCAGCGAAGTCGAAGGCGTCGCGGGCATTCACTGCGGAAGTGACCCAGTGTTGCCTGGTGCATTCTTCGCCTTCTTGATGCACCCCACTTGAACACGATGAACAACGAGTTTTTGTCAGAACAAGCAAGAGCCTTCAAGACCCTGTGGTCACCGCCCACATCTTCATGTCTATATACACATATATATATATCGTTAGAAGATGAAGGAGAGCGCAAGGCGAAAACAGGGTCGGAGATGGGCTATACTTATTTTTATTGCGACAATGTCATAAGTGCAAACTTAATACAAAAACTGGACATAACTATCGAGTAAGTGTATCTCTATATCCCGTACTCGCTCTATTCGAGGAGATGACATATCTTATTATATCGTAATCGATTTGAACTGTATGATCATCCTTCTCATCATAATCATTGTCCCCGCCCGGTAATTGAAAGATGATCACCCTTCTAAAAAGACATTATATATATTTTTATATATGAGTGCCAACAGTATGGCCCTCTGACGATCCTTACACTAACTTGATGCGGTCACGGATGCTTCATCTATCGCTCCTTCTCTAGGGGTTGCTCGAAGCTGTGATACCAACTTGTACAGTAGCCAAATGCAATGAAAGAGACGAGTACGTCCTCAACCGACTCTGGATACCGATGAATGGCAACAGTAACGAATGCAGTCATTGGTGACTAGGTGGTCGTGGACTGCCCTTGGCCGTACCATACGCTAATATAGCACATACAGGCACACACGCATGAGGTAGATCTGCATATGTATACCATGGATGCACTAGACATCCACTGGTTCGTCTCTGGGAGTTGACCAAAGTGAACCTTCAAATGGGAGAGAGGGAGAAACGCACGCATACGCTGGTGGTGGACCTACAAGATTACGCAAAGCGAGCGAGGGAGACAGGTAGATTGCTCGGTCTGTCCGGTTATTTTGAGGTGAGGGATAAAAGCGGTCTCCTCGCTTCGGTGGCGTCTTTGGAGTACTCTTCCTTACGTCTCTCGTGGAACACTGGTGCCGGATTCTCTTCCTGCGATTATTCCCTTTCCAGGGTGGCGCCTTGGCATACGTATTCCACGTAGAAGTCGGCCGACCGCTGATCGTACGCAATGAGGGTGCTAAGGGAACCTGGGAGTAATTAAACATCCCCCGGAACATCAGCAGTGCCTCTCAGGCGTCCACGTAAGGTGGCCGTCCGGCTCCGGCTCCTCTTGCGCGACGCCGCGCTACCTCAATACTCACTCCGTGGCGAGTCGCTGTTCTGTCCTTACTCCTTCGTAGGCGGGTAGTTTTACGGACATACCACCCTTTCTTTCCAGCGGGACCAAGCGTCCGTATATCGCCAAAGAGAGATTGAGGTTGAAAGAGACTAGGGGCGAACAGGGGCTACTGATTCTCCCAGGACTTTTACGCGGCGCGGGATAATTCTAGCGCTTTGCTCCAACAGCGGCCGAGGCAGTCGCAGGGAACAGTTGAGCTACCGGCACCTCCCAACGCTGCCAGCAGCCTGCCCCCGCCCCCTCCCGCGAGCTACGAGTGTGTGAGACGTAGCAGTAGACTTACTTCGACTGGAGCCTACGCTGCAAATTTACGTTCCACCCAGTTTCTCACCATCTCATACCATCAAGAAGAAGAGTTTAGGGGAGCGACCGCGCAGCTACACTCGCGGCGCCTGCAAACGCGGCAGTGGCGGCGGCGGCTTCACCGTTTCTTAGAAAGTTTCTTTCCAGCGAACGAAACATGGATGTACGATAAGGCTATATAGGACGAGATGACTCCCTGATGATTTCAGAGTCCCGACAGCTTCCTTCCGTGGCGCAAAATACTATATGGGCCCGGCGACTTTGTTCCTCAGAGGAGGATTGCTCGTCTCTCGTTGTCGATCCGCAAAACGAACAAGGTTCACAGTCACGGAGTGAGAGAGAGAGAAAGCTTGAGATCGATTTCGGAGTCTTCGATTGCAAACGGGTTTTTGCGGCTTGTTGCATCGATTTGAATTGTTCCAACAATAAGGCACTCCACACAAACTAATCCGATGTCCAACATTCCCAAAGGAACGCAGATAGACAAAAACAGTTTTACGAAGAACAAAGCAAAGTGTTGCGTTCCGTGTTAGGCTTAACAATCATTAGGCTTGATCCCCTCTGGAATCAACACTGTCATATGGCCCCAAGCATTTCAATGTCTTCGCATTATATATACGTTAATTTTTGGTCACATAGATAAGCGTTAGCTGATTATTTGGCTAGCTAGTTATTTGATGGATAAATATCGCCCTGCAGTGGAACAGTATTGATAGGGTTCCATCGAAAAGGATACGAGGGCTACTCGCGAGACCAGGGACCACCCTCAGGTGTTGAATAATCGATCACTTGGCCAAACATCATATGCCACTGCTTTGTTCACTATCTAGAATGCGTCACACGTACCCCGAGGTGGATCGCCACCTAAACAATCATCATTTGTTCTCAGGACGTTCGGGGATCTCGACGCTGTGATGCCATAAGGCATTCATTTTTCATCCTATCATCTCAATGCCCAGCTGGGAATTAGTTCGCTCATTTCCTGTGTCATTTCCATTGCGTTCTGATGTTCCCTGATGCTTCCCGTGGCGCCGCTTGAAGGAATAGTAATGATAGCGCTTGGCACATTCGTTGTCTCAGGGCCACAAAGCCATGAATGTTGCCACGATGTCGCAATACGGAGTCTGCTTGACAGCGGGTTAGAGAGACACGGAGGACCACTCACTATAGTAGTGCCGGGCATATTATCGCCAACGGATGCGCTCGGGAGGTTATGTATGTCAGGCATATATTGGGATATGCCCATATCACCGTCACAACACGCGTCTTCTTGGTTTAGCCCAGAGCAATATGGGAGCAGGACGTTGACTCCGGGTGGGGTACTGAGACCTAATCCTGCAACACTACTGCTCTACCTAGATTGCAATGAATGCACATAGAAATGTTATTACAGACGAGTACATGCGTGTATCGGTTAATGATGATTATGTATTCCTTCATCGTTGTCATCCATTGAGTACATACTGTATGTTTCGCATTATACAAATCCACTCCGGCTTTAAAAGTGTCATCTGTGTCAAAGTGTTGATCCAAACGCACATCCAAGGATCAATTATAAAAGAAAATTGTCAGGCGCTGCGAAGATTTTCTGCTTTTGTACATGAATGTTTACTTAGCTTGGCAACCCGTTGACTAGACTTATATTGCGCTTATTTGTAAGACCTTCCCTGTTCGGGGCCTCCTTATCCTAGCGGTCATCTGTGTCAGGTTTGCCAAGTACTCTGGTTGTACCCAGTCGGCAAGCGAGCACAGGCCGAATGTGAATATCAGCCTAAATATATTTAGATATTGCCCACGCCAACAAAGCGCGAACACCACCAATAGTTGGCCAAGTGCGATGCTATCGATCGTAATGTCTAAACAGACCGCTCAATTTGGTGGTCGCTCGTACCCAGAGCTACTGACACGGAATGACAAACATTCTACATTCAGATGCTAGTTTCCCATTCTATTTACTCAAGGCTATTGATCATTCCTTGATGGATTCATTGGCAAGACAATAAAAGCTCGCGGTGACGATCATTGCACCTCCTATCCGCGATTACGGATCACTATAAACCTATTTGGAGAGCGTAAGCACTTGGGTAGGAAAGAATGCTGGATGCAGGACTCGGGACAGCCTGGTAACGAAGGCTGCCCAGCATCGGCAAGCGAGCGGCTGGTTGGCCGAGAAATTGAGAGAGATTCTTGGGAGATGATCGGGCAATCCCACAGCCACCGTTCCTGTCGACCGATGGTACGTCTGTCATCTCACCTGCGTCCTGTGCCCTTGCAGTATTGTAATAACATCACGGTGAATGGATGGCGGGGCTGTGGCTGAGCATCCATGCTCCATGGTGGCCCTAGTTGGGGTAACGACGGCGACGAACATGGTAATGCCGATACAGATATCGTTCCTCATCGTCGCATGCTCAGTCCAATATGGTGGTTCCTTCCCTTGTTCGGAGCGTAGGTGGGACCCGGTAGGCGGCTGTTGCTGCTTCGAAAGACAGAGACCGCCAGATCTATCAACTCTGTTCACGGCGCCACCCATGCCGATTACGCACGGTGACGCACGATACAATATAACTGTACCGTGCACCGCGATTTACTATATACATATATATATATATATATATATATGCGGTAGTGGATGTGCCAGTAGATAGGCACAGGTGTGTGTATTCTACTACTATAACTGCTGCTGCTTCTGCCACTCCCAGAAATAGCCAAACGCTATACCTAACCGAGAGGCTTCGTGTCGATCTACCTACTCTCCACTGCTGAATCAATGAGACGATGTAACAACATCCGGGGATCGAATGTTTCAAAACGGTAACGAGTCTTGTTTTAGTCAAATCTGCTTTCGTCATAAAATCCATCAGAGAAATTGCGAAAAGTCAATGATGATGAAATTGTCAATGATGATGATGATCGAATGATTCGAATGATCCTATTGTAGTGACGCTTTCAAGAATAATTTGCTAATACTTGGTCCATTCAACTCGATTTAACTAGATGTCGTGTACTGAATACTGCCAACCTGATACTTGCACGCAGAATTCAGTGAGACATGCGAAAGGCCGTAAAGCTGTTAATGAATCTACAGCAGCGATCGGATGCACCCTAGAGCGACGCCGCACGCTAGATATTCACGAGGAGCTTAACACGGTTGTTTTTACACCCGCATTTATGTGAGCCTGCGAAGCCCCGCTAAGTGCAGTTTGTATCCGGCACGTGAACGTTCGCGCGATACTCCATTACTTAAAGGGGTACACTTCGAATCCGCGGTGGCAACATAGGTCTGGCGACGAATGCTCCTTTCAGATGTTTATGTATATATATATATATGTTTGTTTTTTTCTGCTATAGCAAACTTCAGTGTGTTTACTATGTGGAATTTGCATACACAGTCGTGGTAATCCATAAATTAATGTGAGAATAAGGAAATTGCATAGAGAGACGGATTGATGTTTTTTTTATTTTGTCCTGCGTTTTTCTTAAACTTCATGTCACCTCGAGAATGATAGCCACAACGGTCTCGTTCAAAGCGTTGGCGATAGCAAAACATCTTGCAAAGGAACGCCGTCAAGTCTGTATAAAATCTTTGCCGAAATCAGTCACAAGCTCACGGGTATTTTAGATGCATTATGATACGCTACGCCTAACATTGCTCACTATTATTATTATTATTAATTATTATTATATTATGCATCACTTTGCCGCTGGTCTAGCATGTCATTAATGGCTTGCTTGATACCTCAACAATAGCTCTCACTATTATAATATTAAGATGAACGAGCAGATGGAATGGAGGCGACCGAGTTGGTTTAGCATTCTTGAGTAATCAGCTTCGTGGCCTATGCTTCTATTCGAAATTTACATTATTTCCGTTGTCTGGCTTGTTCTGTCCTTATCTGTGTATAATGGCTATCCATATGTGGGCATGTCTAAATAATGTTCGTAGGTGTGAGAATATGTTTTAGACTTTGAGACTGGACATTATAATTTATTTACTTTGATACTCAATGTTGTCCAGTAGGCGTAACACACACCAATCAGATTCTCCAAAAGTGGAAATGACCATAAGCACAAATCGACTTTGATTTTTATATACGCTGTTCATATTGCTGTAAAACTTGTTGCTGGATCACACCAAAGTTAACTTGAGCGGCTCTTCGGTTGAGAAGCCCCTCAAAAGTAAATGACTCAGTTGTATGAAGAAAATAGCACAACCCTTTATTGATCAGGAGATCTGCACCCCATCTACGGGCAAGTCTTGACTCAAAATCGTGTGGACATCATACAATTCATTCGCCGTCATTTATAGCCAGATTTTTTGCTTTACTCATCGAATTCTACCTGATGAATAACGAATTTTCTCGAGAAGAGTTTCGAATCGTTGACAGACAGATACACTGGCCGATTCTTTTGCAAGTTCTAACGCACCATGCAGTAGCGGTCGTATTAAATGTGGACCTATGGGTTTTTTACCTTCACATCAATCTCTGTGATAGCTCAGAAGGTGACGTCGGTCGATCGGTGGTTGATATTTCACCAGGGGAAAAGTTTCGATATATAGATCGGATATTGCAGGTTCAAATCCTACCTTGACCGACCTCAGGTGGGTGTCAATTTTTCCGCCATTAACATTGTCTATAGTAATGACCCACGGATAAGTGGCGAGTAAATGTCAGACACACAATGCAGCCTCGGATGTGGACTCCGGACGTGTATATCTCTTGGTTTTTGTAATAACAAAAGGACGTTATAAAATACTTTATATATTAGGTAGTCCCCTTCAAACTGTCGCGCCTTTCGGATGGCGCACAGCCCGAAATACGCCACACAATGCGTTCATTTTTGGAGTGGGCACGCGGTAGGAACGTGGCTTCCTTTCGAACACTGAGTGGTTTCGATACGATCAGAAAGATGGACGCCGCAGCAAAAAGTTCAAATTCCCCCAAAAATCAACGGGAAATCATCAAGTTTTTGTTTCTCCAAAAACACCCTCCAGCTGAAATCCATCGACAATTAGTGAACGCGTATGGCTGGTCTGCCTTATGCCTACGAGCGATTTAACAGTGGAGATATGGACACCGATGACCATCAAGGTGGAGACCACAAATCAGGTGTAACGAGGGACGAACGGATTGACAGAATCGAGGCAGCTTTTGAGCAAACTAGAGCTTGGTCCATGAGGCCTTTGTCGGCTGAAACTGGGATTCCTCGGGTGACATGTCATAAAATTGTCACCAATGTACTGAAGATGAAGAAAATCAATGCAAAATGGGTTCCCCATATACTGACTGCTGAGCAGATGAAAATGCGTGTGGAGTGTTCGACATCTAATTTGAATACTTATACGCAACAAACCAGTCGCTTAGAGCACACCGTGTCGATAGACGAGACATGGGTTAGCCTGCATAGACCCCCTGAGAAGGACCAAGCAAAACAGTGGCTCCGACAAGGTGAAGTGGCGGCGTCTGTGGCAGTGCCAGATAGATTCGGACGAAAGGTGTTGATGATACTCGCTCTGGATATCAAGGGTGTTTGCTATTACGAAATATTAGCGGCAAACGAAAAACTCAATGCTCCCCGATATCTCGGCTTCTTGAAAGGATTGATGAACAAATGGCGTGGGGATCGACAGCACCGAGTGTGGTTACTCGACGACAACGCAAGACCTCACCGCACTGCTGAAATTACGACCTGGATGGAGGGGAACAATATTGAGCGATGGCATCAACCCCCATATTCTCCTGATTTAAGCCCATGTGATTATGGTTGTTTCCATGCATTAAAAAGGGCAATAGGTGGGGTTCCATATGCAACCGTCGAGTTACTCACAAAAGCAATAGATAACGAAATTATATATGGAAACGCAAATGGTAAATACTTGGCTATTTCAAAACTCCCAGAGCGCTGGAATCGGTGTGTCAATAAAGCTGGAGAGTACCTCTAACTCATACCAAAAGATCTTTGTTCTAACTCATTTAGTTCAAAAGTTATTGGCATTTAAAGAGGCGACAGTTTGAAGGGGACAGCCTAATATATATTTATTTATATATATATATACATGTAAAACAGTGACATAATTGGTAATAATAATAAGCAAAAGCATTATGAAAATAACAAAAAAAATCGAAAGACAACACCGAGACAGAAATGATAACAACTATTATAGTATGGTACTAAAAACAATGATATAGGTACAAACATGTAAGCCAGAAGGCTTACACAATTATAACCTCAGTAGATACTGCTTCGTTGGTGACCGCGAAAATAGTAAGTTAGCATGAGAAAAAGAAGGAAAGTAGCATGAGGAAAGGTAAAGGTTTAATGGTTTATTGAAGGTGCACCTTTCAAGAAAGGTGGAATTTATCAATGGAGAAAACTGATCTAATAGTGGCACACATTAAATAACTATTATAGTACTACGAGAACGAAAAGGACCCACGATGGTTTTAATTGCCTAGCTTCGAATAACCCCTGGCTGTGGTAGATTCGATTTTTACATAAATCCCCAGATAAAAATTCCATACGAAGGTGTACGTTCAGACGGAGCCATATAAATTCAATGTAATTTACTTAGACCTTTGCCTAACTCAATATGTATGTAATAAAACGCATAAGGTATATAAAGGTTGATTAAGATCGAAATAGAGATGGACTGGCATTGCCTAAGGCGGTACAGAGCAGGCTGTTGTAGCAGAGTATTTGGATTTAATAGAGGAGGAATGGCCAGGCCAGTAGAGCTTATCGCTCAAGACCAGGAGCGAGGCAGCGCGTAGAAGTTGAAAGGTTAACATCGCAGGCAACAACTTAATCATAGTGTATGTATGTAAAGACAATTTACGTTAAGGATTATGGAAGTAGGGGGGTTTATCACTAAGATCACTCTTGGTAGTCGCAACTCGACACCTGGATGGGAACTACGTCAGTGTGGGATGCGGCGCCAGCACCACCAACAGCGCCGTTGGTCAGTTGGTCGATCTGAGAGCTACATTCCAAGAAAATGGACGCATTGCGGGAATTGCCACAATGGCCTCCTGTCTCGCGTTGCCCGAATGAGTTCGGCCACGGCACCATCACATCAAGAATGACTTGTCCGGGCCTTGAGGGCATTGCACAGCTGGCAGAAAGAAGTTGCCCGAGAAGAAGCTTACTTGGCCAAAAGCTCACTGATTCGGAGCCCGGCGTGAAAACGGTGCAGACAACGAAATCTGCCTCTGAACGAAGCAAAAGACACACTAGCCTATAGGGTAAGCATCATAAGAAGGCTTCCAAGGCTCGCCTAATTAAGCCGACTCGCTTCTAACCTTTACCACAGCTAACGGTATAATGCATATGATCTATAGACGCCCCCCCCATCCGTGTTTTCCAGCAAACAGCTTCGTTGAATGCCTCGAGGCGCTTGCTCGTTCCTGTCTAGCGAAAAGGCACCCAAAATCAGTTGCGTTCCGAGGCATCGTGGGTCGGTATTCTTTCGAGAAGACACCGCATAAAAAAGGCGCCGTCTCGATTTTTGCCTCTCGTTCGCGGACGGTTCTGCTGGTTCATAGAATGTGTCCCACATACGCTTTCTTCGCTTCTATACGTCTTCCCGCTGTCAGCGTCCCTCGCTGGACCAGCGGGGCTCGTGTCCAAAGCAGAGGGAGGAAGGTGAGCTCTCTGCTCTGTCTCTCGTGACAACGACCCGCTAGCTAGCCAAAACATTCTGAGAGTTGCTCGATGTTTTTGCCAGGGCTTAGAGATCGCCGAAGCGTAGTCTACGCTGCGCTTGATCGTAATGCATCCGAGCTCGACTGTATAATACAAAGGCCTCCCCGTCGGAAATGATTCGAGCATGCTAGACACCTCATGCTCAAGTCGAGAGGCAAGAATCAGGATCTGCTTGTGTTGTCGATGGTGGTGGATTGGATCCACGTCGAGTAGGACCGAATCGGGCCGAAGGTAGCTCGATGGGCCTGATTACTGTCCATCGCTCAGGTGTGTCTGAATGACCTGATCACTGTCCATCGCTTAGGTGTGTCTGGATGTCCTGATCACACTCAGCACTTGAGACTCACCTTGGCCCTCCTAACATAATTTGCCTTTTAGGGTCAATAGTGCCGTTGCTGTCGCGACAGCGAAAGGGTACGGGTGACATGGGACTCCTTTCCTCGATGTACGTTTCTTCGAGTGTTGAGGGATAGGTGAGCGGCATGTGATTGGGATTGGTAGGCCCCCGGTTGGCCCAGTCCGGGACTGGTGACCACCCACTAGAGGTTGTGAACCGGTCACTCTTAGCCAGTATCGAACTACTGGCCAGGGTAAAGGCTTCGTAAACGAAAATAATACATCCGAATAGGACTAACCTACATATATGCCTATACTTTTAGAGAGAGCTATGAAGCCACTATAAATATAAAAACAATTCAAGAACAGCATGGCCTTGCGTTCATCGCATGTTCCCACGTAGCCTTCTCTATCATATTTTTTGTTTTTCGAGCTGACCCTCAGCTGTTCCCCTATCTGACAGGCCTCAGCTCTTAACCTTTAGGTATTACTACTGTTACCAAGATGCGACTATATAGGCAACGGCTCCGCTAAACAAATATCTCAACCGGCATCAGCGCTCATAGCGCTTGCTTTCGGAGGTAGACCATGTGGCCCAAACTGAATGGTTGGGCAGAGTCGGTTAGTTACCAAGAGAGCCTTACGCTGACGTTAATTTTCAACGTCTCAACAACAACAACAACGAAAACAGACCCACCCTTTAACTCGGTAGCACTCAGTACTTTTCAGCTTTCAACTTGTCTCGCCTATCTCGTTGAGCAATCTCCTCGTATCGCTGCCTGTCCGTGAGGGTCTCCCTATCCCTCTCTCTCTCTTTCGCGGTCTGTCGCTTTTTCGATGTTGTCCAGAGGAGCCCCGGCTGTGGCGACTCTATACTTTGTCGATCCGACTACAGTATCGCGATGCATTTCGGCTCGACGCTACTTCCTGTAGTTGTGCTTGTGTCGGTCTATTTGTACTTGCCACTTGTAGAAGATGTCTTCGCACGTCATTTCACCTAAAATGTCATTTTCCCTACCCGAAATGCCCCAATAGATTGGTAGTCCTTGCGGAAAAACCCGTTGAGGATTGTTTGTTGAACAATATCTGTACCCCCATAAGCCAAAGCCCGGCTCGTGTTCGACCGCTGCAAGTCGTTGTCAGCGATGTTGTTCGCAGTGGCCTGCTTGCACGACCGGGTCGGGAAATATTTATTGGCTCAATAAGTGTCATAATGGCCGCCGAGAGGGCTGACTGACTGTGGACAGCGCTGGTGATGGTGGTGCTATCATTCGGTGGCCAAAGTCACAATATGGGGTCAGATTGCTGGGCCAGCATCTACTTGGATCAGATGGGGCAGTGAGGCCAGTGGAAAGCTGGAACGTAAAGCTAAAGCAGGACGGGTGATACGCGTCGGGGTGTAAGTGTAGTGCAAACGCGCACACGCTTCCTGGTGTACGGCCTGGGGATATCTGTCGTGATGCAGCGGTACTCGCAGCAGGCCCGACGGACTGCTCCTGGTAGTCGTCTCGTTGAGCTGTCCCCTGAGTTTAATGCCTGTGGTGCGGGCACCAGCCGGATTGGGAAGTCGGCCGGCCGGCTTGCTTGTCGGCCCCCCGACCCATGCTGCCTTCGAGGGACGGTTTGTCTTCATTTGGAGGAGAACCCAGCCAGTTGCGAAGACTGTAACCCGCTTCCGGACAGGAACCAGAGGGCCTCGGGGATCTGTTCCGATTTGGACGCGACACTCTGGCTTGCCGGTTGCGGCATTCTAACCCCGAAAAGACATCTCCCCCAATGGACCGTTCGTGTCCCAAACGCTAGGAAGATTGGTTGAGGCTGGAATCGGGGTCCGGGAAATCGGTTCTGGTGGCATTCGCTCGTGTACGGACGAGTCCTCTACAATCCCCCCAGAATGTGCTCGTGCACGCACAATGAATAGGCAGTACCCACCCAGCCATTGGTATACAGAACAAACGTGCTAGACTTGCTAGGTTCGCCTGTATTCGGCTCGCTGCGACGGTCTCAAACTTATTGTTTGAACGACAGATACCCTCTCCGCCAACCAGTACTGTCTAAATATCCAAGTCTTGGCGCCCGGCTAGCTGCCTCCTGCTTTTGTAGCGTACATGGCGGCCAGTTACTAGGGTGTTAAGCAAGCTGGTAATGGCACGAACATGTTCACTCGTTGCAACGGCAAGACCTAAACAAAGATTCGTTGCTGTCACTGATGGTACCCTCTCACTAAGAAGGAAGGAAGCCGTAAAAGGCAAGAATCGCTGCGTAGGGAGCAACTGGGGATGGCATATAGGGAATTTATTGTCGTACATAGCCGCTGGAGAAGTAGAATGTAAGTAAAGATATCCCCCGACAAATAAATAGTCCTGCTCCTCTCAGTGTGATAGATATGGGAAGGTTCAATCCTCGCTTATTGGCTATTCCAGTGGTTTCGTAGGAGGCGATTCACAGTCAACGGTTGGCGAGAACAACTTTCGTTGCGGCTGAAGGACCACCAGCTCTTCTCCCATCAGACGTTTCTGGACACTTATCCGTATGGACGCATTACTACGAGGATCCTCGAGAGGAAAAATCCTCACCCCCGCGAAGCCACGAGGCGATTTGAGCTAGGACATACTCCACTATCACTGTATTTTATTTTATGGACGAAGATAAACCGCTACCGACGCACTTTCGCAGCTGAATTGAAAAGAACAATCAAGGGCAGCACACTCGACGCAAAAGCAGACCAAGTGCAAGCGAATACAAACATGAAACTTTCGAACGGCGTTCCCATTGACCTCGAAGTATAATGTTGTGTGATTCCCCCCTCGCAAGAACTCACACACCTCACACAAGCTATATTCCAGTATTTCCTGGAACGCTCTAACTAATCATGTTCTGATGTTCATTATTCCTCCTAGACCACTCGAACATCTTCGCACTGTGACATTGGGTTGTCAGTTTCTTCGTCATTCGTTTTAAGTTACAGAATTAATTTCTGCGCATTTTAAATAATGCTATTGTTTAAATTAGCTTTCTTAGCTTTCTACCATTGGCTTGTTCTCTATGATACAAAGAGCTACAACTTAACACAAACGAGAAAGCAACATGTGAATCCAAGCATTGAGTTACACACAACTACAAAGTACGTAGGTAATAATAAGTACGTGAGTAGCGATTGCCGTGTTTCTCGGGGATTGCAGTGCAGTGGAAAAAGATGTATGCTAGTGGCTCCGCCGTTTGCGACATGTGCTGCGCGTTTGCTGTGGACCTTTTTCCCACCTTTATCTCTATACCTTTCTCTCTTTCTCTCTCTCTTTCTCAGTCTCTGTCTCTCGTTCTCGATGATCACTCGATTTTCGATTTCCGACTCCGTTCGACGGCGGCCTCGTGTCGCCGGCACCGCTTCTATTTCTGCTTTCTCCGTCACCACATCGGACCGGGGCCAACCCACTACTACTTGTGCGACCTCCGCTCGGATCTAATCCTTAAGCGATGATCGTTTCAACGTCCGACGGGCTGATCCTCGAACGATCCTCTTGCGATCCCTACACTAACATAGCGCGCGCAACCCTACACACACACACACATCATTCCCCAACATTTTAGCTCCCCGATCGACCGTCCGGCGGCCCGCGCCCGCGGGCTTTCTCGTCCCTGCGTCTGTCTCACCCACTCTGGTCCATCGTGGTCGCGCAGCAGCAGCCACAGCTAACGCCTCCTCTCTTCTGACCGGCTGCCGGCTGGCAGATCCTTCTTTTCCCATCCACTTGGCTGCCTCGTTGACCTCATCACTTTTCGTATCTACTCCAGGCGGTGGTATCTTCTCCAGGAGGACGATATCTTCAACTTCTCTCCTGCCTGCCAGCGTCTCAGGAGGCCTGCCAAAGGAAACGGCGAACAACTACCAGGGGAAGGCCGACGAGGAGGAACGTGAGACGAGCAGAGGGAGTGGATAGGGAGAGAAAGTGAAGGAACGATGTGGGCGCCGCCCGACCAATGTAGTAACCTCTCTCAACTAGCCGGCCAGAACAGCGGGGCGGACGGCTGGCTGGCGAGATCATACATAATTCTCATACTTTTCGGAACGGCTATGATCGGGCGGTTTGCCATTGTTCCAAGTGCGAGCTGGGTGAGGGTGCGGGTGGAAAAGAGGGCGCCGACGAAATCCTTCATTCGATGCCCGGCTCAGTCGTTCGTTTACAGCCACCGCCCCAATGCGGTTAGTTCGTCCATTTATTCACTCATTTTTGGAGCCTGCCTCTCCCAGACTGTTTATAATTCAAAGGCCCGCCCGCCGCACATCATCGGAAATGACGGGACGTTCGGAAACAATGACAACAATGTGAAGACTACACAGAGCGATCATTATTATTTCTATTAGGACACGATTCAACACCACTGTAAGTGACCCACGTTCGACAGCAGTCATGGTGGCTGCCTTTGGCGATATGGGCCGATGATGCTTTTGTAATGCGCGTCTCGAACTCGTGAACTCCGTTGGACGCTCGCAAAGTGAGTAAAACAGTGTAATCTTTGCCATAGAAATACTGCTAAATATGTGTATGCAAAGATTTCGCGCAATAAGACCGGCGATGCACAGGGGCAAGCGCATCCGGGAATATTGGCACTTCGAAAGAAAATATAGAAATCGAAATGATATACAGTCAGTTTGCGATTATATCTCATACAACAGAACAATTGGGTATGCCCTTATTAGCTTGCTAGAAGTGGTTTGTCAATGGCTTAATACAGAAGCTAAGGGAACGAACACGTTCGTTTTTACTATAACACCCATCGTTAGATGCATCAGGGGAAAACACAATAAAATACTGTTTATACGTTAATATATTAAATATATAGTTATAAAATATTATTGGAAAACAATTAAGAATGAGTTGAACACCAGAGGTCGATGACTTGATTGTCCTTTCATTACCGGGGTGATTTTGTTACTATTTCTCTCTCAGATTCTTACGCCGAGACAATCCATCCACCGGCCGAGCGTTGCCAATCATCACCATCCTATTGCCTTCTACTCCACATAAGTCTCTCTGGCGTGTTAAAGCAGGTGAAACTTGAGGAAAGTGAAGGCTGTAAACTGCCATTGATGTGTAGTTATTATCGATAGTGTTTCAGCTTACATCGACTGGTTTCCGCGACTCGACGCCAACATCCCACTAACGCTTCACGCATCAATGCAGCACGCAACTGGCGATCGACACTAACCGAATATCTTCAGTCACGACCACCCCGCTACCAGTTATCGCGGTCGACGTACATGGGGTCTCATATCGGTAAGCCAGTCCGCCCCCATCGAGGGCAGGTCCATGTCAATTCCCATGTCAGCCAACCCTCAACCCAGCCCAACTTGCATCACCTCGGCCCAATCTCTCGACCCAATCTGCAAGTCAGATGGCTACCCGAGCAAGCCTTCAACTGAAGTCTAGCGGGTAGCTGGGGCACAACAATCGGGGGTCTGAGGCAGTAGCGAATCAACGCAAGCTGAAAACAACAACGAGAGCCAACGGCATCACAGCGCCTGGCGGCGCCTCTGCCTCACCACCAATTCCTCCCTCGTTTGCCTCTACGACTCGTTCCCCCATTCCGCCTACTGCTGAGTGTGCTGTCCTCACCTCCTTCTTTACTTCCCGGAAAGCCTTGCCCCGCCGCAAGCGCGCCCGCTAAGGAATGAGTGACCCTGCCATGGGCACGCATCACCCTTTCCCTTCGCCTCGAGCCTACAACGAGAGTCATCTACAAGCCGACGTCTCATCTAGCGTTCATCCCTTTTGTCTTGCTTCTGTTCCGACTCACTCCACTTGCTATAATATAATACTACTATCTTCGTCCGTCTCCTCTTCCAGGTTTTCGGTCTGTTGTCATTCGAGCGTATCGTGCCTTCACTTCGTCTCTCATCTGACCTATGGACCCCGCCCCCCCTGCCACACTGCCTGCACTCACCCCCGTGTGCACTCTCCCATGACCAAAAAGTGTCACAGCTTCGTCGACGGTGACGTCGTCGTTGTTGACATTCGCTGTTATTGTTGTTGTCGTTGTGGTTGTTATTGTGGCCGTTGTTGGTTCTTGATGAGTGAAAGAGCAAGTTGGCAGGCACGCCTCCGCACGCAAGGTGGGTAGAGCCGCAAGCGCGGTTGCGAGGAACGCGTGCTGCGTGCAGTGTAAGTAGCGTTACACGCTCGTGTGCTACACACTAAGGGAAGGCGCGTAGTCGAGGCAAGCAAATCTACGCCATCCGAAACCGTCGCAGGCGCTCGTTCCTTCTTATCCGCAGCAGAGGAGTGGCTGACGTTCGAGTAGCTGAGTAGTCTAATTAAAAGTCCAGCCGTAACTGCACAGACAAGGGCTGGAGGCAGCAGCCGAGTAGCGAGGGAGGCACACGGGACGAGGCGAGATGAGGCGACCAAGGTTTGCACAGACGGCAAGCACAACGCTCGGCAGTGGGCGCGACCTAGGAGACATCGAGCGACAAGGGCGATGAACGGAGGCAGCACACTGACGGTTACTCTCTGACCTGGGCAGCACCCAGTTTCCGAACGTACCTTCGTAGGAACAGCACTGCAGTTCGGAGAAAGGAGTCTAGCCGTCCAGTCGGGTCGGGTCCAGCCTTGCTTCATTCGCTGAAACTGCTGCTGGGGTAGCCAGCGAAACACAGCGGGCTGCTGGCCCTTTACGTCGGAGTCGATGGCGGTCCGACGCGCGGCAAAAAAGAGAGCGGCGCGGCTGCGGGCGGACCCACTACGTCCCCACTCGGGTCTCCTTTTCGCGTCACTGCTAGTCTGCTCTTAGGGGCGCCGCCTGAAGAGACATGGTTGTTAGAGAGTGCGCGGGCGGTCGGGCAAAGGAGCGAGAGAGAGAGGGAGAGAGAGAGAGAGAATGAGTGAGGGACCCACCAAGCCAGCGAAGTTGGTTAAATTTAGCGAGACACACCTAGAGAGAGAGAGAGAGAGAGAGAGAGAGAGAGCGAGAAAGAAGAGCGAAGAGAGAGAGTAAAAGAGCGAGGACAATACAGGTGGCGGTTTGAGAAGGTTGGCCGGGCGTAACGAAGAGCCTTCTTCGGGCCAAGTGTAGGTAGGCAGCCAGCCAGACAGTTCGCCACCGAACGAAGTCTGCCACCGTGGCCCACGGGAGCGGTGTTGGTACATCCCCTGCTTTCCCCGTTACACTTTCCCGGAGCAACTCACTCTACATTTTCGTTCTCTCGACACTATCTCTGCTTTTGGTTCCACTGTTCCTTGTCACGACCGCTAGTTCATGGTCCGTGCAATCGTTGGTTCGCTCCTGTAGTTTCTGCCTCTTCTGCTGTTGGAGTTGCTGTTGCTGCTGATACCAACAACGCCGCAGCTGAAGACCCAGTGAGCGGTGGGTGTCCATCGACCGTTACGCTTGGACTCTAATCGGTCCAGAATCAAGCTAAGCGCTCCACAAGTCATACAGGAGGCTCAGGGAACGAACCAGCTAACCGACGAACGGACATTGTCCAATGGGACACGAAGTGCTGCCACCCTGTAGCCAGATGTCGTCGTTATTGTCAACGTACCTCGCTCGAGTGTTAAAACTCGGGTGCCATATCGCTTCTTTTGAGGCTACTTTAGCCGGCTGCCATACTGCTTGTTGCTCTTGGTGATACGGCCACAGCAGTTGCTGCTGCTGCCGCCGTTGTCTAGCATTGTTGTCGAAGTGGCAGCACATCGTTGTTGGCGAACGGTAAGCTCTGCTGAACGTGGTCATGGGCACTTGAGAGGAACGAAGAAGCTCATCGTAACAAGGAGCACTGTGTCTGGTGATATCGGGAAGGCGGGCTATTCGTGCACAAAATAAGCTAACGAAACACATATGAACAAATATATCGATACTCGCAGATACCCGAGCGGGCGGGCTATCTTTGGGAGAAAGCGAAACCATTGTGATACGTTGGGATAAATCCAAAACAGGAAACGATGAACGAACTCATCGAGAAACGAGAATAACAATAATTTTCTGGATAGGTACGCGTTGAACCGGTACAACAACACACCATCGGCGCTGAATTGCTTTCTGTTCTGTCAGAGAAAGTAGACGAATAACGGAACTCGTAATGATATGTAGAGCTATCTCCGCGCGATGGCATCTGCCTGCGTGTGGGCACGCTCAAACGCTCCATTAGACCGGAACCTAATCTCTGTCTGTGAGTACGTATTTTGTGTTGTAAAACTTTGCAACATTCTCCTCGCAACGAGCTTCGCACAGCGTAGTGCTTTGGGCTTCTTGGGCCTCTCTTGCTTCAATTGGTTTCCCGAAGGAATATACCGCATACATAGGCGTTGTGGCTAATCCTGCTGGACTTGCTTTCCAATGGCAGTTCTTTCCAGATGGTCCATTTTTCGGGCAGGTGAAACTTCCTTCAGTAAACTCGTTCAGGTCGGTCGAGATAATAAGAAAGGCCAGTCGAGAAGACAAGAAATGGCAAATTGCTTGACGGGCTTGCTCTATTTAATTTGAACTAAAGCAAATGGCTGACAACATATATGCCTGTAGCAGAAACTGGTCGTTAATTCCGGGAAATCTATTTTGTTTATATCATATAATACGTACCCCTATATAATACAAATTTTTCACTGACAAGGTGACCTTGCACGTCACGAATGAACAGGACGATTCCAGCGGAGAAAGCGTAACTCTTCCCTCAGGTTTGTGTGCCCACAATAATCACTTTCCCGTGGATGGCATGGAAGGGGAACGCCAAGAAATGTTCAAAAATAATAGAGTGAAGCTAATAAAACATTGGATGATCCGTTATATTTTTCGGTGTATATGAAGACTCGCACATTGTATATGGGCAAAATGCGTATATCGTCGAGCGGTCGTATAGATGTTGAACGTGCTTCGCATAATGGCCCTATTTGACTGCAGCAACAGCGGTATCAATAGTAATATATATATATATATATATACATATATATATATATATATATATGTGATAACGCTTAATAATAAGTGGTAAATGGTAAATGGTAAATCTTTATTGGTTTATTTAAGGAGCTGCAATTTTTCAATGCTTAAGCTCTCTTATGGGTCGTTCTGATTCCCCCGAATACACATTCGTGCAGCGAGCCGAGCACGGCTTGTCATCAAACGGCGAGTTCTGCGCCAAAATAGATGATACGCATAACAATGGAGTCAAGTGAGCGCCCCCGTTCCACCGCAAACGCTCTCCCCGTCAAGCTAGCCTCATTCCCCGAAAATTGAAGAGCCAGCGAGCCCTATTCAAGGCTTGCCTCTCTTTGCGTTGAAAACATCTCTATTCTCCTTCAACCGACAGACCCCGGTTGAACCCCCACCCGCTTTCATGTTCAGACCTTATTTTTGTCCATTCTCCCTCCGATGACATACGATCCTCGATGGATAGCGAGGGCTGCTGACCGCTTCTCTGGATGCCCGTTCCACGGGCTGGCCGCTACCAATCGACAGGATCAGTGAACATCGATTTTGAGAGGGCGCCACGCGGCTCGAGTGACTCAGCAGGACGACCCAATTCCCGGTTATTCTGTCGATTCTATAGCGGCTTATATATATATATATATATACATATATATTGAGCTATCGGCGAGAGTGCCTTCGAAGCAAGCGGAGGATGTGGATGAACGAAGCTGAGGTGCCATGATTCTTCATCATCATGATAGGGATTCACAGATGAACCTCCAATGCGATCGATAATTAATAATAACGGTAACGCATTTGCATTTTGAGGCTGTTCATTGTTTTAGGATAAATTGTTGGTTGGAGTTGCCGCTAAATTTCTGTCCACCAGCCGGTCTACGGATGCACACTAATCGTAGTACCTTATGAATCGGTGGCCATAAGAAAACTATGAAAATCAATGTGAATTTGATAGTATTCGCCTCTGCGGCTCAATTTTAACTGCATATAATAGTCGTTACCATTTTTCTGCATCGTCTCCATTTCGCAATAGTTCGGTTGAGGTCGAATTCTCGACTGTTTTGCGCGGGTGAGCTCGTTCGTTCGAACCTCTCAATTCGAGCTATACGAAACTTGCTCAACCTCGTGTTCAATTTGCATTTTTATACTGTCCCTTATTAATTACTAAAAGTCTGAATGTTACATACCAATATAAGAATAATAGTAATAAATACTTATAATTGACGCGGAGGTTCGGCGCGTGGTGCGTGGAAACTAACTCAAGGGCAGACAGTTTCGGTATCTCACCGGCAGGACATCGGCTAGATGCGTTCAAGGTACTTACCTGAAATTGATAAAGAGAAATGAAATTAGACTAGTCATGCAAAAATACAGATGTCTCGGCACTCACCGGCGTGGCATCTGGAACATAAGAACTAGTTCGGCAGTTCACGATCAAAGCCTCAGTTCGGCACAGTTCATGATGAAAGCGTGTACGTGGAATAATGTGAACCCTATTTGCTCTACCAATGCTTCTTCACCCTGAGCTAGGCATTGCGTTGTATATTGTTTAATAAACTGAATATACGATTGCGTCTCATGGAGTCCACACTATTTCTTAAGCTGTTCTACGAATAATCTGCTCACAATCTGCGATACTTTTTAGAACTGGTGCATGCCTCTTAACACTAATTTCCAAGCAAGAATGTGTGCAGCCCTCCATGTGAACTCACCTTCTACATTTTAATGCTCTCCTCATTTTGTTTTTCTATTTAATTCTTCTTTCTAATGCAGATTATGTATATCTACCCCACACGCACAAGATTGCAAGGGATCATACATATGGCCGGATGCTGGTTAACCAGCTGTGGAAACTAGTGCCTCTGCGCGCGCTCATCTACAATAAACTAGCCACATGAACTAAGGACAGTAACATCAACAATAAGAAATAAGTGGAGAAATCTTCAAAGTGAAAGTCTGAAATTATGATATGACATGTACGTCGTGTCTCACCCCTCACTCTTGCTTTCTTGTCGCCAGTGCGTATGTTTGGTATAAGCTGTGGCTCATAGGTGCTCGCAGGTCTCAGGCTTCGCCGGTGTTCGCTGCCCTTCTAAAGCACCAGAGCCGACGTTGTGCCCGCAGGATCGACCGGCTGCCGGTCTATCGTGCTAGTGCGCGGCCCGCTTGGGAAATCCGGAAAAAAGAGAAGACACGAGATGAAGGCGACAGCCGTGGGCCGTTCGACGGAAGCGTAGAGCGACATCAGTGACTGGTTTCGAAAGCAAATGGAATTTCGCGCAGTGGCAACTTTCACCCCCTCCCGGAACTCTGTGAGATTTTTCGCGTACGTCGTTCTCACAATGAGTAGCAGCAACGTCAGCTTTGCTAGCTCCACCGCCACCGCCATTACAGGCTCCACGTTTTCCACTGTGCCCTACCCGGAACGCCAGCCTCCTCAGGCTCTTGCACCTTTCTAGCTCGAGTCTGCCGTCGCTTTTGTCGTCCTGCGGAGACTAAAACGCAACGCGGTACCAGTCGCTTCAGCTTACAGGCTGAAACGACTGTGCGCCGGACTCCCTGTCGGCCAGTGGCGAACGGTGAGGATGGGTTTCCTCATGGATGGTAGCCAGGAGAGAGAGAGAGAGACCATTGTTGATGACCCGCACGACCGTTACTGCCACCAATGATTGCATACCGAAGAGTCGCCTGCTGAAGTAAGACAAGGTGCTGGTGCAGGGAAACGGTCTAGCATTCTCTGATCGGTTATACGTGGTGACATGGTAGAGACAAAACAGGGTCTGAAAATGTATGTTGCTGTACTTGGGTATGCTTACTGTTAACAAATGCATACGTAGATAGATACTGTTTGATTAGATCGGTATAGCTTGCATCTTTTTCCCACGTCCACGTCCGAAGTCATCTAAGGGTTCAGCAGCACTTGAGTGTCATGACATCATCGAGGTTTCCTGTAAAGGCTTGTCTGACATCAAATAAACCCTGGAAGCCAGGAGGTATTAACGCCTTCGAGTCGTTTGCCTAGCCACGTCCGGACGTGCACTCTGCATTAAGCCATTGCTTAGTACAGAGCGATCGATCATCTACTAACGAACTAAAATTATTAAAAAGTTGTAGATATTAGATGGGCAGACACATAGGCACGCCGTTGCATGGCAGGGCAAAGGGTGGTTACGCAACAGGCGACCTCACTGAGATAACAGCATCCGAAGATTTACAATGGACCTGGATGCGCCCCCGATTTAGTTCGTTCTGATTTGTTCCATCGCATCACGGCTATACCATGCCCAATGTGCCATGACAAGATACACAGGGGAAGTCGAAACCTTTGGTGGCGTGGTGCATTTGTGTACGCGCTTGCACGGGACACGTAAATGCACGGGCTCGATTCCCATCGGTGCACATTTAAAATAGATAGGGGTCCGTCTTATGAAGCAATGACAAAAGCAGTTCCGTGGACGTTAAATGTTTAGGGCTGCGAGACAGATCGGAATATTTTTTTAGATATTCAGGGAAAGGAGGATATAATACAAGTGGGAGTAAAAACTCTCCTAAAAAAGTATCTCTGGAATGATCACAATAACCATTTCACATATCCCGCTGAATTCATATCGCTCAAAAGAAGAAAATGGATATCGACTCACCAGTTCGGTCTGAACGAGTTCTTTTATTAGCATATGGCTCAGAGTACACTTAGTGGTCAGAATGGACCGTTGGCAGGTGAATTCATCTACTTATAGGTATTTAGCTTCCGACGGATCATAAATAATTTGACGCCGTTAAACGAGATGACTTCCTGTTAAAGAGAAAGCACTTCGCAGTGAGTCTGGTAGCCCACTGCCCGAGCTGATAGATTAAACTTTCGAAAATGTCGGAGCGAGATGATCTAATAGTTGAACAATTCTCCTGTTTCTAAGTGGTGATCTAATTTGGACACGAAAATCAACAATAAAAAAAGTATAAAATCATTTTTTATTGTTCCAAAGTACGCAGTGTAGTCAAGTCAAGCAGGCGGGCGGTGCGCCAGAGGGTATGGATATACGCTCGTGTGAGCATTGTGAGAGCACAAAACAAGGGTGTCACGCAGTGTAACTACGACGACGATGATGACGGGAGAGTTTCAACCAACGAATTGGCATTACGAAGGTTAGCATCGCAGGCGGGTACGTTAGGAAGATTTAGCCGTAAGCGTGGACGCATCGAGATATAACACATTTGGAAACGAGGAAAGACAGGGCAACCGTGGAAGTGCCGCAGGAGTTGAGAAAAGTCGAAGATTTTCACTCTGCTTGTGATGTTGATATTGCATCGTAGTGCGCGTAAATAGCACGCAGGATATGTGCATATATAAACTGAAACAGATATTGGCTGAGATCCGGGGCGAGGACAGCTGCAATCTTAGCGGAAAGTCTACTGAGGCCAGATACGAATATTGCTGTTCACTTTTACCTAGATTGATATTACTCTTATTAGATATCACTGACTGGAACGATGCTATTGAAATGTGTCGTGCCACTCTCCGAGATTATTTCCTACTATAGCCTGCTAAGGCTCTAGCGGTCTCCGAACAAGATATCTAAACAGTTCGCGATGAAATTTCATAATTTCTCTAGGAAAAAATACCACACACCCCCATAAATGTGCATCAGCGTATGATGATTATGATGCGGATTTTATCAGTTTTACTCAGATACGCATGCGTCGTTGGTGCCACCACAAACTAAAAAAAACCAAGCATATTGCATAGATCGTCACTCCTATTATTTGCCTTTCTGTTTACACGATGTTGATAGAAATTTGCTTTGGAAACTCGTTATATTTCTATTAATTCTCTAGGCGATGTTCATCCAGGAGCTAGCTTGCGAGTTGTCGTTACCTGCCGGCTCAATAAAGATGTTTCTACGCCTCTCATGCTTTCGAGTTTTTCGACCGCTCTTTTTCAAAGATTCAACGACATAATTAACTCAGAGACCACGACGAGATTCGACCACACAAAATCTATCTGCGTTCGTTTTATTTGTTTTGGCGATCGTCGGGTTCCATTGTGTGCTTAAAGCTTAACAAAAGAGCCAGTGAGCTCTCGATGTGCGTGTGTGAGTAAGGGTTGCCTTCGTTTCTTTCGGGCCACAATGGCGAATCGAGCTTCGAGGGCTTCCTCGAACTTTCTGATCATTTCTCTCTGATTGGTTCGATCACGAAACGGCGCTGGCGGGCGACCTTGGCATTTGTTGTATTATACACGTAGGCTCCTGTGCAGTCTGCCTACGCACGATGTAGTGAGAATTTAAAGTCTTTGCTTAAAATGACTTTCGAAACATGTCGAAGACAAGCTCCTTTAAGCGTTCACGGCGGCCCACTGAAAAGTCACCGTAATTAGAAATGTCATTACTATATCATGGCTAAATATATCATGGTTCTATTTCGAATTTATCGGATGGCTCGTTTTTGTATGTGCTTCTAAAATCTATGCTAGAGCATAGTCTTCACAATTAAGTATGGATATTATACCGAAGCCTATGATTTGAGGATTCGTCACTGGCGGCATTAGAATTGCGTTTTTCTTTCCATAGTCGCCGCGGTCATGCGTACAAGGACTTGTGACCTTCGTCCAAGAATTTACCTTCTTTTAGCAAGAAATACGGCTTTTGGCTTATCAATTTAGCTGTTCTAAGGATAGATTTGCATTAGGGATGTACAAAAGTTCGATTCGCAATTTCGACGAAGCCGCCAACTATTGGGTGTAGCGCCTGCTAAATGAATGTTCGCATCCTGTGGTAGGTGGTGGCTGCATAATCTGCGCTTGAACAAAGTATATGGCAGTCATTCTGCGATGGTCGTAGGCAGTATTGTTAATTAACCGATGCACAAAAATGGTACTCTATAGGACGTGTAGATACACCGAAAGAATCATGAGATTTGGGCGTCATCTCATCTACCACAGATGGTGGATAATGGCTATCCTTAATTTTCAAGTGAAAGCCATCTTTGACGAAATGGAATTAGCGCACGACGTATATTTTTCAAATGAATAATAATATATATATATATATATGAATAATAATATATGAATAACTATAACGGCGTGCAAATGATTTATTATTTCCAAGAGCAGTCCCGCTTCGATTCTGAGAACGAAGGCTATGTATGAGTCACAAATGTACGCAACCTACAAATGGAGGTCATATATATATATATATATTATATATATATGACCCGCTTTTCCGACCAGAATCGAACTTCAGGAGCTTCGATTCCCATAGCTCCATCTAAGTATTCTGCTGGTTGCACGCGCCATTCAAACGTTCAACGGTTAGTTTTTTTTAGGTTAGTTTTTGTTTAGCTGACAAATTTTTTCATGGGCAATATTTACCTCCTTATACACTGTAGATACTTGTACATATTCAAGCGACAAAAGGCGGTACTCTGTATCAAGTACAAAATTATATTCACTCACACTAGCGTCAGCAAGCTTTCAATCTGACTTCCTTTCACCACAACTAGACGGGTACCACCGGCATCACTTATTCATATATTGGACTCTACGAGAGTAGTTCCTACGACACGAGATTCCCGTCACAACTTTGTACAAAAAAGAAAGACAAATAATGCCCCATTGCTTTAGACCTCCACCCCCCAATGTATTATATTATACTTATGGTTAGGTGGATGCGCCGTGCCAAAATCCTGAACATCATCATCATCGTCGTCAAACTCTTCAACGAATATACGTTCACGTGCATGCATGCATGCATACAGACACTCATTCATTCATAGCGGTAAATCTTCCGAAATTCTAGGGTATGTCAAGCAAATGCGGTCGTCCGTGTGAACTTGGTGTCCTGCATAAAACTCGCTTCTGCTGCCGCTGTCGCTGCTGCCGCTACTGAGTGCAAGTGAATACGGAGAAGGTATGTGGCCGGGCGTTTTCGCTACGATCTACCGCCACACTATACCTCTCCGTAACTTGAACGATGCTCGGCCGGGATAGACCCGAGTAGATGGTCGCAGGAGCAGCAGCGCGCTCTTGATCTCTTCACAAACACAAGCGCGGCCGCGTGATAGCGATAGCTGTCGGGGAACGGGACGAAGCGTGGTCGTGCCATCTTTATGTGTAGGCACGCACGTGCGTCGTGCATGACACCTCCTGAATGACACTTTGCTCGAGGGTTGGGTGTGCGGGGGTGGAGGAGAAAAACCTCGAAATCTCCTCAGTCGGCAGCGGCCCCCGTGAGGACGTCGGGCCATCTCTCAATGCGCACTCGGCGCATGTTGCCTTCAAGGGAACACAAAACGTATGCGAGTCGTCGCGCTGACGATGGACGAAACTTTCCGCCATCGTTCGTTTCTGTGTTCTCTCTCTCTCTCTAACTCGTTTAGTGCTCACTCTACCCGGTAGTCTTTCATGATTCTGCCTGGTAGAGAATGGTGGTGGCCCCATACAAGCGTTCGTGCAAAGTGCTCATAGCCGCAAATCGAGCTCGTTATCAGAAGTTCCACTGTTTTCACTGTGGAGCATCTATCGTTAGATCGGCAGCACTTCCATAGTTCAATTGCGGATGTCGAATTTCTAACGCAAGGCAAAGGTGGATATAGAGCAAGGTCGGAGAGTTGAAGAGGCGCAACAGTAGACCGCGCGTGTCTATCTACATTATGGTGACAGTTTTTGTTTCGACTTTTCATGTAACAGATCCAATAAAATGATGCACTCAGTCAGGACCAGAAGCCTTTTGTCTAGCTGGTAGAATTCGTCTATTGTATAGAATAAAATAATGGAGATCTTCAGTAATACCGCATAAGCGCTTTGCCCGTACAAACACTACGGGTTTGTTTCTACGGTCGTTTTCATGTTTGACTTACGAAAATCACTCGCTGTGAAAGAATCAATCGTGACATAGTGGTTAGATACTGCTTGTTTACTGCTGCCCCTTGCTGTACTGAAACTTAAACGGAGACTATGAAATGGAAAAGGTCTTATTGACAGCACAAGCATTCGACTCCTCTGTCCTTGACGTGGATAGTTGAAACGATAAAATCTACCATGTACCTGAGATATAGTCAGTCGATACGTGTCGAGATTCGGCGTCATCTCAAACGCCTATGAACCGATTGGGCGGGGACTCTTTTCATCAGTCATTGTTGACTCAACACATTGGGCTCGTATGTGCGTGTGGGTGTCTGTGTATATGCATGTGGACCCAGCGTCTCTCCCGATCATGGTGTCGGCGAGGAGCACGACGAACGCCGTAAAAGACGCTCCTGACGAGCCTGGGCTGTTCCCACCCGCCGCTTTCCTGCTGTGTACCCGGAAGGAAGGTCATATATGAGCGCTTGGCCGTCTGGGAGACCCTGCAGCCCGGTTACCGTTCGCTTCGACAGCGCCACCTCTAGTCGTTCCGCGCCTCGGCACGGCTTTGGCCAGACCCCGTTCCGATCCCATCGTGTGCTGGCCCGACCCGACAGAGCACTACTTTTTCTAACGTTTTAGTTTCGTCGTCAGTTCGCAGTTTCCACCTCCCTTCCGTTCCCCATCCTTCCCATAATCTGCGCGCTTCGTGCCAGTTGGCAGGAAGCAGAATAGGAGAGACGCTCAAGCTCTCCCTTCGGAGCTCGCCAAGTGCAGGGGGGCCAAGGGACCTGAAGGAGAATAGGCTAGCCAGCGCACTGTCTATTCGGTCTAGAACCTGTCCCGAAGCATGGAAGGAGGCTGGTCTTTGGACTCAACACGCTTCAGCTTTAGCCTCAGTCACCCTCACACAGACGAGCAGGCAGCACCGGTAGAAGCAGAAGGAGGAGGAGGAGGAGCAGCAGCAGCAGTAGCGGCGGTGGTAGCAGGCTCCCACCGCCCACTCTCCAGAAACATCTCGTCCGTCCTTCCGGAAGGGAATTTTATCTCTAGACCAACCGGCGAAGCTCTCGCCTGAGCAATGAAATTGGGGGAGGAAGATGGGAACCGGGTGAACTTGGTAGCAGGCGTTATAGAGAAGTGACGCCTTCGCCTGCGAAAGCCTTGCGTCCAGCACGGACAGTGGAAGGGTAGTTGGCAAACGTCGGCAGCAGGGGACGGGGCCAACGAAAAAAATGTGGCATCACCTCGAACGAAGTAAGACACTTTGTCGTTAGATACCGTCAGTCTCACACACATATACGCACACAGCCACGGGCCAGGTCTGGCCACAGAACAACGCGAGGGCGAACGGACAACTCCGAGAGTGAGAAAAGATGAGACCGGGCCAAGGTGAGCGGGGTAGCTCCACCTGCCCACCGCAGACGCAGAGGCCTTCGGTGGTCCACAAGCTCCGTCGAAAGTCCCAGTCCGACTGGGCCCTTCCCTGAGGTCCGTAACCTGCTGCCTGCCTGCGGATCGGTCGCTCGGTCGGGTCTGCTTTCCAGGCGTGTTCATCAATTTTCATTCCCGCTCAGCGCTTGCCGCCCCATCCCTCGGAGCCCTTTGTGGTGACGCCGGCGCTGACGCTCGACGTAGGCCGCAGCAACGTATTCCCGAACGAGCCCCCCTCCCTCACTCAGCGCACGTTCCTTGTCTCACAGGGCCGGTCAGTGCCCGCCGGCTAAGTAACTAACTCTGCTGTTTGTCCACTCCTTCGGATTCCCCATGCTCGCCAGCATGATACTTATGGTCTCCCCGGCAAGCCGTCAAATAAGGCCCTTAGGATATGTCCGTAAATCTCAACTCTAAGGAAGCAGGAATTGGTCGCCTTGCACTCGTTCCACTTTGAAACCGCTGCGGTACTAGAAGAGCAACTGTATGTAAATGGGCATTTAAAGATGTAGTATACGCGTTTGCAAACGACTAACCAGAGAGGACCGTAAGTGCTGAATGGATACTCAATTATACTCTTAAAGTGAAACGTAGATATAGCGACTAATCCAACTTATCATTTTTACCGTTTGATAGTCCTCTGTCTGCGATAAGTGCGTCCCAGTCCGCCTGTGATTTTGCAATCAACTCGAACCCGGCAACGCCTTCGTCAACTTGTCTGCCCACTGTGCGGAATGATTTGGCATTCTCTCGCTCAGTTCTTGTGCATTTACAGATTAGCTGACCGGTGTTGACCATTGCTACATGTTGTGGCGAGTCCTAATTACTAGCCTGACACATAGGTATCTAGTGACTATTGCCAGCCTCGTCCAGGTCTACCGTTGCGCGAGAAAACCATAAGAACATGGGGTGGGTGGACGGCTGTGACGGCTTTGAAGGCCAGCAAGATAGCCGAACGCGTACTGATGGTTCGACACCAGCATAGCACACGACGAGGGTTTTGCAAAGCTTGCCCAACAAACCTCCCCCGTCCAGCCACTGCCGAGGCATGAGAGTAAACAGAGCAAAACATCCAGGTACGCATGTTGAAAGAAGCAGAAAACACGAACGAGCGGGTCGAAACTCCCCGGTAGCAGGCAACGCAGTCGCTGGCCGTGGCCGATTACGCAGACCCACCGGGTTGTTTTGCATTGCTGCTGCTCCTCTGTTCCCTACCGCCACTGCTCTAGTTGCTGCTACTGCTGCTGCTGTTTTTGTTGTTGTTACTGATGTTGTTGAAGTATGCAGCGACATGCGAACCTAAATGTTTGTCCTGGACAACGTTTCGAAAGCGACGTTGACACGTTGGGGTTGCTGCTTCTGATGCTGTTGAGGTCGCGGCATTTCATGTTGGGTGTGATGATACTCAGTGATACTTGGCCCTGAGTTTCCGCTCTCCTTCGCCTTATCATCAATATTATTATTATTATATCCTCTCTTGTGTCGCTGCTGTCGTCGCAAACAGACTACACTGCCTGGAGCGAACTTTCCGATTATCAATGTCAGACATAGGCCAGGTTTGTGGCCTTCTGATCGGTACCTGGCCTATCAGGCTCCACCAGAATATTTCCTATCTTCAAACTTCCGGAGACGCTCGCCTTGGCGCAGAGGTACCAGCATAGTTCACCTGGTATATGCTTAATTCTTGGAGCACTTATTTCTGTTAAAATTTTATACGAATAATTGAAATAATAATAAGGGCATAAAATTTATTATTATTTCAATTATTCGTATTGCGAACCGTAACTCGATATGGATCTAGCAATTAGCAATATAACATTTTTGAATAAACCATCTCGTCAACTCAAAGGAGTAGTGAAGATATCCAGTCCTTTTATTAGTAGAATGCGATATTTATCAACCCCTGGCAATAGCGATGCAACGCGGTCTGAGCGCGTCAAATGCGATGTTCAATTTTCATCAGAGGCTTCCGCTTGAGTAAATCATCAAGTTCGACAAGCCGTAACGTGTCTGTTGAGGTGGCGCCATCAAGGCTAATTGCCTGCATTGTAGTGTTCAGCGATACGTACAACAACATCATTTTGCTTCTATACTGGTAGTCGCGAAAATTGAACAGACTAGAACGCCTGAAACATCTGTACGTCTAGTTCTGGGTAGCTGCTCGCCAACGGATGACGCATCCCTTCTGACTCTACGATGTGGTCTGCCTCGTTTACCGCTTGGCTTTTAATGCTCATTGGACACATATAACGTTGAGCCAACATAACGTCCCAATCCACGTGGAAAAACCAGGCGTGAGAGCTTATCTGTATAGGACCGAGGGCTCCGAGACGCTCAGTCGGCTCAGCTTTCAGCAAATCAACCACGAAGGACTGAGCAGATCTGCTAAATGATTCTAGCTGATCATGAGGGTATACTGATACTAATCTGTTGCATAATGCCTGGGTACTCATGTCCCCTCCAGTATCGCCGACGAGGAGATACAAAACTGTCGCGCCAAAGGAAAACCAGTCACAGCTGTAGCGGTATCCATGAGAGTTCTTTGCGGCGAGCACCTCGGGTGCCAGGTAGCCAGGTGTGCCACACACGGAGAAGCATCTACCCAGTGGGCGCGCCCTCAAGTTACACGCGAGCCCGAAATCGCCCACTTTGATGTAGCCATTATTTGATAGGAAGATATTTTCCATTTTCAAGTCCCGATGAACGAACTTCTGCTGGTGAATGTACTTGATAGCTAGAAAAATCTGTGCTGCGAAAAACATCGCCGAATCCTCAGGTAAAGTATTCGATTCAACTAGAAAAAAGAGATCTCCGGCATTACTGTATTCCATAACGAACATGACGCAGTCAGGTTTGACGCTCGGCTCATTTGACGTATACAGGAGGCGCGCTAGAAATGGACAATCCAAAGCAGAGTGAAGATCCCTCTCTATGAAGATTTTCATCGGGTTTGCCATTGAAAAAACTCGCGCTAGGTTAAGTTTCTTCATTGCGAGCACCGAGCCCGTTGGACCGTGCATCACTCTGAACACTTTGCCGAAACCCCCACTACCCAAATAACCAGTAACGATGAACTCATCTGCAGGTGCGTGTGGCACTACGCGTCCAGAGCGCAAAATCCCCTGATTTCGGAGCCATTGTCGGAGCATCGTTGTTTATAGCGGAAGCTGATTAGATGCCTTTGGTGGTAAACCATAAATTTATAGGTGAATTTTACCTCACAAATGGGATGAATGGATTTCATTGCAATATTATGTGCTTCACGGTGCTAGTTGTCTTTTTGGTCCGAAATATTTCATGGGGCCAAAGGGTAGCAACACTACAAGGCGTAGTCGTTTGTGCGCTCCATATGTGCCCCTGTGTTATAGCGTGCTGGCTGATTCGACCTCTCTCCCCGATGACGAGGGGACCAAGAAATCCCCTTTACCGATCCAAGCACACGAGCCTCCCGTATTTTCCCCACAAGCTATGTGAGACAAGGGAGCTTCACAGGAAACGAATGCCAGGAGTGTGCACTCCGCCAGAGGGTGCAGGATCTCAACAGAAGAACTGCACCGACAGAAGTCAAGCAAAGCTCTGGGGGTGCGGCTGAGGTGAGAGGGGCGGGGGGGGTGGGTATCTGGATGAAAACGAGAGAGCACCACCGGCCGCGATAGTGGGGGGAAGACTGTGAGCTTTTCGTCAAAAGTTGACGCCAATGAATCATTCACAAGCCACCTATACCGCTCTCCGTCTTGCACTGCCCTTCGAAATCACTCGGCCAGTGTTTGCGAGTCGCCGGGGCAAGCAGGGGCCGAGACGCGGGCGGACTCGGCAGGGTTCGCCGGCGCAAGCGGCAGCCTCCCTCTTGCGCTTGTCCCCAATCATAGCCCGCCTGACTAAGTGACTGCCCACTGGACGCTAACGTTGGGCCGACGCTAACGTCGCCGTTCGTTTCGTCGCGGCTGCCTCCGCCGTCATTTTCTCCTCCTAGTCCCCTTCCGATTCCTGCTATTCCTCCTCCTGTTCAACCATTGCATCGCCGAGGGTCACATAAATAAAACACGAGGCTACCTACCGTTCGCCGCTCGCCACCCACTATCGATCCGGTGTCACAGCGGAAGCGTGCACTGACAAGCCTATCCAGTCCTGCACGGGCATAGGTTAGCGAGCGAGCGAGAGAACATCGGCAACAGTGGTAGCGGCGGCAAGGGCTGCTGCAGCTGCGACGTCACGGGCATCGCTAAACACAACTGCCACAGCCGTGCGTACGGATATGGTGAGGCCCTATGGCACGGTCGCCTGGCTAGCGGACAGCAGCGCAATATTCAAAGAAAGGCGACAGCCTCCGATACAGCATATGTACAATATATACACACCTGTCAAAATGACGGGGGACCTGATGAGGATGACTCGGTGGTGTTCGATCGACTCGAAAACATTGAAAAGAGTTGGTTTTTTTCTAATTTCTAAATTGTTTTCTTTATTATTACTATAATTGTTCGTCTTATTATTTCATACACATTCATGAAGTACGCATATTGCTTCTGCTATATCGGTTGTCTCTCTGCAAAACAGTGATCCATGAGATACATTACTTATCTGGGATTCTAGATACCTTAGCCAAAGAGAGCTTTCGATACGCATGCACATTCTTGCAATTCAGCTGTACACGTGCACATCTCATATATTGTTTTTCGTTCAGCCGTGTGTCGTAGTGTCCGTAATGAATGTGCGATTGTCGTCCTTGTAGAGAGCAGAATACATCTTCGAGAGCTAGAGACACCAGCGGCCGTTTCCGAGAATAAGGCCCCAGTATTTCGAATATTGCGGGCCTCGAAGAACCCCCATTGCGAAATATCGAAACCGGTTCGGGATGTTATACCCTGCTGTACGCGGCTCATGGTGATCCGTACAAACAAATATACGAGTATAGTGTAAGGTCTACAACAAGTATGCATCGAGAAAACGCGGTCCTCTGAGCCTCATGAGAAGGCAAGTGACGGGAGTAGGGTATGTACTAGTAACAGTAGTCGTGTTATAACAACAGTCGGACGGCGCCGGTGTGGACAGCCTTCAAAATGGCCGATGCGTTCGCAGGAGGAATTCGCAACGGGCGCACGTTGGAATCTTTGGAATCGAAAGGTAGACGCGGTCGAGTGAACGCGGAGTCATTAACATTCTTCTTCTTCTTCCTTTGGCCAGAGGCTCAAGGCAGGAGGGAGAGGCCAGGAGTTACAGCGAGGCCCCCGAACGAGTGTAAATGTGCTCCTATCATTTTGCCTCTCCCGTAACGCTGCTATCAGAACCGCCTATACACACACATATATATATATATATATATATACACGCGTGGCTTGCTGTCAGCGCCCGCTTTCTTGGGAGACGAGTGAATAGCAACTGCAGTTCATCTTAGCTGGGGAAAACCCGCAAACACAATTGCGGGTTAACCCCCAGGCGGCGTTAGGAAGCGACATTAGGAGTGAAGTACGTCAACTTTTAGGAATTGTTTTCTAAATTTGAGGGAAACAACGAAAAGTGAACATTGACTTTACAAGAATGTATACAGTGACAAAAGCGTGTACGTAATCCTGTGGGCGAGTTCAGGCGAAGCCAACGAATGGGATGGTGGCTAAATCGAAAGGCGCCATTTTTTATTGGCTTATTGGAACGAAGCGTCGAACTACGTTCGCTATTTGGAACACGACCTTTGGTGGGATGTCAGCCAATCCCGTTATCTGCAAACGAAGCTAACAGAATTACTGGCTTGTAGGTTCTCAAATAAATGTTGTCCCCAAAAATTGTCGATTTTATTTCAGATCTCAACGACGAAACGCCACAAGATGCTCAACCGATGCAACCGATTTCAACGAATGCTATGAATCCTGTTGCTCCAGTGCCTCTTATGACGAGCCTGTTTAGGAAACAATGAAACTTACATACACTTTTTACTCAGATACAAAATGCGCAGTGTATTGTTTCACCAAACAGATTTCGTACAATTTTTGATCGGTGTTTTTTAGACGCAGTGCATATAGGGACAAAACCATAATCACTACAAAACGCGGGCAGTGATTTGGCCTCGACGATTGCTCTCTTTATCGCAATTGCGAAAAACAAAAAACAGTGACGGGGTCCAACTTGAAGTGACGGAGCTTGATGATTCTGATGTATGGCGCAAATGTGTAGCTTTTGCAGATTTGTGCGAATAGCTCATGTAGATATGTGGATCTACTTAATGAGGTCGGCCGTGGTATTACATTAGCGGATTGATGGACGATGATTCGCGTCCCCCAAGAGGTTTGATTGGCGGCGAAGGCCCAACAGGTAGATCGATGGACGTTATTAATTTCGCAGAGAATGTAAACAGCAGGTGTCTGACTGCACACGGTCTTCGCTGCTTCCGGCGACCATTCCCTTCCCGAGGGATCGACCACGACTTTGATCTCATGATGAGCCAGCAGTGCGCTCCTTGGATCCCAGGGAACTTGTTCATTTTCGACAAATCTGCCTCTGAGCAGGCTTTGATCTCCAGATTCTGACTTCGAGATTGAATTTGGAACTGTTGCTGAGTTGGTTCCGAATGTCAATGCGGCGACTGCTCGGCGGGCGTCTAGCTACTGAACAGCCGGCTGGGCCTAGCTAGACCAGCGTTACGTAGTTGGATATAGCGGCACATGTTGCCATGTTGTATGTTACGTTGCTTGCGCTGCCGGTCTAGCAATTGACAAAATTGCGACAGGAAGCTGTCTCCCGAACCCAAATCTTAGAACTATTCGATGGCGGTAGAGAGCGCTTCAACGTCTTTTTTTCCTCTAGCAGAAGTCCACGAAGTACCCTCCCCCAACCGTTCCTCATAGGTCACAGCAACAAAACGGTCTGAAACGGTGCAAATGCAAAATTCATTGATGTAACGTGGATGCTCGTTCGATTCGCGTGAGTCGAGCGAAGTTCTTATCTGTTGCTGCTTTGGTAAACTTTTTTTCTGGACATCCCTTTTTTTCTACGGCGCCTCTATTGTCGTTTCGCAACGTTCAAACGCCACTAGAGGCGTAACCATTGTGAGTGGTCAAATCAAAAGTGAGACAAGATTCACTCCGCGGGCTGGCGTGCGGGTGCCCTGCTCGATTTGCTTTGGCTTGCGGCCATTGTCTGGAGCTACTTCTGGATCGAGACCTCTTGAGCTCCGAATAATATTCCAATTCATTTTAAGTGCGGCATTATTAAGCCAAGTAGGCGGATGTACATTCTGTAATCACCTCGTGTATGTAAACAAATATAGAATAATTTGCATATTATTTAATGCTGCAATCGGGCTAATGAGTAAAGATTAAATTCTGATAGAACACCTGCGCAGCTATGGAGATAGTATTTATTGAATTATGAAACAGGGCGGCAATTGTACCCGCTGAACTTGAAGTACATCGAAAATCCACCTTGCTTTATATATTCGTCATAGAATATCTAGAACAAGGAGACTTCCCAATCCTTAAGGGTGGCCAAAATAGAATTGCGTTGCCCCCTTTGAACATCCAAACGAAAAATCGTTGCAACTTTGCAACTTATTTTGCCTGATCTGAGATATTTTGAAGCTTTGCTGGAACCTTGTTGTAAGGTCTATTATAGATTAATTGATTATTACAATTGCGTAGACTAACAATGGGAGCCAGAGTTATGGCATCACTATTGACCGTATAGCGTCTAATAAATTTTCAAGGCTGACTCACGGCCGACATTTGCGGCATTGCCTCGTAAGACGGACCCCTTTAAATCAAATGTGCAACGGTGGGGATCGAACCCGTGCACCTACGTGTCTCTCCTCATTCGTGCAAGGCGCACACGAACGCACCACGCCACCGGGCTCGACAATCCATTGGGCACATACAGATCGTTACTCGTCTGGTAAATCTTATTTGTACCCGGTTAATCGCCTCCATATGTTCTTAGAACACAGACGCAGTTTTTTTTTATTATAAAACAACGAAACTAGCTATGCGAGTAAAGTTATTTATCGTCGACATTGATCATCACGGACGCGAGTGAAAAATGATACAAACGTGGCCCCGACATGTCCTTGTAGTATTACCACATGGACCAACAGTTGGGAGAGAGTCAGCTCAAACAACGATAACTAAAGTAAAATTTCCGGGCTGATTATCAGCCTGCACTTAACGTTCACGGTGCTGCTTTCGGCATTGCTTCATAAGACGGGCCCCGTTTCAAATGCAAATGTGCAACGGTGGCGATCAAGCTCGTGCACCCACGTGTGTCCTCCGGTCCCATGATGCAGACGAATGCACAACGCCACCGGCCCCGACAAAAAACGAACCAGTCTGCTTTAATCGGCCTCGTTATGGTCTCGACACGATCATCGATAGTACTTCGTGTATATATACAGCTGAGTTATCGCAGAGACCTGCCGCGGCCTCAGGTGTGTGCGTGTGTGTTTTCTGGCACTTTCCGATATTTCTCGTAGTAATTTCATAGGGACAAATGCCTATAAGTGTCTGATGGGAGCAGGGCTGGGACACTTCAAAGGCCAGTGAAAAAAACGTTCGTTTTAGTATCCTTTAAATCAGTTCTTTTGAATGGAGTAACTATTTATTTTCTCTAAAATCCTCCTCTGCATCTCCATAATATCTATACGGTTGTTCGTCATCACCGCAGTCCGTGTGAGAGGGTAATTGCTGGACAGCCGGAATTCGACAGTGGAGAAGAAGTTGACCAAATCGCCCACAGAGATGGGGGTGATTAAGTCGGGGGAGGGCTGCATCTCATTGGTTGGGGAGAGATCTTTTGCCTTATCTAAAATGTTTGCTTGCGTTACAGCCTGGGAGCGGGAGCTACTTGTTGATTTGTTGGAAGTGTGCGACGCGGTACCGCAGTTACCTCTTGGATCTTTTTTTTGGGCATATCTATGTAGAGCATCTTTTCGAGATTGGTTTGATTTTGCCAAAATTTGCACCCCCCCCCCGCAGCTAAGATTCTGAGCCAAAAATACACGGTAAGCTCGTAAGTAAGATATATATATATATATATACCCAGCTGTATCGCAACGGTGTCAACTACAGAGTCCAGCTGGTTGAAGCTAATATTTTTGCCATTAGGTTGAGCGGCACTTCACATTTCCATTGTGTATGGATGAGTTCGTGTTCCAATGTCCGCGGGTAAGGTGTATGTGTGTGTGACAGGTGCGTGTAGGGTTCTCGTCCCTCACATGAAACCTTGTCGAACGAGTGGCATTTTGCGCTTTTTAGAGTCGACCGACCGTCCAACCGGTGCCGGATGGCTGCTTGGTGCAGCGGTGCTCGCCTCTTAGGTGCGGTGAGGGATCTTTCCGAGGATGAGGGGGACCTCGGGCCCTACGGGCCGGCCGGGGCAGATGGGAGCGATGGCCGGGAGGGGCCGGAGGGGCCGGCGACGAACGCTTCAGCCCCGACACGGCCCTGCCAGACTCCGACAGGCGAATGGAGGACTTCGCCTTCGACTTCTTCTGCAGCGCCCTTTTGCTGCTTCGTCTTCGGGGTCCGCTCTTCTCTCCTTTGGCCGAGCTCAGCAACGGCGACCACTTAAAGTAATGGACTACTACCACTCGTCTCCCAGGTCGCGGGTACCGCTGGCTGGCTAGCTGCCTACCTACCTACCTACTTTCTTCGGTGATCTCGGTGACCTCCTCCTAAGTGAAGTCTCCTCGATCTACGTACCTCACTTCTCTCTCTCTCTCTCTCTTCCGGCGAGCTTAGGCTGCCACCAGCTGGTGATGCCGGATTATAAGGACAGGTAGCCAGAGAGCAGCGGATGGTAGTAATAATGGCAATAGACAATAATAATGACCCCTTGCTGAACTGTCATCCGGGCCTGCAACGCATGATGAGGACTTAACCGGCACGCGAAGAGCCTAGCGGTGCTGACGTCTTTCTCGAATCATCGAGGGTGAAACATTTGATGTTGAAAGCTAATGAGAAGAAGACATTTAAACCGTTTCGTTTTTTTGGTTGAGTTTTGATTTTTTTTACTCGCTGCTCTTCAAATTCGTGTTTTGTAAAACTTACGAATATTTATGAAGGTAAGTGGAGCTAGTACGTTCCTCGAGAGTTAATTGCAAACGTCAATGAAATTACAATAGTGGATTAACAGAGAGTTTGTGATGCGACCTGATGTCTGATGATTATAATGAATAATATCGATCTATAATATTTATCTACTGCCTCTCTCTGTCTATATATATATACATATATATATATGTATATATATGTATATATACATATATATATATATACTACTCCACCCACTTGACTTTCGTCAAATCCATGGCAGCTGATGGGCTCTTCGCTGTGGACTAAATCGAATTAGTTATAGATGGACAAGGATATCTCTATATAGCGGCATCTCTAGTTGCCACATTTAGTTAACAGGGCAACAAACAAAAAGGTACCCCTATCGAATTTGTGTACAATAATCGTACGAACGGAGGTAAAGCGATCCACTATAGCGGAACTTTACGGTCCACTAGATTCGATATTTGAAAATGTATGGTCTGGGATATGTATTTGGTACAAGCGAATACCAATTTTCAGAAAAATAATAATAAGAACTGGCGAAGCGCGAGAGATATAAATGTATACATAACAATCTTCTTATTGTACAAATCATTAAGAGAGTATCTTTCCAACAAATAGAGCCCAACTGTGATCAATGATCAATTTATTGATATATGGTAATTGTCCCGGTATTGAGAAAAGGCCTTATTGCAAGACTGCAAATACCGAGTAGCCCTTTCCGGAGAGTGATCGTTGTAAACGTTCCATATTATGGTTGTTTTTATATGGGGTTTAGTTCCCCGGTGTTATCGCTTTTGAATGTAATCCAAAGCACAACTTCGAATGCATTTTTCTCTCGTTGTTAAGGGTGTTAATAACTTTTGTATTAACGAGAGAGGCACGTATACATTTTGTTTTAGTATAATTAAGTATAAGTATTACTAAACCTTGAAACAATATTGCTAGGTTTATTATCGATTAGTTATACTTAAGTGTAAATATACAATAATTGGGTACAGAGAGCCTTGAACCATGTTACTCTAATTTTATTCATGTTTTGTAACCGCACCTGACCTACCGGTTCATCGTCACTGAACTAAAAATCATACTGTTCATTTCGCGAATATCCCGGGAGCGGGATTCTGTATATACCCAGCGAAACGTTTCGCCTAAATTTTAATTTATTAACTCTCCCATTTAAGCCTGATTCCTCAGAACAATACACCATTGTTATGGTCGAGTTCAATATGTGACACGTCCACTTGACCGACTGTTGTATATCTACCCTGTCAAGGTTTTATTGGTTTCGTGAAGGAACTACAGTTTTACGATGCATCAGTATCGTTGTCGACAAACGTTCATTGTATTCTCCCGAGTTCTGGTTTCGCATAAAAATATTTGCATAAATTCCTATGAATTCATTAGACGTTAGCAGCATCATGAAACTGACCATTTCCGAGCTAAGTGCCACTCAGCGAGCCAAGAACGCTGGGATGCTTTGGCTGTCGCCTGTGTGCGCGTTTAAAAACATGTTGAGATTCGCCACGGTCGCCCGCCAGCCCGCTCACCCGCGAGAGAGATTCAACCGAACCAGTCGCTTGCGCCTTTACGCTATACATCCAACCGTTGACTAGTACTATGTCTCGCCATCGTCGTCCCTCGAATTCCTCCGGGCCGTCCTCCTTTTCCCATTCAAAGCGTTCGGCGTCCAGGTAACGAAGCAGAACGCGAGAATCCTGTCTACCAGCCGGATCGGAACAAAATTCAAATTCCTTCAAGGCTGGCCTTCGTTCCGGTTTCAGCAGCACTTGCACGCACGAGGAGTGGCACCCCGCAAAAAAACGGAAGCTCCCGTCTCACTTCGATCTTTTTCCTTCTCTCTCTCCCTCTCTCGATCTCTCTTTCCTTTCCTCTTTCTGGCGAGCGAGGTACTCGATACCAGCTTGGTGTATGCGATGTTTTCGCTGTACTACGAAGGCCCCTACACCTATTCGCTGGCCCAACTTCGCGTTTCCTTCAACGCGCTCTGTGTGTGTGGGGGGGGGATGGGGGTGGGGGGGTGTCTATTTGCGCCATTTTTCTGCAACATTGAACGCAACGGGCCATCGGGGACTGTCGGGCCAGCAAAGCGAGGTGGCAACTACCTGCAACGGGAGCACAGCCGACCATGGGTGTTTTGCAGCGCCTCTCGGCGCGCATCCACTGAACTCAAGTGGGCAGGCATTGTTAGGCGGGTGCGTGCACCTGCTATGAACCGACCCACATTCATCATACGCTGTTCATGTTAACTGTTCTACTACCTTGGTATGAGGAGGTAATTATTGATGATCTCCATTTCGTTATCGTACTTCGAAGGGAATTTTTAAGCACAGATGAAACAGGCTTAGATTGCCATTAATGGCTTGTCTTATTTATTCTGACGTACATTGTTAACGCTTTAATTCTTTATCGCAGCAACGTATAACAGTCCATCATATTTGTTGCGTGCGATATTTACTGGCAGAGTGCGCCGTCTCCAACGACAACCGAACTTCCGGTGGCAGGGGCCAATTGTGGCAGATCAAAGAACGACGGCTACATTGGCAGCGTTCTAGGGGAAAGCCTCTAAGCCGCAGTGAAGAAGCAAGTGAGAAAGAGAGAGAGATACGACAGAAAAAATCAAGCGATTGTAGCGCGCCCGCCGTCGGATAATTTTTACATAGCTTCTGCAGTGAGTCGCTAGATGAAAGGGCTGGATGGATGAGGGATGGTGCATCTCTCTGCTCGTAGCCTAGCACCATCCTGACGCATGCAACTAATTATCATAGCAATTTTGCGTATCTCGACCCTGGTAATACCATTGTGTTATGAGTACATTCGACCTTCGGTGGTCGCAGTTGCAGTAAATGTGCAGGACTCGCAATGATTACCGCCGATTCCCATGTGACTCTTCGAAAAACCACCCTATTACTCTGTTATGTCAGTGTCCCCCGTCCATAAACATGTTACTACTGTGTTTCGCGTTCTTCAGCACTGTCATCATAGTGTGGCATAATCGGTTCGCCGTCAACGAAACAGACATTTGAGTCATACTATGCTACGGATGATGCGTTCAGCTAAGCCTTCCCCGCGAGTTTGGTTCCATGATCAGAACCTGTGAGCGGAAATCTTGGGGCTCGAACAAATTTCCTAAGGATGCGAGCGCCTTGAGATTGATTTGACGACGCCGGATGCAGGACGATACATGTGCGAGTATGTATGACCTAGCCTCTCGTCTTGCTTACCAGGGTACCAAGGGAGTAAGCGACCGGCAAGCCAGTGGCAGCTGGAAGCCGAGTTATGGCGAAAGCCAAGCGTGCTCCACGAGGGTGTCCCTGACGAGAAATGCTTGCTAGCCACCGCTTGCCGACAACAGTCTTATGTTGATGGTGGTGTGCTGCTGCCTGCGACGTTGACATACACATACGCCGCGAAAATATGTCGTCAGCGTCAGTGATGGCTGGCCGACATAGCAGGCTGATGGCAGGGCAATGAGGTTGTTTTTAATCTCGCCACGTCAGCAGCGGCGCTAGCGAGGATGGAGTAAGGCGCGAGAAGTAGAGGGGAAGAAGGACGGGAGAGCACATTGCCGAGCCAGCAGGAAACCGCTGGACGAGGCGCCGGACAACAACACGCGTCAGAACACGACCACAGCAGAATCAGCGACGTTGAATACCCCGTCCCCTTCGTTGTCAGCCTCCGTTTCGGTGGCGCGGACTGAAATAGCGAACAGCGAAGCGGCAATAAGCGGCGGGCACCAGAGCACTCTGCCACGTTGATGTTGGGAGAGGAAGGCGTTCGGTGTCCAGCCGGCGACAACCGGTTGAACAAACGATAGTTTCGTTCGCTCTGCTTAGCGTCGGTCAATGATTCGGTGGCGTGGCTCGTGCGAGTGGTGGCCGCGTCAGTTGGTGATGCTTGGGGCGTGTGTGGACAGCAGGCGACACCGAGTTTCACTCACAGGCATACATGCGTGATGACGATGACGGGACGGTGGGATTGTCACGCCGGAGGACGATGGCGCTCCGCTGAACCCCACCAAGCAAAGCAAAGCACCGTCGTTGCCCTCTATTCCTCCCAGATCCAGACGAGCGGCTTCTTATCCGCCCGCACAACGCACCGCTCATCCAATAAACTATAAACCTTTCCCTGCCACCGTAGCGCTAGCTGCTGTTTCCAGCAGTGCCAGTATCAAAACCTCTCACGGTCCATGAACGCCACCACCAACATCACCAGCATCACCATCATCATAACCACTATGCCATTCAAAATCATCCCAACAGGCCCATAGGCAGTCCCTTTTCCGACATTCTGTCACCCCTCCCCCACAACCACGCCCGGGCCCTCTCATCCAACCCAGTCATCGTCCCGTCCCGTCCGACGGTGCTATCAAATATGTCAGCATCGTGGGCATAATACGGCCATCAGCAATGAGTTCGCCCATCAGCAGCTGAAGGTAGGCTCGGGTAGACTGCGCGTTAGGAAGCCCGCTAAATAGATAGTGGTGCTTTCATTGAGTAAACAGACACATAGACACATACGATGTCTGGCTACGCTCGACTTAAGCTCGAATGAATAGAAGAGCCCGACGCAGACGACATTATCTTGCTGATATCGCCAAACACCTACCCACCATCATATAATAATGATTGCCTCTGTAATCATAGTGAAAATGATTATCATACGGGACTCAAGTGTATTTCAAGTGCCTCATGTTTCACAGGTATAACGTGTATCTCCGTTGTGTGTATATCCAAGGCTACGATGAATCGGGATTTGCAGTTAGTGACAATATTGCTAGATTCATCGATATTTCGCATAATATTATCATTAGGCCTTCGGAGATCGCTGGTGAAAGTAATTGGGACCTATCACGAAATAGGACCCCAGGTATGAGTTCTAATTTTGGCCAGTTTGGTTTTTTCGTAGATCGGGACACTACCAACCTTCAAAAGCGTCGTTTCATAAGTGATGTGAATTAACAAAGACACGTCTATGAAAACACATCATTCGCGATTGATAACCCGTATACTATACATATTTGTTGTTGCTGCTGCTGTACCGGGTGCATAGGTACGCTCCTTTTAGTCTATGCCCATTTGCCACGAACGATGCGACAAGTCGAATTAGTCATCCTAGACTGATGCCAAATGAAGTGTCTGTTACCAAACAAGGAATTGCCCTTATCAAATCTATTATATATACATATTAGACTACTACTAATGTATGCTCATATGAAGGCGCTAGTCAGTGTTGGGAAGGTATCAATAAGTTTTCAACATTCTTGCTGGCCAAACAGATTCCCGTGGAAATCTCTTTCGAAACGGCGACCACAATCGACACATTTTCGAAAATTATTTATCGTACACACCGGCAGCGATCTTCTTTCTGCAGAGTTCAGCTAGGTGGGAGGAATAGTTGTCTCAATAAACACGTTGATTTTATGCACTATAAACTTTGATGTGCTTCGAGGGGCCCATGCTGCAATTCTTATAACGGCGAAAGGTTGTCACCTGCTACAAAAAAATGGCGGGGCGGGCTGTTTCATTTCACGGTAGATTAAAGCCAAAAGGTTGCCTCAACTACAAAAACAATAGTGCTATCGCTATAGCGCACACGCAATTGCTAAATATTTAGGTTGCTGAGAGCGGGCTCTATTGCTGCCAAGTACCTATAATAATATTTTCCGCGAGACCGGGCACACTGAATGGAATTAGTTCGCTTTTCGACTTGCCTTTTTTCAGGATGCGATGATCGGGAGGTTGTTAATATCGTGTTATTATAAATAACAAGATATTATACCTATCTACATTGAAAATAAAGCACATATTGTACCACAGTTTTTGGATAATAAATTTATATAGCAATAATGATATAACCATTCATGTCCTGATATGATTTTGCTGGTCGTGGCGTCAAGTGAACTCGCGGGATGCGTTGAGCTATCTTCGCCGAGGCGGAATCATAACCACATCTGTATATTAAGGCTCGCAATTAACACGAATACCAGCAGCATTGGTTGGAAACGAATATTGGTATGGTGACGAATGGCTAACGACGCAGAGTGCAAACCTCCGTAGCTTGGCCTGAGCTTGTGAAGGGACCTGTATTTCAAAGGGGTCAATAGACGTACTAAATTGATAGCGATTGAAACCGGTGCATGCTCGGTAACACAAGAGGCCATGGACACTGGTACATTCGTTCTCAACGGTTACGTCAGGTGACATACTATCCTGGTGAGTGTAGTATTAGTCGTTTATATACACAAAAGGCGACGAAACAAGCCGGTTTGAATGGTCATCCACATTTTTGTATAGCTACTCTACATGGGTAATTCTCGACTCACTCGATGGTATTTCAGCACCTCAATGCTAACAATGCTAATATATTCACAGGGGAAGGTAGTCAGTGAAAACCATCATGACATTAAGCACACGACTTGATGCCTGGACCAATATGTGCTGGCACGATAACGTAGCATACATTTCATTGCAACCACGGTCAAGATGGCCTTCAAAAGGCAACTCTTATTATAGAACACTCCGCTGTCCTCGATTCGATTGGACCACTGATCACAGAGGGACAAGGCACTGTACTCATGAAGTGGTTCTTGTTGGCTTTTGAGCGGACCGCTGTGCGTCTGGCTCGTGGATGTACATCCCAGTTAACCGATGTTATTGTCCTTTAGGCAGGATGATCGGCCATTTAGCTCCTGTCGAGTATGCCTCTTTTCTAATCAAGTATAAAACACACTGCTGTCACGTGTAACTTGTGTACTGTCATTGTAATCTATGCAGTACTCATGTTTTGCGACAACATTGGTCTGATGCAATGGCCTTAGACGCAAGGGCGTCGGGGAGTCTTGCCCGACCTCAATTCGATCCTTGACTCGACTTCACTTATCGTAGAGGTGGCACCGGGCTTAGTCTCTGATCCGCGGGTGTCAGCCGAGGGCTGCTGTTGAGTTCTACGTACAGACGTCACAGCTATACTTCCCTAGTTACCCCAAAACCTCTGACGCCCTAGCCCGTCCCCATATATCCGGCCACACATTCACCTCCGCTCGACATCTGAGGGCGTCACTTCAGTGCTATTCAGCTTAATTTCCACTCACATCCTTCCATGCAGATAGATCTCTTTTGGATAGAGTCGGCTGAACATAAAAGTATAATAATGCGGGGCGAGGGGATTGGATCTATGTGCAAGTGGGTTCCATCTTTAACTCTTCCATCCAGAGCGACCACCATCCCCAAGTTTCTCCCCTGCCTATTCCATGCCTTGCTCGCCGCAGCCAGCTCGGGTGGCGACGGAGCCCCTTGCCAGTGGTCTTTGGCGTGGAAGACCGCGAACGCTGGCGACGCCGTGGTGGGTGTAAGAAGAAAAACCTCATATCCATGCTAATGCGTTGGCTGAACGAACTCACACGGTTGGTAGCGCCTCACCTCAGCGGACCGATATCCTCTTTCTAGCGACTCCGCCTGCTACCGCTGCGGCTGCCGCCTAGAGTCACCTCCGACAACTCCACCGCTGTCTACCGGATGGGGCTGGTTGGCACGCCAACGAGGCCGAGGGCGACGGTGAGGTGGGGGCTTTGTCGTCCGTGATCATGGCCCCCTGTACAGCCTACCTAGTCTTACATAGCTCTTGCTGTCAGCCTGTTGTTCGTCCACCCCACAAAGTAATAGGTATGCTCGGGCTTCGAGGGACGCACACCAGAATGACTCGTCTGTTCCGAGATGTCTCTGCAGTATGCAGCATATAGCATTGTTATCCTTTGCTGCTTCGCGGCGACCTTCACTGCCGCACCTCAGCCACGTGCCGTCAACCAATGCAGCCATTACGGTAGCAGACTAACAAGAACTTGAACCGGCCAGCCAGCCAGCCAGCCATGCCGAAAGTCCTGCGCCGTCGAACGGAGTCAGCTTCTTTTGATGTCTCTCGCTCTCTATCACCATAGCTTTCAGACGCTTTACGCCGGCGCACGGCTGCTGTAAACAGCTTCGTGCCGTTCCGTTCGCCAAGCGACGGCCACCAGCGACATCTACGCGTCTATTGGTACAACGGCCAGTCTTGTTCGAGATGACATGTGTATCGAGTCCATCGACGGGCTGAGTGTCCAGATGTTCAACAGCGTTTGTTGCCGCATCTTTCATGTCTGTGGCCTATTTTGCTCCACTTTCTCGTATATGTTATCGGTTGTCCACCGATTCCATTTCAACCGTACGTTTCAATCATATAGATTTCGAAATCGAGTGGAATAGATAGGCAATGTAGACACATTGTGTCGGCGTCGTAATAAGTTGGCGAGGGGGGCGATGAAGGAAAACACGGGGACTAGTGCGATGAGCCATAACTACACTTTTGCAAGAAACTCTCTTTCTCTCTCTGCCTTGGCCCCTGAATGGTAGCCCCTTGGCGACAGCGATACTTCTCTACAACTATATCGACTGCAGATGCCCAACAATATAATGTATCAATGGGTGCGCTTTCGTTGGTTGAAGCGGGAATGACGATAGAGATGGGAGCACATTAAAGAGAGAGATTTCACTTGGGACACTTTTTCGTCGAAGTGCGTCGTGAGTAAAGAATCAGCCAATGAGAGAGCGGCAAAGAGTGACAAAGAGTAGCAGTGGCCGTGGATGCTACAGTCCATGGCGTCGGGCCGCCGCCGATTCGTCAGATCACGGATACGACATCCACATACGAGGGAAACGTATAGATAGATACACAGCGAACACATCCCCTATGGACAACATCGATAGACGATGCAGCAATACTCCATATAGGGCACGGTAGGCAGTAAGCAGTAACCGCTGACAGTGGTGCGCTGAAAAGTTAGCTAATTATCCAGTCATTAAACAAGTGGGGTAGAGAATATTCTCTCTCGGGCGAGAACACTCGTCCCGAAGGAGCTGACTGCTACTGGGTGACCCGTTGTGTCCCCGGCTACTGGTGGTGCTGGCCGTACGCGATATAAGCGTGCTCGCGCGTGCACGAGTCGGCGGAACAGGCTGTAGCTCGGACAGCCTTTTACATTGAGAGTGCTAGAAAGTGCACGAAATGCACTATTCCTGGTGTTGTCCTTGGGTTCGCCAGTCACTGTATGATACGTATGCCAGTAAACATCCCCCCCCCCAAACACATGTACTATGTTCAATGTGAAGATATGTTCTGAGCGAGACGCCGAAGAGGCCATAGGTACATTATACACATATGCGAACTCGTAGAAAACCCTCGGCGATGCCGCATGCATCGCACTACCGCAGCACCACAAGGTTTATAGCGTTGAAAGTGGCGTAATGGCTGTCACGTGGCCAGTGAACAACCAACAGGATACAGGGATCGCAGCGCGGCACGTTGTCACACCGAGTTTATCTCGGATGTGTCATAAGTCGACTGGCAACGACTTGTCTGACTGATCTGCCACCGTCGATACGACTAGAGTTTCGTCCACAAGGTAACAAAAGCAGAGAATCCCCCACAACCTATCAAGATGGGATCTCTTCGAGACGCGGCCCTCTCGGCGAACGCACACACGGCCTTGATCTGATCCTTCACTGCCTTGAGCATCAGCTCGTTGACAATAGACGGCGGCGGTAGCGATGACGGTCGGGACGGTGGTGGAAGTGAAGAGTATCACAACAAAGTGGAAAAGACCTTTCTGCCAGCGGTGGATGGACGACGACAAATCAGCCCTGACATAACATCGTGAGGTAGCCAGACTCCGCCCGCGACCCCTCGACAGGGCTCCTCACGGCGCCGTGCTACGTCGTCCGCCGGATGGCTTTGCTAGCGGAGAGAAGCAGACGTGCCCCCGACGACGGACGAGTGGGGACAGCATCCCCCTTAACAATATTAATGACTGGCCTCAGGAGAGAGATAGCTCAGGCAGGCTCACGGCGACAGAACGACTACCATTACCGCTATCTCACCGCCCCCGCTTGGGGGGGTGGGGTCCTCCTCCCGGTCACTTCGTGTCTTCGCCTCTAACGACTTCGTTTCATCTGTCCGTTCTGTTCATCTCAGCTCGACGATTCGGTGGCAAACAGATAATGGCCGTAATGCCTGCTGCGTTGCATTTCGGAAGCAAATTTACAAAATAGAAAATCGTTGTTGCTGACCTCGCGCAAAATGTCCAACTGCAAAATGAAACAGGAGCGCTCGCTGTGATGACAATCGATTCAATAAAATAATGCGCATATTGCCTGCGTGATATTCGCATACACACACACACACACACACACCAGTTGTTAGAGCTCTCGTGTATAGCAAGCGTGTCTGATGGGCTGGGTTGAAATGAGAGGGTATGACCAAACAATAAATATCGTTTAGAGTAGGCCCCCTCAAACACTGGTAGTGAAATTAGTTGAAATGCCGAGGAGTTCATCTATTGATATTCTAGATAAACTGAACGTTCCAGTGACGCCTTATGAATGGAACATTTGAATAACTAAGAAGGACTCATTTCTAAAGAACCAGAATATTGCGGGAGCTAGTTGAGTGGTAATGCAAAACTCAAATTTATTAATTTCTTTAGCTTCAATAATGGCTCCGACATTTAACAGGCAATACACCACGAACTATATCTCATCACAGTTGATCATAATCTCGATGATCATCGATCCTCACCAAATCGTCAAAATGCCTCCACTCGCTGTTCTTGTATGACCAATCGTAGTAAATACATCGTGTCCCAGACTCGTACTGATTCCCGCCGTCGCAAGCCACTATCTTCGGGGCCAACGATTCGCGTGGACGATGTCTACACAATGCGTTATTTGATTAAGATCTTCACACCCGCAGTTGAGTTCGTAATCCTCAAACAATTGCCAACGATCACACATCCATGTATGCAGATGTACGGATGGTCGAGTAGGAAGTTCTCAACACCATGGACGACACACAATAATCGTACAAGATGTAAATGTCGTTAAAAACACTGTTCAACATCATTGTTGCTTTGCTCTGGATCAGCCCGCAGAATATACAATGCCCTCGTCACTGTAATAGACTACCTAAAGCCTTTCATATTTTCATAGAGACACTCAGCGGTACCGAGGCCTGGCATGGAAAGACGTTCATGGTTTACCTTGGTAGCGTTGTGTGGCATTGCTTCGAGGACGTATCATGTCAGTCATGCTAGACATACCTGGGCTTTCTCCAACAGCCAGCTAACAGATATACGTGAAGGCGAAGGCAATCTAATGCCCTTTTTTTCCAGTACCTGACCCTTAACTGACTTTCCATGGCAGGCCTCAGCAGCGCTGCGTAGCATCGCTTCAAGGGCCTATCATGTCCATCATGCTGGACTTATCTGTGACGGCAGAGCAATGATAACCAGATCCCCGCCAAGCCATGATTCCTGGAGAACCGCGCTCAAAGAAGTGCGCATTAACCGCCCACAAACACCCCAGAGCCCTCTAACTACCCCTACGAAACCTAAACAGTACATCAAACACAGCATGGCAACATGATATATGAACAGAACTTAATACAGCGATGTATTTCCTCCACCTGCTGCTCTTGCGGTTCCTTCCCGAACAAGTACAGTGCCGTGCGAGACGAGTAGCCAACCATCGAGACCGCCAACGTCCGACGATCGTTTGACTGCCCCAAGCTACACCCAATGCCCCCGCTCGCTTTGTCACTTCCATCACTCTTTCTGTTGCTTTCACAGCGACGACGACGACTGCTAATTTGTATCGAGATCTGTCCCGAGTAGCTGTAAGAAACAAGACAGCTTACGTATGAACGCTACATTGTTTGGTTTGCCCGCTGTCGAGCAGGTCTTACTTGCTTACTTTGTTACTTCCTAGAAGCAGAGGGGAGAATAAGATACGGCAACAAAAGCGAGCCGGCTTGGTATAATGACCTCAGACAAAATGACTGATATAGATGCCCAATGACAATGTTCAGTGGATTATAGTGATTCTTCCCGCCATAGCCATTACGTGTATGAGCTGACAAAAAATATAGTGCTACCGAGTACGCGCAGATTGAAGAAGATTGCCAGAAGCGGGTTGTGCTCCATCAAGGGCGTTTGGCAGTAGAAAGATGTAATCATTTGAAGATTAGAGAAAGTTATACGCGGTATTTAGTTATTAATCGTGTTAGATGAATAAACCGACAAAACGGGATCATTCAGAGGCGATCGCCGACAAAACTAGCTTGGTCGTTTCGAAACTGAAGGATTTCGTGTGTTATGCAGGTCAGTGACACAGAACAGCGGGCGATTACTTCACATACTTTTGAATCTGTAGTTACAATACTTGAAAGCAGACTATGATGCGGAACTCCTGACACGTGTTGTCGGGCAATCGCGTTCGCATGGGTTAATGAGCAAAGAGGACTTACCACAAAGTGTAGCGTTTGAAATACATATTTTAAGCACGATCCCCGGTGGCGGCCAGATTATACCGCCAATAGTCAACTCATAGTGCTTTTTAGATCGCACACCAGTTCGTGCTCCCTTCGACGAGGTCGTATGTGGTCCGACTTTGAAATGCTTGCTTAATCTCTATCGTTTTTTGGAACACATCGCTATATTTACATGGGCGTCGCCGTACAATACAGTTCAATGGACCCCAGCGACAAGAGCGGCAGGATATGCCTTGACCCAACTTCGAGACACCGTATGATTATACTGTGTTGATTATTAAAAGCATTCATCTCGTTCATCGTAATGATAATTTTTTCTATTACTTTGTCTTGTACAAGTAATGAAATTCGCTATTGTTCTGTATGCTTCAAAGTACTTGGGTGTCTCGAGTCGCTCGGTGATATAAACGTTTCAAAACGACGTTGAGAGCGGCGCAGCGTACCCTCACCTGGTTAGTTTTTAGCTCATTTACGTAGCTCTTGAATATTCAGACATCAACATTGATTTCACGATGGTGTGAATATGGTCCATGTTTCACAGAACGTAGCCTGCTCCACGCACTCCGACATTCCAACTGTCCGCTCTTACCTGAAATACAAATATTGCCATAAGTGTCACAATATGACCATCTCACAATACTACACGACGCGCGCACAAAACGAAATACACTGTTATGACGATCGCCGCAGCATGGCGTCTGCGCAATCACATTGTTCCCCTCCAAATGGAAAAAAAGATTCAGATAACTGTTTCCATTATCACGCACTTAGCGTGACAGTTGTTTTTAGTAGCGTGATGAATTTTAGACTGTCAATCATCACACTGTTACATCAGAAATTAACTCGAGGTAATGATTCATGATCTCATATAGGGCGACGTATATATCGTGTAAGCCGCATCGCCTGAGATTGATCCAGCAGCTGGCTACACTTGAGGTGTTCATTCATCGTTTACTTCCATATTATTCTGTGTCTTACATAGAATAATTAGTGACACAGCGATTACCAACATTAGCATATCCGGCTATAATAAACAACCAACCGGCTTATTTTCACAAATTGATAATCATTTCAATATAGTCAATGCCGGCTTTGGCTTCAAGTAAGCAGAGCCGTGTGCAAGTCGTTATCACTCTGTTCGAGTGATGGCTAACTTATGGAATCATTGTGTAAAACGTCCATCGATATATGAAAATAGTAATCGATCAAAGTACAACTAATCCGCTGTTCGCCGCCCATCATGATATAATAGAAACATGTATGTATGTATGCATGCATATATATATATATATATATATATATGTAAGACTGATTATAAAAAGTGGAAAATACCAATGCGAGGCGCGTGTCCCACAGATGTCAATGTATCATGAAGAAGCTATTATAAATCCACCATCGATTTTCATGAAATGTAACGCTATTCAAAAACCCCACTTCCATATTTATCAAAAGAAAATGCCCAAACATGGGAAATGTAGTACTCGACATAATCGAGGTGTCGACTAGGTCCAGCAGAAACCCATTATCGAAATGTATTTGTTCGGAGACATTGACTAAACGCGCCTATTTCCGTTAAGAGTTATTCGCAAGTTACGCAAATTCATAATATAATCGCATGTAAACATAGGGAATGGCAGTCACTTAACTGCCATGTAATGCAAATATTTTGTAAACCTTTACATTATAGTAACGCGTTTGTTTGATTATAACGACTGTGTTATATACTTCCAGCTTTAGATGTTCAACTCAGACTGCTGCGGCAAGGGTCAAATAATTAGGCACCGAATCAGATTCTTTCAAGGGATTCTAGGCAGTTCCGATCGATGTTATTCACGTCATCTTGAGAATTGTTTTCTGAGTATAGCGGAGTAGTAGTTCAATGAAGGATAGACACTAGTGTCGGCGTTTTTATTTAACGGGATAACAATACTATTTGATAATATCTAGTGTGATTTGTAAAAACTTTTTGGTTAAGACGAAAGCTTCGCTTACGGCAATGCCGACATAGGTCTGTGGGCCACCAATATGTTTAGCTTTGATCTTTAAATACCCGTAATACCATCAGATCAAGTAAGATGCCATAAACCTAGCATTGAGTTCTCGCCAGACAGATGAATCCCAGTTGTATGTATAGTCCAAGTTGGTCCTCTTCGTCATCTTCCAACGGAGCGGATGGTCCACCCAACAGTTCACGCTGTCCTTCTCGACGACATCCTTCGTTCTGGCTGCCGCCTACCCTGCAAACGACTGCTACTACCGCTGCTGCTCCTGCTTCTAATTGTAGCACCGCGCGCGTCATACGCGCTCTGCTGAAGAGAAGGCCCAGGACAGGCCGCCGCCGCCGCCTCCTCGTGACACAGTTCTTTGAACGGGATATGCAGAGGCCAGGCGCCCGTTGCTGGATACACTTAATCTTACGCGGGGATGGGTTAATGGCCTGTAGGATACTTGCGCTGTGCGATTCCTTTCATGCATGAATTGTAGCTGTGCCTTAAATATGAAAGAGCTGAAGGCTCCTTATGAAAAATTAGTCGCTTCCTTTAGCCATCTCATGAATCCAGGGAATACGTTAGGCGACACGGTAGAATATCAAAAGAAGTAATATTTTGTTCGCTGTTTTTTTCATAACAATGCTCATGCATATGAGAAATGCTTAGATGAAGCTAGATGGCAAACCAGTACATTTCTCAATGAACTAAACATATATATATATACAAACATTTGAGCTATATATATATATATATATATATATATACAAACATTTGAGCTATATATATATATATATATATATATATACAAACATTTGAGCTATTCAGAATTGTTATTACACGTGCCACAGTCATATTAAGTATTCCCCTGTTAAAGCGTTTCTCGCCATTTTGTCAACTTGATGATAGATTTTCGACCCTGCATCGGCCGTGTATCCATCTGCCCACTTGCCCACGATTGCTCGACATATGGCACGATCCGTAACAACCCGACCTTTCCCTCATGCCGCGTCAAGCTTTGTACACGTTCTACATAAGCTTCTCATGTTTCCCGTGCGCTGCCGTTCTCTCGAGACAACTTCTTCATTGGCCGCCGCCTAGCGTAGTTTCGGATGCTACATGGGCCGTTCATTTACGACAACAGAAAAATAACAAGGTAAGTGCGCGATAATTACGACGTTCGAATGTTCTCTTCTTTTCCGTGCGTCGGGCGAAACCGTGGGAAGCGACTGCGCCGCCACCACGTCTCCGGATGTTTTGCTGTTCGTCGTTAGAATTATTGTTATCCTGTCGCCATTTGACAGGACGTCGTTTCATCATGAGGAGTCTTCGAAGGAGGACCCCTCATGTTGGACTCCTCGCTGGGTAGCAAGACAGAGCGATAGCATTCCCCTCCAGCCGTGCCCACGATCCGGCCTCGTTCGTCCATCGTTTCGACTTGGAGTTGGAGCCGAGAGAGATCGGACTCTCTGCTATCTCAGGAGTGACTGAGCTCCCGGCGCTGGCCCATTCGCATCCTCGCAATCCGCCACTTCGGCGCTTTCAGAAGCGGTACACTGGCGCTCAGCTGCCCCTTGAGGGAGAGGGCGGCGGCAACAGCGGCGGACTAGTCGAGCTCGTCTTGCAAAGTCCCCCCACCGAAGCCCCATCGTACACCCACGTTCCTCCTCAGTCGGCCCGTTCTATACGCGATCGAGCAGCAGCACCCTCAGCTCTCGACTCTGAATGCGCGGTCTCCCGCACGCTCGGCGGTGGACCACTGCCAGTCGGCGTCAGCCGCTCCTCACTCGAAGTACATACATCCGTCTGCCGTCCGCAGCTCTCGGGCCCTGCTCAAGTTATAATTAACCTTTGAACGCAGCCAGCAGAACTGATTACCTCCTCCCGCTCCTTCTTCTCATCCTGCCGAACGTAGGACTTTCTGGGAGATCGCCACCGTGGACCCACCAGAGCCTCCCCGCCGCCTCATCCCTTATCATGGACCGGAACGAGCCACTTCGAGACGCACCATCACCATAGCGATACAGGCAGCTAGCTAGTCAGCCACACAACTGCACTCGCCCAGTCGGCCAGCAAGCGATGAGGGAGAGGTTTCTTGGTCGTCGTCGTCGAGGACGACGTCGCCACGCGGCCTGGCCAGCCAGTGTCACTGATCTGCCTCGCACTGATCTCGGATGCCCTTACGGACTAGCCCGTGCTTCACATGGCCGGGCCTGCTGTTTCGCTGGCGGCACTGTCAGCTAGCTTGCTGCCTGGCTGGCTGGCTGGCTGACTAGCCATAAGGTCAGCCCCGTTCGAGAGGCCATTTTACGCCGGCTTGAGTATTCAACTATTGATGAACGCAGGCGCAGCTGCCTGCCCTTCTGACTGGCTGACGCGAAGTGTTCGCTGTATGATTTTATCATAAGAGGCCTTTGGACACGGATGGTGAAATACCCCACAGCCAAACCGACGATGGGATGAAAATGTCGTTCAACGGTATAACCCCTGTACCACCCCGATCTCCCCTTCGACGGCTTGTACCCCCGAGCTATATGTATTAGGGCTTGTGGAGCCGGTTTCGGTTGATGCGGCCAAGTAGGACGTGTAATCGATGCTACATACTCGGTGGCGACTGCAACCGAAAGTCGCCTGGCCCAGCTAGGTTCTGCTTGCCTAAGGTTCGCCGGTTCATCAGCAAATTATGTTTCGGTGACCGACTATATTAAAATCTATTTTGGTTCCAGCATAGCCGCTGTTGGCCGCTTCCATTAAAGCATGCCACTACTCGAATGTGTACTCAAGGGGCTATGATGCACGTAATTGCGACTCGAAAGCCCTCCATACTGATGAAGGCGTCGTTCTTGTGTAAGCAAAGCGTCAGATCTCTTCAGAGCCAACATTAGGCAGTGATGGAGCCACCGCATTATTCTGGTTTACCAAGGTGTATACGCTTCAGATGAGACCGATGTACGTGTGTTCGTCTTGTGACAAGTGTTATTGTTAATCTCATATGAATTTTCGCCCGGCCGGTACGTATTTGCCATCAGGATTTCTTCATGCTTTACAGCCCCGGTGGCCACTTGAGGACAAGAATAATCCTGGGCATAACGAGAGCTTGCCCAGCCACGCCACAATTATATTTAAAGGAAACCACTTGGCCAGAACGTACCAAGAGGTAGAAATGGAAACCCAAGTAACAACCTCGCAAAGAACGTGCCACATTACACGTTCTAACCAATAACCTACACACTGGACGTTAGAAATGTCGAAAGGCAAACGCCAAATAGTTGATCTAAACGACGTGAAATCAAAATGTAACATTTTCAATCTTGCGAGTGTACCTCAGTTCACAACTTCAGTCTCAACTGCTTGGTACATATGCTCACATCACGGACTCAAATCTCTACACACCTCGGCATTTGCCTTGACGAAAAGGGAAACCGTGGTATAAATCAGTCACATTGATCAACGTGAACGTAAGTGCTCTTCCAACCTGTCACTTACTCGGATTTCTCTTCGCCGCACCCAGGTCAATGAGAACTCCATGGACGCCTCGGTAGCGCAGTAGGCAGCGGGCCAGTCTCGTAATCTGAAGGTCGTGAGTTCGATCCTTACTTGGGGCATTGTTTTATTTAGTATTATAACTCTGTACTTCCATTACAATTACGCAACAAGATCTCTTAAGCAACAAAACGCGATGTGTGTGTTCGCGATGCTAAATTTTCCAGAAGTTGTTGCTAAATTTTCCACTTATGCTGCCGAACCACCTATCCACTATCGTAAGCCTCGTCTACATATTTTGCTTGCGTGTGCCTATGCGTGTATGTGTGAATTCACACTTGTGTCTTTTTTAAAGGGGGGTTGCCATGCTAATGCATGATAACACCGTGACCGCGCCTCCTTCTGGAACTGTTGACGATGGTCAATAGCATCGCCCTTCCCGGTATCGCTTAGCCCATTCCCTTAGCAAGGGCGGCCAAATGTGTCCAAGCCCAGCCATGAAAACCACACATCCTCCTCCTCACCGTACGGACATGACGTGGTTAGCTGACTCCCAGCTGCTTCAATTCTCTCTCTCTCTCTCCAGACATCGTCTCTAGGTTCCCTGTCCGATTGCAGTCCGTGAGCGAATAGCTACCATCACCTGAACTCACTTTAAATGCCCTACTTCTATTGTCCTTACTGGGCATTACTTCCACAATCTTTCTAGTCTTCCAAACGGCTCTTGGAGAAGACTCCTGGTTCAAAATAACAATATCGTCTACTTGTTCTTAACGTTAATACGTATTCTTCACGCAACCTATTCCAGAACCCGTTCCGTAGCCTCTCTCATTGTCTCCATCATTTTATTAAGCCTTCTGGCTAATCCCCTACGTTGCTAATGAGCCCTGGAGGGATATTCAATGGAAGATAAGGTGAGTTAGCATAGCCGGTACCAACGCTCTTAGCTCCTCAATATCCGTCATTGGTTTACCACAGCCGCTAGCTCTTGAACTGTAATTAGCTTATTTTTGAAGGAACCAGCAGAATATCCTCATACACATTTTTACCACTCCCACTAGTCTTTCGAAAACCCCTCCCCACCACGGGGCTCTGGGAATGTTGAACTCTCAATCGATACCCTTTTTACAGAAGAAGTTCTACTTCGTAAACCCGATCAAAGAACCTTTAAACATCGATCTGCCTTTTTAAAGATCAGGGCGTTGTCGGAGATAAATCTTGCTCGATCCCCACGCACCGCTACGAAACGCCTGATTGCCGAGAGACACCCTGAAGGTGACATATCTTCTGCCACCTACCACAGATGTATTTCTATTATAGAACCAGCGCATACGTAAATATCGCACGATCCAGACTTTCCTGTTTTCTTCGGCAACTCTAACGATGAAGAGCCCTAAATAATCTATTCTTGTAGATATAAATGGTCTAAAGGAAAGTTCAACAGGGCATATTGGAAGTGGCGCCTCTCCAGTCTTGGCTATCTTTGCGATGTCTCTCATGCACTCTCGAATACTTGATTTCATAAGCTGGCGCATCCTTACTATCCAATAATTTTCGACAGCTCCGACGTGACCGCTCCGTTCTTCAAATACATCATTCGGCTTTCGTGAGCAATTATCTTCGTTAGTGAGTCTATGCATAGTAGTATTGGATAGCGGATCTCGAACTCTTCGTCTGGTCTCTCCCACACGTATCAATCCGTTCTCATCCTTGAGCGGTTTGAAGTCTGCCAGTTGTTTATCCTCAGGCAGCACTCCGGCTATGCCTATACTCCCCCATGCCTTCGCCGAACAGTGGACTTGCCGTATTAGAAGCTGTTTCGCTTCTCTCGGTTCCTTTGCTGAGAGGGGGGTAGGCTGATCATTGCTTGTCACTATACGTCTTTAATTTAAATATACAACTGCTCTTCGCACATAAGCACAAACCCTCACGAATTTAGAAAGCCTGAAGAATTTACTGGGGTTCAACACGGGATTTGCATCTACTGCGAGCAGTTCTTTCCCCTGGCGACTTCTGTTGTTCCTTTGGGTCTCCCTCGAATTCAGCATAATCTTCTATTTTACGGCTAAAAACTTTGGGTCTTGCAAAAATAAGGAACTTCCCGTTCATTTTAGCATCGACATGCCCCGTAAGGGCAGATCTGCAGGGTAATCCCTTTGTGGACAGTGCCTCCATTGTGTTGGGATGGTCTTTTCCAGGATCTCAACTGGGCGGTTTTTCACGAATACACCCCATTCTCTGGATTGGCTGCATGTATCCAGTGGAGTACAACATGTACATCAAACCACATGTAGATGCTTGCCTCCTACAATTCTGAGAATTCTCGGAGTCGACTGACTAAGTCTGTGGCCAAGAGCGCCGCCATTGGATACTTCCTTGGAATTGTGAATGTTTGTATTTGCTTTAGGGGAGCCAATTTGGCCTTTGAGGCCACCAATTGTATAATTATCCTCCCTTCAGACTTAATTGTTTTCAAATAAACAACCGCTCCAAATGCACTCTCATTTGCGTCTAAAAAAGCATGCAAGTCAAATCTTGCCATGTTGGTTGGTTGATATGCTATCCACCTTGCTATCTTGATATGATAGGATGCTCTCGAGGTTCTCACACCATTCTGACGATCGTTTTATAAAGTCTGGTGCAAGCTCTCCATCCAAATTGCATTTATTTAAATCGACTTCCTGCAATATCAATTTCATCACGAATGGACTAATCAGTCCTTGCGGATCATATCATCGCGCGCAAACACCCATCATAGTTGGTTCGCATAGTTGGCGGTGCATTGTTCACAAATTCCAACATGTCGTCGGGTTCGAATTCTAACGAGTCGATGGTTTCGTTCCAAGAGACTAAGAGCAAACAACCCCTTTGATATTTGTCCGTGCATAACACGATATTGCAGTCATAATGGTGTTCTCGAGGAGTTAGCATGGCATCACTGTGAGTCAGAGGGACCGTTTGTTGTTAGGCCGTTTTTCTTTTCGTCTCTCTTGTGAACGGGGCAGATTATGATAGCACGGAAGATATTTGGGTTCTCAGAGTCTTCTAGAAACCTTCCGAATATAATACTGATGCCAAATTCCTGTACAGATTGGATGGGATGACCTTTGGCGTGTCACTATTTGTGGGTCTTAGCTTTTCATATCTAGGCGGAGGGTAGCAGGCGAAATGGCCGCATCATATATGACTCTGAGATCTGAAGTGTTTCAAAAAACGATCAAAAATCTTCATCTTCAGATGAATATGGACGTTCGAAAAAGTTCTTTAGGATTCCCGCTTTTCTTAAATCATCCGTAGCGTATAAATTGAACCGCCTTCCCTATATATTGCTACGAGATATTCTCGCCCTACAAGTCGTTTTCGACCCTAGCTGCTAATAGCAGCTACATGTCGTCTTATCACCTTGTACTCCGTCGAAACGCGCTATCGAGTACAAGCTATAGACAGCTTCTTCCGCAGAAAAGATGCTTTAATGTTTAAAGTTCGTTTCATCCTCTTGAATTCGCTGGAGTGCAATACAATCCGCGAGCCATGTCCTCTGCGTTTAGGGACGTCTATGTTTCGGATGCAACTGCAGTTTGGCAATAAAGTTGCATAAAAAACGTTGCTGGCTGTGACACAGCACAACTGTTAAGAAAAGTAGTCGAAGAACAATTCCTGTCTGCATTGCCGAGTGCATTTTCATCACCCGAGTTACTATTCACACCCACATGTACAGCAGACGTTCGTGTATTGAACTGAACATCACATCCTCCTCCTGTGCGATGCTGTTAACATGCTAAACCTAATCCAACACCATTGGCTGAAGATACACCACATGGAGCAATCTGGCTGCCTCCATCCAGAGATAGCATCTGGTATTGTATTGCGCCAGGAAACGCCGATCAGCACTGTACTCGCCTGAGTAAATTAAACCAACTTCGCTCGTGTGCGAGAACGCATTGAATTGGCCAAAGAAATTCCAAGTAAATTTCAAATTGCAAGATTCTCTCACTACTCACCGGCGAGTTTCATCCTTTCCCAAAGCGCAATAACCGGCCGCGATCATCTCACCGTCGTGATCATTCCATGGCCCAGCTGAGTACGGCTGGTGTACACTGCGGTAACTTCCGCAAAACCTCATTCCAGGCCGCCTTTCAATAGTTGCTACCTACCATTGTTTCTCACGCAATCTGCCTCGTGCACTAACGCCGCATCCGTCGCGAGAAGGATTTAATCAAAGGATTCACGAAGCGAAGAATTGCTTCACTCAGCGCGCGTAGGCAGATTCTTGGACATTCAAAGACGAATAGCCTCGGCCATTATTTCGAAATCCAATAAGGGTGGCATGCCACCGGTGCTTCCCAGCTGTTCACGGTGTCTAGCAGTCTAACACATAGATATTTTATCCAGAAAGCACGAATAATTAGATGGCTTTCCTTTTGAACTTTTCATGACGAACAATAAAATGACTAGGTGAGTGCAACGTTTGTTTTTCTTCAAATGCTGAATAGACAAGCGTACCGAAGACAGATAATAGAATATATGATGGCCAATTTTCTACTACTTAGCTTTCTACCATAGATGTACATACCTACCCTGTGATTCGGTTGGTTTTAACAGGCGAGCTGGCGGAATAGTTGCTCTCGATAGCTAAATACGTATTTATAGGTGATCTATTAAATATTTACTGAGTTCATTGAATTTGTCGGCCCACCGACCGACTGATCAATCCTGTGTGCATATGTGATGCACACAAGGTTCATTGGGTTAAGATTAAATATGATGAAACATTTACTTCGAGCTGAGAACGTGACAAATGCACACATCGTGGAACTTCTGGACAAATATTATAGAATATCATCGCCCATGATGACGCGATCTTCCGATCAGCTGCAGCGGTGTTTATTGATCTGAGTAAAATCGTTGCAACAGCTGCGGCTTTTCATGCACTTATATCGCATCTCTCGTTCGAGCGGACTCAATGCTGTCGCTCGCCTTTAAGTTTATAGAACCTTCAACGGATTTCGACGGTGGTGGGGACGATGATGATGGCGTGCTGGCGAAATTTCTGTTCATGTTGTTTACCACTATGAACATTTGATGTGTGTTTGTTTGTGAGATGGAGCCTACTGTATAATGTGAAAGTGCGCACATCTCGCATATGAGCCTATAACATACAAACGCATGTTTGTGCATCGCGCTGTGTCGTCCGTGACGTTCAGACGGCGAATCAACAGACATGCTCATTGCCACCTTGTTGACAGTTTGCGCTTTTAGTTCGTTCTTCGACTGTCCATCTCATTCGATCTCTCTCTCTCTCTCTCTGTCATCCGTTCACTTACATTCTCGCAAGCACACGTTCCCTTGTCCATCCTTGTGCATATGTGTCCTCGGTATATTTGAGCTGTGATATCCTTTTCGCCTTATTCGCGCGCTATTTCTCTAGCAGAAAGCGAGGACTACACCAGAACTACGGTATCAAAACTCATACTGCATAGGGACATGCATATGCCGATGCGGTGGCCGAGCCGTAGCCGTACTATTTATTATACCAGATACGGTTGCCGTCCGTCTCAACCACCGCCAGCTCGCACGGCCCTCGTTACTGTTCTGGGCACGTGCGCAAGCCAAGCATCAACAACAGCATCACTCAGTTGACGAAGGTTCGTCCATCGTCCCATTCATCCGGGCGTCCCCCCGCATCCGCGAGTCAGAGAGCGGAAAGACGTATTACAGCGAGCAAGCGGATAAACTCGAAAGAAATCAGTAATCAGCAGTGAGCAGTTCGCTTTTGTGGGATCCATTCTCCTCCGCCGTTTGCCCCTTGGCGTGCCTCCGTGCCTACGCCTCCGGGTGGTTTAGCTTGCATCGGCTTGACGCTCGTGCGCAAAAAGTCCAATTTGGAGATTATTAATTATCAGCTACAGTAGCTGTGGCAGCCGCACGGCGGTCGACGAAACCGTAAGCAGGAGGGAAGGCAGCACGCTTTAGCCAGCCGACCTTGGAAACTGGCGGTGCCGTTCGAAAGCTGAATGACGTTGCCGTCAACGGCGGAGTCGTTCCTTTTTTCGCCACCGCGCCACTGTGAACGAGCTTGCCGGCCCATGCCATGCACTTTTGCTGCGCGTAGCCGAAGTATCGTCGCCCCTCGGGTATACCGGGGGCTACTTTATCGAAACTCGCGATCCCCCGCTCCCTTACTCTCTCAAACATTTGACAAAATGAAGACTACACCCGACTGCACCCTTACTTTATACATTAAGACACACAATAATACGTAAGAAAGTGATTATTTGAAAACACGACACTCGATGGTATGATATAACATATCGTATAGTGGAAACTGTACTTCATCTGGGTCGATCGGTATGATATAATGAAGTATGATATAAAGTAAATTGGAATAGGCATAACATACAAGTCCTATATTCGACCTTGCCAATGTGCTCCGTGTATCTTCGACTTAATTGATCATTAAATCCCATTTTTCTCAGTTTCTGGTTCAACGTCAAGGCACAAGTGAATTACACCTTATCACTAACAGCTCCAAAGACAGGCGAGTATTCAGCCACTGAACCAACTAGGCAGTTTCTTTCTGCCCACCCCATAGTTCTACCCATAGTTTGGCCCACACACAAAGGATTGTCTCATACTTCCTGGCGCTGTCCACCCATGCGAAGAGCATTCCCCCGTCGTCGCTTTATAAATTATATAGGTTATAAAAAAAAACCTCCAAGAGGAAGAGGGGTGGTTGTTGGTGGTTGCAGTTGGATATGTGAACTTCTCGCCACCATGTATGCATGCTGTACTAGAGACAGCCGAAACGTAAACTTTCTGAATTCTATTATGAGGTGCAAATGAAATATCAATTCGGTTAACACTAAACACATTGCGTAGTCTACGCTTAAGAATAATGAGGTGGTTCCAGGTGTGGGACTTTCACGCCGTTGAAAGCACTGCATTGGCCGTTCATATTCTCCAGTGCGGATTCCAATCGCTCAGGCTATTTTGTCTCCTTTCAGCTGCTCTATGGCATTTAAATTTTCCGGGCTGACTCAAAGCCAGCATTTAATGTCCACGGTACTGCTTTCGGCATAGCTTCATAGGCCTTCACCCCTTTAAATGCAAATGTGCAACGGTGGGGATCGAACCCATGGCATTTGACACACATATATATATATATATATAAAGCAGGACATGACGTACTCGACAGTTTCCACATATTAAGAGTTCGAAGAAAGGTCAAACTCGGTATTGGTTTTATTCGTCGATGAAGTTTCAGTTTTTTTTCCTGGCACTCGATCTGGTTACTGCCCTTAGCTGACAGTTCTCCTTGCTACATGAATATAAGCCTGCCTGTAAGACAACCGATTTTTTGCTGCGAGAAGAGTGGGCGTCAATACGTCCCAATAATTACAGGGTTGCCTTCGCGGAGCCTCACAGAGGGAGCTTCGCCCAGGTGGGTGAAGTCGCTGACAAAAATTCGTTTGCATGGAATTCATGAGAGCAGCGGCTAGCAGATATGAACATAGCGATTATATTTTGAATGCCAACTACGTTTATTAATTTTCTGACATAAGCCATTGGAAGAGAATGCATATATATATATATATATATATAGTATAGTTGTGTAGGGCATCCCTAGTATTTTCACGAAACAGGGACGTCGATTGATTTATAATTTCCGACAGAGGGAGACGCCTGTCATCACCACTCATTCTGATAACTGTGACTAGTGACAGAATCACAAAAAAACACCTTCCATTGTACATGTAGTTGCGCTATACTACATGCTATCAGAAAACATGGTGCAAGTAATGATATCAAAATTCTTACGTAGACTGATATATACAACATAGGTACGTATACTATTATATTAAGTATTTTCGAAATTCTATATACTAAAGCTTTGGCCCGATCTTCTCCGAAGCTGATAGACGACAGCTATTCCTCGAAAATGCAAACGCATTTCTCAGTGGCGAATATTTCTAATACGCTAGTTACCCCACAAGCCGGATCGTTCCTGCATCTAGCAGTCCCTTATAGCTCAATTCAAGACGCTGGTTTATAACCGAAGTACCCTTTGATCCAATGTATACAGATGCTTGAGTATATTTTCATGTCAAACCGGCCGTAGTATCATATCATTATCACACGGGAGCTCTATAGAGATAAGTGACGCTTTTGCTGTCTGTCATGCCCGGTCATAATTTACCCGTCAGCAGCTGACTTCAACCCTTCTATGCTATAGGGCGATCACAATCAGTCGCTGTGCAACCGTAAGGCGCACCTTGGGGATTCATCCTATGTGTGTGACACAGTTCCTTTCTACTCACGTCGTTTAGAAGAAATTGCACAATATTCATAACAACAACGACAACATCTCGCCGGCCTTCCTTTGCCATAGATGTTTCCTTCTTCTTGTATTGCGATAGATCGTAGTGGATGCATTATAAGTGGAGGCAGGCTGCATGGTTTTTGCTATATACGTTGTCAATGTTATATGTACCTGCAGGTAGGGAGTTTGACGAAGGATCTGTTTCTACTATCTCTCAGTTGTATATGTAGCCATGTTTATGTGTATCTGTCTGTTTGAACATGCGCATCTTGTGCGTGCTGCCCAACCGATTGGCCTTCCCCCTACTCTGCTGGCTGCGTGCCTCCCTACACGCCGAAGAGTTCTGTCTGTTGTGGATGAGATGGTCTCTAGTGGGGGAGGGTGAGGGGCGTGGGATGCCACCCAAAGGCCATCTTCAGAGCCCCAGTCAAAGCAGCAGCAGCAGCAGCAGCAGAAGCCATGTAGGCAGCTACGGAGCCAGCCGGAGTCAACAGCCACGACTGGCCAGGAGCGCCTCGGGGCAGTACCGCTATGGTGCCAGCACGTCGGAACCACTTGCCAACAACGGGACGTTTCACTCTCCAATCTCCTCCTCCCTCTCTCTCACTTTGTCCATCACACTCTCTCTCTCTCTTTCTCTTATTCTCCCGCTCCTCATAGTTCACTCACCCTCCTTTTTCGTTGCTGTATTGTCCGCCGTGTGAAGCAGCAGACAACGCGAGCCCATTCGTCAGCGGGACGTCAAGGTAACGGAGAGCCCGAGGCGCAAGTAGTAGCGGCAGCAAGGGTAACGGTGGTAGTGGTGGTGGAGGTGGTGGTGATGGTGGCTGTGGTGTCTATGCCAACGGCCGTCGCCGCAAAACAGACAACGGGTGGTGGGCGCTAGGTGGCGCCAAGTCTAAGGCCTAAGGCATACACCGCAAGGCACAAGAAGGCACACTTGTTCTCCCTGCTGCTCCTCACTGTCTACGCTTTCGACGTCGGCTCGGCTGCCCTCACCAAAAACCTCGCCTAAAACTCAATGGCGGCACCAGAACAGCCACGACCGATGCTACTACTACGATTACTTAGACTATGATTCGCCGCTCTTTTCAGTTTGCCTCATGAGTAAGTTGAGCATTACGAAACATCATGATGTATCATGATGACACATTAGATAATGATGACAACGCGACATGGCGATGATGATGACGTTGGCCAATCGCTTTGTTCTTTTTTGTGCTGCAATTCGTACCATCGCGTTGGCGGGTGCACAGCCTACACTGACAAAGCCCTAGCGGTCGCAATGGGGAGTCAAGTTTCTTGAACAATCACCCTTCCGCGGTTGTTTCCCTGCTGTAGGCTTTTTACAGCCTACGCACGGTGCATCTTGCCCCTTACCTGATTGCAGCTAGCTTCAGTGGACCGATATTCATCTCCTTTCTGCTGATTCGTTGCCTCCCCTCCCCTTGAATTCTAACTGCCGGGCCATGTATTTGTCACGGCTTTGCCTAGCTGCCTTCGGCAGTTGGCCGTGTGTGCTCTGTTCCTACCGCTCCGGAAAAGCGCTCTAGTAGGGATTGGGGGAAGGGGGCGTCCCTCGTCGCAATGTCGCTAGTTCTCCCACTCGCTCGCTCGCTCGCTAGGGACGAAAGCGGAAGTCGTGCCCAAGATTTCGTTCTACGAGATCAGCTAGCGCTGCCCTGTGCTCCCTCGTCGTAGAGAAGGTCTGGCTAGCTGGGTCTCTCCCTCGCGGATAGATTCTCATCGACGAGCACCCGGCCAGCCGGTCGACTTGCAGATTTTCTGGCTTTCAAGCCAATTCGGCCTGTTCGACGGTGGCGGATCTCCCCGACTTCGCGCATCCGCCGCCGTTACCGCCGTCGCCGGCTTTTCATCCGGAGCAGAGAACCCTCGGGGTCCCAGCGCCAGACGTCTAAACCCTCCTCTCCCTCAGCGCTTTGCTCTCCGATCATTTCCGGGAGAATTCGTCGACCGCTGGGTGCTTCGAGCAGTCAGGCAGGCAGATAGGCTGGACGCCGTCCGATTTCACCTTCGCACTGCCTCTTAACATCATCCTCAAGGTCATTTCATCTGTTTAGTGCGCGTGAGGACACGAGTGAAGACATGGATAACTGGCAATAAAGCGGCAAACAATATGTATGGCAGCTCTATAACAGAATCATTCATTAACAAAAAAATATAATATATGCATGTATACTTATAGAGATATATATATATATATATATATATATATTAAAGTGTGCCATTGTGAAGTGCACACATTAATCGTTCTTTAGACACACCGGATGCCAACAAATCCTGCACGCTTCAGCCTGGAGCGTGCAATATTTCCCATATCAGAACAGATGTACGAGCCCTATTGGTTGAATGCAATGCGCAGACCGTAATAACAATGGTTCACCCTGGCTCAATGTAGCCGCTTTCACACGTGCCCGCTAAAAAATTAAGGACGCGATTAACACTTTTATCAAATAAGAGCATCAGCACTGCTAATAATGATAACCACTTATTTGATAAAAGTGTTAAAATTACAGCTCCTTTAATAAACCAATAAACATTTATCATTTTTACCATTTACCACCGTTGAATACCACGATGGAAAGTCAAAATTGATATAGTGGATTAAGCGCTAGTTATTATGGGAGAGTGAGATTCAAGAAGGGTTCTCAGCGCGACGGTTGTCGTGCTGAGAGATTTGATCCCTCGCAGCAAAAACAAAGAGAAAAATGATGTGTGGCGGTTGACATCCGTAGCCTTCTATTTCCATAGGGATCGTATCATACATATCAACGTGTTCCATTCTATTGTATACCGGTTGTGTCTACAGGAAGCAATTGACATAACGCTTGATTTCTAGCCGCCACATCAATAGCACGCGAAAACCAAACACCCAGATATCCGGCTAGCTATCTGCTTGCCATCATGTGCATTTGTATGGTGCTAGTTGACATGAATCGCACGAGTGACTTCCCCGTCTTTAGGCGGGGTATATAAGTGCGCATCTGAAAGGGGAGGTTTGACTATGAGGGAAGAGGTGAACGTAGTATTAGTGCTGCTGTCGCCAGAGGCACCATTGCTAGTTCCACCTCCTGATCTACAGCGGTATGCCATACTGGTGGCACACGCGATCCAATATCATGCCCGCAGAAGAGACGACGACAACAACATGAACAATAACAACAACGGTGCTGACTATGACGACACCTAACGCCGACAAATAAATCACTCGCCTCGCTCACCTTAGCGCTGCAAGACCCTCTCCATCCTCCGCCGTGTTGGAGCGGGTCGGCCCCACCCCCGTCTAACCTAGGGAGCGGTTTGTTTGTCACGACATTTGCGTGACGGCTCAGCGAGTGGTTGAGCGGATGCGAATACGCGCGGGTGCCGTAGAAATAGAACGATAGGCTGAGTAAGCTTGAGTGAGATGCTACCATTCGTCCTGAATTGTCCGGCTTTGTCCCATGCCACGACGCGGTGACGGGTAGCGGCCGAGATTGTTGAAAGCATGCGTAGCGAAGAAGCGGGACTCCCAGCGTAGGACGGACAGACCGGCGGACGTACGGATGGAGTCAGGGTGATTGACTGGATGGGACCAGTACGTGGTGCCTCATCCTCACCATTCCGAGCTTCCGCGTCATATCTGCGAATATTGAAGGAGCCTCCGTTGCTTCCTCTCTCTCTCTCTCTTTCTCGGCATTTCCCCGATCCATCCTATGCGTCCCGGTCCGTCCTTCGCAACTGCATGGGGGTACATGGAAAGGAGAATCGAATCAACCGCCCCCCAGAGAATCCGGAGAAATAGGGCCGCGAAGGGAACAGGAAATGGGGTTTGCAAGGGATGGCCCGCCTCCCAGAAACGAGGATCACCCCGGGAACGGCAATGGGGAGATGCAAGGGGCCCAAGGGAGCCCAAATTATGATCGGCTCGGCCACCCAGGTAATAGACCAGCTTCATGCAACACGACAGCGATAGTCAGGGTTACGGTGATGGCGATGACTACGGCGAGCACCAACGGGTCGCTGAATATACACAGACTGACAGGACACAAAGCTGCAGTTTATATATAATATATATATATATATATATATATATACAAACCCCTACAACTGACACGCAGTGACGCTAAGCCACCCAGATGAGAAGCGACCAGTCGGAACGGCGAATATAGATTGCAACTATTTGAGTCGTAAAGCCGTAGTCTACAGAGGGTACGGCTAACTGGGACGCAGGCACGCTCGGTAGTTATCTCTTTCTCGGTCTCTCGAAAAGTATCGGCAACCATTAGCCGGCAAGGGAATAGGAGTTGGACAATACACAATTAAATAAATACATGCATACAGGCATGCCTAGATTGATAAACACTTCGGCGTGGTAATCTGTCTGGCTCGTATCGAAGGTAACATGAGCGAGGTTCAGGTCGACCTGATAGCAAGACAATCCCCTTAGTGCCACTGTGTATATATATATATATACTTGTTTTTTATCAGACGCAAGCTCGAAGAGGTATATGAAGGCATTTGAAACCATACAGAAATCAATAACAACACATACACTCAAGCACAAAGATCGTTTGGCCTGCCGCTTAAGCTCATTCAATTCACAAATGCAAGAGCTGCATGTGTCGGCGCGTAAGAACTCGAAAGAGCATAATCGTCAATTGACTAGCATTTTGAACGGCGAACTAGATGAATTAATTGAGTCTGGTCCATCAATGCCTGTGTGCCTCATCAGCATTATCGTTATATATTATATTATCTACTAACTTTATCGGTTCCTGACCTCAACGAAGACGGACGCAGTCAAAGTTGTCTGTTTACAATATCCGCTACCGATGTCTTCCGCCTTTCCAAGCTGCGACATTGACAGTACTAGTGTACATTGAATGCGTCAGCGTTCAGTTCAGCGCCAATCTTTGTACTGCAAATGCCCTTGGATATTTATTCAGTGCTTAATCCCCTGGCAACTGATTCAAAGTATTTCTCAACCGGAAAAGCTTACAATATGCATTGGGGCAAATCGGGGTAGATCAACATTCAATTTCTCCTACCAGGTATATCCGCGGATCGAAAAGAGGAGGCTTAGGTCGGTCTTCTCTTACAAGATCCCAATAAACTATCCCGAAGGTTCACTGCGTTCTATGCTAGAAGTCTGTATATTCTTATACACTGTGCTAACGACATTCAAATGTATCAGTCGAGCCCATTTACCGCTAGCTGCCCTAACCTAACTGTAACACCGACATGGCTGTGCAAGCACTGCGCTAGACATAGAAGAGTTGATACGGCGTTCGCTTTTGACGACGCGGCGAGGAGGCCATGCTGGAGAATAGACACAGAGTTTAACTCCACTATGCCAAGTTGGCAGGTTAGGTTGGGTCCAGCGCGGTCCTTCTTAACCCTCTTACAGATCGCACGTGACTTTGGTTAGTGAAAATAATCACTGGGATTTTCATTCAAGCGTGCTATTAATGGTTTAATGGAATTTCTTTGAGACAAAATTCATTTACGGCAAGGTTTGAGTTAGAATGAGGGAGAACTGCTCTGCAAGTTTGATATCTGCCCCACTCTACTTGCAGCTCCATATCACGAACCTGAGCCGCTGCGTGGTTTTTACAAATTGTCTTGTTTCCTTGTTAGGACACGCTTGCAAAACAGGATCTCACTTAAACCGTGAACTTATGCAGTTTCTTCTAGACTCAGTTGGTCCGACAAAACGAACTGTCGCCGGGCCACTCCTTAGTAAACCTACCAAAGCCAAGAATCCCCCAGAAACATTCCCCAAAATCTGCTGTATACGACGACTCATATGAGCATCCCTTCATTTAACCTCATCATAAGTACTCACATCAGCAGAAGATACCTCCGTTGCTTGTCTTGCTATAATTGAGTCTCCGCTATTTCTCTTCGTTTCTACAGATAGGGCTATAAGGAGGTGAATGTGTTATACACTGACACTATAAAAAATTGTCTGACTGATTGCAGTGTCAAGTTGATCATATTATACATAACGAAAGGAGACGCTACCCCTGCGTTTGGCTATTACTATAATACTTGCTTTGAGTCAACCGTTTATTAAGCTCCAAAAGTCCGTTCTCTGCTGTTAAGTCTTGGGCAACACAATACAGCATAATTGCACATCAGTCTTGAATGTGATAAATCACAGGTAATATAAGAACCCAGGATCTCGGATAAGAATCTCAGATTATAGCGGACACACTATCTCATCGACGTTTGCACATAGAAGGCCTATTTGCGACGACTAAATCTCGGCATAAGGCACAAATATTATATCTATAATATAATACGCGCAATTGATTCAACCGGCTCAATTCAATAAATCTGTTTGGGTTATAACTTTTTAATTATTAAACAATTGTTGTCAACCAAATCGTCTCTATATACATACGTACATACCACAAATAACAGCGCATGTAACGTGGCATGCAGCCTGCTATAATAAAATGTGTCATCTTTCGTGTGTGTAAAATGATAGCGCACCCTCAGTTATCGAGTGTTCTCGCTGAATTAATCCAGTTTGTGTTGAGCATTCACGCTGTGCTGTAGTCATGGGACACGCTTCGAACCTTTCTGATGCAGAGCAAGCAGTTATTGCTGCTTTACACCGAGCAGGATAGACCCAGGCTACAATTGCTACAGAAATTGGCAGAAGTCGTTGCGTAGTGAAAATTATTTACGCAGTCCGTCGACGTATGGTATGAATAAGTTTAAAGGACGTCCACGAAAGATCAGCCTGCGAACTGCCTAGCATATTTGTCGATTGGCCTCGAATTCGATCATAAGCTGTAAAGCAATCAGGCAAGAGTTAAACCTTCAGGTTCATATATTAGCAGTTTAAGGACAAGTAAGCGTTATCCGCATATCATACGGGTGCAAATGAAAACAAAACCTCGTTTTAAACAATGCCACATGACTGTCCAACTGAACTTCGCTCGCAACAATATGGACAGAGACTGGACATTTGAATATTGGGGCAGCATTTTTTAAATATAATAGTATCCTGAGGGTGTACATCTATCTAAAAGGTACGATGTTGTTTCAGATCGTCTTCAGTGACGAGAAGAAGTTAAATTGGGATGGGCTAGATGTACTTTACGGTTATTGGCATGATGTACGTAAAGGCTCGCGGTACTTCTCAAAACGCAATTTCGGCGGAGCATGCTTTAAGGTTTGGGGAGCTTGGCAAACTCGCGCTCGCTTTCGTCTCATCTCGAATGAATAGCGAGGACAATCAGCAGATGTTGACCAACAACCTACTCCCCTTTAGGAGCAGATTTCTTCGACTGCCAATTGTTTTCCAACACGATAACGGTTCAATTCACGTCAGCGTTAGTACACGTGCATGGTTAGGACGGCATGGCATTGAAACCCTAGAGTGGCCAGCATGTTCTCTTAATCTCAACCCGATGGAGAATCTCTGGGACATTCTTGTATATACGTCAAGTCAACAGTATACATCTGCGGAAGCACTAAAAGGGGAGTTGTTAGAGGCCTGTGGAGGTGTCAGCGACCAGATCCTGCTAAATCTCGTTGATGGTATGCCAAGCCGAGTCTTTAACGTCATAATCAGCAAACGCGGGGCCACACGGTACTGGTTAGCACAAGAAAACGAGAATTAATTCAGCGAGAACACTCGCTAACTGAGGGTGCCTTATAATTTTACACCCCCGAAAGATCACACATTTTATTGTAGCAGGCTGCATGCGACGTTATATGCGCTGTTCTTTGTGGTGTGTATGTTATTTGACACGTACATCATCATATGCACGTGTCAAATCGGATACAGAATAAATTCCACAAATGTGTGCTCCTTGTAATGATTTGTTGAAATTTAGGGGTGCCTTAAGCTTATGCCCAGCACTATAAATATATATATATATATATATATATATATATATATAACTGAAACGTACATAGCAATTTTGCTATTATTATATTTCTATAATGTGTCTTATATTTCCAGGCCACGTAACGCCCGCGACCTGCCTATGGGCCCGCAGGCAGAGGCCCACCCGGGAGGACGGCTGCCATTTTTCACGAGTCCTACGAAGCCCACGGGACACAAAGAGCCTTTTGGGGTCCCTCAGATCCGTCCGCATGACATAAAGAAACTGCCCCCCTGGGTCCCTCTCTGCAGTGTCCGAATGACCTACGCATGGGCTGACAGGACACGGGGCCAAGAGATGCGGGGTCAAGCGGGACGGCAGGAGTGAGCGCAGCCACCAACAGGAGAACGGTCGCAAGCCGTCTCCTGTACCGCAATCTCGCAACGTCGGCCCGTCCTGAGCCCCGACCTTCCCGGCCCGCCCGGCAAGACTTCGGAGAAAGGACAACGGTACGAAACGAGGGGTCGAAGGCGGCCCGGGGAAAGCTTCGCAAGCCTTTGCTCGTTTGGAATGAATCGGCAACCAGCCCCGGCTTCGAACAAACGCTGCCTTTGCTGATGGTCCAAAATAATAGAAAAATCAATATACATTGATTATGCGGGCGGAACTAGGAGGGATGAGACGAGATGTCTTGACGCATTTAATTGCAAGATGGCGTCGTTCCTCTTCGCGAGGGTATATCATTACCTCGGGTAAATGCGGCAGCAGCGGCATCACCAAAGGGCCCAGCAATCGTCACCAGTTCAGCATTTAATACCCTTTCGTCGGCTGGTAGAGAGTCAGTCGTTTTGTTCACCAAACTGGACGCACTTGTTTTATCAGCAGCAGCAGCCCGGACACGATACTTAGCCACGTCTTTTGACATGCATTCATTCATATGTATTCATATCATTTATCGCCCGTCCATCGGTGCACACTCGACTCTCTATGTGTAATCAACGAAAATCGACAGGTGCTTAAAATCAATATCTTTCAATATCTTCGGAGTGCACACGTGTGTTATAATATCTGTTCTCTATTTTCATTATTAGACGTACTCGTCGTTTTTTCTTCACTAGACATAGGGTAAATATCGGCGAATCACTGGCCGATATGGTGAAAAATGTTTAGTAAAGTTGCTGAGCGCAATTTCTGCAGTTACATTTTTTACATGGGGTTGTGTGATCTGTATGCTAAGATTTGCCTGCATGTTCCATTTTTTGTAAAAAAAACATTATTTGCTTATATCAAACACATTTCTGATAGGATATAGTGAAGAGTACACAAGTCGCCCTGCACCTTGATAAATATGGCAGGCTAAGCGGGACACAAGCCGAATTGTTCTGAGAAAGTTCGTCGATGTCAGGTGCTATCGTCAAAGTTAGTTACTTTCAAAGTGTCACACAGGAGATGTGGCCGAGTCCGAACAATTAACTGTATCGGCTACAAATGATAGAAATGCTCTTGATATAACACAACAAGCGAAGCCCCCGGGGGTCCCAATGTACGCCGTGGAGTACCTTCTTAATCAATTGGACATAATAAATATGCAGCTTATATATTTGAACACACAATTGATATTGCCCGCTATTATAGCTTCTACAAAAGCTTAATCTATGTATGCGTGCATACATCACACACGCGTGGTATGATATTGTTGCACGGTTTGGCTCGACCAGAGAACGCATTTAATGATCATTTTGGCACAACGGTGCTTTGTATGAGATACATGAATAACACAAGCACGCTATTAGAAGCAGTATGGCGTTTAGCCAGGCGCCAAAAGAAGCCTACAACATCTCCATCGGGACACCCAGGTAAGCCAACGTGGTGCACCAACGTTTAATCTGGGCCTCCGATTGCGTTCAGGCGATCATGGTAAGGCATGTTAGACATCATACCGTACGCGCCGGTGTCTACCTCACGTTGGAGAGACCATAGTCAGTACTCCAGAGAACCTTTATCTCTTCGACATGGAGGAGCGCCCAGGCCGATATCCAGGTGGCACTCGAGGAGACTTTTTATTAGGTTTCTCTCTGACTTTCACTCAGTTTTTAGCGAGGGAATTCATCGTCCGACTCCAAAGTGCTTCTCTAGGTATTCAGTCATAGGATAGGTATGACAATCCCGAAAGATACAAGCGAATAATACAGTGATTCTAAAAGCATCGGGGGTAATATTCGTGCCAATATGTTACCTCTACAATCTGGAAGATCAGGCTGTTCTGCCTAAAAGATGTCAGATCTCTGGTCCCGGTCAGTGCCCCAAGTCAAAATCGGTTCTGGGTTTAGTCAGTGAGAGTCTGACACTACCAGGCAAATATCTCAGTGTGAGACCTGATGTCCATGCAGAATTTACCATTAACATCTTAAAAAAAAGATCTCAGGTGTATGTAGTTGGCTAATCTGCCAAGGCTGTGTTTGTGTACGTTGCTATGATGAAAGCTCATTGTCAGAACTCACCGACAGGAATGTTTTGCTCGTAAGCTAACAACCAAATATTGTGAGTTATATGCTGTTGCGTCGGGCAGATTGAAATTCGAACAGAGCATTGAAAAATAACGTTAGACCTTGTGCAATATAGCTTGCTTGTAAGTATAGGATACATTTTGAGGCAATAATGAGCAGTTTGGCGTCAAGCTAGCCTTAAAGCTGGCATTTCGCAAGTATGAACAGATTGACAAGTAGGAAACAATGCGCGATTATGTTCAAGAAACTCCCTCCATAGAGCTGGCTTCTTGTCTATGCATGCAGAACTCGCACTGTAGAGATGACTCTTGCATACCCTTAGCACCAAACCATCTGCCTCCCTCCCTCCCTACCTCGCTCTCTCTTTTACTCCGACTTTATATGGTCAGATCGTACATGCGTTCATAGACATGCAGAGTCGTCTACAGAAGAACACACAGCCTACAGTTGTATTTGGGACCCACACAGGAACCAAGGCGTTAAGAGTGAAACCAAAGTCAGGGGGTTGTCGGTGGAAGAACAGTAACTCCCGTCGTGTCCCCCTAAGAGCCCCTTCCCTCGCTGAGCGTTAAATGAGAGCGATTTCCCTGGCACCTGGAAGAAGAAGAACTAAGAACACGAACTTAGTGCGCTAGTTTCCGATGTGGATGTGGGTACGATGATAGTAGCCATCCCTGTGTGGTGGAACCGAACGTCGGCTCGGCTGAGGTTGATGTTGAAGAAGGAATTGTTGGAAGATGGGAAGTGTTCGCCCTCTGCCATCGGCGTCGCTGCGGTTCGGCGCGGACGCAGGCGAGGAGCTGCAGCGAGACGATGGGTTGGTTGGCAGGGTGGATGGGTGGGTGTGTGAGAGAGACTCGAGAGGGTCGTCCTGTCTAGCAAAGCCAGTTCGGCGTTATTGTGGGGCGGTCGGTCGCTCGGTCGGGTGGTCTCGAATTTAATGGCTTGGAAATGAAAGGCTAAATCCACCCCCTTCCTACACACACCATTGCTGCTGTTGCTGCTACTGCTACAACTCGCCCTATTTCTCTCTTTCTTTCTTTCTTTCGTTCTTCAAACACTTGTTCGTCTACTTACGTGTTACGACTCAAACGCGGCCCGCTCTGAGACCCGACTGGGATAGGCAGATGAGTGCGGCGGAGCAAGTAAACGCCACTGGTGGGACACTGGCACATGACCGACTCCCCGGTTTATGACTTGGTCGCCACAGACCTGGGCAGCACCGACGAGTCGGCCTGCCGTCCTCCGTGGATTCCAGTGTTCTGAATGACGGTGAAACGACGAATGACGATATTATCCTGCCATCCTTTACCATGCGTTCTTCTCGCCAAAGCGAAGACGAGTCAATCGTAGCCAGTCGCCCTTGCCAAAGATTTAGTCGTTTAGGAATGTCACGGAAACGAAGTGATGGAGAGCAAATTGCAGACGAGCACCAAGTCCGAGGTCCCTCTGAGCATCGAGTTTTCCCAATGTTGGACTCTCAAATGGCACGTAGCCTTGTGCAGGTAGACGTGCTAGCCTGTCGGCGACTTGCTGCTAAAGAGATGGCGAGCAGAATAAGCGCCCCCGGACCCTAAACAACCGATATGCCGACAGTGCCGTGCGGCATCCTAGCAGAACGATACAATAGGAGAACAACACGAGAGTGTCCTCGATGACGGGAGAAAAAGACACCGGCATACGAGTAGAAGGACTTGGGAACCGGTTCACCGGCGTTACCTAGTATTGTATTATATCCAGGCGGTAGCTGGCGCGGCAGCCGGCTAAGCGATAGGCACGAGGTGTTCGGTTGGATGGTGGCTCCTGGCTGGCTGATGTCACCATCCATGTTTCGGCTGCGAGCTGCGCTGCTATACGCTACCACCACCAACTCGGGCTGCTGCTGCTGCTGTGCTCCATACGAGTTATTCTGGTGCACACCACCCACAGATGCTGGAAGCCCCCGTCGTCCTGAAACAGCCGTCGTTGGGCTCCCATCCTGTCTCTCTCTCTCTCTCCATTGACTCTGCTACATGCTCAAGCCCACTCAGAGCCCACCGCGTGCTCACAGGCTGGCTATCTGGCTGGTTGGCAGGCAAAGACGTTGGCTGGCGGAGCACTGCAGTAAGCGAGTCGCCTAGTACCGCAAGCACCGCCACCAACAGCTGTGGCAGAGCGTGGCGCTGTCGCCGTCTTCGTCACCGAGTCAACAGGCAGATAGCCGCAACCCCAGCCTGCCGCCTGGTTGCCGTGGTTTAGCAGCTCTCCCAGCGCTGATACGATGCTCGGCAGAGGAGGAGGAGGAGGAGGAGGAGGAGGAGGATGAGCAACGAAGAGAGCTACAGCGCGATGGGGATAGACAGAGCAAGAGGCAAGACGGCAAATGGAAACCAATTTTCGAACAACAGCAGCAGCAGCAGCTATTCTCTTGCTGAATCCTGCTGCGGCTGCTTCCTCAGTGTGGACTCGGACTGTCTGCTGCTAAGTCCTCTCTCTCTCTCTCTCTTTCTGTCTCTGATTCCTTTCGACACAGCTCCGCACAAGGACCACTGCTGTTACAGACTAAAGCTGCTGACTGAAACTGAGGGTGGAGCTACTTCTGTTGCTGCTTCTGCGCTTGTCGCACGGCGGGTATTAAAATTTGTATTTGAAGACCAGACTCTGCGTGTGCCGGATGCAGAAGGTGGTGGTGGTGGCGGAGGAGGAGGATAGGGCTTGGGGAAGGTGCTGGTGATGGCAAGAGCAGAAGGGCAATTCGACCAATCCGACCGACCGACGTGATATCTTAATATTTGTGACACTTCTTCTTCCTTCTTTCTTCTTATTCGTAGTAGTAGTAGTAGTACCAGTAGTAGCTTGAATTTATCATCAACCTTAAGGAATAGGGCGAGGGAAGACTAGCGGTATATTGGACACAGTAAGTATTCCCCGCTGTGGAAGATGTGCCAGCTGGAAAATAAAACAAGTGGATTTTTTCATAAAGCGCCAAACGTGCAAATTCTGGGGCAGCAAAGAATAAGAAATCCTGTCTCTCCGGCGCCCAAGTTTAACGCCTCAGTCGTCAAAAGCCAGCAGCAGGCTGAATAGGATAGCGTTCATACCGTGCGTTAGTTGATTTAAGATTCAAATTGTGGTTTATTGACGAAAGTGCAGGTGTACAACGACGCTATCCCGTATCATCTCTTCGTCTGCCTGTCGGTCTGTGTGCCGGCCGGCCAACAGAATCTTATGAACTGCGTTGCCAAAATGAAAAACCGTGATACATTGTCACCCACAGATGAGCTCACAGGGAGTAGTTCGTCTTTCGTGTTCCTGCTGTCGAACTTCGTCTCCGTAAGTCGAAATCGACGATGACAGTCAGGTTGGGGACTGGGGCAGCCTGGACCGAGCTACAGTGGCCTTCAGTTAAACTGGGCAACGGTCAGCGGTCGAAGAACGAGTGGCGGCGGAAAACCCCAAAGCGCACAACATTAAGCTAATTAGCCAACCAAGTCGGACCATGCAGCAGCCTCGTCTGATGCAAATTTGATGAACTCGAAGTGATTCCGGAGGCTTTCTCGACACTGAATCGAGGATCACACAGGGAGAGAGAGAGAGAGACAGAGAAAGCAGCTCTCAGATGTCCGTCTCTGATCCGCTATCAAACGGCAGCGCTCGAAACGTCAGAATAACTCGACCACTAGCCAGTGAAATGCACGGATGGCGTATCCATTATACTATTGTGTTAGCAACCAGATGGACACTCGCTCGTTATTTTATTATCGGTGTACTTGTGGCTCTATCCGAGGCCTATTCTTACCTTGTGATCTTAATATGTGTCGTATTCCTGTGAGGCTGTATTCTTTGTTCGTGTCGCGGAGAGCACTCCAGACCTTCGAGTGATGAGGTGCCCTATCGGTCGCCACGTATCGTCAACAAGCACACGTATACATATATGAACTTAGGAAGCGACCTTTCGGCTTCGTATGATTTTTGGCGTTAACAGAAATCCCAAAGAACGTTCACCACACGCCACCGTGTTCAATTCGAGTCTCACGTTTGTCAGTGTCGTCGAACGTCGACGTCAGAACAAATAGAAGCCGTTGATCGTGTTGCACTAATTACCATGTTGTCGTCTGCCTAACGAACATTATCAAGTTCGATTCTTTTTCTTCCTCCCTCATCGATGTGCGCACATACATACGAGTAACGGATATACCAACCATTTCGCTCACTGCTCCATATTCGCTTTGATCACCAGTCCGTCGTAGCGCGAAACTGAACAACACACCGCTAGCTACTATCTACTAGATGGCTCTGTGTGGAGACCTTATGCATATGACGATAATTATAATAATACTACTAATAATAATAATACTAATAGTAACTCATGAATCTCCGCCGCCGCCGCCGCCGCACGCCGGCTTCTATAACCCGCAATGAGAGCCGCGAGACTGGGGGGGAGTATGACACACGACGTCACCGGTTGGTGGGTCAATCCTTGGCACTTTTGTTGGCTTCTTTTTTTATCGCACTTGTTTGTCACCCAAGACTACGAAGGATTAACAATAATTACAATACGATGACGGCAGCACACATCTGATATTCTTCACTGCTAACGACCCCGTTCTACCGGGGGCGGGGAGGGGAGGTATCTTTTCTTCGCGCGGCTTCTAGGGTCCTTGCGGTCAGCGATTGCTTTACGTTGAACTTGTTGACGAACCAGCAGACCACGGGAGCACAGGTCACATTAAGTGGATTATTATATTATAGAATATCTATACATACATATATATATATATATATCTGTATACGTATGTATATATATATATATATAGAGTTGTGTATAGATATATGTAAAGAGAGAAAGCGAAGTGGTGGCTTCACTGGTTCACTTTTTTTTTCACTTGTTTCGTTGTTGTTGTTGTTATCGTCGGAAACGTTGCGGCTATTCGCTGTTGTCAACGGTGTCGACGGCTACACGGCTACGACAAGTAGCCAGGGAGCGAAGGCATCAGCACCAATCACCTAGTAGAAGTAGAAACGTGGTTCGGGCGGCGGCGGGTTCGACGTGCTTCCCTTGGCGCTAGCCGAGAGCAACTGATGAGGCTCGGGCCACGAGGCCCGAGGATGCAGATGGAGTTCGCGCAGGCCGGCCAGGGGGCGCTACGGTCGTGCCGGGGGACCCCGCCCGAACAGGCCATCTCGCAGCAGCAGCAGCCACCGAGCACACAGCAGCAGCAGCAGCAGAGCAGGAGCTACCAGCACCACCACCACCTCGCTGCCTTCCCCTAGCTCCCACGTCCCCCACACTACCAGCACGAGCAACCGACTAGTTCCGAGCTTCAGCAAAGCCGCTGCCACCACCGCCGCCGCCGCCGCCGCCGCCAGCACCGTGCCGCGCGTGGTCCTTAAAGGGAGACAGGGGCCTCCGGATCGGGCTGCTGCTACGAGGCGAGACGCGGGGTGCAGCGCCCCATGCCACTGTACGGCCCAAGCCGTTGGCAACCGAGAGCAGCAGTCTGTAAGGCATATATAGCCAAAAGGTGAAACAGAACGGTAGGTACCGCGCAGCGTAGCACAACACAGCAAAGCAACACTCGGCTACTGCCACCACTGTACGATGGGACTGCTTGGGACGGAATAGGATGCAGCAGCGAAGCTGTAACCGCACGTTGGTGGCCGGCACACTGCAAGCCAGCCAACCGACAACGAAGCCACCCAGTCAACAGAGCTGAGTCAACTAGCTGCTACGGATCAGCTCTCAACAGCGGCGGCGACCGCGAACAACAACGACAACCAACAACAATCACCGCAACTACTCCTGCTGCATTGACAATGGTGGCGACGACGGCGACGGGGAGAAACACAAGCTGTCCACGATTACGACAGCTATACATGGATACATACATTGATACACGCACAGTGACAGTTAGATACACAGGCACTGAGGCGAGAGTGCGCAGACACAATTGCCGTTCCTCCAGAATAGGTAAATTACGGGAGGGATTTGAGTTGAGTAGCCGTAGTGAGAAAGCAGGACCCGAGCCAGCAATGCCTGCGCCGCTCGAACGTTAGCCGTCCCAGCATTGTCTGCGTAGCTGCCAAGCTCCGCAAGCTGCCAGCTATCACAGACAACAACAGCAGCAGCAGCAGCACCACCACCACCACCAGTAGAGATGCAGATGAACTGGCTTTCGATCGAGAGAGCCAACTGGATATGGCCGCCGATGTGCAGCGGATTGTTGCTGCGACCGTCTGGCCGACCTACCCGACCCGAGTCGTTATAATCGTATGGTGGCTGTAAGCAACAGTATTGCCAGCGAAACTACAGTGGAATACAACGAGCCGACATACATTGGGCACGTCCAACACCGTCTTTCTCTGCTACGAAGGGTTCGCCTCGTTCAGTGAACCTGGGTAAGGGCCGAGGCGGGGGTGACGGTGTCGGTGTTTGCTCGAGCGCGCGGCTTGAGAGACGACTCAGTGGTGACAGCGCCAAATTAATGAAGAATGGCTGAGCGCATGAGCTGCAGCCCCAAGACTCATCCAGCTTTCCGCCTATATCCAGCTAAGCTACCGACGGTATGGGGGAACGCGGCTCGCGCGCGCGCGCACGCACCTGTGGAATGCAATGGCTGCCCTCCATAGCTGCATCGCAGCGCCGTGCTCCGCTATGGCCACCCCACAAAGTGTCTGTCGTGTCCATAGTGAGAGAGGGATAGACAATGAGCCGTGTGTTGGCGATGCCATGATGACGACGAACGTGTGGTGGTCGTTCGCTTGCTCTGTGTCATGTGCCTGTATCGTATGTACATACTCGCAAACGTGTGTCAGTGTACGGTTGAATGCTGGCTGGCCGTATGGCTTCCATTGTAAATGGCGGGGAGGGGAGTCGGTTAGTGTAGGTAGGGTAGGCGTAACTGCGCATAATCGAGAACGCCGGTCAGGCAACTAGGTTCAGGTAACCAACCAGACGAGTGTTGGACGAATCTGACGAGGACACGCGAACGTGTCCGCTAGGATCTATACGTCGGTTGTACTTGCTAGAATACGCTAACAGGTATAACGCTAACCTCATATTATTATAGTATACGTTAACTTGGTACATCAACATACGTGTATGTGCGTGTGTACTTCTAATTTTTCGAGCAGAGTGGTGATTTGGCTGAGTATGAGATATTTAGGCCGACTTAGGCGATAGCCTCACAGAGAATGCACACATACGATAGGCTTGTTATTTCAAACGAGGCGCGCATAGATAAGATATTATGAACTGCTGTGTACACGTTCCAAGCTGCTGCTGGAACACTTTCTTCGGATGATATATCACACATACATAGGGATGATATATGGGAATGGCACTAAACAAGCATTGAATGACGGAAGCTGGCAGTACCAGTTCGACGATCAAGCCAATTTTTTTCTTGGCAAACCAACCGGCAAGTGGCCCCAGTACTCGAATGAAGCATCGGCCAGAACCGTTATTCTGTCTTTCAAACCATATTCAAATTCTACAAACAGGGCGTTCAGACATTAACGCATATTATTGTCGCAGCGGCGCAGACGGTTAAGTCTCGGCCATAGAGCCAGAAATCACTGGGAGGCACCTGCCCCCCCCCTGAACTTAAAGCCTTTAAGCGTATTTATAACACGATGCTTAATAAAGAAACTTCTTCAAGCCCATGGAAGACTGAACAAAATTTGTTAACGATTATGATCTTCGTTGTTTCCGTTCGTTGTTGGGATAAGCATTTAGGTAGCGGCGGGCATTTTCAAGAGAAAAGACAAATAGAAAGTCTAGGAATGTTTTCTTCCACGATAAACAAGCCTCGATCGAAATCTCATCAGAGACATTTATTTTGTTTAGAAAGAATCACTCCCATCTATCCATGCACATATTCATGTTGGGAGTCCAAGACAAGATTCTCCTGGCGAACTTGCTGGAGGCCGATCTGCTGTACTTTCTAATACGAGCACGATCGACACCGTATTTAATTCCGATCTTAACCCCGCCATGTATGTGCTACCTCAGCAATTCTAATGGAGGGGTGAGTAGCGGTAAGTTCAAACAAGCCTTGTCCGTCTCGTTTGACTCTGCTTCAGAAATAACCCCTATAGTAATAACTGGGGAGTTCAACCCACCTGGTATAGACGGGAATAACGACGTCATTATTGAGAGGTGCTGCATTGAAGCCTCTCAATAATGACGTGCAAACGCTTGTTTAGTGAACGGACTTGTTGAACAAACTGTTGATAGGCCCATGCGAGCCACTGATACAAGCTCTTCTATCATCGATCTCGCATTAACCACCGACCTAGGCGTCGTCGAGTCTCCCACTGTGGTAGGAGTCCTTCCTCCCCACCTCCAGTGACCGCACAGGCCATTATATTTGAAGTTCGAGCCACACTTGATCATGTTCAAGAGAACATAACTCAGTACAACTTCTGGAAAGGGGCTGTTGGCTCAATAAAGGGCAATCTGCCACCTGCTGTCTCGTCGTAGCTATTTTCCTGTACCTACTCAAACGTTTGTCTCAAACAACACATTAATAATCTAACAGAACTAATTGAGAAGGATCCATTTCTGGAAATTCATGATAGGCAACACAGAGCGTTATTCAGATTTGAGAATCCTCGAGGAATTGCTTCTCTCATTTCTCAACCCCTAAGAATTCTTCAAATATGACAATTAAAAAATGCGCGGTACAGAGAAAATATGTACTTCCAATTAGAGTAAATGAGCAGATCGTATCAGATGACATCAAGAAGTTAGGAAATTTTCAAGGATTTCTTTGCTAGCGTCTATTTGTCCGGCGACTCACACGGAATTGATGCGTAACCCAGCTATGAATCTGACTTCCCCTCTATCTACCTTAGCCATGAGCAAATTCAAAGAAAAATAAAAATCCTTCCTCTTAAATGTTGCCTTACCCCGCACTACTCCTCCGGTTGCATATCCGAACCTTGCGACTGACTTGGCCGAGCCTCTGAAATTAATATTGTGCCGTAGCTACAGAAATGAGATTCTCCCGAGTGCTTGCGCCACTCACTGGTTACGCCAGTCCATAAGACTAGCTCTTGGGCGGATGTTGGTCAATAAAGGCAAAAAGTTAAAGCAAATGGCACGTTGAGTTCTTTAGGGACATTTCCATCGGACGTTCCCCAGGGCTCTCGTGTAGGTCCCCCGTTAGTTTGTATATGTGTTCTGGACATTCCAGACATCCTTTTAAATGGTGTGGTACGCAAACTGTGTGCAGATAAGCTGAAGTTGCACGGAACCCGCGATAGTCCAGCTGGCAAATTGCTCTTGCAATACTCTATTGACTCAGTTTCTAAACAGTTTTGTGCAATTGTGTACAATTTTGTGTATACACTAAATGGCTCCAAGCACATAACTAGAGTCGTATGGACTTGAAACTGTATCTGCAACACGATCTTCTATTGCATTATTGTTAAGTTTTATCTCACATTCTATTATATAACAGCTAAGTTGTGTCAGGATTTTTATACTGTTCTGTGATGGGGCGCCCATACCTGAAGAAACATATCCATGTTCGAAACAGAGTCCAGGAAAAAAATCATATGCAGACTCTAAATAATCTCTAATCACTCGCAAAAATCACCCACTCGAAGACGAAACGATAATCGCTATCAAAGTCGTACGAATCAAGTGTGCCTACAGCAATCTCCCGTGAAGATTAGCTCCTCTGCCCAGATAAACGGTCCCATAAATAAATTATCATATGATAATAACAACAATAATAATAATCCCCGCAGGCGACTTACTGTTTTGTATATCCCCATGCCCCCTTTGGCCTTCAATAATAAAGGTGGAGTTGTATTGTATTCAAGACTGATACTAGAGGGGAAAATGTTTCCTTCAGAATTGTCAAACGTTGGTTGGCTGGTTTCCCACTGGTTCGCAAAATTTGCCAAAATATGTTCTAACTGGTTGACCTAGGTATGCCATGCCACCTTATAGCAGTTTTTCGTCTTTCAACGAAATGCAACGGAGTTCTCCAACAGACAAACAGGGTCCCAATGTTTTGAAGCCATTGTTCATCACTTTCATATGAACGCTCTCGTTCGTTATCTTACTCTTATCGTAGCCTTACTCGTAGGCTCTATTTGTGTTTGATGTCAGCTAAAATCGCTCGCGAATATTACGTTACGTTGGTTCATTTGAGTGATTATTGGTGAAAATCTCTCGTTTGTATAGCCGTAATATATGTTGACTTTTCTTGAACAAAAACGGAAATTCTCACTCGTATTCGGACAGGAAAAATCAACAAGAAATTCATTGGCGTAATAGTGAATCACCACGCTTGTTTGACTCCTATGAACTGTCTGCCACCAGCAAACAGCGGTCTCTCTCTCTCTGTCTTTCTATATATATATATATATATATATATATATAACGAGTGAATATTATTTCGCTTGATGCGAATACAAAAAGATTGCGGATTATTGAAAAGTGTGTTCGCTTGTCTTACTATTATAGTAGAGTCGGTGCCAAATTCACCTTGATACAAAAAAAATGAGAAGTGATCACGCAACGCGCCTGACTTTTATATGTTGCTCGATTGGCAATGGCCTAAACAATCTAGCTGAGTCCAACATATTGTCTCCAAGGGATAGTCCGTAATCTTCGAAGACAACGTCATTAGGACTGCGGTGCTATCGTTGATATATTAGTCACAGAAAAGGTTGAATAACTAAGATGGGTGAAACTAAAACAAAGTGAATATTTTCTTGTCCAAGGATATTTTCCTTACACCACTTTAAGCGAATTATTCTAATTGGAAGCCTCTCCTAAAACAGGGTACTGTTACGCTGTCGTGAACGTGTTTAAACCTGCATGTGTAATTAGCCAAATCAGTCAGAATGAGTAATAGAGAAAAAGCCAAGGAGCCAGCCAGGCAAGGACTTCCCTGTCGTGCCATCAATGCTATAGTTAATAATGTTTTCAACCGCCACAGAAGGACAGCGTCTTTAAAGACAGACGTGCACGTGGCATCACTCGTGGCCAATGGAAAACTCATCTGAAAACAAAACACGATTAAAATAAATAATTAAGACATGGCTGGGGATAGCTCGGAGACGCGCGGACTTTATGTTGCTAGTTAGAAACAGGCGCTCCGCACCGTACGACTTACATAGCGTAGCGCGCCTTCGAAACCGCTATGCTTCCTCAGCAATACATCGAGCATCATTTCAAAAATTGTTTCTTAGATGGCGTTCTTCACCATCTAGCTACTGAGTTGCGAAAAAATTGTACACCGTGAAATCTAACCCCGGCGAACCGCCCGAGGATTTCTGTACTAGCTTCGTTTCATGCCCCGCCGTATCCGAGCGTCCTCCGCACAGAACGCATAGGCTCCTTGCACGACGAGCAGATGGTGGTTGTAAAATAGGATGCGGAATACGGTTCCATGCGAATGCTGTACCTATTCCTTGGGAAAATGGATGGCTGATTTCGCAAAACGCATACGTCTCTTGCAACGTGCGACTAAGACAAGTTCTCTGACATTGGTGTACATTTTAGACAAATTTGGCCACCAACCACGATGAACACCAGAGGAGGGCGAGTGGATTCGGCGGAGCGTGAAGATGGAGATTTCGGAACGGATCGATCATCGGGGACATTTGAACAACGTCGATTTCTGTTCTCACACGAGTTTGTCGACTGGACAGCTTTCCAGTGATAACTTCGCAATAGAGCAAAAGTTTCTCTTAAATACATGCGCATAGTAGAGCTAAACGACCTAATAATTCAATTATTACTAGTAATTAACTAGTAACGTTTATGTAGAGGGTGCCTCGTCTGATCCGATTGAACTAGAGCAATTTAGGACGCTGATAATCTCCGAAATATTGCACCACCTTTTTTTGCTATAATATGTTAGTGTTTGAAATGAATTGAATTGGATTTGTTGTTTACCAGTGACTGATCTATAACCGAATGTTAATCTTTCGGTTATAGATCAGTCACAAGTAAATAACACATGCGAACACCGATGAGAACGAACGCGTGATCGGTTAGTGACATAGGTTAGAAATACTAACGGAATAATCACTCCCATATTTTATCATACTACATTATATTTGATATTTTTTAAAACTATTTTACACAAAAATAGCTTCATATATATATATATATATATATATGCGCACATCTCGTTTCATCAGCCCTCTCTATCTTTGTCTGTACAGGTGTTATATAGAATAAAAATGAGTACGTGTATACAACTGATTGATGTTGTACTGTACTATATATATATATATATATGTCATCAACCATTATTGCTTCGTCACTCTTTTTTTTCTCTCAGTCTCCACGCCTCCCTCGTTCCTGTCCAACTCGGGGGACCAGCGAAGGTCGGGGGCTGAGGGGTAATTTGGTAGACACGTCACTGCATACAGACTCGCTGTCCTTTGTGCTCGCTCATATGATGTGGTCGTCTGGCACGACTCGCCCATATATGTATATTGCCGTAGGCATAAAGGCCTCAAAGAATAGAATGCGGGACATCGGGATATTACCACGTCCTTTGGTTACATGCAGTGCCGCAACAACGCTGCAGCAGTGTTGATAATGAAGAAGGAACATTTCTTCTTCTCAGGAACAGTAGATCAGCTCTGATTTAGACGACGCCACATGACTTCGTTGGCATTCGTTGCCACATTAGAGATTTTGCTTAACGGGTTCTTTCTTCGTTGTCGATGATGTAGTACACATTAATGGCCGACAATTACGAATCGCTCCTTGGTTGAGACGGGTGATGTGCAAAGCTAACGACCAACGGGCTTGAGTCTATCGGCGCAGATGCTTGCGGCTCGATGTGTGAGTACGACCTGTCGATGGCCGCCTCACGCAGAGGTGTGGGTAACAGAGGCTACACAGCATGAGCTTCACACATACCCTCGTCGATCCTTCAAATCCTGTATCGATCCAATTTCGGAGCATTTTGATATACATATATTCTAGATTTCCTATCATAGATAGATCAATTCAAACTATAGAGCGTAGCGATCTCCGTTCGATACACCTACAGATAGGGTGTACAGCGTTCGGTGTGTGAGCAAATATCAGCTAATCATAATTAACTAGTCACTGTCGTATTCATATAAATATGGTCAGGGGCGCTTGCAAGCGTAGTCGAGATACGATAATAACATGCAAGTGTACAGTATCTACAGGCGGCTCTTGACGCATTGCAAGACAGCGTTCTTGACCTCATGAGCGGCTGCTTCAGCTGTGCACGCCTTGAGTTTCTGGCTGCACTCGCGATTATTTGAGGTGCAACCGTTCCGCTCCTCGCAGGGCCTGCGAGAGCACAGCGACACAATCCACTTATCGAGCGCATGCGTGGGTCCTTCAAACAGCAGGAAGAGAACGTAACCCAAGACATAGCTCCAGACTAGATCAGCGCAGAAATCTCGAAGCTGAAATGGATCCCAACACATCAGGGATGCCGACAATTAGTGAAAATAATAGAGCACGTTGACATTGTAGAGGTTCGAGTACATTTGAGGGCGCACACAACAGCGAGACCGCCCATCCAACTCGTTGTTTGTGGATCGATTTCAAGGTGGGCATTGTTTCTCGTTTTGAACAAATACGGAGTATTTTTCCCTCCTCAAATGTTAAGTTACGCTCAACGTCAGGTCAGTGGCCTCCTCCGAATATGTATATATCGATGTATCAGGATATTTTTCTGATGGACGTCCATGCGCACGTAACGCTCTCGAACATTGGCCTCCCATTGCTTAGAAATTCGGCGTGTTTCAACGTCATAATGAATGATTCATGTCGATGATCGTTATGGAACATGTGAAATCCTCCGGGACAGCATGGCTGTGCCGAATACCAGTGCTGCATGGACCTTTAATATTATATAATCGAATGCCGACGCTTGTACATGCCTGTATCATGACATCACCCTGAACTTTGTTTCGCTTTCTTAACTGAAGTGTCGCCTGTTCATTCATTGACGGATAAGAGCTTGAATGCAATCATTGTCGTCGCGATAGTACTTACTTCATGATAGTGTGTGAACGGGGTGGCTGTCCTGGCGGCAAACATCTTCGCGAGTACGAGGGTAGATGACACTAGATAGAAACTGAATGAAAGTCTACTGAGCACGATGACGTTCGGCCGGTTGAACAGTGATCGAACAGGCTCGCCATAACCTGTTCCGCAGGCGTAAACGATCCAAACGATGCTGACCGCCCAGGCAGGTCGAGACAACATCACGTACGCGAGAGATTCGGCGTACCCGAACACACCACTTCGCGCCCATTTAACGGGAACTGTTAAGGCGATCAGAAGCAAAGAGTAATAACAATTATTATATTTTTATTATTATTATTATTATTATTGATAGCGTTCTAACGTTTTCCGAAATGGCATATAACAGTACATATAACGTCTATACAAACATCCCCAATACTATCGAGTAGAACAGGTCGTACAGGAAATATAGTTAGGTACACTAAGGATCTTAAAATGTTATATCAACAGTTAGAAAAAGACAGATGTGGAAGAGACGCGATACGTAGTATTTTGCTAGCCGTGAAACTCCTTGCTCTTGTCCAAGATTTCGACCTACATTTGTTGTCGCCCCCTCCGCCGGAGTAAAGGTTATTATTAGTCCGCTGAAACGGATGCGTTCGCCTAACTACAATAGTAGATACTTTTCAAAATGTACAAGCGTTGCATTTGTTTTTATGTGATAATGTGACGCCAAAATACGTTTGGTAACTATATTAGGCTTTTCCAGATTTTCGCTAGACCTTCATGTTCAGTAGCCATTGTATGATGATGGCCTTCAATTAGTCACGACAGTGGCATGGCGGCTTCAATGGCTCTTCTTCTATTAAATTGTCATCAGGCGTGCTACCGTGAAATACAAACGATGGAGCGGGTTGACGGGCTGACGGCGGTGGCACGCAGCGACATTTCAAGATCTCAACTATGAGCATGGTAGCCGGTCGTATGTGCTATTTTATGTCGACGTGTGGCCATGGCAACCATGGATACCATCCGATGTCATGGACCTGCTGAAACATCATGATCTAACTCTGTTACGACTGGCAAATTGCGTGCGCTAACTTACGCAGTGTCTGTCAGTGCGGTCACGTGCATTTCGATAAGGGAGAGAAGATGGTCCCCTAATAGTCGTGGCACGAAACGTGACAGCATCGTTTTGAAAACGGGACCCGCCAGCAACATAAAATTATATGATAGTGATGACGATGATGACGACGACGCAATTCGAGCAGATACAAAGTTGATGGTCGAAATTACCATAATCGGCGGGCTCCACCCTCTCTATGGCTCCGTTTGCCGTGGTAACAGTACAACAGCTGTCACAGATACGCAAGGAAATCGTTTTCGTGTTGGCCTGCACACCAATTTGCTCGGTCGGCCGTGAGTGTGTGTGTCTAATAGTAAGTTTGTGGTGTAGTAACGAGCGAGGCTCGCTGAGCAGAAAGAATTACGTTCAGTGAGTCTGCAAGGAATTTCCCCCTTAGGTAGAGGTGAAAGAGACTCGTTCGAATAGGCTTCGAAATGAGGTTACCATAATTATGTCCGTTCTGATCGATCGATCAAACTCGCGGGAATGCTACCTCAAGATTAAGGGAGGGTTGAACACATTTACGAAAAAGCAAGACAGCGAAGAGAAGCTAATACGCAGCGTGCCTCGGAAGCTGGAGGGCTTCGCCATAAAAAAATTAGAAGGAAGGCGTATACGTGTTCAATCGCAACAGCAATCGCAAAACGTGCGTGTCAGCGGGACAAGTTGAGAACGAATTTTTGTATCAATGGGTGTCATCAAATGCTGAAAACGTTTTCACGTATCCTCGCAGCTTGGCCGTACATGGCCAACTATGATTGAACTGAGATCCTCTAGAAAACACGTCATCACATCCCGTAGGCCATTGAGATTGAACAATGGCCTATTATAGTGAATGATTGCTCATCTATACCATTTGGATGCGCCGCTCCATAGTCACGCTTAGCAATACTGGAGTAAATATGGTCTTTCATGAAACCGATAGCGTGTTCCACAAGAGGTTTCTCTAAACGAACAACAAAATAATCAGAACCTAAGTAAGCAAGCGATATTCCACAGTTTAGTGGGAAACAGAGTCAGAAGACGATACAGCAGCAGTTTGTCATGTATGTGCTACTTAGTACAGCATTTCAGGCTCATCATTACCGCGATCACTCTTACGGAGCTAGCGGCTTCAAACAGAATTTAGTCGTAGCAACATCTGAGTTAAGCATTGCTAACGAAACCCTGGTGGTATTCTGGCACCAATGGATTATTTTGGATCAAGCTTTTTGAATACGCCTTCCTGCCCCACAAAGCACACCTCAATTGTAACCTCAACCCCATCCTCGTCCCCAGTTCGGGTTACTGACGGGGACGCCTGACCTTGAACAAGAGAAGCGTCCTTTATTATTTTGCCGAGCTAGACGATTTGAAAACAAATACTGCATTGTTACCGTCGAAGGCCTCGTGGAAGGCTCGAGCAACGAAAAATGAGCCGACCGTCAGCAGAAGAAACAGAGCAGATATTTCATAGTTATGGTGGCTTCGTACCCGCGACCCGTCCGGCGGATAGCGCATGCTGGAAAAGAACTTATTGTAGAAACAGCCCGGCCGAGCCTTTGCCGGAGGATGCTTGCCCGCTGATTTGAATATCAAACGCCGACATAGGTGTGTCGTTGTATGCTATAATACACAGCGGTGCTAGCATCGAAGCAAAAACGTCGAACTGCTTCGATGCTTGCAATACACAATTCGACTCATGTTCAATTCGATTGGTAAGGATCGGCCAGTGTCACTGGGTCAAATGGACGTTCTAGATATATGCACAGTTTTGATCTGGTAGCATTACAAAACGCTTGATTATTACGCTGCGATAGCAACAATATAGATAAATATTGGATGAGTTCAGTTGCACACCGATGCACTGTTTGCTGTTTCGATGCGTTTATTGACGTGAACTTATGCCAACTGTATCTATCAAAGAGCCAGCCGCCAACTGATCGGACGAGCCTTTGACAAATTCCGACGACAAATAAGGCGGCCAACGTATGAGCTAATGCGATTTGCCCCGGTCAGACGCCGAATGCTGCTCGGACTACGAAAACTGCCACATTTAATAGAGCTAATTTATTATTATAAAAAAAAAATATATTACTATTTCTATTGTTGTAAAGTTAAGCGAAAGAGACAAAGGATAGTGCTCGTTTGAGCAAGGTTCATCATGTTCATGCGCTGCAAATTAATGGCAACTATTATTACCATTTATCTACCTATAATGACTACCTATATAGGTCACCGCATATACTGCATATTCGGCTTGTTCTATCAGGACTCGTACCGAATACAACCGCGGAGGTGAGAACCACACAAAGGAGCCAGCCGAACATGAAGAGAGATCGCCGACCTTTAATGTCCCGATGGTGTTCTATGAGATAGCCTCCGAGAATACCAATACACATCACCGAAAGGTGGGCCAGTGATGACACGTGCTGATAGGCACTGTAAAGCAGCGACTGAAATGGCAGCCAACATAAGACGAATAGGCACAAGGTTAGGAAAAGCCTACCACAGGCTGAGGTCGGTAAGATGCAGTGTGACTGGACCCAAGGGTGTTACAACTACTATTTCCTCGGGACAATGTCGGTCTCAGCCCCGGTCCCAGCTAATCCCCAGTCCCCCCCCAATAATCTCTAGAAATAATTCCTAATTATTGTAGGTTTCAATAAATACTGCTATATCTACTATAAAAGGAGATCCTCAGAGATTTGGAGAACCGATCTATGCTGCATATGGGTGTGAACGTAGATGCCTTTACAGATTATTCCACGATGACCTCAGCAAACATCATCCACTTTTCACGAGCCGCCGTGGCCTACTCAGGAGTTGGGGCTATTTAATATATTAGAACAAACGACATTTTTTATTTCTGCTACCCTTAATAAAAATAGAGATAGGGAGAGAGAGAGAGAGGGAATGAAGAGCTTATCTTTGTTATTGAGATACATCAATGTGACAGAGAGAAAGTATTCTAATCTATGTCCTTGGGCGCACGACGCCCATTACAAATTGTGAGGGTACATACCGCAGATATAAATAACTAGATATAAGACGAAAGTCCATTGCCAAGACGGGAGGACGATATGAAGAATCCAACTTTAGAGCTGCGGCTAATATCTACAACACGGCATAGTGTATTCTACATATTCATCTGTGGTAGAACATTACATTGAAAAATACGTTGTCGTTACTAGAATTCGACACATGCGTTGGGTCACAAGTGAGTCATCTTTCTCAGTTGAGCTCGACGAATTTGTTGAAATTTCGCACAAACGAACCTAGGAGATGATTGTCCCAATTTATCGATGACAAATACAAAGTGAGAAACACAGATATGCTGTGTGTTTTCACTTGGTATTTGTCATAGACACTCTATCTAAATATAACCCCTCCGAATATATGTCGCCTCATCTGCATCTCACCCTCGTCAGCTGCATAGGAATGATCAGCACGGTTGGCGTTGTATCGTAAATAGTCAGGATCGTTCCGGCATAGATGATCGATGCGACACCGATGGCTGCGATCAGCCACATTCCCCTCCGAGGTCGGGAAAGCATGTACAGCAAGGGCATGATGAGAATGATGAGCATCTGAATGTCCGCTGACATGTACCTGAAGTCGTGGAAGGGGCGAGAAATGAACCGGCGACACCGATAACGAATAACACGGCAACAGAATAGAAGAGCAGCAGCGGCAATGAATTACAACAATCTTCTGAAATGAACAGCAGCTGCAGTGGTTCGAATTCAGTCGCACGTCTTGTCACTGTGGACTGCTAAAGGCGAACTGATTGTTTTTATATATATATATATATATATATATATATATATAAATATATATATATATATATATATAAATATATATATATATATATATATATATAACTATATAAATATATATATATATATATATATTAGTAGATCCTCATAGTAATACCTAAAGGTTAAGAGCTGAGGCCTGTCAGATAGGGGAACAGCTGAAAGTCAGCTTGAAGACAAAAATATATATATATATATATATAGATGTTATTGGCGTACGCCTCTCTCATTGATCTTCTTTTCGTATCCGGTCCTAATTTGAGGATACGACCTCAAGTCGTGCTGTCGACACATAAATTATGTAATAACACACACATATATGAATATATCACACACGCAAACCATGAATTCTATAATCGATTTGGGCTGCTGCCGAAGGAGGGAAGAGAGCGACAATACCGAACCAATATAATTAGGCTCATTTCGTTTGAGCGCTGTACACCAATCAATGACAGATTACGTTGGCCTCCTGACGTTCATTATATGGATATATTACGATCAACAGCCGCGAATCATTTCGATAACAATACAAGTAACGGACTTTGACCGATATGCGTGTGCAGGGACAATCTCTCAATCCAGTTTATAAAACTGACTGTTCATACATATTGTGCACGCGCACATGCGTACACCTGCACAGAGCAATCTCGTAAATGGAGCCCCTCTCCTTAACGTACTTCCCAGCATCGCTTTTCATCTGCTTATCGTTGTTTTGCCGAAATTTGCATTACGATCCATTGTTATACGAACCAGCTGTGCATAAGGCAGCTCTGATCGAACGTGTAGAAGTTGCTGATGAAGAGTGGAATATGCCACCACCTCTCCGAGCACTGCGTCGAAAAATGATCGAACAAATAGTCCATCGAAGGTCCCGTCACAAACACCGGAATGATATACAGTAAGCATAGCGCGCCGAGTGTTGGAGTCAGCAATCGGATGGCTCGCCGTATCAAAACAGTAATTGCGAAAGGTATGTTGCCAATTGCCTGAAATTGAAAGGCGTGCACGATTCAAATAAGAGCAATTACATCGGTCTTGAGATCTTATGTAATATCCGTATAAGTATTAGCTGCTGCGTATATATCTACGTGTATCTCATAGCTCGGTCGATAAGGAGCACGGTAAGGTTACGCAACAACGAGGGATGTGACGCAAACCTCGTACAGGCCCTCCGCAAACTTCGTTGAAATAACGTGCATCTTAAAGCTCGCACTTTCAAGCTGCACTTAGCCATGTACAGCCTGATTTTGTGTTTCGCTCCGATCTGTTCCAAAACTCATCGTTACAAGTTCAACTTGAATTCGAAACATTTGAAAATTGATTAGCTGTTCAGAAAAGTCGCGCGAACGTTATTCAGGCGTGGGCTTCCGATGCCCTTTGCTTAATCAAAATCCGTCAAGGATTTGCGAATGTGTGGCTCCATCGAACTTTTCATTGATCCTATCACCAGTGAGAAGAAAAACAGTCTCCGTTTAGACGAACGACCCTGTTTTCGTGTCTCTCTACTCGCGACACTCGCGTTCCCCAACAAGATGGAGTACAAATCTGTATAATACGAATAATTTATAGATCTTCTTATGTCAGCAACTAACCTTGAAGCGTTTCCTCTCCGTGAGTATGCTCCTATAGAGGAGTATTCCGGTCAGCGCGAAGAAGGTGTCTACCGAATAAATGCTCTGCATAACGACCGTAAACTTCGCGTCGTTCAGTTTCTCGAAAAGATGGTAAGATCTATCGAGGTTTCCAGGATCCGTTCCGTATGTGTGCGCTACCAGAATCCACATTGCACTCAGAACTCGAATTCCGTGCACACAGTCAAGATGGCGGTTTTGCTCCAGGGTATTCGTCCCTGTCAATCGATTGGTTGCTGCTCGGGCTGAGAAGCATTGCACGAACTTAACCGCCTCTGTGGGCGCAATCATGTGAATGCAGACGTTAGATATCAAGGAAGTCATTAGTCAATGTATTATAACTTCGGCATGAATTTCTAGCTTGAATACACTCAAACTTCCACGAAGCTGATTCGTTCGAACGACTTGACCGTGACGGCGAGCAAAAACGCTTCGAAAGCGTTGTTTTTATTTCAAAACACGAACAACTCCCACTTCGTTCTTGGGAAGAATCGCCCCCAGAGTGATCACTGTGCGAGCTATCAGGCTGGAAATATTTTAGAAACTGGCAACTATCGAAACTTATCTGGTGCTTTAACAAGACGAAGATGCTTTAACAAGATCGCTGAGCATCTCCACTCTGGCCACAGTCGCTCGTCGTATTTGGGGCTTCTTTGCAGAACCTTTGCAGTAAACACTAGCCATATAAAGTCGCTCTCGGTTAGACGGGTCTCGGGTTTCGACGAAAACGTAAGTGCTTGTAAAGTAACTCCCTCGAGACTGACGCGCATCTGTCCCGACCCAGTTTTAACTGCCACTCAGCTCCAGCCAAAAGGTCAACGTTTTACAGACAAGCCATAATGCTCGATGAGGGGGGATTCCTCTAAAGGGGAGCTCGTAGAAGTACGAACAACGAATGCAACACAATGCGAGTAGCCAGCCAACAAACGAAATGAGGTTGAGTTGGATTGGTGAATCACTTATTGTGCGGTGGCCACTGGCAAATACGCAACTAATAACCGAATCGGCACAAGCCATTCAGCATATGACTTGGCGATAGCACATACTTCTTAAATGTTCTTACTTTCACATAACGTGTGTCGATATGGTATCGTGAAGAATAGCGAATAGGTTCTGCTAGCGACCCTGTGTTATGCATCACTGTGCGAGTGATATCAGATACCTAATATAATATATTTTTCGCAAATTAATATGCCATTAATCGCTGGCTTAAAAGCCTCTATAAAGGACTGTGATATATACATATGTATATTATTGACCCCGCGCTTATCATACACCGTACCTTTATTATTGAGTGGAACGAAGATGTCGACAAGAGTAGCCAGGACAACGATCACTATCAATACACACGTCACAGTGCTTTGAGATTGATTCGCAACAAACACAGAAACACCCATATAAATTGTCATTGTTATATAAATAGTATAATCGATCGTTGAAACTAGTAATCAAATATTTGCCACTAGATCGATATGATTGAAGTACTTTTGTCAAAAATATTACCACTTATTTAGCGTGTAATAGTGGCGTATATCTCATGTATACAACGGCGATTATAAATACATATTTGTATGAGATAAATGCATACAAAATTCTTCGTCTTCTTTCAGTTCATGCATCCAGCTTATCGCATGAACTACTTAATCAATGACTGCTTTTGCTATGACGGATTGTTGTCATTTCTCTCACTACGTTTAGTTATTTTTGCCATGTTGTACGTGTATCTATCTCTGATATTCGAACGCTATATGCTTCTCACAGTGCTGCCAGCGTTCCTGGCCGGAATGGTTTCTCGTTAAGTGGATCACGGCATCCCATGATCGTTCCGCTAAGACCGTATTTGCCGGCGACTGAAAAACACACAATCATCAAATTACGTGATAACAGAGTATGTATGTGATACCTGCAACTATAATGAATACTAAAAATGTCCATTACTATCCGCAACTTCTGGATACAAGGCTACCCAACTTGTACTGTGGATAGGCACAGCCGTGACGCAAGATTAATGAGTTTCTCTACCTAGAAGATCAACGTTGTTCCAACCTGCTGACCTCGTCATGGCCGATGAAGCTTCAAATCTTCGGCGGCCTCTAGCACTTTCGACCAAACGAACCACCGTGGCATCCTTTCATGTCATGACGTCAGCGGATATCATAGGCTTGCTACGCCATTCATTAAGTATGCTATCGATCATTCAGCTATCTTGTAGAGGTGTAAATAAACGATTCACAGAAGGCGTTGAAACTAACTCATATATATATATATGTATATATATAGTATATATATAGTATGCTAGGGCGAACCCCTTAAATGTCTTCGACGTAGCTCTCAAACCACTAATTGGTGGAAATGGTTAATTACAGTAATATAATAGCGCGTCCACTGAGGCAGTGTTATTCTATCGTATACGAATATTGCTGTTGGCTTTTCTCAAGGGAGAGATCGAGCACGAGCTGAGCGAAAGTTATGACGACGTTCCCAACAACCAATCAACAAAATCTTACCCACTTCAATAAAATCGGGACGTCACGAGCTCCTAAAGTAAGAAATACACTCCAACGATTCAGATTCAGTAAATAAAAAACGAACACCTAGTACCGCTGGCTTCTTGGAGTCCTTGATCGATCGATGGTAAAATTTCCCAAAACGACCACCAATATATATAAGAGGGTTTCGTAAGTACAATCATCGAATGCTAATGCCAATATACATATGATACGACGCTTTTTGGCAAGTCGCGTATGAAAGGGATTAGCAGGTTGTACAGGGAAATAAAGGCTAAATAATAGGTACCAATCAGAAATAATATGCCGTTGTGAGCTTACACTTCTCGATGAAATACGGAACTATTTCCGGATCACAGGTGGAGGGAAGACAGATACCCATACGATGGGCGATTGGTAGACGGTCGATAAAATTTAGTAGCCATGTGATATTGCCCACGTAGTGCTATAAACAGAAGAAAAAAGCACAATTTACACAATTGAAATGAAGACACGGTTTTGTCGTAATTGAGAATTCGAACATCACGTTGTTGTTGTTGTTGTTGTTATCTGACATTGTTTCAAACGGTGCGTATTGGCTACGCAATCACCATGAATCCTCCATCGCCAGGTGGTGATGTTTGATTTGATATTTCACCGCAGTAAAAGCAGCATATATTATTGGCAGGGAGAAATCATTTGCCTTAAGGAGCACACATTACTAGGTTACGGTCACACCTAGGAAACCAGAAGCAGCTCTGAAAGCCGTTCTTTGAACGATCACTCTTACTGTGCCCACTATGGTTTCGATATGATGTGTTCGTATACCTATACGGCCTTGTGTGAGCCTCCTTCTCTTTGTCTGCCTCGAATGTCAGCCGCGTGTCCCATAAGTTAGTTATATACGAGCGAGTTCGGTCAGCAAAACGACAGTTTCATCAACGGAATAAACCGATGAACTCGGGCAGAGCAGGGAAAAACTGCGATTGTATGGGAAGATCTCCGAGAAGCTATGTTAGCTGAAGGTGAGTGCACAGGTGAAATCGGTAAGGTACTATCTACTTGCAACACGTGCATATAGGGCCGAAAGAGTCGCTGTTTTGAACAAGGACGCAGGGTTGCTGACAGAAATATGTACATTTATCACAAGGGAGGAGAAACATTGAAATAAACTAATGGTTGCCTTGTAAAAAAACAATAGATGATGTTCGTATGATAAATTCATTTGAGGTCTAAGAATGAGAAGTATAATTGGTTCTAGATCTGAGTCTGTTATTAGATATTGTTATCGTATGTTTGCCATGATGTTGTGTCACTCATTAGCAGAAACCTGGGAAATATATATAAGAGAAACAAAAGCAAAACTGCAAACACCTATTGCACTTGTGGAAATGTCATTTTGCGTCCGCGTCTGAAACTATCATAATTATTAGTTTACAGCGTGTTAATTGCATCGACTTAACGATGTGTACGGGACCATGAGTGAAAAGAGCAAGAAATTGGCTAATAACCTTGAGATACTTGTCTGCCTGGACGAATTTCTCAGCGTGACGTCGTACAAATGGCTGCCGTTCGAGATGGATGCCAAGTGTACAGTATTTCCCGTTAAAGTCCACCTGAAAACGAAATGATAATAGATAACTATAATAACAGTGTAGGAATGTATATCAGATAATAAACCTGAGTCCTCCTAAGCGTTAATATTCACTATGACGTTTAATATCTATATCCACAATACTATAGCATATTATATTGTAATATATAATATTACGAGTAATTAGTAACGCTATATGTGGCTAGCGAAACGTGACTGTTCGAAAGTCTGTTAAAAACTAGAATCAGTAAATTTGTCCCCTCGATGGTCTCGTAGTGAATGGAAACGAGATTTGGGATCAATTCCTACCAGGTGCAGAGAGTCCTTGGGGGTCTTCATCATCATTCTTCATTTATGGATTCTTGCCGGATACGACCGGTGGCAAAAAATAAGCAAAGATAACCCCGAAATGTTGTCATAGTAATACTTAAATTTTAATTGCTGAATGCTGTCACATGGGGGACCCGCTGAGGGCGAGCTCAGAAGATATTTCAAATAGAAGCCACTAACTTCGGTTGGAGATCGAACTCGACGCCGAACTCGACGCGTCCAATGATTATCAGCATTATCCCTTGTGCTTCGCTGAGAGGCACTTCGATTTTCCACAATACCCCACTTAGGACCAATTCTCAAATCTGATCTGCCGCCGTATCCCTCCGTTTACACTTTTGTACCAACCGAATACTACGTATTCCGTCTCGTTGTGAGTGCGACCACAACTCGTCTATGTTGCATTTGCCCAAAATGGTCATACCAATATCAATGTGACGCCACAGCGCCCGGTAGAACAGCGCGCGATACCATTCTTGTTTCTCCTTTACCAAACTCGTCGTCGTCCTCCACCACCCACTGTGCACTCGGCATGTGCATTCACATTTGTGATGAACAGAGACAAACAGACACATAGACAGTTACACCAGCACACAGACACAGACACACACACAACTAGAAGGTGTATGTGACATGGGTGTATTATGAGCTAACATGAGCATGCCTGCTGACGTTAGCCAGCGCAGCAGCGTGTCACGTATATGTAGGAGCTGAGCACGGTTGCAGGGTTGAACATGCATTGCCGTTCCTTGCTGCATCTCCCTAGAGATTAGAGAGAGCGCCAAGGAGAGATAGCTAGTTAAGGAGTTCTGAGGCTGCGAAAACATGATACTAGTACTTCCAATGCTATAGGAAGCAACGCGTGACAAATCTCCGTGTCTCGCTCGCTCGCGTGTTTCAAACAATCAAACGATGCAGGGTTCGCTTCCCTTTCCGTGAGCTCCTCTCGATCCTCGACTCACGTAGCACCGCCGCTTCTATAGTGCACATAGATATGCCACAAGCACAACAACAGCACGAAGAGATGATGGCGAGTGAGTCCCATCCAGTCTCTGGATCCCATCCATGATCAATGTCTATCTCTCTCCCTTCTCTGTATTTTGCATTTAACGGGACGCGGGGAGATGGGGCAGCAACGGAGACATGAACGTCATAAAATACCACCTGCAGTTAACTACGAATAGGAGGTTAGCGGGAATAATGGGGAACTGTTTGCCGAAATGAGCACTATGTATATATATTTGTTTTATTTTTTTATTTTTTTCAAAAATGAGCACTATGTTATCAAACGTTTGTCTAGTTGTGCGTTTATGTGATTGAGTGGAGGAGGCATAGAACTCGAAGAATATGACAATCTCCCATCTGGCCGTCTGCAATATAAAAAAATCTGTACCACTGCCGTTTACGTTGAGAGGAATGGTACAATTTATTTTATTGCTGACGAATCCCAATTTATTAATATTACCAAAAAATCTTTCTTGTCTTAATATACATTTAACGACAAGCACGTCGAAGTAGGAGGGGACCCCTATACCGATATGTTACGGTCCTTGTGAGGTTCCACGGCACCTAAGATCCTAGTGGTGGTTAACACCAGCCCGAAGAAACTAAAACACCAGAAATTAATTTATGCATTAATGCAGTTCATAGTTGATAAATGGTAGTCGGCCAAATTGAACATAGTCAATAATGCTTGAAACGGTAGACAGATTCCCATTTGTTAATAGAACGACTATTTACTGGCAATAACGCAAGTAAACACCCTTGTTTATTCACACAATTCAAACTTGAGCAAAAGGGCCCTTATTTGCCTGCGTAATTAGAATACTTTGTTTAAAGAAATCGGCAACAAGAATAGGAGGCGGGCGCCAGAGCAGAAGTAGGCTAGCAGTTTCAGGCGTAAGTATACGGCGAGTAAAGATACGCTTGCACTTAAGATAAGAGTAAGTTTATAGCTAAAGGCTCTCAGTGTACTTCTTCCCTTACCATAGTATTGTGGCTACCCATAGAATTAGCGTTGTACACCGACTGATCACTGAGGGTCAGGTGTCCATTATTTTATTTTCAAATCCTCGTATACTATGTCAAATGATGATACTCATATCTACTTACACAGAAGATTGACACAGAAACCACCACATGACCATCATTTTGTCCATTAAAGTCCCATTGAACGTTAGGCAACGATATACATGTTTAATATTCGGGCATGACAATTGCGCCATAAACCTATTTGGGAGGGGGCCTTCCCATGCAGGCACACACACACACCGTGAGGACCTACTCGTTAATTAACGTGATCTCGTTTAGTAGCTAAGTTTCTTCACGTATGTAAGAAAAACGATCGGAGAAAGAAAATGATGACGACCATATATGGTGAAATACAATCGATAACGAACGGAACTTGAAGCCAAGCCCGTCAGCACGTTAGCTCTCTCTCTCTCTCTCTCTCTGTTGTTCGTTATAGCGTACACCTTCAGCTCATTTAATGTGTTCCTTCTCCATTTGAATGTAAATAGTAATTTTACTTTTTGTTTAGCAGGAACAGGCAGGCAGCCTGTACCCTGTCTAGCCCACCGGATCTTGGTGATAACTCAGACAGTGGTAGAGAATGTGTAGTTCGGCGGGTACTCGTAGTCAGAATGGCACTATATTCCAATTAATGCTGTTGCATTTCTTAACGAATTTCACCCCCTGATAATAAACCGTGTACGTACCTAACCACGCCAAGTTCTCGTGCTCGTTTGTATTCTTGACACCTAACGTACAAATCGTTCGACAAATTCGGTACACAGCATAGTTATGTGGAGAGAAAGAGTTCATTTAAATTATGCAGTTAAATGACTTGTAGAATATACCCTCTCTAAATATGCATCCCCCGGCTGATGAGTGGACTGTCCACGATATCTCTCGCCCACAGATTACCTCAGCATGTTTGCAGAGGCTGGAAATTTGACCAGATTTTGTGTACCATAAATATACCGCGGATATCTGTTCCTGACTGGCGCTGACTCACAATTTACTAACGTTATCTTTCCCCTATGGACACTTACAGAAGTAAAAGGGCTGCCTCTTTCATCCTGATAGTATTTCGCTTAGATTTCCTGATTTTAAGATGTTAGCCCTGAGTTTGCTGGCATTAATGGGAATTACCTGATTTACTTGGAATCATTACTGCGATTTTTGTAAAAACGTTGTAACTTATCACTGAAGTCAAAGTTTGCTTCTATTTGACTCGATACAATTTTCAACACATGATTATATTACCTTCAACCCATTATATAAATGAGCAAGGTATGCCGTCAACAAAGAAAACAAGCATACATTTTGCTGGATCAGCGCTTAAAAGCACAACGTCATTGATATTAATCATGCAACACCATGTGCTTGCTAAAAACATTCAGGAATTAGACAAGAATAACAATTTTGGATACCATTTTAATTATCTTCCACACAGCATGATCTCCCCTTTACTCCGCTAGTGAACTTACCGCTAGTGAAAATAATAAAAGAATCGCGAACCCTTCACATCAATTCCAGATTGAGTCTTGAAATGGACTTATTTGTAAAGCGAAAAGCGGTGATTGTTTTAATTTTTGTTATTATTAAATTTAGAAATCCATCAATTTAGACGTAAGTTCACTTAATCCATGGTGAGCCCGGATATTATTAGAACTTCGTCTCGTGAACGCTAGAATAGGCAAGGCAAGAAGGATGCCTAGCTCAGTATGTATGGTGTCAGCACCTATTATCGAGTCCACTCGGGACGGCTGCTGCAAGATCGCTAATATTGTAGCTTCCAATCGCGTTCTTGGCCCATGAACCGTAACGAAATTGTAATAACGTTGAAAGCTTTCTTCCTTGTAACGGGTC